>JADEZT010000008.1:3600000-4200000 GCA_016618095.1 Colletotrichum echinochloae
TCCAAGGATCAATTAACCTCCTCAAGCGTCGTATGTACCGGTGGGTGGGTTCGAATACGACGCTGAAGCTCAACAACCCCTTTGATAACCGCTGCCCTCTCAGCACGACAAATGCCGCAGCCGCCGGGTCCCATCGTCTGCTGTTCTGTCCATTCTCTCCTCCTCGTCGGAGCTGTAAGTTCAGTGACCCCTGCTAGGTCTCTGAACTCTGAACCATGGTGGACGGAGAAGAAAAGGCGACGGCCGCGCGGGTGAGCCGAACCGGGCTCTGCGCTTCTGGCAGCTTTCTCTTGTTATATCGTGGCCAACACACACACACACACACACACACGCCCAGAAGCCCAACGAGTCGCCCGTCATGGCACCAGTCGGCGCTCTGCTCTGGCGTTCGCTCAGAACGTACCAGATCTACGGCGCCAACACCGACGTCGGCAAGACCGTCGTCGCCTCGGTGCTGTGCAACGCCGCCCGCGCGCTCTGGCCGAGCGAGCAGACGGCGTTCCTGAAGCCCGTTTCCACCGGCCCGGCTGCCGAGGCCGACGATGCGTGTACGTCTTGTGTGAAGCCCGCGTCGCGTCCCCTAGCTAACGTCGCAAGATGTACAAGGATAAACACCCGGAGTCCTGCCGTGGTCCTATTACTGATTCCCGCTCTCTCCCCCTTCCCAGTCATATCGAGCGGTTCGCTCCCGCCGTCGCGAGGAAGACGCTCTTCCAGTTCGAGATGCCGGCGAGTCCCCATCTGGCCGCGGAAGCCTCGGACAAAGTGAAGAATTATCCCGCTCGCCACTGCTGATTTCTCTTTTGCTAACAAAAGTCCAAGCCCGTCCCCAAGGATAGCGACGTCCTGAGGAGCATTCACGACTACGCGTCGCGCCGCGCCGCCGAGGGCCCCGGCTGGCTCTTCATCGAGACGGCCGGCGGGGTCCATTCGCCGGCCCCGTCCGGGACTCCGCAGGCCGACCTCTACGCCCCGCTCCGCGTCCCCGTCGTCCTCGTCGGCGACGCCCGGCTGGGCGGCATCTCGCAGACCATCTCGGCCTTGGAGTCGCTCACCCTCCGCGGCTACGACGTCGAGAGCGTCCTGCTCTTCCGGGACGAGCGCTACCGGAACCACGCCTACCTGGCCGACTACCTGGCGCGCGGCCGCGGGATCCCCGTCCGCGCCCTGCCCCCGCCCCCGGCCCGCGCCGAGGACGCCCGGGCGGACGCCGAGGCCATGGCCCGCTACTACCGGGAGACGGCCCCGAGCGACGCCGTCAGGGACACCCTGGGCCGCCTGCGCGAGCGCCACCTCGCCCGCGTCTCGCGCCTGGAGACCATGGCCCGCGACGCCCACAGCACCATCTGGTACCCGTTCACGCAGCACAAGGGCCTGACGCCCGACGACATCACCGTCATCGACTCGGCGCACGGCGACAGCTTCCAGACCCTCGTCCCCGCGGGCCCGGCAACAGCGGCGGCGGCAGCAACAGCGCCAGCAGCAGCAGCAGCAGCAGCAGCACCCGACCAGGCGGCCCTCCTGCAGCCCTCGTTCGACGGGTCGTCTTCGTGGTGGACCCAGGGCCTCGGCCACGCGAACCCGGAGCTCGCGCTGGCCGCGTCGTACGCCGCCGGCCGCTACGGCCACGTCATGTTCGCCTCGGCCGTCCACGAGCCGGCCCTCGCCCTCGCCCAGACCCTCCTGCGCGGCCTGCGGAACCCCCGCCTCGCCCGCGTCTTCTACTCGGACAACGGCAGCACCGGCATGGAGGTCGCCGTCAAGATGGCCCTGCGCGCCGCGCGCGTCCGGTACGGCGGCGCCGCCGACGACAGGCTCGAGGTCCTCGGCCTGCGGGGGAGCTACCACGGCGACACCGTGGGCGCCATGGACGCGACGGAGCCGTCCGTGTTCAACGAAAAGGTCGAGTGGTACGACGGCAGGGGCTTCTGGCTCGACTACCCCTCGGTCGTGTGCAGGGACGGCCGGTGGCGCGTCCGCGTGCCCGAGGCCCTGCGCGGGGACCTGGGCGACGGGTGGGAGTTTTGCGCCCTGTCCGACGTCTTTGACCTCGCCGGCAGGGAGGAGGCGCGCCAGGCCCAGCCGTACGAGGAGTACGTGACCAAGGTCCTGCGCCGCCTGCGCGACGAGGGCCGCAGGTTCGGCGCCCTGGTTATGGAGCCCGTCGTTCTCGGGGCCGGGGGGATGATCATGGCGTAAGTGGGAAATGGGGGGGAAGGCTGGTGGATGACGCAAGGGAATTATTGCTAAAATATGAACGGTTACAGCGACCCTCTCTTCCAGAGGACCCTCGTCAAGGTCGTCCGCCGGCACCCGGAGCTCTCGGGCGGCGCCGCCGCCGCCGCGGGCCACGCCTCCTCGGCCGGGACGACAGACGCCAACGGCTGGACGGGCCTCCCGGTGGTGTTCGACGAGGTCTTCACGGGCCTCGGCCGCCTCGGACGCATGTCGGCGGCGTCGTTCCTCGGCGTCGACCCGGACGTCGCGGTCAACGCCAAGCTCCTCACCGGCGGCCTGGTGCCGCTCTGCGCGACGACCGCCTCCGACAGCATATTCCGCGCGTTCGAGGGCGACGCCAAGAGCGACGCCCTGCTGCACGGCCACAGCTACACCGCGCACCCCGTGGGGTGCCAGGTCGCCCTCGAGTCGCTCCGGGAGCTGCAGAGGATGGACGGGGACGGGACGTGGGACTGGGCCAAGACCGGGGGGTGGGCGCCCGCCGCGTCCGGCGCCCGCGCCTCGCAGTCCGGCGGCGGCGGCGGCGACGACGTCACCTCTCCGGCATGGTCTGTGTGGTCGCGCTCCTTCGTGGACTGGGTCTCGGGGCGGACGGGCCGCGTGGACGGGGTATGGGCGCTGGGGTCGGTCCTCGCGATCCACATGCAAGACGGCGAGGGCGCCGGCTACTCGAGCACCGCGGCGGCCGACGTCCAGGGCGCCCTGCTCCGCGGGGAGGACGGGGCGGGGGGCGGCGCGCGCTGGAACGTCCACAGCAGAGTGCTCGGAAACGTCATCTACGTGATGACGAGCCAGGTGACGGGGCAAGAGGAGGTCCAGAGGCTGGAGGCTCTGCTCCGGAAAGCTCTTGGCTGAGTGCCTCTCGCGTCAGTACGGAACACACGGTGAAACGTATTCCGGATGGGGATCGCGGCTGGTTTCGGGACCTGACGTTGCGATGGGCTACTTGATACTTGTTACGCATTCGTGGCTTTCTATTCACTCATCATGCGGCAGCTTGCTTGCTGGTGTCTTGTGCTATATCGGATGTAGACGAGAGTTGACAAGGCAGTCATTGGAGTGTTGGTAGCCACGACACCCAATAATGCGCCAAGTTATCTAACTGAGAACGCCTTCTCCCATTCCCGGCCATACCGGTGCGAGTTATACTGACTGCTGCGCAGTCTGTTGCATGGGACCGCATGACCGTGTCGATCGGCCGGGAGAAGCCAGCCCTCCATCGACCGTTCTTCTCAGTCGTGGTCGGTTTAAAGGAAAAGGCTGCTGCCACCGGGCCAGATTTCACTCCCTCACCGCACGCAATGCACTGTTCCCTCTTGTCTCCTTGTGTCTGTCTATCTGCTTCCGACACTTGCTCATCCTCGGGCTTCTTTCTCGGTGTCTCTGTCTCCAGGAGATGCTCTCCGTTGTGCAGGGAGATGGGCGAGGGGGGGGCACGGTCTCTTCCAGATGCATTGTCCGAGAACCTCGGAACGTTCATGTCGGAATTGCTTGGTCAGACCTTAGCGAGCAAAAGCCAAAAAAGAAAAATTAAAAAAAAAATCACGAAGCCTTCCCTCGCCGAAGCTTTCATGGTTTGCTGCGATGCTGCTGCAGGCAGAGTGCTTCGGTGAGCCTTTCGAAGCCGCCCGTCAAGATGGCGCAGTGAACTCGATCCTGCGCGCTCGACGTGAGGGGAGGGGAGGGTTTTTTCGAGGAGCGGAACAGGATGCTCGGGTGTGCATATCTCGGGTTGTGTCACACGAGCTCCGTCGGGCATGGAGACCTAGGGGTAGTCCCTCATCGCTGCCGCAGATGCGTCGGCGGCTTTTCGGCATCGTGTAATGCGGATGGACGGGGCCGCATTGATGCACCACGCAAAGCAGACAGGCGGATGGCCGTACCCAGGGGGGTACCGCTTACCTCGGACGTTGCTCTGGGGACTTGGGCACTGCTGTCATGTCCGTCTACTACGCTCCTCCGGGTTTAACGCTGGGTGTGTTTGCCATTCCCGAGCCATGCGTCATCGCCACATCGCGATAAGAGTTGGGACGGGGGAGGGGGGGTGTGAGATCAGACTTACAAGTCATGACTGACGGACGACGCACGCCTCGGGGCTCGGTCCCAAGTACCCTCCGAAAGGGCCGAAGACGGACGGGTAGGGCTGGTGAATCGTCTGGGCCATGGGTCTACGATCTGCGAGTAGGAATATCCAGAGAAATAAATGTCCATCCACTCGCACAACTCGAGGCATACCAGGTCACCAGGCGTAGGGCTCACTCTGTCGACGCAGAAGCCCCGGGCCTACAAGGGCCTTCGTCACCCTTACCACCATGGCCAGCATTCTATGCAAGTGAGCGATGATGAGCAATAGGCGGACGAGGGCCCGGCAGTATCACGTCCAACGATAGACGGTCTTTCTGTGTTCCGCAGCCAACTCTTGTCACCTGGGGAGACGGCCGCCGAGGTCACGTATTGCTGACGGACACACCACCCTGAGCCGGCTCTAAATTCTGATGATGCCTTCTTGTAAAAGCTCCCGTGTGTGGCTGGTTACGCAGTTCACGTAGCGTACCTCGGCGTGCCTAAATCAAGGGCAGATCTGCAATCCGATCCCCATGCATACTTTATGTACGCGGCCAAGTACCGACCGCTTCCCGTCCGCTCTCCCGCTCTAGCCTCTGTCGGTTAGTGATGGTGTGTGTACGTGTGTGCAGGCCACGCCGCCACAGCCGCTCTCTTTACATAGTGTAGCACGATCCCTCCGCCACTCATTCCCTCATCATGTCGGTCAGTCGGTCAAGCAACGTCACTCGGGAGGAGCCTTGTGGGGGATGCCAAGGCAACCTGGGAAGAGAAACCTTGATTCGATGGCCCAGACTGGGGCGTGTCTCCGTCGTGCGTCCCCACAGGCCCATGTGCCGCCGTCCAAGGTGTCTCCGAGCCCTCCGAGGTCCGTCACGCTCCCCTGAGGCCAGACGTGGGTTGGAAGCGGACATGCCGGCCCGTCTTGGCATCGAAAGCTTGACTTGGACGACCTCGATCCGCCCCGCAAGCAGATGTGTGACATGGGCAAGACAGGAACCGGGAGGCAAAAGCCCACATCGAGAGCCACCGGCACCGTCATTCAAGGGTCAAGCCGCGTTCCACCGCCCCGGGAGGGGCATGTGTCCCTTTACATGTATCCGTACTACTACGTGCATGACCTTCTGGAAAGGCCCCATCCGGCCCCGTCATCCTGTAGTAACAAGAAGAGACGGATAGACCCCCCTCCTCTCCACCCCGTACCGCCGTCAATGTACACGCGCGGCCGAATTCCGTCCTCTCTTGTTTCGCCCTCTCTTGTTCCGTCCTCTGCCATTCCGCCCCTCTCCCCCATCTCGTCCCTCACGTATGTAGGACGTCGACGACCGACTTCGCGCCTCGCGCCTTGTGCCCGACCGACCCGTCCCCTTCCATGATGGCACGCAAAACAAGCCTTCGTCCTGCCCTTGCCCACGCGCGGCGCCGGCGCACCGTTGAGCGCCGACCGGCCGACGACGGGTCGGTCTGTGTCACAGCACGGTGGGAACAGCGGGATTGCACGCCAGCCATGTGGGCATGACGTCGCGCCGTCCCAACTATCCCCGAGCTAGGTACGTCCTGGCGAACGGACTGGAGGATCACGGTAAATGCCTCGGCGGGTGCTAGGGCCAGAAACTGTATTTCCCGGTGAGGGGGAAGAGAGAGAGAGAGAGAGAGAGAGAGAGAGCTTTCCTCGGAGAATATATAAACACTCTGGATCGTCCACTTGGCAACGAAGATGCAACTCGTATCGCACTCTCGCATCCCACATTTCCAACGTTCGTCCCAAAACCTCATTTTCGTTCTTGGTGTTTTCTGAAAAGCATCGTACCAAACTAGCATTGCATCGCATCTCTAGCATTTCCCCCCTCTTTGAGCATCGTATATCATATATACCGCAAACGCCATCGTTCTTAACCCAAGCCATGGCGCAGCCCCGGTATGGAAAGCGCCTGATCCCCCAAATCATCGACGAGACCGCGAGGTCGGACCCGGGCCGCGAGTTCCTCTCGGTCCCGCGGTCCTCCGACCCCCGAGACGGCTGGCGGCCCGTCACCTTCAGGCAGATGGCCAACGCGGTGAACCGCATCGCGCGGAGGCTCGTCGAGAAGCGCGGCGCGCCCGAGCCCGGCAGCTTCCCCACGCTCACCTACATCGGGCCCAACGACGCGCGGTACGTGGTCGTCACCGTCGCCTGCATCAAGGCCGGCTACAAGGCCCTCCTCATCTCCCCGCGCAACTCCTTCGAGGGCCAGATGAACCTGCTCGAGAAGACGGACTGCCGCGTCGTCTGCTTCGACTCGTCCTTCAAGGACGTCGTCCAGCCCCTCCTCGAGGAGCGCCAGATGGACGCCATCATGGTCTCCTCGGCCGACGCCTGGCTGTCCGACGACGGCGAGGAGCCGCCCCACGTCCCCTACGACAAGACGTACGAGGAGGCCGAGCGGGACCCCGTCGTCGTCCTGCACACGAGCGGCAGCACCGGCCTGCCGAAGCCCATCGTCGCCCGCGTCGGCATGATGTCCGTCGCCGACGCCTTCCACGACCTCGACGACTTCCGGGGCTCCGAGAACTGCATCAGGTCCCTCACCGCCGGCACCCGCCTCTTCCTGCCCATGCCCCTCTTCCACGCCGCCGGCTGCTACATCGGCCTCTTCGCCGCCGTCTACTGGGGCCGCCCCGTCGCCCTGGGCTTCGTCGACCGGCCCCTGACGCCCCAGACCGTCATCGACGCCGTCGAGCACGCCCGCGTCGACAACGTCCTCCTCCCGCCCGCCATCCTCGAGGAGATGAGCCACATGCCCGAGGGCGTCGCCGCGCTTCGCAAGTTCAAGCGCGTCCACTTTGGCGGCGGCAACCTCGCCCGCGAGGCCGGTAACAAGCTGGTCAAGGAGGGCGTTGTTCTCTCCAGCGTCATTGCCTTTACAGAGTACGTTTTCTTGTCTTTTTTCTTGTCCCCCCCCCTCCCCCCCCCCTTTGATCCCCCTTCTGGGTACAACTTCCTGACACCCGCCGCTCACAGGGCTGCGCCTCTCCCCTACTTCTTCCAGAAGAACCTGGACATGTGGCAGTGGTTCCTCATCGACTCGGAGAAGCTGGGCGTCGACTGGCGCCGGGCGAGCGGCGAGGACGACGACGTGTACGAGCAGGTCCTCGTCCGCAGGGCCGGCAACCCCTTCCAGGGCATCTTCCACACGTTCCCCGACGCGGACGAGTACAACACCAAGGACCTGTACCGCAGGCACCCGACGGAGCCCGACCTCTGGACGTACCACGGCCGCTCCGACAACATCATCGTCTTCTCCAACGGCGAGAAGCTGAACCCCGTCACCATCGAGGAGATCGTCACGGGCCACCCGCGGGTCAAGGGCGCCGTCGTCGCCGGCGCCATGCGCTTCCAGCCCCTGCTCGTGCTCGAGCCGGCCGAGCCGCTCGCGTCCGAGGACGAGACGGACAAGTTCGTCGACGACGTCTGGCCCCTGGTCGTCAAGGCCAACAAGGAGACGGTCGCGCACGGCCAGATCGGCCGCGCCTTCATCGGCGTCGCCGCGCCCGACAAGCCCTTCCCCCGCGCCGGCAAGGGCACCATCCAGCGGCCCGCGGTCCTGAAGCTGTACAAGGACGAGATCGACGCGTGGTACGCCAGGGCCGAGGACGGCGCCGACTCCCTCTCGGTGAACGTCGACGTCTCCTCCCAGCAGGGCCTGGTGGACTCCATCGAGAAGCTCTTCCGGCAGACCCTCGGCAGCCGGCCCCTCTCGGCCGACACGGACTTCTTCAGCGCCGGCATCGACTCCATGCAGGTCATCAACGCCTCGCGCCTCCTCCGCAGGGGCCTCGAGGCCGCCGGCGCCGCCGTCTCCGCCGACGCCATCGCCACCCGCGTCATCTACGCCCACCCCACGCCCCGCCAGCTGGCCGCGTACCTGATGGACCGCGTGGGCGGGGGGGACGCCGCCGGCGCCGTCGCGAACCACGACATCCAGACCATGGAGGCCCAGCTGGCCAAGTACACCAGCGACCTCCCCAACAGGAGCAACCCCGGAGGAGGAGGCGGCAAGCCCGCGCCCCGCGACCGCGACCAGACCGTCCTGGTCACCGGCACGACGGGCGCGCTGGGGTCCTACCTCCTCGACTTCATGGAGTCCGACCCGGCCGTCGGGAGGATCGTCTGCCTCAACCGCGGCGAGGACGGCGGCGCGGCGCGCCAGGCCAAGATGAGCGCCGACCGCGGCCTCGCCACCTCGTGGGCCAAGGCCGAGTTCCTCTGCGCCGACCCGTCCAGGAGCGGCCTCGGCCTCGACCCCGCCGTGTACGAGCGGCTCCTCCGCGAGGCGGACCGCGTCATCCTCAACGCGTGGCCCGTCAACTTCAACATCTCGGCCGAGACGTTCGAGCCGCACGTCCGCGGCGTCCGCCACTGGGTCGACTTCTCCCTGCGGGCGGCCAAGAGGGTGCCCGTCGTCTTCGTGAGCAGCATCGGCACCGTCGACGGGTGGCGGGGCCCGGGCCCCGTCCCCGAGGAGAGGCTCAACGACCTGTCCCTCCCGGGGACGGGCTACGGGCGTTCCAAGATGGTGGCCTCGCTGATCCTCGACGAGGCGGCCCGGCGGTCCGGCGTGCCGACCGCCGTCGTCCGCGTCGGCCAGGTCGCCGGCCCGGTCTCGCGGGACGGCGTGTGGAACCGCCAGGAGTGGCTGCCGACCATCGTCGCCAGCTCAAAGTACCTCGGCGTCCTGCCCGGGGACCTCGGCGCCATGACGACCGTCAACTGGACGCCGAGCGAGTGCATCGCCAGGCTCATCCTCGAGGTCTCGGGCGTCTCGGCCCCGGTGCCCCTCGAGGCCGTCGGCGGCTACTTCCACGGCGTCAACCCCCGCACCGTCCCCTGGGCGGAGCTCGCGGGCGCCGTCAGGTCCTACTACGGCGACAGCATCAGGGAGGTCGTGCCGTTCGCCGAGTGGGTGCGCGTCCTGGAGGAGAGCGCCGGCTCCACCGACGACATGGACAGGAACCCGGGCGTCAAGCTGCTCGACTTCTACCGCGACCTGGCCTCGGCCGGCGACCGGGGCGTCGAGCTGTCGATGGAGCGCACGACCAAGGCCAGCAGGACCATGAGGGAGATGCAGGCCGTGACGCCCGAGCTGATGCGGAACTGGTGCAGGCAGTGGGCGTTCTAGGTTTCGGGTATGGGGGATGAACGACTTATGACTTGTAATTGTGATGAAATAGACCTTTTTTCATGATATGTATTTGTAGAAAGAATGATTAAAAGTCCCACGCACACAAGCCTACGTGATGCTGGCTCCGTGATCCTGGTGTTCCGTGAATACCGGCATGGCTTAAGAGCACAATTGTTCGGCACTGCTTACACGGGTTGTATGTCCGGCTCGAGCGGCCTTACTTAGCCGGAGGAACGACATGTCTTCCAGAAGATGCGAGTGATATGAGCAGAACATCACCACGCACGGCATAGGCGAAAAAGAAGATGCAGTTATCGCAGCCAAACGCGGACAAGTAAGTCATGGTGAAAAAAATGTACAAAACAAAAGATTGCGTGCGCCGAGGGGGAATCGAACCCCCGGCTCCCCGACGCTGCTTGATGGCAACGGAGAATTTTACCACTAAACCATCGGCGCGATTCATGACGATCTTGGCTCAAAGTACATCTGATGATGGACAGCCCAGCACATCTAGAGCATCGCAGCACACTACCGACGGTCGTCTCAACGATAAACGCAATCATGGAGAAGAAGGTGTTCCCAATCCTCTCTCTCCCGCCTTCGTCTCCGTCCAAGGATTCATCATCTCTTCACAACACCACCGGAATACGTTCCTCTCGGCCGCTCGCAGGAGTGACGACGGGCGGGATGAGCACCCGACCTTGGTAGTCATTGGCACCTCACGGGGGGGGGGGGGGTTGAAACACCCTTCCCAGCGGCCAAGACCCATGTGATGGAGTCATGAAAAAGCTGTCCTTCTTGTAAGGTCGTCAAGACGTAATGCATTGATGTCTCTCTCTCTCTCTCTCTTTCTCGCGCGCGCGCACCCACAAAAGCAACCGCGATGCACATCTCAGGTTGGCAGCTCTAGGTCCTGGATCGTCCAAATCGGACCCCCTCTAACAATGAAAAGAAAAGAAAAAAAGGTCCAGAGTTTGGCACGTCAAATGAACCATTGTCGTCGTCGCTGCCGTCGTCTTTGCGACATCTACCGCGAGCGCGGTCGACCAAGGGAACGCACGTCGGCCTAGGCCTCTTGTCGTCGTATCTCCTCTGTCACGGTAGACCGCCTCGCAACCCGTCGTTCCCCTCTTATATAAAAGAAAAAATCTCCATCACCTCGCAAGCCTCGAAGAGCACCACCACCATCTACTTGGGCACAGCGAACTTGGCGGTCCACTCCCTGGCCGTCGCAATGGCTCCTTGCTCGTCCTCCTTCCAGCTCTTGGCAACGTCGGCGGCAAGCGGGTCGTCGGGGTTGGGGGCGCCGAGGAGGGCCTGGATAGAGAGGAGGATGGTTCGGATCTGAAGCGCGGGGGACCAGTTGTCTGTTGAGAGAGGGGGGGGTTCTTTTGTCAGTGTCTCATGCGCGCACAACAGGCCAAGACGCTTATGAGCAACTCACTCTTGAGAACGTCAAGGCAGATGCGGCCCAGCTTGTCGACGTTGGGGTGGAAGATCTTGGTCAGGAAGCGGATCTTGGGAGGAGTCATGGGGTAGTCGTCGGGGAGGAACAGCTCGAGTTTGAAAACACCGCCTGCAGCAGCATGTCAGTTTGCGGACCCCGGGCCAGCGTGTGTGTGTCCATGTGGATGCGCACCCTCGTACGGCGACTGTGTAGGGCCGTGGATCTCGACATCGAAGTAGCGAAGGTTGTCCTCGTGGGGGACAGCGCTGATACCGGGAACGCTGGCAAAGGGGGCCTTTGTTAGCGAAATGTAGCAACAGCCAGCCAGCCGTGGGGGGGATGCAAGTCGTACGGCTCGGCCATGAGACGTTCAGTCTCCTTGACAATACGCTTGGGCAAGGCCATGCTGGGCGACGGGGGGGGTTGTTTGTGCGTGCGTGCGTGTTTGTTTGTTGTTTGGATGGATGTGTTTGTGAATGAATGCAAACGGAGAAGAGAGAAAAGCTATTTGTGTTTCCCCCCAGAGCGCTGGAAGGTGATGGCAAGATGACGGTGGGTATTGGAGCGGCCGGGCCGTCGGCGGGGTCAAGCGAGAGCAGTCGCTTGCTTGTATATTCGTACGCGGTACCGGAGGAAGAGACGTCGCAAGAGCAATTGCGGTCGGGATGCCCGGAGAGAGAAAGATGTATGTATATGGACGGGGATGGCGGCGGCAAAGGGGAAGTTGAGTTGAAGTCTTGTTTCGAAGGCGGTGCTGGAAAACCGGCCATGTGCCTGCTTGGGAAGGAAAGCCTTGTCTTGCTTTGCTTGCAGTTGCCCCGCGGGGGGGGGGTCCAAAGGTACCTAGGTACTTGGGTACCTGCCCTGTGCCGATGACAGGTAAGAAGTGGGGAAAGTGCGATAGTGTGGGGGGTTTTTCATTGGTCAGATACGACGGTCAAAGTCAGCAAGTACCTCGACCGGCATTTTTACACGCAAAGATACATCAAGCTCAATAGTGGGTCCGCAGCTGTCATCCGCACTTCCAGTCCAGATGCCGCTCAGCTGCTCAGCTTCTGTCGCGTGCATTTGATCTGATTGCGCTTCCGAGCCGAGCCTCATCAAGGACGATACCATACAGATATCATCAAACGGGCACAACTCTCGGGTGCACTCCATTCCTTGTCACTGGGAAAGACTCCACGCCCAGCTGCCATCGGATCATGGCAAAGGCATATCGCCAACAGATGCCTTCATGAGGCGTCTCTCTCACCCAGTCTCTCACTCATTGAGCCACAACCTCTCACACCATGCCGCACTTCAACCAGCTCAACCCCCCCAAGAAGGGCAAGCCCATAAAGTCGGCCTTTGATAGTGAGAGCTTCGACGCCGACGGCACCATCCACGTTGCCGGCCTGGTCGGTTCCGCCACAATCTCAACCTCTGGTCGGGATGTCGCACTAGCATCGTGGGTTTGACCTGCTCCACCTGTCTGTCCATCACCACCCGGCTGACACACTTCAGGCCCGAGGGCTTGTCCATCATCGACCTGGACTCGCCCTACAACCCTCCCCGCCGGCTCAGCAGCCATGGCTCGCCGTGGCTCGTCACCGACGTGCAGTGGTCGCCCTTCGCCGCCCGCGACTATTGGGTCGTCTCCACCGCCAACCACCGCGCCCTCGTGTGGAACCTCAACCTGCGAGACGACTCGGCCTCGGGCGCCATCGAGCACTCTCTCCAGGGCCACAGCAGGGCCATCACCGACATCAACTGGGCCGCCCACCACCCCGACCAGCTTGCCTCGTGCGCCGTCGACGGCTACGTCCACTGCTGGGACCTCCGCCGCCCCCGACAGCCCGTCCTGACCTTTTGCGACTGGTTCGCCGGCGCCACCCAGGTCAAGTACAACCGCCAGGACCCCCACATCCTGGCCTCCTCCCACGACAGGTGGCTGCACATCTGGGACGAGCGCCGCCCGTGCGAGCCTCTCAAGTCCATCAGCGCCCACACCTCTAAGATCTACGGCATCGACTGGAACCGCACCAGGTCCACCGGCATCGTCACCTGCTCCCTCGACAAACACATCAAGTTCTGGGACTACGCCAGCGACCGCGACCTCCCGGAGCGCGTCATACGCACCGAGTTCCCCGTCTGGCGCGCCCGCCACACCCCCTTCGGCCACGGCCTCCTGGCCATGCCCCAGAACGAACCGGGCGACCTGTACCTGTACGATCGCCGACCCCCTCCCAGGGACCCCGAGGAGGGCCCCACCGACCCCGTCGCCATCTTCCCCGGCCACGGCAACCACAAGGCCAAGGAGTTCCTGTGGAGAAGCAGGGGCGGCGTGACCGACGACGGGCTGGACGAGAGAGACTTCCAGCTGGTCTCTTGGGGCGAGGACAACGAGCTGCGGCTGCAGCAGGTCGACCCTTGCATCCTCGAGTCGGTGGGCTACGCCAAGGGCATGCCGGCCACCAAGAACCTGGTCCTCACGCGCAAGGGCGCCGCCTACAAGACGTTCCGCACCGTCGGCGACAGCGTCATCCGGGACCGGAGGAGCGGCACCATGAGCGACCCCCGCAACAGCGCCCAGTACCGCCAGAGCGCCCTGACCATGGGCATGCGCTCCGGGCCGACCACCTACGCCAGGCTCGGCGCCGCCTGGAAGGGCTCCTCCATGAAGGCCAAGAGCGCCTCCCGGGAGTTGGACCACAGCCAGGCCCACATCGGCTGGATGAAGGGCATCGCGATAAACAGGAGAAAGGCCTCCACCGACGGCCCCCGGAGGGCCGACTCCAAGGACTCGAGCATCTTCAGCCCCGGCTACATGGACGACGACAAGTGGGGGGACCCCGAGACCTTCCACGAGGAGTTCCTGCGCATCAGCATGCAGCTCCCCAAGGTCAAGTGGGAGCACATCGACATGGACAACCTGACGCTCAGGGCCTCCCTCAACGGGCCCTGGGGCGCCCACGGCGAGCCCATCTTCATCAAGGTCGCCGTCGACGTCCCCTCCAACTACCCAAAGTTCAGGGCCCCGAGCTTCGTCGTCGAGCGGACGGGCTTCATGCCCGCCCGGACGCACAGGAAGATGCAGCAGGAGCTCCACGAGCTCTGCCAGCAGTTCCTCGAACGCAAGCAGAACTGCCTGGACGTCGCCTTCTCCTACCTCCTGGGCGAGATCGACCTGGCCGCGAGCACAAACTTCTTCAAGAACGTAAAGGACCTCGACGACCCCCTGGACGGGCTCGCCTCCGAGAGCTCGAGCGAGGACGAGAACGACATACCGGCGGGCGGCTCGGCCTCCATGTCGCAGGAGCTGCCCCCGCACGCCGAGGCCGACAGCACCCTGGCGCTCAACAACCGGCCCGCCATCCCGCCGCTGCCCCGCTTCTGCGGCGCCCGTTTCGCAAACGACGGCCGCCTCGTCTGCTTCTTCCCGACCAAGGAGGAGAAGGCCAGGGCGCTCTTCTCCACCTCCGCCGAACCGCTGCGGGAGCGGTCAAGGGGCGAGCCCGTCTTCGCCGGCTTCGGCCGTCTCCCGCACGGCTCGTCGCCGCCGCCGGGCAAGAGATACGGCCAGGACGACATGTCGGCGACGGACGACCAGTCCGACTCGGACGACTCCACGGGGTCCTCGTCGTCGAGCGACTCGGGGTCGACGTCCATCAACAAGATGAGCCTGTGGTACCAGCCCCGCCACCGCTTCAAGAGGACGTGGAGCGACAACCGCTCCGTCCGCTCGAGCGGCGGCGGCACCGGGGTGGGCACCGGCACCGGCACGGGGTCCATGAGGAGGCGGCCCGGCGCCAGGTCCAAGAACGTCGTCTCCCTCCACGACACCTCGGGCCTCCTGCCCTCCAAGAGGGAGTTCGCCCGGGAATACGCCATCTTCGGCGACGGCGCCCAGGTCTGCGAGCACAACGCCCGCGTCGCCGAGAAGCACGGCTGCCGGGACCTCGTCGACGTCTGGCGCTACCTCTCGCTGATCCTCCGCAGGGACATACCGCTCGAGCTCTCCAACCCGGACCCCCACCACAACTCGATCCTGATAATCGCCCGCGACGCGCTCGCGCGCTTCCGCCACGGGGACTCGCCGGGCGTACGAGACGGCGGCGGCGCCAGGGATGCGGCCGTCTTCAGCGGCAGGGTGAAGTGGGGCAACCACCCGCTGGCTCGGCACTTCATCGGCGACCTCTTTGAGTATTACGAGAAGGCGGCCGACATCCAGATGCTGGCGATGCTGTCGTGCATCTTCAGCGAGGCCTTCAGCGAGGACGGCGTCGCGTACGCCGAGTCGCACATGACGCAGCCCGACACGCCGCTGCCGATGAAGACGCCGGCCTTCTCGCTCGACTACTTCCCCACGGACGCCTCGCTCTGGAACCTCCACGGGAGGAGCCAGACCAACTCGGCCATCACCACCCCGAGGACGCTGCACACCCCGCTGCGCTACTCGGGCTCCCCGGGGTCCGCCGAGGAGGCGGCGGCGGCGGCGGCTGCGGCGGTGCCCTGGGCCGGCGACCCGGGGTCCAACTCGTACTCGTGCGGCGAGACGCCGCCCAACAGGGGCTTCAGGGAGTACCTCGGCGCCGAGGGCGACCAGGCGCCGCCGAGCCTGTCGACCTCGCCCAGCGGCAGGACGCTGTCGCGGGCCAACTCGGGCCTGACGTCGAGCTTCGCCATCAACCTGCCGCGCCCGTTCAGCGGCGTCGCGACGGGCACCACGACGGCCGCCTCGTCGCCCCCGAACCTCGGCCGCAAGCGCCCGAGCCCCGCCGACACGATCCTCGGCGCCCTCGCCCCCGGCGTCGCGGCGTCCGCCAACGTCACGTGGGCCCACGCTGCCGTCGCGGGCGACGCGGCGGGCACGACGGCGACGACGACGACGGCGCGCAACTCGCTCTCGGACGACGAGGTCCACCGCGAGGAGCACTTCTCCCTCGTGCCCATCGGCGTCTCGGTCCACCTCGAGGACCAGACCGTCTTCGACGACGACGGCTGGATGACGGCGCCGCTCCTCGACCCCGGCCGCGCCGGCATGTACGCCACGTACCGCTACGTCTACGCCGAGATGCTGCAGATGTGGGACCAGCCGCTGGCCCGCCTCGAGATTATGAAGTTCAACGTGCTCCAGCAGCAGACCCGGGGCGGCGGCGGCGGCGGCGCGCTCCTCGACGACCTCCACGAGACGTACAGCATCGCCGACACCTCCACCACGGTCCAGCAGGGCCACCACGAACAGCAGCAGCAGCAGCAGCAGCAGACGCAGCAGACGCAGCAGACGCACAAGACGTCGCCGATCCTGCTCGGCAAAAAGGAACAGCTCCAGGCCCTCGTGGCCTCGGGCCGCGGCCTCGACGTGACGGGCGTCTGCCGCGTGCACGAGACGCAGCTCGAGCCCCTAAAGTACAGCTCGGCGACGGCGGCGCGCCTCGGCGGCGCCGTCGGCACCTGCGACCGCTGCCGCCGCAGCCAGACGCAGCTCCTCTGCGTCTACTGCCGCGAGCCCGTCGACGCGCTGTACCCGCCCTGCCTCGGCTGCGGCTGCGCCTTCCACGACGCCTGCCTCGCCGAGTGGCACGCCGCCGGCGAGACGTCGTGCCCCGCCGGCGACGAGTGCAACTGCGTCGACGAGGCGTCCATGGGCCAGGTCGAGTCGTGGGCCGCCATGATGGGCGCGCTGCGCAAAGGCCAGCACCAGCAGCCCGGCGGCCCGCATCCCCATCCTGCCTCCCCCGCCGCGACGAGGGCCATGATGGGAAGGGGTATCGTTCTGCCGCCGCCGGCGATCGAGGAGCCCGTCGGCGCCGCGGACGACAACCACGACCGCGACAACGACGACGACGACGACGACGACCAAGAGAGGGGGGAATGGGAGAGCGTGCGGAGCGCGTCGGGGATCCCGAGGCGGATGCAGGGCGGGGGCGGGGCCGGCGGGGCGGTCATGAGCGCCGCGAGGATCAGCCTGGGGAACAGGCTGAAGAAGTCGGCGGGCGACACGGCGGCCGCGTGGTCTCGGAGTTCGAGCCTCAGGAGGACGAGGGGCGGCAGCGCGAGGTGATTCGGGGACCGGGGGACATCTCCAGAGGGGGAGAGATATCTGTACCACCAGTGTAAAAAAAAAAAAAAAAAAAAAGCCGGGGCATGTGTGAAGAAGACCTTTTTGGTGTGTGTTTTTTTTCTCTACCCAAGCGTTTTCTTTTGTGCGCCTCGATGTGTAGCAGAGCCGGGAGCAGCAACGTTTTTCACGTGTTTCAATGTCTATATTCATGACCGTCTTTTCCATGTCTAACTTTGGACTGTCTCTAGGACACTCACTCTCTTAATATGGCTTTATCCCCCCCACCTCTTGTGAAGGAAGGATTTAAATACCAACGAGCACGCGACTCGCGACTCGCGACAAGCAGCAGCAGCAGCAGCACTCGCCGTCGTCCTCGTCTGCGTATCGGGCCGCGAACACATCTGGGACGATGGAGGCCCTCAACAAGCGCGAAAGCACCGACACCGCCCCCCCCCCCGCCGCCTACATCTACCTTGGCCGAAGCGAAGCCGCCTCCTCGCGTGGGCTCCGTTTGCTTGCTGCGGGCGGGGGTACACACAAGCCCGGCTGAGATACGTATCCAAGGCTAGTCGGGGTCGCACAGGTATACAACGACACCCCAAGGTCGTGGAGGAAAAAAAGAAGAAGATTCGGGTCTTTCCTCTTCTCCGCACCACCCGTGACCTGCGGCGTTTGGTACGTAGCAAAGGCGTCGTCGGATGGGCACTTGCAACGTGCCCTCCGGGGACGACCGGACTCCGATCCGCATCGTGTCTCTGGGCCGAATGGCTGGTGACTATTTATATCCACCACCTGCAGCCGACGATGGGTTGTCGTGGACCACAGGCCGCGCCAGAGACGAAACCTCTCAGCCTGCCGGCCCTTCCCTTCTGTCTTCATCCGCTGGGATGCGTAACACCAGGACACCCGCGAGCCACCGCCGGGAAACAAGCGTCTCGGCTTGTGGGATCGAGAACCGCGAGCCCGGCGGCCTGAAGCCATTGGCAGAACAGGGCAACCCTCTCGGCTGCCCAGGCAACTGCTTGAAGCTGGTCGGTACTCCGGCGGACGAGGCTCAAGATACTCTCTCCGGGTTCATGCGGAGTTAGAAGATGAAATCACATCAGAGTTAGCGCTGTGGATTGCCCAGATGGCGCCGTCGCCGTCGTGGCCCGCCGTGGCCAGTGCGCCGATTTCGCAAATCCGTGCGTGACGACGAGTCCGAGGATATCATGCCTACTTGCACTCTCATCCCCCACCATGATGACTGACGAGTGACGACCAGGCCCAGTAGTCATGTGCAATCACGGCAGCAGGTCCCCGGATCCATGTGATCCTCGACGCATCAAGAAGGGGAAGGAAAGGGGGGCGGCTTCCAAAGACGAATCGTTATGCCGGGTGATGCACAACCCATGGCTCGCGAGCAGTTGTTACGCTGTTAAGGCCAGGGTGGTGGTGTAATGGATCATACCTGGTTGCTTTGGGTCGCTGTATCAGTGTATCAGCGTGCAACGGAGCTCCGGGGCCCTATTCGGCGCAGCCGCTTTGACGTCTCAAGTGCTCACTCAGGTGTAGTGGGGAGAGGTGCAACGCTGCTGATACCGAGATCCGGAAATCGAATATTGCGATATTACGGATACTACATGGCGTATGTAGCGGGGGAGGAAAAAACAAGAAGAAGAAAAAAGTCCTCCGGAGCGGAAAGGACCCTCTGATGGGGAAGCACACAATGGACGGACCCACGAGCCTTTTCCATCTTCCTTTCTTCTCGGAGACAGCCGCGGAAAAAAAAAAAGGGGGGGAGGTGGGGGGGTTACCTGCAGGTGGGCAGAAAGAACATGTTTCCATCAAATGTTTCAATGCCCCTTGTGCCTGGGACTCAGAGGAGCGGGGACAAGGTCCAAAGATGACGGGGGGGAGAGGGAAAAAAAAAAAGGAAAAAAAAGCTGCTCGCCGTGTGCTGGCAAGGATCTGGGAAGCGCACGGCACTCCAAGGATCATGGGTCCTGAGTCGGGGATTGTAGCCAACGGGCGTGGGGATTGTGGCTAGCGGTCTGCAGGCGAGGGGATCCAAGATGGGGCGGCTTGCCATATTAGGAATTCAATGTTTCTCGCCTGACCGAGAGGAAGAACAGGGCGGTATTTGGGCCAAGATAAAGCAGAGAGGGCATGGCCGCACGACAAGTTGAAGTGTTGCTGCTGGGCAAATACGGAGACGATGGACATGTCCTCTCTTTCCATCTGCAGGGGAGGAGGCGTCGCCGCACAGCCCGGGAATCCGGGTTTTGGCAACGGGAAGGGGACTGTTTGACGTTTGTTGGAAACGCGGCGGGTCGCCAATGCAGCCCGTCCGTGACCCGTCGTGCCCTGGTCTGCGGCAGAGGACCCCCTGGTTGACTAATATAATTGCTGAAACGGGATTATTGATAACACGGCTCGGCGTAAGTGGTGGCGAGAATGGCGGACCAGCTGCGAGGTCTGCGAGGGGTGGATAATGGTGGATGGAGGTGTAGTTGGGGAATGCCCATGAGATATAGTCATGCTATGATGTGGGAGCGCCTGATGTACGACGGGCGAATGGTACCTTGCTGTGGATGTAATTTCGTGGGAATGCAAAGGCGGACAGAGGAGCAAACGCAGCTTGGTGCAACGGGCCGACATGCTCGACATGACTTGCCATGCGCGCGGGTCGGCGTCTCTGTGCATGTCGGACGACGGATCCTGTTTCTCTTGCATGGCGAGTGTGTGTGTGTGTCCGTGAGGTCGGGCCGGTGATGTCGTACGGCAACGGTGCCGACTACGGCGGTATAACAGACCATGACCCTGCGGGCAGGCACATCGATCAACCACGGGACAGAAGAAGGGGAGCGACGTGACAGAGAGTCTGCGACTAGCAGGGCGTCGTCGACCATGGTGAGCGAGCAGGCGTGGTGGACGGAGGAGCAAGCAACCGTTTGGGATGTCGATAATTCCAAGTGGTAAAATTGCGTTGCATGTTGTTTGTGGTGCTGGTGGAGAGGACTTAGGTAGGCAAACCCCTGGAGCAGGTACCTAGGTACCTAAGGGAGGGGTAGGTAGATTAGATGGGTTAGTAATCAAGGATGGTAGTGTACCTGTCTGGAAGCAACCAAAGTCAAGGTAGGTAGGTACGTGCCTCGAACCTCGGACGGGGTCTGGTCTTGGTGTCACTCAGCCACTCTCACGCAATGCAATGCAATGCAGCAGTCAGTGCGGCGACTTGAGCTGACAGGCGTGCCATCCGTGCTCTCGTCTTGCTGTTTACTATCTTGCCTGCCGGCCGTGAACTTTCTCTTGCGCCTGGAGTATACTACGTACCCAAGTAAGTAGATGCAAGGTTGATAGTGACGTGGGCAGTGGGACAGGCCTGATGGGCATCTTCATCTTCCATCTTCCACCCGCGTCCCAATGCCATCCCGGCCGGCGATGGACATGTAGCAATCGACAATGTGTGCAGTAGTAGTGTAGCAAGCACCCCGTTACATGTTACATGTCTGTCGTCTTTGCTTTCGTTGGGGTTTGGCGGGAGAAGCAGATGGATAGAGAAAACGAAAGGGGGAAAACAGGCACGACTAGGAAGTGGGAGAAGAAATAAATCAAGAAGAATAAAGGGAGAAAATAGGTCGTCAGGAACCGACCCACATGCGTGTAGGTATCGAGTACATCTGCAGCCATGCGTACGTAGTACATCTATAAGTACTCAGTACTCCGACGTGACCCCTGTCGACAGACAAACACGCAGAGCATCGTGCCTGATCCTTGCAGCGGAGCGAATGTACGGATGCACCACCACCACTACTAGGTACTACGTATACTAGGTAGTACATACATGTACGGAACTACGGATATCTCAGGACCAAAATCAATCCTGCGCGTGCCCATGCCTATACTCGGCACCCAACAGCCCATGTCAGGCACAGCAGCTTGAGTAGGTACTGTGCGTGCGTGCGTGCATGCAGGCAGACAGACAGACAGACAGACAGACAGACCGGAAGCACTCTCTCATTGCCCAAACAGCGCGTCCCAATTTCACCCCAAAGACGCCAGCCGAACCCGGATACTAGTACCTAGCGCGTGGCTACCTACCTACCTACCTTACCTACCTACCTGACCTACCTTACCTACCTACCTGCCTGTACGGTACCCATTTGGCCCCGTTGCTGCCGTTCCATTTTTCCCTTTTTTTTTTTCACCTTCTCATCTCGACCCTTGACTCTTCTTCTCCGATTCTTCTTCTCCATCGTCGACTCGTCTCGTCTCGCCTCGTCTCGTCGCGTCTCTTGCTACACTACCATCCGCTGCAACTCAAAAGAGAACGCTCCCTCCCCCTGGACCAGGCCAGGCCAGGCCAGAACTTCACTCGACTCGACTCGTCAAGATCCGGCCTAAACCAGTTCAGCTCTGCTCGCTCTGCTCTCCTTGCTTTGAGCTATTGATCCGACTCTCGACGCCTTCGTCCCAACGTCCATCCGGCCTATGGCTACGCATCCAAATTCATCAATTCACCCTCGTGGCATCTTACCATCGCCTTTCTTGTACCGCCGACACATCTCGGACCCATCCCAGCCCGAACCTGCTGCGCTACCCTGCAGTTCCACGAGTCCCTGATACGGCCTGTCCAGTCCTTTGCTTCTCCGCGCCCACCGCCTAGTACAAGGACCCAGAATTTCGCTCCAGCGCGAACCCTGCAGTCCCCTCTGATCTGGTTCCTCTGTCCTACTGTACCACCTCCATCAATCTCGACAGTCGACATCCCAGGAGGCCCTCGGGATCCATTTGCTCGTCCTGTTCCATCACATCAGCGGACTTACCACCGGTACCTACACCGTTGTGTGCTTGCTGTACTGTCCATCATTCGGCCCCAGTCCCCCCAGCTGCTCGGCTTGCATCACACTCTCGCTTGTACCAGACGACCCCTGGTCTCCGTCCAACAACACACACTCACACACACACCCACCTACGGAGCGAACCGCTGCCTTGTCACGCGTTTCTCTGACTAACTGGGCGGTATCCGTAACCGAGTCCTGCATCTGCAAACCTCGTCTTTCCGACAAGAGCCCACACCCGTCCTGGCCCAAAACCTCGTCGCCTTTTTCACAATTCGCAAAGTCGATTGATGACATCCGACTGCCCGTCCCGCAACACGCCATGTCTTCCACCACTGCCGCATCCAAGCGATTCGAGCTCCCCAAGCTCGACTTCAAGTTCGGCTCCTTGACGGACGGGACCAACATACCGCCTCCGCTCCCCAGCCCCGTCCAGGAGGTCCCCACGCCTCCCCAGACCCCGCGCGTCAGCGAAACCAAGGAGTCGGACTCTGCCGTCAAGGCAAAGGTCAATGACAAGACCAACGGCCACGCGGCGGTGGAAGCCGCGCCGGGCTCGCCCGCGACAACCAACGGTACGAAAGGATTCTCGGAAGACACGCCGCTCTCTCCGGCATTGTCGAGCAGACAAGGCAGCATCCGCCGTCTCTTCAGCCGGACTTTACTGAACCAAGCATATGCAGAAGGCGAGAACCACCCCAACGGCGGCGGACCCCCGTCCCGCCCCATGAGCCGCAGCGCCGGCAGCATCGCCGACGACAAGAAGCCGAAGCGCACCAGCGGCTGGTTCAAGAGGCTGAGGTCGACGGAATCGTCCCCGCCGCAAAAACGAACCGGCACCGTCTACGAGCACCCCAACATCAGCGAGACCAGCAGCCACGCGCCCTCGACCAAGCACCAGGCTCCCCCGGCGGCCCAGGGACCCCCGCCGCCCATGATCCCCGAACTGAGCGCGCTCCAGGCCAAGGTGGACCTGACGGACGGCGGCAGTCTCGGAGACGACCTGTTTAAGAACATCAAATAAACCGTCGCAGCGAGTCACGGACAAGACATACAAGACTTGCCTTTTTTTTTTTTTTTTCTCTCTTCTTCCGGTTTCTTCTTATTTCCAGTCGGGAACCGGCTGCCTTTGTCGGACACGAGAATCGAGGCCACACGCGCCGACGAGCGAATGACCGAATCCGAGCGGATGCACCCACACGATTTCCTAGCGTATTATTCCCTTTAGTTGAACTTCTTTTCGAGCCAGAGCTGGGGAATGAGAGGGGGGAGGGGGAGCGGCAGAGCGATGAAGCGAGGAGGCAAGATTGGAAGAAGTTATGCAAGATACCCAGCTCGCACCGCGGGCTCATTCTGACATACAATGTTTACACTTTCTTTGTTACGTTTTCTCTTTCCCCTTTTTTCTTGTTGCCTTTTTTTTGTTCTTCTTTTCTTTCTTCACTTCATCTCGCTGCGCTGTCTGGAATACAAAGGCACCGTGGAACGATAATTGCAGTATTTCTACGGCTTGTTGGTTGTATGTACCCTCTCTCACCGTTACGGCGTCTTAGCTTTTTCCTGTACATGTTTTGAGGGTTTGAGAGGCGGAGGGGAGAGAGAGGGGGAGCTGGAGAGGGAGAGAGGGAGAGAGAAAGGCCCCCAAAAAGTAGGGACGGATATCGACCACGAGGACCAGTACGATAGCATAAAGGGGCCAAGGGCGAGAAGAAGAGGATAGCGTCGGGCGACGACAAATTTGAAGCATCCGTCGGTGTGGACTATCAATCAGCCATGTACGTCGTGACGCTGTTGACGCCTTTTGGCCAATACAGCCGCAATAATAGTTTTAGGTTTTGACGGCTTACGATGGGAGTTTAAACCGACCTCGTTGAATTGGTGATGGTTGTAACTTGTGAGGGTTTTGAGGGTTGTGAGGGTGTTGAGGTTGCTGAGGGTGGTTGTGAGGGTGTGAGAGAAGGGGGGATCCCGCTGTCTCGGGCCAATGGCTCCTCTTTCTTCAAGCTTCAAGAGAGGAACCGCGCTAGCGCCATGATTCGTCGGCGCGGGTGGTGGGCAAACGTCATTGTGAGCTTTTGCCGAGCTGCACCTCTCTCTTTCTCTCTCTCTTACTGTGCTTTATAGCTTTACGAGAAGCTTCTCAACATCACCTGCTTACCTAGGTATAAGGTACTCTCTCTACTTCACTTACTACTGCCTGTTCCTTTCCCTTTCCCTCCCCCCTCGGTCAATCGTCCACCCAATTCGAGCATCCCGAACCGACCGTCACATCCACTATGGCGTTGAGTCTGCGCACGACGACAACGGCGGCGACGACGACGCTCCGGCCTCTGACTTGTGCGCTGCGGCCCGCCGCCGGCAGACAGGCGCAACACGACCTCCTCCCGCGGGTGGCCCGACGACACAAGTCCGGCCCGTACGGCTACACCCAGGCCAAGGCCCTCGTCTTCTCCAAGGAGGGCGAGCCCGCCGACGTCCTGCAGTGCGTCTCATCCCCCCTCCTCGGACGACTGACCGACTGACCAAAAACGCCCGCAGCCTGCACACGCACTCCATCTCCCCCTCGATCCCCTCCTCCGCCGTCCTCCTGCGCGCCCTCGCCGCCCCCATCAACCCGGCCGACGTCAACACCGTCCAGGGCACCTACGGCTCCAAGCCGCCCTTCACCCAGCTCATCGGCACCCCCGAGCCCGCCGCCGTCCCCGGCAACGAGGGCGTCTTCGAGGTCGTCTCCGTCGGCGGCGGCGCCTCCGAATCGGGTCTGCAAAAGGGTGACTGGGTCATACCCTCGGCGCCCTCCTTCGGCACCTGGCGCACCCACGCCGTCGCCGACGCCAAGCACGTCATCAAGGTCGACAGGGACGGCCTGACCCCGACCCAGGTCGCCACCGTCAGCGTCAACCCCTGCACCGCCTACCGCATCCTGCGCAACTACGGCCCGGGCGACGTGCGCCCCGGCGCCGACCCGGGCGCCATGCGGCCCCTCGACCCGGGCAGCGGCGCCTGGTTCATCCAGAACGGCGCCAACAGCGGCGTCGGCCGCGCCGCCATCCAGCTCGCCAGGCTCTGGGGCCTGCGGAGCATCAACGTCGTGCGCGAGCGCGAGTCCGACGCCGACACGGCCCGCCTCAAGGACGACCTCGCCGGCCTCGGCGCCACCGTCGTCGTCACGGAGAAGGAGTTCCTCTCCCGCGACTGGCGCGACCGCCTCGCCGACCTGACCCGCGGCGGCCGCGACCCCGTCGGCCTCGGCCTCAACTGCGTCGGCGGCAAGTCCGCCACCGCCCTCGCCCGCAGCCTCGGCGACGCCGGCACCATGGTCTCGTACGGCGGCATGGCCCGCCAGCCCGTCGCCCTGCCCACCGGCCTGCTCATCTTCAAGGACCTGCGCTTCGTCGGCTTCTGGCTGTCGAGGTGGAACGAGCGCGACCCCCGCGGCCGCCGCTTCGCCGTCGACGACGTCCTCGGCATGATCCGCGAGGGCCGCTTCCGCGACGTCCCCGTCCAGGAGGTGCCCTGGGCCTGGGACACGGACGAGAAGACGCTCAAGGACGCCGTGCAGGGCGCCCTCGGCGGCTTCCGCAAGGGCAAGGGCGTCTTTGTCTTTGGCGAGACGTGAGCGAGTCGTGCGTGGGTTGTGTATAGACTGGTCGTTGTAGGATACGGGATACGGGATACGACATGGGAGGAGAGTATCTCTCCTCCCTGGTGGGATCAAGTCCGGACGGGGGTCCAAGGAGCCCAAGGACATCAGAAACCAACCGCCGCCATGCAAAACGCGACTCGGTCGGTTTTTTTGGACATGTATGAGAAGAAGAAGAAAAAAAAACGGCCATGAGAGAAGTGCATAGACACCAATCTGGAAAGGAGAAAGCAAAAAAAGCATGAATGGAAATCCTCTGTCCGACGAGAGACGAAAACAATCTCGGCACTTTTTTTTTATTTTTTTTTATTTTTTTTTTATTTTTTTACTTCTTTTGTCGTAATGTACATAAACACAACACCAACACTGAGTCCCCTCTAAAAGGTCCCACGACCACGACCACGACTACAACCGCAATTCTACTTTGATAGCCATCGACCCTTTCACGCACACGTACTCGTCTTCCGTGCACGACGACGACCCGCAGCACGTCGTCGCATCCCAGTCCTCGTCCTCCGAGCCCCCGTCCTCGGGCTCCGCGCCGGGGACGGGGCCGCGGCTCGCCTCGTCGCCGCCGCACTCGGACGCCTCGGACGCCTCCGCGTGGAGGCTCCAGCTGTCCGAGACCTCCTCCCCCCCTTCGGCCTCGCGAACAACAGGCGCCTGGTCCGTCGGGTCCCCCTCCCCGTCGCCGCCGCACTCGGACGCCTCGGACGCCTCCGCGTGGAGGCTCCAGCTATCCAAGGCCTCCCCTTCGGCCTCGCGAACAACAGATACATCATCCGCCGGGTCCCCCTCCGCCTCCTCCCCGCCGCCGCCGGGCCCCCGCTCCAGCTCCTCCCGCAGCAGCGCCGCCTCGCGCCGGGCCCGCTCGTCCCGCACGTTGCGGCCGACGAGCGCGCGGAGCTCCGCCGCCCTCGCGTCGTCCAGCCTGCCCATCCACCTCTGCTCCCAGCCCGCCGCCCCGCGGAACTCGAACCTCGCCCACACGTTGAGCCGCGCGTCCACGTCGAACGCGGGCCACGCCCGCTGCACCCTCTGGATCCTCCCCCACCGCACGGCCGGCGCCGCCGCCGGCGGGTGCCTCCGCAGCTGCTCCAGCACCCAGCGCCTGGGCTCCTGGTCGACCACGCCCCGCCCGTCCGCCGTCACCCGGAGCGACCGCACGTAGTACATCCTCGCGTCGTAGTGGATGGCCTCGCCGAGCTCCGCCGACCGCTCCCGCGACAGCACGCCCCTCACCCGCGCCCCCGCCGTCGCCCAGTCGTGCCCGATCCTCGCCAGCGTCTTCTGCCACCCCGTCTGCAGGAATTGCCGGCAGTTGAGCTGGCACCCGTCGGCCCGGCACTCCGCCTCCCGCAGCGTGTCGAGGATGCGGTCGTACGTCCACGCGTTGTCGTCGTCGTCGTCGCCGCCGCGGCTGTACTCGGCCACCCGCGCGACGTAGTCGTCCACCGGCGTGCGCGGCTGCGGGACCCCCTCCGCCGCGCCGGCCACCAGCCTCCGCGCCCACCGGCAAAAGTCCCGGCGCTCGTCCGCGCAGCACGCGAAGAACACGGCGGGGGACATGGCGACGAAGCCGCAGTGTAGCCTCTGCTCGCGGCCCGTCGCCCACTTCCGGCAGAGATGGCAGTCGCCGACGGGGCCGGGCTCTCGGAGCATCTCCAGCGCCCACTCGCGCTCCGGCAGGTAGCACGCCACGAGGTTGAGCGTGTCCGCCACCTCGAGCCGCCGGACGAAGGCTCGGTAGTTGGCCGCCTGGTGGATGTCGTCCCGCAGGTCGAGGGCGTCTCTGTGGACCGCCAGCACTTCGTCCACGTCGGTGTCGTACGGGGCGGCGCAGGCTCGGACGCGGCGCCGCAGGGCCGCTACCCGCTTGATCAGTCCGGGCTCCAAGTCCGCCTCGACGACCTGGTCGAGGAACCCCGTGGCGTTGGCCAGCCAGGTGGCGCGCGTCTCGAGGCTGGGCAAGGGATCGCCATGCATTATATAGTGATTGTATATATTCATGTACCAAAGAGGGGATTGCATGTCAACCAAAAGTCGGGCACACCGTGAAAGGCCAGCAGTCGATCTTGGTTTCCAGTCATGAGAATGCCAAAGGTGTTGTCTGTATCGTTCCAATAAGAAAGATGACATATGCAAAGATGACATATTTAGCTCATGCTTAAATATTCCCTGTATGGGCGACGGAGACGGGTGTTGAACCTGTCGGAGAGAGGGTGAGATCGAGAGAGAGAGAGAGAAATCTTCACAGTGCTTGAAAAGTACCATGGGTGCTCCTCGGGTTGACGGGAACCAGCCAGGTGTCGTGCCCTCGAGTCTGATACTCATGCGGGGATAGAGCAGTGGCGACGGTAGTAAGGTTAAACAACGATCCAGATAAACCAACACTTCTGGACCCCTAAAGACCACGAGCTTTGAAACTTGACAGCGCCTAATTACCTGTCGGTCAATTTACGCTCAGCAGAACCTTGTCCAAAGTAGTGAGATAAGATTGAGTGTCTTCGTGGGGCCGCCCACCGCGTGCCACGACTCTTTGCAACTCTATCTGGGATGGACTCAACGCCGAAACCCGTGCGCCACTGCACCCAAAGAGAGAAAGCCCCCCGCTAGTTTCGAAAAGCCTGTACAAGTTCGTGTAGTTTGTCAATGACAACCGGTGCAATCGCGCCAAGGGTATCTTCGATTATCCTCTCAAAGAACAGCATGGATTCCTCCTCGGTCAACTCGAGGTGGAACCTCTCGCGAACCTTCAAAACGGCCTTGTCGGGCTCGAGGCGGATGTCGGGGATGTTGGCGTCGACCATCAGACTGAACAGGTTCAGAATCAGGTTGGACGACTTGCGCAAGGCGGTATACGCCAGGAAGCAGTACTGCTTGAACTGTCTGAAGTGCTCCGAGTTGACGCCGCCCATGCAGTCCACCATTTCCTTGGAGAGCTTCATCACCGGCGCAAAGGGTTTGGGATCCCGTCCGAGAATGAAGCCAAAGTCGGCGTGGAAGAAGTGCCCGTCGGGGGCCAGGAGGAGATTGTCCAGATGTCTGTCGCCGACACCCAGGATGTACGTGATGACGCAGTATCCCGCGCAAGACTTGACGTACGTGTCCAGCGTCTCCTGCCGCAGACCCAGAGGTTGTCGGTCGTCCGGGTTGTTGGATTTCAGGTACGTCAGTGCCGGGTTGTTCTTGTATTTCGACGCGATGCTCTGGAAGCTGACTGATGGGACGAACTGGGACGCGCCGGCCGTCGTGCTCGTGGCCAGGATCTTGTAGGGAGACAGCTTCAGGTCCAGGTTCTCCTTCTGCAGCAGCTGGTCCATGAGAGTGATGATCTGGATGACCAGCTGATCCTGACGTAGGTCGTCGCCGGTCTTGAATATGATTGGGTACTTCTTCCCCGTGGTGGTTTTGAACGTCACCTTGATGGGGCACAAGGATGATTTGAAGACGGTCGTTTCGTCGGGAACAACGCCGACAACCAGCATGGCCGGATCGAGGGGCAGAGGCAGCGGCGGGTCGATGGTCAGCATCTCGTTCTTGGGGTCTGCCAGAAAGTGCTTGACGCGATCAGTCTTCTTCGCGATGGACTCGTGCGACGTTTTGACCTCCCCTGAGATCTTGGACAGGATCGCAATCAGCTCGGCCTGTCTCAGAAGGATCTTTCTCGACTCGACGCCGTCTGGCCGCTTCACCAGCTCCGTCATGAAGTCGTAAGCCACCTTTCGGTAGATGTTGCGGTTATCCAGCCCTTGCTCGGGACTGTGATCGTCGCACTCGACCATCAAGTACCAGTGGAAGTAGTTGCCGAGGAGGAAATTGCCGGCCGCGCGGGATATCAAGAACTTGGCCAGAGAAGAGTCCTGGGCGGCCTCCTGCGAAGAGTCGGCCCGGATGTGCTCGTATTTGAGTGCCTGTACCAGCTGGAGCAGGTACAGCAGCAGCTCGTGGTCGTCCGCCTTGCGCAGTCTCTCCACGGCATATGCCCGGACGGCTTGGTTGTCAAATGTGGGACCGAGCAGCTCGAGGGCATCGTCGACGTCGATCTCGGTCCACCGCCCCAGGACTTGTACGGCTTGCTTGGCCTCGCTGTGGTCTTGCCAGTTGACCGACTTGACAAACTTTGTGACGGCGCGTTTGTCGCGAGTGAGATGGTAGCGAAACTTCCAGATCAGGTCCTTTTCCTCGGGGGTCAGGGTGTGCGTCGGCGAATAGGACATGATGAGATTCAGCTCATCGCGGACCTTGGCGTTCGGCTTGAGGTCCTTGTCGAGAACGCCATGGCGATGCTGGCTTCTGACAAGTCTCCTGTGTTTGCTCTCGGCCGGGTTGTCTCGGGCACCGACCTCTGGGTCGTAGACCTTCATCAGCCGACTGCCGGAACCGCCCGCCGCATCGCCGAGCGCGTTGATACCGGGCCCAAACTGCACCTCGGGAGGCGGCTTGAGCATGACGTTGGACTGGGAAGCAGAGATGTGCTGCAGGTTGGAGATGGGCGGCGGGTCGTACTCCAGGTCGGCGAAAACGACGGGGAAATTGAATCGCGGCAACTCGACGTTGAGCTGGAACTTGGAGAATCCCGGGTGAGACTCTGTGTCCACGACAGCCCTCTCGCCGTCCGTGTTTGCCCCCTTGTCAGGCGCATCCCCATCTGCTGCCCTCTGACGTTGCATGGTCTTCAGCGAAGCTTTCGCCGACTGCAGGCCCCGTTTCTCGAACCCCCGGAAGACGAGCTGATCGAGCCAGTCGACCCTCGGGATCTCGCCCATCTCGTGCTTCTTGAACAGCTTTTCCATGCGCTCCAGCTCTTCGGCGTCCTTGTCGACCGGCGGAGCCTCCCCCTTCCTCGAGCCATCCCTCTTCTTGCGGGGCACCGCGGGCGTGGTCGTGTTGTCGTTGCCGTCGGCGTTCTTGTGTCGGTGTACCATGCATTTCTGACGGCCTTTTTGCACCTGGTTGTCTCGGTCAAAGAGCGGCAGGGTCGTGCCTCCAAAGGGAATGGCATGGCCTCTCGCGTGTTTCCCCCCCGCGGGAGACGAGTCCCACAAGGTGATGGCCAGACACGAGTTCAGAGGGAGGGTTTTGTAGTTTATGGGCAGCGTGAGCCACTCGTTCCATCTGTTGCGGAAGCACTGTCAGCGCGTTTTCAGGCCGCGAGCGCCAGTTTCGCCACTCACCTTCTCTCACTGCGGAAAGATTTGTAGGCAGTCTGGACAGGCACTGTCAAGGGTTTGGAGCCGGCCCATACCTGGACGGTGACGTAGAGATCCGAGTGAGAACTAGCAAGTCAGCGACGGCGACAAGCAACGGCGCACACGCGGCAAGCGGTACCTCGTGTTGGAGCCAATGTGCCTCAACTCGGGCTTTTCCAGGAGGGTCGAATGTAAGAATGGTGTTTCCTCGCCCTCGAGATTGATTCTACAGCAGAAACACCGTCAGTCGCTCGCGCGCGCACTCTGGACACGGGGACAGCGCCCTGCAAGGGCCCGTACATGCGGATGCTCACTGGGTAATCCAGCGACTCGGAGCTCGCGAATGAGAACGGCTCCATTTTGACAAGGTCATGAGTCCATTATGCGATGAAGGTGGGAGACTGCAGATAGGTAGTTGTGGTCGGGTGTTGACGTAGGGCAATCGATAGGTAGGTAGGTAGGTAGGTAGGTAGGTAGTTACAGGCAGCTGATACCTAGCACAGCACCAGCGGGAAGCTTCAGTGGAGCGTAGGTGCCCCGCTTAAGCCACAATCTAGATCCTTATCTCGTATCGATAAGCCTCGTCAGCCACATTTACCCCCACGGCGGTACCTCCTTGTGGACCTTGCTGAGCGCGTTGAGTGGGAGGGTCCTGTCCTGGTCCCCTCTGGGAATGGCTGTCGCGTCTTCCATGTCAAGCTGTGATTTGACGCGCGAGCTTCTCCTTCAAATCCCACCTCGTTGATACCCACGGCGCATTACAGAAACCGGCATCGTCTGCTTTCCCCTCCCGCGCGTACTTGCTTGCACATGCGCTAGATCCGCACGCCGCCTAGACTTCTGACCGATCACTCGACCGACAACGCCTTTCGAGCCCCTCCTCACCCTCTATCTAATACGTTCAAGATGCCGGCGAGGGTGGACGGCTCATCGTCGCCTTCCTCGGAATCCTCGAGTGAAGATGACGCGCAGGGCTCCGCGCGCGGCCAGCTCGCCCTCAGAGACAAAGGAAAGGGTCGTGATGTTTCCGTTGGGAAGCGGAAGCGCGCAGATGTAGCAAATGGAGCACACCCCTCCCGTCGAAGGGCCACCCGCTCCGTCGAGAGAGGCGAGGACTACGATTCCGATGTCTACGACCCTGACCAGCCGATGGAGGAACGCCGAGAAATTCAGCGCAAGCTGCGAGACCTCCAGAGAGGCATCGCGGAGAACATGGAGGAGTACATGCTGCCGGGCTCGACGGGGCTCAGAGACACCCTCATGATGGCCCAGCAAGTAGCCAGAGGTGTCAAGCAGACCACAGAAGCAACCATCGATTCCCGTCTGCTTGTCAGCGCCATCGACCTGTCATACCGAAAGACTGTCCGCTTGATGCAAGGAAGCTCGACCGAGGGTGTGGACGTGGACGAGTTCGTTTCCAAGTGCTGCACTTACATGCGGCAAGCCGGTGGCATCGCCGACGATGCAGCGCCAGAGCTCTCGAGCACCCAAATACGGCGGCGACGCCGGACCGGAGGCGCTTCGCACGACGATGACGAGGAAGAAGGAAACGACGAAGCCTTCAACTGGGCCCACCTCGGACGCTACGCCTCGCTGCCCAACATCCGCCGCCCTGCCCTGCCTGGTTTCCTCCTCGGTCCCCTGTCCGTTGAGAAGAAGGCCCGGAAGATTTCGAAGCGGAGCGCGCCCTTCAGACCAAACAACCTCGCCGAGACGAGACCCGAGGTGCTCAACGTCGAGGACTTGGCGAAGAAGGAGAACGATCTCACCGCCATCTGCGGTAAGATCCTGAAGCAGCTGCAGAGTGTCCAGGGCGAGATCCAGACGAGGCTCTATGAGATTTTTGAGAAGAGCGACATGAGCGAAGAAGAACAGACTGCGCTCATGCAGAAGCATGGCCTCCGCGATACCGGAGGCGTTGATCTGCTTCGCTTCGTCGTCAATCCCAAATCCTTTGGCCAGACGGTCGAGAACATGTTCTACGTCAGTTTCCTCATCCGCGACGGGAAAGTCAAGATTGAATTCGACAGCGACGAATATCCGTCTCTCAGTAAGCCAGCTCCCCCCCAAAACACCATGCCACCACTACGACTCTGCTAACCAACAAACTCAGGTCCCTTTCAAGTCGACGACGTGGATGAGGATGGCACAACCGGGCGCGCAGCAGCAAAGCGCGAAACAAAAAAGCAGCAGGCCATCTTCTCCATGGATATGCAAACCTGGCAAGACATCATCGACACCTTCGACATTCAAGAGCCCATGATCTCACATCGCAAAGAAGGAGTATCAACACAAGCCCCTGGTGCCAGAGGATGGTACAGCTAAGGATGGGCACGATAGTTAAACATGGCATTTCTGGCAGCGCATCGCCAATCCATCGTCGTCTGGTGCTGGACGATTTATAGAGTACCGGGTTGGCAGGTTACAATGGCGTCTTATGTGAGGGAGCTTTTGCTTTTAGCAGTTTCTTCTTCATTTTCTTTTCTTTCCCCGGGCGTTTTTTTTCTAGAGGAGCGGGAATGGCTAGGAACTTTGCAGGCCTCGCGAATGGATTTGAAGGGCAATGGGCGTCCCTTGCAGATACCCTACATGATCCTCCGCTTCGTTACACCCAACATTTGCGCAAGTCTGCCCTGGTGACCGACCCATGGACCAAGTCCCATGAGTCGTGTGAATAAGAAGAAAAGAAAGGCAACAATGAAAGGCAAGCTAGTAAGGGTCGCCCATTGACGGGGGGGGGATAAGGGTTGCAGGGCTCGTGTGTGCAGTCATCATCGGCATTGCCAAGTCTTTTGCCGGCGCTCGAATCCATTGTCGAGCCTCCTGGGAACGCACCAGCGCTCCCTTTCCGGCACGAGTATCCGCCCTTCCAAGCGGTGTTTTTGGATCCCAAAGCTCCAAAGGCCCATTCAAGGTCCGGCGACTCAACGGCCCCAGTGGCCACAACAATGGCACATACAGACACGCAAACGGAGGTTTTGCAACGTTTGATGAAGGCCCGTAAGAATAGACGTGCTTCTTCAAAGTCTTTCAGACTTGCATCCGTGGAATAGTAATGCCTAACAACCTTGAAAGAGGTGCTGCAAGGTTACTTGACACGATTCCAGCCTCCTATCGCCGGATCAAGCCCTCGGAGCCATGGACTTGCGGCCATCTCATAAGTATGGCATTGCTCGAGAATCAAAGCCCTTGATCATCTTTCTCCGTCTTGCACCATTTCCATACCCTTTTCCTGCTTTCTTTCACTCGTCATCTTTCACAAGCGGGAGTGTCGGATAGCCCAGATATGACCAAGGTTTGATAGAGAAGCACAAGAGGCTGTAAGTCTATCCTTCCGAGAGGCACTGACAAAGACGGCGTTAGGGCCGGGAACCCAGACGGGGACGCCTTGGGAGGGGACACTTCTCAAGGCCGAACCGGCGCCCGGGCAGGACATTCATCCACGAGCCAACCTCAAGAGGGCCGTCAACGTGGCCAATCGTTTCCGGAACTGAATCCCTCGGCAATACCGGCACACGACTCGCAGGAAGCACGAAACACCTCCAAGAGTATGCCATCCTCGCCGCCAGAAAACACCAAGATCCCCAAAGGAGTCTCATTTAGAGACGTACTTGTCCATAGCCCAGCAGCCAAGAACCTGTCTAGACACGCGTCTCAAAGCAGCACTCCGTCACGGGCTGCGGATCCGACAGCTAGACGACGTCCGTCATCCGACCAAATTGCGCCGCCAGCACCGGCGCGGCCAGACCAGGTTCACGAGCAAGATACAGCATCCATGACGCCCTCCAGAGACCCGAGCGTCTCGGGACGGGGAGGCTCCGGTCCTCGGAACACGCCCCCTTCTCCGCCGCAGCCGTACACCTCGACGACGGAGGCCGACGCAAGAACAGAAGATTCGGCGGAACAGGGGCGCCTTCAGGAGACGAGGAGCTACCTGAGGGGGCTCACAGAAGCATACGGCCTTCCCCGGGCACTCGCGGAGCATCTGCCAGACGGAGAGTCCGCGACAACACTCGAGACTACAGACGCGCTCTTCAGAGACTTTACTTTGAGGTTGTCCCAAGAGTTTCGCGACAAAGAATCGGACCTGCAGGTTACTCGGACAAAACTTGACACGTCAACATCAACCCAAGCGACGCTCGAAAAGGAGAAGCTGGTCCTGGAAGAGGCCGTCAAGAGGACGGACGCCAAGCTGCAAGAGCTTCGGGGGAGTTCGGACGCAGCTGGACGCAGAGAAGAAGAAACAACGACGCAGAAGCTCGACTTCGCGTTGGAAGAGGCGCGGCGGAGCGAACGCCAGTCTGCCGCATCTGTTGACGTGGAAGCCCTGAAAACCAAGATCTCCGAGCTGCACGAGGAGCTGAAGGATCTGAGGAGCGACAAGGCCGACCTAGAGAGGCAGGCGGAAAGAACAGCAGCGGCCCACAGGCAGAGGGAGGACGAAACGGCCGCGCACATGACGTTCCTAGAAGAGTCTCTCGAAGGGCTCCAGGACGACAACGAAAAGTACAAGAGGCTCGTCGAAAAGCTCCAGCACGAGAGGGACGAGCTGCTGCGAAGGGCCTACGCTCTCGAACGAGAGCCCGTGACCTTCCGGGTGGACAACGAAGTCGTACCGCGCGACAAGTACGAGAAGCTGCTCGACAACGCGAGGGGCGACGCGGCGAGGCTGGAAGAGCAGCTGCAACAGGCAGAGGAGGACCGCGAGAGGATGATGCGGGACGAGCTCTCGGTGGACGCGGTTCGGAACATGTTCATGGAGGACTTCATCCCCCTGTACGCCATTGCCGCGGAAGAGGGCGTCAACAACCTCCTCAACATCTGGAAGGCCGAGGAAGCCAGTCTCCTGGCCCTGGCCGGACGGGACGGGTACCGCCGGTACGCCCGCGCCGTCGTGGAGCCGGACCGCGTGGAATCCCAGGCGTCGTCGGACGGGTTCGTCGCGCGGGGGGAGGTCGTCGCCGACATTGGACTGTACGAGTCGCAGTCGCAGTCGACGGAGCCCGCGAGCTCGCCGCTGCGACCGGAGCCCGAGGGGGAGCTCCTCGGCGGCCTCGGCGGGGAGTCCCCCATGACTTCGGAAGAAAGTCTGGCGGGGCAGAGCGACGCTGCCGCAGAGCTCGCCAGGGCGCTGGACGACTGCCGGGCCCGTCGCAAGGAGGCGGAACAGAGAGTCGAAGAGCTGGAGGCCGAGACGAAGAACCAACGGGAGAATCTCGAAGCGCTGCAAGACGCGGTTCGGGGGCTGAACCAGGCCGTCGAGACCGGTGCAGACGATTCCGCAGAGCTCGCCAGGGCGCTGGACGACTGCCAGGCCCGTCGCAAGGAGGCGGAACAGAGAGTCGAAGAGCTCGAGACCGAAACGAAGAACCAACAGGGAGAAGCCGAAGCGCTGCGAGGCGAGCTTTGGAAGCTGGAGGACGCCGCCAAGACCAGCGCCGATGACTTCGCACGGCTTGCCAAGGCGCTCGACGGGAGCCAAGCGCGTTGCAAGGAGGCGGACGAGAGGCTCAAAGAGCTGGGGGGCGAGACAAAGAGGAAACAGGACGAAATCGAAGAGTTGCAAGAGCAGATCCGGAAACTGAAGCAGGCCGCCGACACGGCCGAGGCCAGCAGAGAGCCCGGCGAGCGACCCGACGCACCGGAGCGCAGGGCTCAGACACCGACACAGGCCGCGGCCGAGCACGAGGACGCCACCAAGCGAGACGAACAAGCACTTCAGGAGGTCCCGTCGGCCGAGCTGCGGGACACGCAAGCGGACCTCAATGAATGCCGGGCACGCCGGCAGCAGGCAGACAGGGAGACTGAGGAGCTGAAAGAAGCGGCGAGACGACGCTCAAGAGAGCTCGGGAGGCTGGGAGACGAGCTGTCGCTGCAACGAAGAATCAACGGCCTGCTCAAGGATCAAATCGGCGCGGTCCAGGCAAAGGCCAGCAGAGCCAAGGCAAAGGTCAAATGGGCCGAGACGCGCGCCGTTCTGCGGGACGAAGGCGCAGGCGACGACTCGGAAGGCTATTTGAAGCTCGTCTCGACGTTGTCGCAACGCGTCCAAGAAGCCGAGAGCCGGTTTGGAAGAACACACCAGGAAATGGCAGACGTACGGACCGAGACCACCACGCTTTCAGTGACGATCGAGCAGCTTGAATCACAACGAGGCCGGCTGGGGCAGGAAAGGCAGAAGCTCTGGGAGGAGTTGGAGGCCGATCGGCAGGAGGTCGGACAGGCAAACGCGGCTTTGGAAGAGGAGCTGCGAGAGGTGGACGGCGACATCGCGCAGGCGGACGAGGCGGTGCGGAACGCGAAGGAGGAGCTCGCGAAGAAGAAGGAAGAGCTCGGGGAGAAGAGAAGAGCGCTCGACGACTGCCGCGCCCACGACGAGGGACTCGCGGAAGAAGTCGCCGCATTGATGAAACGCGGGGACGACGGGAGCGAGGGCGGCAAGAGCGAGGACGACGATGCGCGGAAAGAAATCGATAAGCTCGAGGAGATGGTCGCCGAGCTGCAGCGACAGCTGAGCGCGGCCAAGTACGACGCCGGAAACGAAGCGGCGAGGCGCCGTGACGTAGAAGACCACGGCGTGTGGGAGGGCACCCGCGCGCAGGCGTTGAAGTCCAAACAGACCGAGTTTGACAACCTGCAGAAGGAATACGAAGGCATGGTGGAGCTTTACGAAGATGACATCAGGGCTCTCAAGAAAGAGTTGCAGGACCGCGATGCCGAGATGGACAGCCTGAACAAGGAACAAGACGACAACGTGCAGTTTTACGACGACCTCGTGCAGTCTCAGGAAGACGACATCAAGGCTCTCAAGAAGGAGATTCAAGACCGCATCGACGCGGACGGCGCCGAGATGGAACGCACCAGGCTCGAGCATCAGCAGGCCATCGGCAAAGTCCAGGCCGAGCTCGACGCGTCGGATAAGATGGTGGAAATGCTCCAGGAGCAGATGCGTGTCCATCTGGATAGGGAGACGCGGGAGACGGAGCCCGGCGATGCAGCCGCGCAGGAGGACGACGCGGCGCCGATGAGCCATGCGTCCCATGGCCCGACCGGAGAGTACTTGAGAGCGTATTACAAGTTCAAGAAGAGCATCGAGCCGGGTCTGCGCCTGGAGGATACCGCGACCGGGCTGCAGGACTACCAGCTCCGCATCGTCGAGAAGCTGGACCAGGAGCTTGCTCGCCGCATCGGCCTCTCGCGGGCCGCGAGGGCTCCGGACGCTCGGCCGCCCGATCCTTCCGAGCCGTCCGACTCTTCCGAGGATTCCGACAGCTCGACGGACGACGAGGCGCGCTCGTCCGCCCCCGACGATGAGGTGCCCGGTCCGCCCGCCCGGTCCGGCTCGTCCGAATCCTCCTCGGACGACGAGGACGACCAGCGCGCCGCGACGCTGCGCGGCATCAGGGGAACCTGCGAGGCGTTCGAGGACCTGAGGCGGCGGAAGAGGCGGTTCCGGGACGACGAGGTCTCGGCCATCCAGCTGCTGTTCGCGCTCGAGGCCGAGATCGAGGCCCTTGGGAAGACGCTCGGCGGGGCGGACGGCTCCGACGAGAAGACGGACGAGCCGGACGAGAACGATGAGGGACCCAGCGAGGACGAGTCCGACGCAGACGAGCCCGACGACGGCGGAAAAGACGCCGAACAGGAGGACCCCGCCGCGATCCGCCTGCGGATCGCCAGGCTGAGGAAGAAGGCCCGCAGGACCAGAAGGAAGCTGGGGAAGGAAGAGGTAGCCCTCCGGAGCGCCATCGACGAGCACGAGGGAGAGCTGGCCGAGTGGATCGACGGCCTCGACTGCCTCGAAGGCGACCCGGAGCGGACGCTCTACAGGTACCTCATAAACGGGGCGTGGCTGGCGGCACAAGCCGGCCGCTGGAAGGGCCCGGGACACGCACGCCCGGTGCCGGTGCCGTCCATGGACGTCGTCAGGGCCCTGTACGGAGGGAAGAAGCTCCGGGACCCGCGGAAGGAGAAGCTCAGGGTCCGCGGCTTCCCCGAGCTCGACGAGTTCATCAACGACGGCGACGTCGACCGGCGGCAGCCCGCGCGTCGGAGGCCGCCGCAGGAGGCGCTCGTGCGCGCCATCCAGGAGAGGCTGGGCAGCCTCCGGTCGTACGCGGACGCCTGCGGGGACGACCTGGAGCGCATCGGCCGCGTCGTGGAGGACCTGGAGCCCGTCGACGACCCCGTCCCGCGGGGCCGGGTCCGGAGCGGTCCGGACGACGGAGGGCGGGGCCGCGGCGGCGTCGTGTACGACGAGCTCGCCAGCGAGCCGTCCTCGGTCGCCTCCAGCGACCTGTCGGGCGACGACGGCAACCCGAACCGCATCCTGCAGTCCGTCATCCCGAGGGCCGTCCACGACGCCCTGGGCCACTGGAAAAAGATGACGCACGAGACCCTCGACGAGATGGAGACGCTCCACAGCGAGGTCGAGGGGCTCATCGACGCCGGCGCCAACTCGGGGCACTACGAATTCTTGCGCAACAGGGTCCGGCGCCTCCGGAAGGAGCTCGCCGACGCGGCCGCCACGAACGCGCACCTGAGGGACAAGCTGTCCAGGGCCTCGGCGGCGGGCACGGACGGCGAACTGCAAGAGCTGGTCCGGACGCTCAGGCACGAGAACAACAGCCTGCGGGAGCGGTCGCGGGTGGCGGACCAGGCGATCAGGGACGGGGCGGCGCAGGAGGGGCGGCAGCGGCAGCTCGAGAAGGACCTCGTCGCGGCGCGGGCCTGGACGGGGGTGGAGAGGGCGAAGAACAAGACGCTGGCGGGAGAGAGGGCGCGGCTGGAGGAGCTGGTGGAGCGGATGGAGAGGTCCAGGGACGAGGCCATCCGGGACGGCCTGGACAGGGAGATGCGCGAGACGCTGTACAACTACGAGGAGCTCAAGAAGGAGGCGGCGGGGCTGAGGGGGGAGGCGGCGAGCCTGCGGGAGAAGCTGTCGAACGAGCTGCTGACGAGGGGCGCGCAGCTCGAGACGGCGCAGATGGTGATTGGGGGGCTCATGGGCCGGGTCGGCGAGGCCGAGAAGCGGGCGGCGGTGGCGGAGGACATGCGCGCGACGCTGGTGACGGGCGTGGAGCGGGCGCTCGACATCGACGCCGGGGACGACGCGAGGAGCCTGGAGAGCACGCGGCGGCTCATATCCAACATCCTCTGCCGGGGCCGGGAGGAGGACGCGCACGGCGGCGGAGACGGGGAGCGGGAGGACGAGTACGAGACGGCGGTGGACGAATACGGGGCCCGCACGCCGCGGGAGCGGGAGCTGGTTCGGAAGATGGTGGACGAGAGGAGGAGGGCGGCGAGGGACCTCGCGGCGGCCAAGAGGGCGCACGAGGAGCGCGCGGGCAGAGGGCGCGCGGAGCACGAGAAGCAGGTCGGGGAGTGGGAGACCATGTACGAGGCGGCGGAGAAGGCGCGGGGGGCGTCGGAGAGCAACCGGGTGGAGGCGCTCGAGCGGATCCGGGAGCTCGAGGTGGAGGCCGGGGGGCTGCGGCGGATGAACGGGGCGCTGGACGAGCGGCTCAGGGAGGAGTGCACGGCCAACCAGATGATGAGCGAGGAGCTGTACGGGTCGGGCGGGGAGGGGGGCGTGGACGACGGCGCGGGAGGAGGGGGAGGAGGAGGAGGAGGATGCGGGACGACGGGCGACGGGCGCAGACGCGAGGGGGTCGAGCAGGCCGGCGGGAAGGGTCGGCGGGCGGGAGGCGGTGATGGCGACGACGACCCCGACGACCCCGACGACTCCTCCAGCGACGGCAACGGCGAGGGCGCGGACGGCCCCGGCAGACGGCGGTGCGGGTGCCCCTGCGTCGGGCTCTGCGACGGGCCGGAGAACCCCATCTTCGACGGCCTCCCGGCGGGCGCGCAGGGCATCGTCCGAAACCTGGGCAGGATGTACGGCAAGTACCGGTCGTGCTGCGGGCGGGGGGGCGACGGCGGCGGCGATGGTGAGGAAGATGCGAACGAGGACGACGGGCTCCTGATCTGGCGGCTGCTGGGGGTGATGCGCAACGACGCGGACATACGCGAGCAGATGCGCAACGAGGGGCGCGGCTACGCGGCGCGGCTGGCGCTGGCGTTCCTGGGGTGCGCGCGGGCGCACGTGCTGTCGTGGGCGCAGACGTCGGCGTGGGCGGTGTGCGGGCTGGCGTGGTGCGGCGTCTTACTCCTGCCGTCGGGGTGGTGGTGGAGGAAGGCCGGGCGGGGGTGGTGGTGGCCGGCTCCCGGGCCGAAGCGGGTGGCGATGGTGGTCAAGGACGGGGTGCTCCTGGGGCTGGCGTACTACGCGTACCGGGTGCTGGCGGCGACGTGGGCGGTGCAGCGGGTGTGGGAGATGGCCAACGGGTACACGCGGGCGTACTTTGTGGAGCGGGCGCTGCACCCGGGCCGGTCGACGTGGTTCGGGCTCGGCGGGGTGGATATGCGGCTGCCGGGGTTCCTGGGCGAGCCGGGGCCGGGGCCGGGGCCGGGACAGGGGTCGGCTCCGCGCAGCGCGGGCGTCTGGGAGGGGGCGGGGTGGTGGTGAGGGACAGTCAGTCGGAGTTTGGTCGGTGTTTTTCGTTTTCGGTGTTTTTGTTTTTCGAGGTTTTTTGTTTGGAGACGTAGACTCAACCTGTGATGCATCTTGGTGTAGCACTCTGTGATTTGGGTTTCTTGGTATGTAAGGAAACGGCGCCATGATTTGGAATATCGACACTCTCCATCCCGGCAGGTGATTTCCAGAAACGGCTTAGCTCGGGCCGGGCACTTCCGGTGGTCTCCATAGTACAAAAGTACCTAGGTACTACGTGTGCTGCCGTTCTTGGCCTAGTCCGGCTCCCAGTGCCTCGGTCGGTTGGTATTGTATTGTGTTGTGTTGTATTCGAACGGGGGGGGGACTCGAGTCCCCGGTTCCAGGTGTTGCTATTTGAGATGCTGTTTACGGCGGGAACCATATTAGGGGATTACTAACACCGGGACTCCGCGATGGGCCGAACCCCGAGTGTGCCTCGGCCGCGCCATGGCCTGACAGGGTGGCTGGCTTACTACTACATAGTAGGGCCAGGTACTCGCCCCACGGAAACATGTCACCTCGCGGCTAGTGATGTCATGATACTCAACTACCGTACTGGTAGGCAAGGTACCTATTTGATATCGAATTCCACATCTCTCATGCCATGCCACACACACAAGGAACAACCTATCAATCACACCTCGTCCGAGCAATATCCCCCGCCGCGCTTCTAGAACACCCGATCCCTCCAATTCCACAATGGTACGTACTTGTCGTGAACCTGCAGCCAGGTCAATTGCCCGTCGTCATTCACCACCTCATTTATAAACCCCGCCCTCCCCCTTGATCTCTCTTCAACTTCAACTTCAACTACAACACACACACACACACACACACACATACACACACATCTAATATCGCATCCAGAGACTCTTCAGGCACCCCGCCGTATCGCCCCTCGCCCGCCGCCCCTTCAACCCCTCCTCGCCCGTCCACCGCAGGGCCTTCACGGCATCCCACAACCCGTCGCAGGCTCACTCCCGTGGCCACGAATCCACCGCCGGACCTTCGTCTCGCCCAGGCCCAAACACCGACGGCCCGTCCCAGACCCCCAACCAGGGCCATCACCACGCCGCCCTCGACTCGCCTGACCGCGACCGAGACCGCCACCTCTCAAAGGACCCCCCCGCAAACCACCCCTCGCCCGGCATGTCGCAGAAGCTCATCCCCCAGAACCCGGCCGACGTCATGGTCATCCGCGACCTCACCCCCAACGTCACCACCTTCTCCGTCCCCTTCTCCCGCTTCGGCGCCATCAAGGTCGGCGGCCGCGCCACCCTCGTCCGCCTGTCCTCGGGCGCCCTCGCCCTCTTCTCCCCCGTCGCCCTCACCGACGACGTCCGCGCAAAGATTGCCGAAAAGGGCGGCGACCTCGCCTACCTCGTCGCCCCCGACATCGAGCACCACATCTTCCTCTCCGAGTACAAGGCCGCCTTCCCCGCCGCCAAGCTCGTCGGCCCCGACGGCCTCCCCCAGAAGCGCGCCAAGCAGACGGGCGACCCCAAGATCAACCCGGCCGACGAGTTCGCCGTCGTCTTCAAGCCCGGCGACGCCAAGCGCGCCACCCCCGTCGGCCCCGACTTCGACGCCGACTTCGACCACGAGTACGTCGACGCCCACCCCAACAAGGAGATCGCCTTCTTCTACCGCCCCGACCGCGTCCTCATCCAGGCCGACCTCTTCTTCAACCTGCCCCCCACCGAGCAGTACTCCCGCGCCCCCGAGCCCGAGCGCGACACCTCCTCCGGCCTCGCCAACCGCCTCTTTGGCGGCCTGCAGACCACCCAGGGCGACCTCCGCTGGACCCGCCGCTTCCACTGGTACATCATGAGCAGCAAGGACAGGCCCTCGTACAACGAGAGCATCCGCCGCATCGACGCCTGGGACTTTGACACCGTCGTCCCCTGCCACGGCGACGTCATCCAGGGCGACGCCAAGCAGAGGTTCAGAAACGTCTTTGAGTGGCACCTGGCCGGTCAGAAGAAGTAGGAGGCCGGGGGGTCTTGATGCTTTTTTTCTTCTCCTTTTTTCGGACGGCATGATGGCGATGTTTTTTTATGTCTCGATACCAAATGTGTAGAATGTAATTTTACAAGTCGATAATCACGCTTTTTGATCTTGATATCAGATCACATATAGAATCTAATTCTTCAATTTCAATCGTGCTCTTGGTCTCCGTGTAAACGGCTGATGTGTCTTGAAGGAAACGTATCGCTAATATCAGCCTGGCCTCCCTCCTATCCAGCGTCAACGTCCAAACGCAACTATCCCAGAAACTGAACCAGAGGGCACACCCCATCCCGTGATGAAGTCCTTCACCAAATGATCCCCTTCCATACCCCAATAAGCCCCCCCGATCGCTCAGAAACGTCTGAGAGCAGTCCAAGCCCACGCTTCAATGTCTTTCTGGGTAAAACGCCGAGGCTTGACAGGCCTTGGTCGATTGTGAGTCAAAGCTGATTTGATATCCCGCGATCCGCTACTCTGGTATGGTTTCCTGTGGAACATACCCATGTCAGTGAGTCTTCACAATTGATTTCGAGGGCAACGTACATGGAACGCGCTAATAGATCTTCGTGAGAAATTGACTCAAGGCATTGGCCCTCAAATCATCTGCGCTAGAATCGCAAAGCACGATATTTTCTTGTCTGTTGACGGTCATTCCACCTTGGGTATATTTGTGAGACCATTCCAGCATTCTTTGCGCCAGCTGGAGATACTTGCCGGAATAACTGAGGACTTTCTGCCGGCGCTCAGAATTGCCGTTGACTAGAACGTCCCAAGCAGCCTCTGCAAACACTTCACCAATGGCAGATTTGGCACAGGCAGCGTGAGAAAACACCATGTCGAGCAGACCTTCGTGAAGTGCGGCCTTTTTTTGGTCGTGGACTTCGAAGTAGTCCACCAAGTTGTCCTCAATTCTTCGCATAGCATGTGGTGCCTGCAAACGGTCGGCCAAGATCCAAACGCGTACGTTGGTCTCCAATTCTGATTCACCAAAACTGAATTCCTGGTCTTCGCTGTAGAAGTACTCAAGGAGGAGTGTCATTATCTTCGGGTCAATGTCATCAAAGGTGACAACACCTTCCTGTGCTTCCTGTGCGTGGTTGGCTGTCAGTTTGTGGCGTTTCCTCGGGAAATCGCACTATAATGTGATACTTTGACCAGGAATGTAGCATTTACCTTCATGTCGCTGTCCAAGAGGGTCTCAAAATAATCCGACTGGGAGTAGAGGACAACCTTGTGGACGAGAATCTCAGTATTCTGGCAGACTATGGTGAAGTCGCTGAACTTGCCCGTCTCAAACATCCATTCCGAGTCGCGTATGCAGCGAAGCCCCGATGATCCTGCGGGTGCCATGATCGTTGTGTAAGTTGGTACTTGTGGTAACGGCTCGATGTCTGGGGTGAAGTTTGAGGGAACTAGTGTTGAGGGGACAATAATTGTGCAGCTGGAGGCCGCTGTCTGAAGAGGTTGAAGAAAGCAGGGAGAAACAACAGCAAGAAATACGAAGGAAAGGGTTTATATGCAGTGACCGAAGAGGAATGGGGAGGCAGGTGCGTCCAGCAGGGGCGGGCTGGGTGTGGCTCCTTCCTGTTTTTACTTATCTGTAAAAGAGGCTTCTTCCGTCGGAGAGAAGGACCCAACGCCATAGCGAAAGATGCTCCTTCCCAAAGGTTCTCGTAGAAGAAGGTAGAGTAACCCTAACTGAGACACTCGTCACTCTACAAAACAAAAAACATGTTGGAGTCAATGACAATGTTCCGGCCTCAAACACATGTTCTTCCAGAACTCACGGTTTTTATATTGCTTGCTTCGTCTTACTCCGTTTGCCTCACCAGCCATCTACACCCGCTACGCTCATACGATGTCCGGATCCTACAAGCAACTTCTCTACGGTGCCAGAAGATGTGGTACTGGCAAGAGTTTTCATCGATACGATTCTTGCGTAAAAGAGCAACTTCATAATCGTGTAGGGATATATTCATCAATCCATCAATCTTATCCTTGGACGTCCCTGTATTCTTATATCAACTTTCTGACAGCCTCTAACCCTCACACCACGATCATAAGTCAGCAACGATTTCGCTTCTTGATCTTGGACAAATCCTCCGTGGCCGTGTATCGGCATGTTCCATTGTGAAGAAGCTTCATCAAGCAGCAGACCAGGAAGGTGTTTATCTCGGAACGTGAGACTCATTCTTCAACTCACGCGGCGCGAGATACCCCCTGCCGACCGTTACTTTATCCTCATGATAATGAAGCTGGATTTACCTTGACTGTCTCACCGCTGACCAACTCCTAGAGGTCCATTATTTTAGCGAGGAATCCGAGGATACTCGAGAGCTTCTGCCTCCTAACAAGCAAGACAGTCCCGCCTCCAAGACGGAAGAGGCGGTAAGCCAATTATGAGGTTCAACAGTCTCGGAATGAACTCCATGCCTTGAGAACACACCACAGTCATATTCTCACAAAACTGGGCTCATGGTAGCCAACTGCCGGTCCCGCCAATTCCGAATCGGATGCTGTCTCTCGCCAGGTGCATGTGAATTAACCGCGTGACACCCCCCTTCATCAACACTTACGGATGCCGACTCTCATATCCTTGCATTTCTCAACCTGTATCCAATGTGCCGCCGTCAGGTACATCCCCAGCCGGAGAATGACTCTACCTGACTTGTTCCCACCAATGTGTCAACACTATGACTGAACAAGGGCAGCCGACCCATGAACTATCGCAAGACGGGTTCGCTCCCTGAGAGACCCCGCCTAGTTTCTGCCCATGAGCTCGAAACGCCGGAACCCCACCGAATTTGGCAACGGTAGAACACCCACGATAGCCGCTCGCGCCACCCGCACGATAATGCCTCGGAACAAAGGGATTGTTGGTTCGGGGTTTTCAAAAGTCCCTTCTAAGGGTTCATCCCCTGCGAACCTCGTCTCCTAGGGTCTACCCATGTCGTCTTGCCCGTCCTGGCAAAGGCTTGTCTGGCAGGGGCCGGGGTTTAAAATTGTGAACCAGCTAAGGTTATCTTGCGCGGTGCCGCCTCAGGTGAACCAACGGACCCGGGGATCCGCACCTTTTGCAAAATGGCTCAACTATATACATCGTTCCAGCCAGACGGCGGCTTTACCATGCCCGACTGCGAACCACCCTCCTTGGTTCTTCAGACAATGAACTTGGGCATGAAAGTTTGGAATTCCACGTCCTTCTTCGTTACGTCCTGAATGAATGCGATGACTTTCATCGTTTGCCGCTCCGCGCGCTTGCGGCCTCAATCAACCCAATGGGGGGGCCATCTGCTCAAAAGCATCCTCCCTGGGTCAAGTCGGTTCCCCTCCCGCAGCACGCGCCGTATTCCCCATCGCTTTCCCCATCAGTCTTCAGGCTCCTTTCGAGATTTTCCGGCAAAAAGGCAGATGTCTACCTCAAGCAGTCGCTCGGCAGACGGCGCAACCCGAAATTGGCCGGCACACTTGGACCCCACGCCTAGGCCGGTGGTTAGTGAGTGGGCGAAAATCAAAGATGAAGACTATGCTATACGTGAAGAGCGGTTCGAGCGCTATATTCGATGGAAGAAGTTCGCTCTCCCTACCATCCGGAAGATTCGTCGCGATCTAGACTTTGCCTTGTCACCCGAGGTCTCGACTATCTGTTCGGAACAAAGGGGCAAGGTCTTCGTTAGGGCACGCAACGCCCGTCTCATCATGAGCAACCAGGTTCCCGATATGCCCAACGACGACGATAAGCCGTACTGCATCTGGTATCCCGACTTGGCCAGCGAAGACACATACCGGGAGCTTGCCCTGCGGTACCCCGACATGCGCTACCATGTTGGTCGCGCTTGTGCTGCTGCGGGCTACACTTCCTTGTACAAGGAACTCGACCTGCTCCCGGAGGTCTCAATTGCCGAAGAGGCGCTGGATAATAAGCAGAGCGGTGCACCCATCTACAGAGACATCGTCAGCCAGCCTGTAAGGTACAAGGTTCTCAATGACTACAAGAGGACTGCGGACCTCGACGACCCCGAAGCCGGAGTGCACCTGAACGGCGACACCGCTGTGCGTAGTACATTGTCTGGTGTTGTCAAGACAAGCCTTAATCCCCATTACGAGCACTACTTCGACCTCCTAGAAGATGAAAGAACCGGCGAGCCTGGGGATCCGGACTTGCATCAGCCATTTGAGGATGAGCACATTTCGCTGTTTTACTCGCCCCTTCCAAAGGACTTGCCCACTACCAACAAGGATGTCCTGATCATCATGGCTGCCTGGGAGGGAAACATCGACCGCTACTTGCGACTTCGACGTCCCGTGCGCATCGCCAATGAGATATCGGCCCTGATTCGAGGCATATATCACCACCCCCCGTTTGCACGTTGGATTGAGACGCGCCTGAAGGACCTATTTGATGATCGTCACGAGCGGGAGGCACTCCAACAAGCCGTCCACGCCCGTTTCATCATGTGCAATGACCTCTCTCGCATCCATGGAGAAGTCGATGGCTATGATCTCCCTGCGGTATTCTGGTGGCCTCACTTTCCCCACGAAAACACTCTTCGAGAACTGGCTTGGCGTCGTCCCGACCTGAAGGACCACGTGGCGGTAGCTTCCATCGTGGCAAAATACCAGGACGTCTTTGATGAGCTCAGGGCCGAGCCGAGCCGAAGACAGTGGGAGGTCGCTTGTCAAAGCCCCAACACCCACTACCGGGAAAACATCGAGCGACGAGCGGCCGAACGGGGAGTCGACCTCGAGATCCCGGAAAACTTGGACTTCCTGCACGGCATACCTGCGTACTGGGAGTTTAGGAAACGATATCTCTATTTCGAGCTGGAAGGTTCTGGCTACGCGAAAATGCCCGCTGCGCTCGTGAACACGCCCTACCTGCACGGGGAGGACCCGTACGGCTGGGAGGACGAGTGGTTTCAGCCCGGATATCTCTTTGATGACCATTTGAGGCTCAGCGTGATGGCCTGGAATACCTACATCAGCGCAACGGACGAGGCGAGGAAGAAGCCAGGCCCCTTTTACTCGTCCGAGAAGGACTTTGAGCGTCGGCGTCTGACGTCAGGGCCTTACCCTTTCATACGCAAGAACCTCGAGTCCCATTATGGACCTGATAGCTACAAGGTCTGATTTTCAGAGGAGATCATGAGCTCAGCTATATGGTGTGGGAGCAAGCCTCGGCTGATGGTACAAACCTGTTTTACTATACCCCCTGTAAATCTCCTCTTGAACTAGCACGGTGTAAGATATAATCGCCAACAAATTCTATCTATGTAGTTTAAACGTTCTCGACCGCCATAGGCAGCCTAGACCAGTTCACCCGATATTGTGAAATCACAGTACATTTAACCCTTTAAAAGCACCTCTGACCTGTGCTGTATCTCAATGATCCAATGCGTTATAGAAACCCAATAAGTCAGAGCAACTGCTGACTTAGACCTCACTTCAACCATGGCCTGGATGCATACGCGAATTGCCCCCAACAAATTCTATTCATCTCTTCGGTCGGATGATATAGAGGCACGTGAAAGCACATAATGGAGCTGATGCCAAGTGCTAGTAACACACAAAGCTGTCGTGACAACCGTCACTAGACATCCTCCTCTGTGGATTTTAGAACACAACCAACAAAAGGCCATTAGTAGTACCGCGAACCCAGAAGCCTTCCGAGTATCAACACAGACGGAAGCCGCTGCCACTTCCTTTCCCCCACGTGGTCCTGATTCTAGATACCTCTACGTCGTAAGAGAGTATGGAACCCTTGTGCTGCCATGCACCGAGCCAGCATCACTCCTACAGATGCCATCAGCCCGACGAACACGGCGTGGGAAAATACCAACAAGGGGCATCCATCGGGCTGTCCCTACAAAAGACGCAAGCCTTCAGCCCGGAGGAAACACTCTCGTTTCTCTCTCGGGAAGCCAGCATGCGCGGATACACCACATGTGACTTCCAGCCCCTCCACGAGAACGACTCTCCGGCTTTTGCACCGGCTGTCCAGCGCCATGCCAAAGAGTAAAAGTCGGCATCGTGTTGCGCACCAGGTCAGCTAGCTAGTATGCCGCCCTCACCCGGGCTTATATCCCAGCACCTCCCCTCGATCACCCGGGACCGCCGGCCGACGTCAGAATATACCCCAAATCGAAGCACGGACCCGCCGCGCCGAAAAGCCGGCGGCTTTGCACAGAGGCCTGAGGCCGGTGGGGGGACGGACGTCTCAGAAAGGCGGCCCCGGAGCGGATCCACCGCCCCTTTCGACGTCCTTCGCAGTCCCGTCGCTCCCGGTGGCGAGGGGACACCGGCACCCGCAAATGTCACGACTTACAGGCCAGTGCCCCCCCTCCCTCCATTCCTCCCGCGGGTCTTCACACAGATCCTCATCGTGGCTCTCTAGACTCTTTTTGCCGAGCAGCCTTCCTTCTTGTTCCGCTACTACTACCACCGCGGCTTTTCTCGTCTGGAGCGGGTGGGTGATAGAACACGACATGGAGCACCTTGAAACTTGGACACGCACGGCTTCACGTCACTGCCAATTCACAAGGACCATCCGTCGTCGGCAAATATCCCCGTCTCATTCTTCCGAACACGCTCATGCAATTACGAAGAAGTCGAATCCAACCCCGCCCTCCCCCTTCACCCCCTCCCCCCCAACGCACCCGTATGCAATCTGGGACCTCAAAGCTTCAAACGACGATGCATAAGCAATCTCATCACCTTATGCTCTTCCCCTCTTCAACTCACGATCGCGCGAGCCACCGCGTTTCTGCATGGGAACAGCTTGTGCTTCGAATTTGTTCTCGGCCGCACCTCTGCTGCTCTTCTCTCATTTTCGTATCGTCTCCCCCGCCTCGGCCCCTCCGTTCGCTCTACCGCGACCCGACCCTTGGGGGAAGAATGAGGCTCTGTACCAACTCGGCGAAAAAAAAGCTCTCATCCAAATAGGAACAAGAATGCAAAACAGGGCCATGCGTCTGTCACAAAAGAGGGTTACCTTGGCCTGCTCTAGGATAGGCGTACCCTCCCAATTCGTTGCCCCTTGGGTCTGGCGCGCGTCGGCCGGTACACGGCGCTCGCCGCCGTAGAAATGCTGCCAGCGACAAGCCCGTAAGAGAAGTTGAGTCATATAACTCTGGTATCGGTCTTTAATTAAACATGGTTTCCCCCAAAGAATAGGCAAGATGCTATAGCGACGCAGAGGCCAATCAGGGAATCTCGGATCTCCGATTGCTCTTCCAAAAGTCGATGGCCTCGACAACGTCCTCGCCCTTCTCGTCCTCGTACGCGAAAATGATCTAGTGAGTGTGGTGAGCAGGGGACGTTCCGCCAAAGAGCCGCCAAACCGTCTTACCTCGTGCGTACTGCTGTGCAGCATCCGAATGTTCTTGTGCGGCACAATGTGCACGGCGCCATTCTCAATGTTTCTGAGCTCGATAAAGTTTTGCTCAAACGCCAGGATCCACGGGTAGCTGAGGGCAAAGCTTTGTGGCGTTCCCTCCCAGTCGATGCGCCACTCCGGCCTCGCCCGCCAACCGTTGCGGTTGACAAAGAAGGAGAACTCCGAGTAGTTGAGCAGGAACTCGCCGTTGAGGCGCTCAATGTGGATCGGCTTGACGTTCTCCTTGCGCGCAACAAAGTCGAGGCTCGTGTCGGCCTGGTCGAGCAGCGACTGGGTCTCGAGCGTCTCGAGCGACACCACCTCGAAACCGCGAGCGCATGCCACGCACAGCTTGGACTTGAGGAAGTGCACCGACGACGATTCCGTGGGGATGTAGAATTCCTTAAACGGCTTGAGCTCGTCCTGGCCGGCAAACATCTTGCCAAAGCCCTTTTGCTTCTTCCCCTTGGACATGGCGTCGTTGGGCTCGTAGACCTTGATCGTGGTCGAGAGGGCCGAGGACTTAACGCAGCACACAAGATGCCTGCCCAGACAGATGCCCGTCTTGAAGAAGTTGCAGTGGCTCTGGATCTTCTTGGGTCGCTTGGAAAGAGCAGGCTCGTTCGGGTCGAGGGCCCCGAGAGGGTACGAGTAGAGGGCCTTGTTGGACAGCACCAGAAGGAGGTTGTACTCCTCGAGAACGTCGAGCTGGGTGACGCTCGTCGTCTCGATGACGCGCTTCGGTATCGCGTCCCTGCTCTTGCGGTCGGAGAGGTAGATGCCGTTGTCTGTGCCGTACAGCAGCTTGCGCCCGCCGTCGTATGGCGTGACGCAGTTGACCTGGTTGGTGCCGATGAAGAATCCCGCAGAGATGACGCTGGTGTTGAAGAAGTCGGCGCGGGCCCTCAGGCGTTGCTGGGCGCTGTCGATGAACTCGAGCCACTTCTTGCGTGCGGCCTGGTTCGACGCATAGAGCGTCAGTTCGTACCCGGCTTTGCCCAAGTGCCTGAACGTGATCGGCCAGCCTTCGCCCTTCTTGCTGTCGTTCGTGTTGTTCCGCAGTTGGGGGATCAAGCTCGACGACGACCGCTTCATGGCACCGGAGCCGGGGATGACCTCCTCCATCTCGCGGATGGAGAGCAATTCCAGAGGAATCGGCCGCCTGTAGGCTTTGATCTCCTCGCCCTTGCCGGCTTGTTTGATCCTCACGAGGAGGACCGCGTGGTCGAACAAGAAGGCAGTGATCTCGGAAGCGTCCTGCGGTGTCTTCTTCAGCTGGCTCTTGAAGACCAATTCTCTGCCCTCCTCCGTCAACCGCAGGTCGACCCGTTCGTTTGGCCGGAAGCGCAGCTGCTCGTGCAAGCGCCTCAGGTTGAACCGGTTCTCGGCCTTTCCGGACTCGGCATTGACCCTCGTCAGCAGGTCGCGGATGAGCTTGAGCACCTTGGGGATGTCTTCCTTATCCGAGTTGCCGTCCTCGGTGTACTTGAGCACGTTCTCGAGCAGCAGCGGGTAACGGGCCAGTCGTGTCGTCGGCTTGGTGAGGTAGCCGTTGAGCTCCAGCTTGCGAGACTCTTTCCTGCGTTCGATCTCGTCCACAAACTTGGCAAAGTACGGGTTGGCCGAACGCTCGTTCTCGAACTCGAACTTGGCCTCGAGTTGCTTGGATCCGTACATGATGAACGGCTCGAACTGAGGGACCCACTCGGCGAAGATGTCGCCAATGTTGCCGACCACGGGGTTCTTCTGTTGCCGCTCCGTCAACGACTTGGCGAACCGCGAGCTCACTGCGTGGAGACTCGGGTGGTCCACAATGTTGCTAAAGATTGACTTGACAACCTTCTCCCTCCGATTCGCAGGGATCGGAGAGGCCTTGGACCGCAAGGGCAGGATCCAAAAGTCGCGGAGGTATTCCAGATCCTTGACGAAATCTCTCTCCGTGTAGCAGATCTCCGATATGACCTCCTGTCGCTTCTTCTCCTTGTCGCCGACGCTGTCGGCCACTTCCCTCGGCACGGAGTTTATCCACAACTTCTGCTCGTCGGTCTGGTCGGCATCGTCCTCGTTCGCGACGTTGTCGGATTCCTTCTTCAAACCAGGCTGGATCTTCAGGTTCAGCCGGGACACCTGCTCTAGTCTGCGGGGGCAGGCGATGGAGTAGCAAAGCTGGTCTCTCGTACACGTCGGGGAGTAGCACTCGGAAAGGAGGACAAAGACGCCGTTGACCGGGGGCTTCTCTTCGGGTTCCTCCATCAGCGTTTCTCGGAACTGGTACATCTCCGACGTCGAATCTCGCAAGCGATGCTCGTACGTCACGTCGTGGAAGAACTTTTGCGCGTCGAGCGCTCGTCCCAGCAACAGCGCCAGGTTCCGGTCGGTCGTTCTGATAATGTACGACAAAACGTCAACGGCCTCGGCGCCGCTGAAGGCGTTCTTGTACGTGAGCTCGTTCTTCGTCCGGTCGCCGGTGATGATCTTCTGTCGGAAGCAGTCGGCCACCCTCGACAGCAGCGCGGGATATACCAGGGGAGGTCGGATCTTGCCGGTCGGCGGCCGTTCGCTGTCGATGGACTTTGTCATGGAGGACCTATGTACCAGTGTCGCGGCGTCGCTTTCCGAAGGTGTTATGGTAGGTGCCACCGTGGAGGCCATCGAGGCCATGGACATTGTCCTTTGGTTGCCCGAATCGCCGTTGGAGGAAGCCATGCTGGTCGTCCTCGTCTGGGACCCGGGCGCCGGTGTGTACCCCCCACCAAAGCTGCCACTGGTGTTGGGCAACTCGACGGGTGCCCTCCTGTTGGGGATGACGCGCCCGCTCATGGTCTGATGGGAGTTTTGGTATTGATGCATGTCGCGGTCCTGGGAGGGGTAGCCGGTCATGGACATGGCGCGGTCGTCGTGGCGTTCCGGCACGACCCTTCCTTGAGCCGTGGTCCGAGAGGAACTCGGGTTGTACGGAGGTTGGCGGAAAGCGTTGGCGGGGGCTTGGTGGTTCGGCTGGGAGCCGTAGGCGCTCGGGGGAGGCTGGTACATGTTGGGCCTCGGGGCGGAAGCGAGAGACTGGGATCGGTAGGGATCGCTGTTCAAAGCCGGGGCGGGACCCCCTCCTGACTGGTAGTATCTCTGTGCTGCGGTTCTCGGCGGGCCGTACTGCCCCTGGGATTGGATCGGCGGGCCTCTAGCATCGCCGCGCTGGGGGACGGGCCCGGCAGGGCCTCCGTAGGGGCGGCGAGGCTGTTGGTGTTGTTGTTGCTGCTGCTGCATGTAGTGTGCTTGAGGATTGGGCACATGGTAACCGCTGGAGGCGGATCGCTGCTGTGCGGCGTAGGCGTTGGGCTGTATGGGAGCGCCTCTCGGAGAGCCCGGGTCGCGATCCATGTACTGGGCGGGAGGGACTCTCGGGGGTGGTTGTCGCTGCATGGACGACATGGTGGAGGAGGACATTGTCTGCGTCCTGCCCTGTTGCGGCATCATCTGCGGAGGCATCGAGGAAGAGGTCATTGTCTGGGAACGTCCCGGCGGGGGGGCGGCGCCGAAAATGTTGGAGAAGGCGGCATCGCGCTGGTAGTTTGACGAATGACCTCTGGGGTCACCATGGTATTCGGCCATGATAGGGTTGGGGGAATGAAGCTGAGAGTCGGCAGCGAGGACCCTTATCAGCCTTTGATCGAGTTGTGTTGGCGGGTTGGTTTAAGGGGAGGGAAAGAGAGAGCGAGATGGCGAGTGTGCCGAGTGGAGAAAAATGTGGTACAAGAGTCGGGAAAGAGAGAGGTGCGGTGCGGTGCGGTGCGGTACTAACAACGCGAGGCCTAACGGCCGCCGGCTATGGTGAGGAGACACAGGACCGCCCACGCTGCTTTGCTTCAAAGGGCACAATTGAGGGGTGTTTTTTTTTCTCTTTCTTTTTCTGCAAAACGAGGCCGCGGCGACAATCGTCAAGGTATGGTTGAGAAGTGGTGGCCGGCGGCGAGAGTGGCTCTCTCTCTCTCTCTCTTTTTTTTTCTTTCGTCGTGGTTTGCTTTCCGTTTCGCCTTCGTTCTATTCCCCCGTCTCCTTTCCAGAATGGGTTGGGTGACGTTATGGGCCTATGGCTTGACACACAACACACAAGGGCCCGACCCGGCCACGAGGTAGGTAGGTAGGTAGGTATTGAAGGGGTGGAAAGAAAGGAGGGAAAAGAGACGAACAAGCCAAGCAAAATCTAATGCAATTCTTTTTTTATCGCTCTTTTTTTTTCTCCCCCTTCCCCTTCTTTTTTTCTGGTTTATGATGTGCTGCGAAAGGAGTGTCGGGAGGGTGAAGAGAGACAGAGAGAGAGAGAGAGCAGCGCAGCGTACCTAGCGCGGGATGCGGCGTCGATAACAATGCTGAGTAACGTGGTTGCTGGCGGAGATGGGAATGAATACCCAAAAGTACCTACTCTGTAAACTGCGGACTAAAAGTGGTCGAGTGTGGATTTGGGCGGTGCTAAGTCATTGGCATTGGGCTTAGGTACCTAGGAATCAGGATGGGAACCCCCAGAAAACGAACAGCCGAGTTGGACTGGACTGGACTGGACTGGCTGGACTGGAGGGACTGGCTGGACTGGACTGGAACTGGACTGGAACTGGGCCAACTGGGACCGGCCGAGATGGGAAACTTATGGGATGGGGACAGGCGCCGAAAGCTGGGGATAGGTCTCATCTGATACGGTTGGACCGTATGCCTGGGATGTACAGTACGAGGGGGCAACCACCTTGCTGGAGTTCTCGAGGCCTCGAGACTGACTCTCTTCTCTCACTCTCGCCCTCACGTTCACTCTCACTCGCACTACCTACCTAGGTACTTGCCTTTGGATACTTCACCTCAGGAGTGTATACCAGGTACCTACCTACGTGAGGGTGAGTGAGAAGGATAGGTAGGTACCTAGGTAGGCGGCGCATTACTCGGATCGGCCGGACGCGCGTTTTCTTCCAAGAAAGGTGCAATGTGCAATGCATCCAATGTAATCCCAATGCCGCGCCTTCCTGCTTCTCTCGAGGACTAACACTGACTACGGCCTATGGATCGCCATCAATCAAACGCCAGTCAAGTCAATGTCAAAGAGATAAAAATAAGATAGAAAAGAGGACGGCCAACCCCCCAAAACGTGCAAGTTGCACGATCCACCGACGCGCTAGGAGAGCCTAGGACTCCCAATGTCGGGACTTGGCCCCATCCACCGTTACCCCCTACCGTCCTGACGACTTCCGTCGTCCAATACTGGAGGTAGGCAACTAACCACGCCCACTCGCCTGTCATGGCCATTCCTCGGCCCTGAGGGGGGCATCGAGTCCTAAGAATATACCAGAGTGTCTGTCTGACTTGCTGCTCTGCGAGCATTTGCAGTGCGTGCCTCGTTTGTAATCAGACCCTTCTCTGCTAGAAACAGGGGCAGCGCTACCTCCCTAGGTACCCAGGAATCGTCGTACTGTACCTTGCCGAAAATGTCCCTCGTGCTGATATGCACACAAGAAATCATCAGGCCCCCGAGTTGTTTCTAAAGCGTCGTGTTTCGAGCCAACTCGGTTCCCCTCCAGTCAGGGTTCGGCCCAAGTGTTGGGGGTAAGCGAGGCTTTGACGAAACTCCCCGTCTCACAAGCCGTTGTTGTCCAACCAGCGGCTACCATTCCCCCCTCGCCTCGGGACATTGGGAGAGGCGCGACAGAAAGAAAAAGCCAAATTCGAACCATTGCGTCAAGCCTCGCTCCCTTTCCCCCCATCGGGCAAGGACGAGAAACAATGGCCAAAACACAATAACATAACACTCGCAGCTGCAGGTTGTGCTTGAAAAGGGCATGTGGCGCGATAAGGCGACGATGTACACTACCTATCCGTAGGTACCGATAAGACAATCCAGAACGTGGCTGGCCGGGCCCGCTCCACCCAACCCAACCACACTCCCAACACCGCCATTACCACGCCAGCCACATTCTCCCCATTCGCCACACTAGCCACACCTTTCCTGCACATGAGGCTGATGCTTCGGCCCATGGTTCTCCCGCGTCACGAGTTTCTCAGCCTGTTCCGGGTTGCAACTCCTGATTGGACCTCGTCGCCGTCGTCACCAAGCTCCTAGGTCCTGGTATCCAGCATCGCGGGATCCTCGACACGCATATCCCTCCTTCCCCTCGGCCATCACCACAAACCCCTCCGCATCGAGTTCGACCACATCGTTGCCCAACATGGCCGAAGACTCCGTCCTCGCCCCCAAGTTCGCGCCGTTCATCGGGATGGTAAGCTCTTCGCTTCGCACTCTCCTCCCGCACGCCTTGCTGGCTTCTCGACGAAGCAAGCTAGCTAGCTACGGCTTGGACCGCCGAACCTTGTACTGACGTTGCTCCAACACAGGCCGGCATTGCAGCTGCCATGATCTTCGGATGTACGTTCTGCCGCACAGCCTAGCCCTCTGATGCTCCCGACGCGACCGAGAAGATAATATGCTAAACAGGACTCGCATCAAATAGGCATCGGCGCCGCATACGGTACCGCAAAGTCTGGAATCGGTATCGCTGGTGTCGGAACATTCAGACCCGACCTCATCATGAAGGCATGCTGCCCCGACGTACCCGTCCGATCAAACAAGGCCGTCCGCTAAACAATCGCGCAGTGTCTGATCCCCGTCGTCATGTCCGGTATCATTGCTGTCTACTCCCTCGTCATCTCGGTCCTCATCACCCAAGATTTGACCCCTCCCGGCGCCGGTAGCAACTACAGCTTGTTCAAGTCAGTCATGCCAGCCGGGGAGATATCGACACCTGGGTGACGTTGCTAACTTGATGAAACAGCGGCTTTATGCATCTCGCTTGCGGCCTGTCGGTCGGCCTCACCGGCCTCGCGGCTGGCTACACCATCGGCATCGTCGGCGACAAGGGCGTGCGCTCGTACATGGAGCAATCGCGCATCTTCGTCGGCATGGTTCTGATTCTGATTTTCGGCGAAGTCTTGGGTCTCTACGGGTGCGGCGTCCCCCCGCTCTGTGTCGTGTCGTCCCTCCCCACCGCTAACCATCGTCCCAGTCTCATTGTCGCCCTTATTCTGAACACCAAGTCCAAGGGCTAAACGCCCCGTCGGTCCCTCGAGTAATCGAAATGGCGACAAAAATAATCACTACAGCTTAGCCACGCCCTTCAACGAAACCACTGTACATTAAGCCAGGGAACCGCCGGACGTTGGGCTGGGGAGGAACATGAAAAGAGGGGTTGGGGTGTATCTGGGTGGTTTCCGGTCCAAACCTGCATATGGCACGGCGTTACATCAGGACCCTCGTGTAGAATTTACGTGTGAGGGGCTAGAAGAGAGTGACGGGGCGGTGGAAGGTATGATACGGCATCCGGGTCCAGTATGTTTGAAATTTATCGAAAGCAACTTGTTCCATGACTCCTTTGGCGTGTTGACGGCGAGATGTTATGTCTCATCAGCCACAAAGACCACCGGCCCCGTTGGCCAACGCCAGTTTGTCATGTCTCGTCCCCGATACCCCCCATTGGCATGACGGTCAGCACAGGCTGTGTTGCGCGGCCTTTTATTCAGACATGGAGGCCCAGAGGCCCCAGATCCTGTCCTAGGGTGAAAAGAAAAGAAAAACCAAAAAGAGGGGGGGGCGTGCAAAGTATGATGCCGGTCAGGGAGCGCCTTGTGACGAAGCGACAAGTCCCAGGCTCAAGCGCCGACCACTACCCCTCTGCCCTGGGACGTTTTTGTATGAAGACCTTGGGGCCCACGTGGGAAAGACGTGGTTTTTCGAAATATGTGCGAATGACGCTCATAACAGCACGGGAGTTTCCTTGCACATCCACACACAATCGACGGGGTTTTATGCGGGACGCCGCTTCCCCTCCGGATCCCGGGCATACGAGGTTTCGACCGAGGTCACGGTCCGTGGCCGTGACTGCCGGCCGCACGCCGAGGCTCTTAACCGCTTTCCCCCGTCGTCTGCGAGAGGAACAATACGCAAGTCACCAAACGACCCCCTCGGCCCCTACTATCACCCACCTCAAGCCGACCTCAAACCCAGTCTTCAGAGAGACAAGCCCGTGGTTTCCGTTCAAAGTCTCGCCCTCAAAAACGATGACTGCACCGGACCCAGGGCTACATCTTTCACCCCATAACTCACACCTCCCCGTAGACTTCCCCGGGACCCCGAGGCCCTTCCTCGCGTTGTCCGCAGCGCCGGTTCATCCCACGCTCCACAAACGAGACAAAAGGCCCTTACGCCCGCGGTTGCTTACGCCTCCTACCACCAGGAGACAAGGCCCCCCCCCCTCTAAGAGAAAGCCAAGCCCTGTGCCCTGCTGCCGTCTACCCGTCATCCGTCATCCGCCCCATCCCCCTTTCGGCCATTCTTGCGAGCGCGCAAACAGCCCAGCCCCTCCGTGTGTGCATTCACGTTTTCAGCCTCGGCGATTGTGCGCTTCAAGGAGGATTCATTCTTTCAATTTGGTTCGTGCTCCCCGTTCTCGTCCTACCCTCTCTCGAGACCGACAGCCCTGCGGGCCCCCCCTTTGTGCTATAGATATTCCTAATGTCTGCTATCTAGAAACGAAATGACAGAGAGTCGACGGCCTTTCCCGTCCTCTGCTCCAAAATGTTCCTCTACCCTTGGTCTATGCCGAGTGAGAAACGGGGAGGGGTAAGAGAAAAAGAAAAGCGTTCAAGGTCCCCACGCCAAAGCGTGCGGGGAACGGAGAAGAGAAGCCCAGAGACTGTCCTAGCCCGGAAGAAAAAGTGCCGAATGCAATACCATTTGTCCCGTTGTGAAAACAACAAAATAAAATCCAGTGGTGAGAACCATCTCCTTTCCAGGAGGATTCATCGGCTTCGAGATGCTCTTTGTCGAGACGCCGATGGATGAATGACGATGAGAAAATACAAAAAGAAAAAACATGGCCCATATACTCCTTTTTCCGCCCTGATGCATGATGGGACCCCTCGTTTCTCGGTCATATCACATGTGCAGCCGCCGCGGGTCCTTCATCTACCAGAGACGTCCAGCGAGGCGGCGGGTCAGCTTCTTGCGCGGCTGCGTCGGCGCGGGTTGGCGCAGGTTCCGCCAGCTGCGTTCGCGGTCTTCCCACGTCTGCATTTGGGCTGCAAGATCGAGTCAGTGCTCGGGCTCCTCGCGTCACGGATCAGGGATGAGAAACTCACAGAGGAACCGGTTCCATCGACGATCCTCGTCCCAGAGTATGTCCTCGCCAGACTCGCGCGCAAGCCTCTCCCGACGAGCGCTCGCTGCAGCAGCTTCTCCGACCAGGTGCGGATCCTCGAGCGGGCGGGACTCCCTTGCCCGCTGGGCGGCCTCCTCCTCGGCCATGCGCTCGGACATGAAGCGACGGAGGTGCGCGACAGGGTCGGCGCCCTGGTTCATGCGTCGTCGGGCAACGTTGTTGAGTGTCGGGTTCGTGTGCGCCGTCGACCAGGTCTGGATGCGAAATTGGTCGAGGAGCTGTGCCATGGGCGGCGCCGGGGGGATCGGGGGCAGGCCGGTGGCTCGGTGGGGGCTCGGGGTTGAGCTGCCGGAGCGACTGGGGGCCGGGGCGGCGGGAAGCAGTGAGCTCGGGTACGGGGTGGATCCGTGGGTGCCGCGGCTGACGTCGCTGCTGTTGGCCGGCGGCGAGTAGGCCGGAATGGGCTCGGGGTTCGGCACGGTCGAGTGGTAGGAGGGCGCATCTGAGACTGTTTGCTGTGTGTCAGCGAGCTTCGGGTATCCTGTGGCTCGTTGAAAGAACGGTAAAGCCCGGACACGTCAAGCACCCAGGGCCGCCTCGGACGCCTCACGACACAAGAGTCTTGCCGGTATCCCATGTATCAGACTCTTCTTGACAGTAATAAGGTCCAACTCACAATAAGACGGAGCGGCCGAGCGGATCGAGGCCGTTTCAAAGTCATCGGTGGTCAGCATGTCGGGGTGCGAAGGGAAGAAGCGCGAGTGCTCGGTCACGGCGGCGGCCATTTTGGCAGTACTGTACTATTCGTCGGTACCTAGGTAGGATGGAAGGCGAGACCGTAAGCAGGCGTAGGCGTTGTATGTCAAAGAGTAGCCGGTCAGAAGTTGGAAGAGAATACGACGACCATCTGGTTGCGGAGGAAAATCCGGAGCCTTTAAAAGATAATAAGGGCGCAATCACAACTCCAAGGCAGGCGCGGCAGACAGATCGAGTGGTGATCCCTAGACGAGTGGTTGCTGTGTGTAGCAAGGCAACTCAACGTCGAGCACAGCAAGACAGCGAGGATCCAAGAGCTAGCTGGTTGGGAAACAAGCGTATAAGATGTGAGTGACGCCTACCAAGACGCGAGTCTTAAGACAAGAGTGTTAGGGGAGGGGGGGGAGAGGTCGGTCGGCCACGCACGAGGCGGGAGAGAGACAAGCTGCACGCACGCCGTCAACGGATAACACAGCCCAGTTGATGGATGCAGTCCAGTCCGAGCCGGTGGGAACTGGGATACCTCTGCCCGAAGAGTGGGTGGGTGCCCCTTTGGTGCGCGGTGTGTGTGTGTGTGTGTGTGTGTGTGTTGGAGGGGTAGGTGTGTGGAAGGTTGGAGCTTGGCGCTGCAGTAGCGCGGCTTCGGGCCTCTTCTCTCTGGTGGGTGTATATCTTTTTTGGGAAGCGTGCTTAGAGAGACGGAACCTTGCTCACCATGGACAGGATGGGTGGTGCGGGACACGTGAGAGGGGGGGGGAGCTAAGACGATAACAGAAGATGTGCCAGGCGGGAGCAGGGTACAGGATGTCTTCTGTCGTGTATTGAGTGGTCTCGAGGCAGGGCAAGACCAGGCAGGGCGATGCAGGGCGAATGTGTCGTGTTCCTCTTTAAGATGCAGAGGGAGGGGAGAGGGGTCGAGATAGTGCAAGGGAACAAAGTTGAAGGGGACGGATGGCATGCAGGTTGGGCACAGAGGGGACCCTTATACTGCTAGATCAAGATAGGGAGGTCCATAACAAAATGGGAGAAGAAAGGTCAGTCAGATTCACAACTCGAGCAGCGGCATACGGCCAGCAAGGTACCTGTTGTGGAATCCTACATACATAGGTAGGTAAGCTCGTTTACAATGTACACCAGGAAGCCGATGGAGTCTTGTCCGCAAGGGAGGTAGGTGATGGACAAGATGGTAGACAGACAGACAGACAGACAGACAGACAGACAGACAGACAGACAGACAGACAGAAAGAAAAGAAGACGCCGGAGAAGTCTGGAAACGACACGGACTCAGCAGTAATCATGCAGGCTCTGGTCAAGGTGATCCCCCCGCCTGTCCTCACGGCGTCTCGTTCCTGGCGCAAAGATGCCGACGCCCAGCATTGGCTGACGACGACGGGGGCTCGATGACTTTGGCAAGGAAAATGCTCCGTTTGGGATTCTGGGGGCGTGGATAGAGTGGAGGGACGAATAGGTATTGTGCTAGTGTACCTACCACTAGGTACTGGTATGTATGTAGGTATGCAGACGGGCGGTGGGGACAGGAATATAGGCAGTCGTAAGATTCCGATGAGTGTGGTTCAGTTCAGTCAGTCTGGGCCAAAGTGGGAATGAACGGCAGGTACAATGCATAAGCCACGAGCACGGCGCCTCTGCCCTGTCACAGAGGCGGAGGCGGAGAATCTGCCATGGGAAAAGCGTGGCAGGGAATGGGAGGATGAGAAGAGGACATGCACTGGACCAAATGTTCCGAGGTGATGGGGCTCTCTCACTTTTCACTTGAGAGGAAGGGGGGGGGAGGGTCTCTATGAGACGAAGTTTGAGATGGGGTTTTGAAGTGTCTGGTGTTTGTGTATGTGTATGTGTGAGAAAGAGAGAAGACGCCGAAGAGAGCCCGTAAGGCTTAGAGAGCATCGACTACCTAATTCATGATATGATGATGGGTGAAAGGGCGGCGAGGAAGAGAGAGTTGAATAGGTAGGTACCTAGTCATGACGGGTGACGGAAAGCGCGGGGTTACCCGGCAAAAAAAGGGTTCCACTTTGAACCTTGCGTTTCCATGTTCGTCTGGTCGCTGTTGGGTTTGGATTGCGAGTGCACAGGGAAAGCACTACCCAGCCTGGTCTTTCCAGCCCGAGTAAGCAAGCACGCAAGTAGTGTACTATGTATGATGTACCTAGGTACCTAGGTAAGGTAGGTACGTATCAGTACAGGGCAGGTTGCCGACGCTTCGCCGAGGAGCAAAATAGCTCAACCGACACAGCAGCGTCCATGGAGGGGTCTGCGTCGTCATGCGTCCCACCGTAAGTCGTCGGCTTCTCGACCTGGCTCTTCCCTCTGGGCGACTGTCGTCGAAGAGCTGAGAAAATACCTACACTATGGTGGAAAGCGTAAAGCACCTGCAAGAACCAGACACGCAGATGCGGCCTCGGTGGCATGGCACTTTGGGTCCTAGACATTTCTGTATATACCTAGGTACCTGCTTACCTACTCCAGGTACTCACCTACCTGGTACGAGGTACTTCGTCTTGCGCTTTCTCTCAGCCAGTCGATGATGGTAGAAGCCTTGGCGGGGAAACACCGGTCTGCGGAAAAGACTCCGCCGGTCGACGTAGTGTGGTAGTGTACTTTGTATACCAGGTACCTAAGGTACCTACCTACCTAGGTACCTGGGTAGGCAGGTATTCCAGAGTATTCGATACGTACCTTTTACCCACCGGGCCAAAGTCTTGGAAACAGAGGCAGGGATCGGATCGGGCAACGAGACAGAGAAAGGTCTCGTCGTTGACTCCAGCAAACAGACACGGGTCGTTTCGAGGTTCGACAAGAAACAAGCACAGATTCACCGTACGTACAGGGTATACAGAGAACCTTGCTAAGGAAGAGGCGGGCGCGCTTGGAAACGCAAACTTGCATGACAATCACAATCATGCTCGTGCCTGTTCCAAAGCCCTGCCCTCCCTTGCCATCCCGCAATCCCACATCGACAGCGTGCCAGAAGGTGACGGGACGGCCGGCCAACCTTCGGGGCGATACGGATCGGATCCCCCACCGATACTCCACTACATGCATGGCGCCAACTCAAGGCAAATCCCCGCCATCGGGAGGGACGATTACTACTCCAGTACGTGTATTGTACCTACATCCCTCGACTTGCTGTTATACAATAATCTGCGGTAGTCACTCACTTCAACCAACCCGTCTATCGGCCTTACATCTGGAAACCGCCGACGACTTGGAAAGCGGCATCAAACAGCCCAGGATCCAACTGGGACAGATGGCATGCTTATTACGGGAGGCTAACAAACCGTATTGTAGCGTACCTCGACGTTAAGTACCGCCAACTGGAGCCACATCTAAATAGCTCGTCCGTCTAAACCCACTATGACGACCAACCCCTTCCGGAGTCCACACCATGGCCCATGTCCACTGCGCTGCCATCTTATGCCGTACCGCATTATGACCACCTACCTACTGCTGCTGCTGCTGCTGCTGCTTCAGGTCAGGTTCCCAAGGCCACGGAACCTGGATGATGCTGCCGTGCAGGAACAAGTGGGTTTCCGGAGGAGTTTTGACGGGAAGACTCCCAGCTGCTTGCAAAGCTCACCAGGGCCGCATGGTTGATTGTACCCCGAGGTTGGAGGCATGTGAAGTCGTGCCACCGAGTGCCACCCCGTCGGCGAATGACAGTCAAACAGCTACGCCTTTCCTCCTTGAGGCGCCCCGATACATTCGAACAAATGCAACCAAAAATCAGTTTTCCTTGGCAATGGTGACTTGAGCAACGGGCCAGATGTGGCACATGAGCACATGGCACACGACACGCTCACACGACACACAGCTTGGCAATTTTTGAGGAAGCCCGTATTTCAGGCAAGCATGTCTCCAATAGCCGGCTACACTCATCGCCCTACTCCACACGGGAAGTGATGAACACTAGGTGGTATTCAGAGGGGAGCTAAGATAGTATGCCCCGGAGAGAGGGCAAAATGAAAATGCCGGATCGACGCTGCGGCTGCGGGAGCTGCCAAGAAACACAAGGACAACAACAAGACAAGAGCCGCCGGGTGATCGGGTCCTTAGAGGGGCGTCTCTTTATGACTTTCTTGATTTATTCATCCATCATCACAGTGGGCTGTCCCCCCTCGATTCCTTCCCGGTTTCTCCTGAAGAAAGGAAAGTCGCTACGGCATTTGCCTACGCACACCGACTGCACTCACGCAACATGTCGGGACGGGGCCGTCGATGCTAGGGCACCCGCGAAACCTGGGTAGATTTCTGCTTCGGCTTCCGCCCTTGTAGGTTGACATCGCTACTGCGCGAGGCGATCGGAGTTGACCATCGGGCCTAGGTCTTGGGGCCACGCGCCGCTGGTCCTGGCCCTTTGAGGCAACTCATCGTCCAGCCCGGTCGCCATGCCTGCCCCCCCCCTAGCGTGAGACATTGGATGAGTCCAGCGTCGCCCGAGGGAGCTAGACATGCCCGAACCCCAATACTGGGCACACATCAGACAAAACTGAAAGTCCTTACATTGACGACACAAAGGAAAACTAGGCCGCTGTTTCGTCCCAGATTGTCACTTTACCCACGCGATGCATACAGGCACCCTGCCGCCCATGGTCAACAACTCTAAATTAATTTAGGGCGGGCCGAGAACCATAGAATCAGTCATATTTTGACCTAGCACGCTAGTAGAGCCAAGTGACGACACTCGCCCAGTCAAGGACGCCAATATGTCAACTTCCTGTCGAAGGACGTCATGCCATGTCTTGTCAAGCTAACAAAAGACTCGTCCCGAGGTGTGCGTCCAGAACTCAGACGGCGGGAACGGCGGTCCTGTCCTCTAAAAACCCCATATGCCCAAGATCTCGCGCCAGCCTAACACCGCCCTTCGCCTACTCATCCTTCTTCCCGACCGTGCCGCCCTTCCTGAGACGGCCCAGAATGGCGCGAACCAGTGATACCCGGCGAGATCGGCCGTGTCCATGAGGATAGGGGCGACGGCAGTGATGACTGCCGACACGGCGCCTAATGTCTGGTATTCGCCCATCGCCATGAGTAGGGAGATTATTCTAATGGTGTCAATAGCTTCAAAAAGTCCAAGGCGTCTCTGCACTGCAAATCTCCCTGCGATTCCTCCCACACGTTGCCACGGGCACTGCCGTCAACGTGGCAGCGGCCTGGATCGTCTCCAGGGTCAAGGTCTGACTAGAGCATGATGAAGTACTGTATGGCGTTGAGCGAGGCCCAGCGCAAGGAGATGGCAGCCTGTTGAACATTTTGGGTCACGAGTGTCCCCTGCCGCCCGACTCGGACTTACACAGATGGAGTAAATGAGGCATTTCGCCACAGACGATTAGGAGTGAGCGCCGGGCGGCCCTTTGCAGTCTTCCGGTTCATCCAGAAGGGAAATGCAACCAGCAGAGCGATCGCCACCGCCAGAAGAGCAATGTTCGTCGGATCACCGATCCTGGTGTAAGAGGACGTTGTCATTGCCAGCACGTACAGCAGGAGGCCCAACGCAACGCTCATGATGACACCACCGCCCACATGAGCTTGGCTACGGAGACGTTGCGGGAAGGGGAATTTCGTGCAGGTTCCGCCCCCGTTTCATTGAGAGGGATGTCCATGGCGTAGCGTGACGAGGAAATTTGGTCAGAGGGCCAGTTATCGAATGCTTAGTGCAAGGTGGAAAAGAATCACACGCGATGCACATCAAGACTGAGATCAAAAGACACGACATCAGGCTCAACGCAGGATCTAGATGCTTTTATAAAGCATACCAGCGTTGGCCAAGGACCCCCAATAACAGTTGGCTGATGATGGATGGATTTGCAAAACAGAAAGGCGTAAGCTGGCTGCATGACCGACCCATCGTACAGTGACGCAGTGGCATAGGATCAATTTCCCTTTGGACTTTGGTGATGGAGGGAGAGAGGCATGGGGACAAGAGGGGAGACTGCAGCTCTGCAGGGGATGACCTCGATGGTTTATAATCGTATTATGCCAGTGTAGGAAAGCAATCTAGCTTGCTTTGGAATCAAAAATGGCGGTCGGAGTGCGATGTGTCGCAAGTTGTCATCAACTAGTACCTTGAAGGGGGCAATGGACGGTCAATCTGAGGTCGAAAATGCAGGCAGGAATGCCGAATTTCAAGGCGATTTGGGTTTATCCCGCGCGTCTGAAGGCGACCTGTAAGCACGGGCCAGGTTATCTTACATAATCGTGCTTAATTGAGCATGTGACCTCGCGTGCAGCACAGCACCGCGCCTAGCACAGCGACGACCCGCCAGCGCGTCAATCTTTGGGTGTGTAGGTAGTGTACCCAGGTAGATAGTCGAGCCATCCAAGCAGCAGACAAACGCCCTTCTTGGCCCCCCCCCGAACCGAGCTTCCCCGGCCATACGATGAAGACGGCATCATGGCCGCAGAAAACTATGGCCATGGCAGGCCTGCTGCCGCTGCCGCTCCGAACGCGCCGCCTCCCTCCACGCTAGCCGCGCAGCTGGTCGAGAACATCTCGGCGTCGTCAAAGTCGACGCGGTCCGACGAGAACGCCGAGCTGAAGCGGCTGTTTGCCGTCATCGAGAAGGTCAAGAACAAGCCCGACCTGCTCAAGGACGCCGAGCAGCGGACGGAACACAACCACATGCTCATCTACGTCTACGCCCGAGTCGTCCTCGAAGGCATCAAGCTCGACGACCCGTTTGCCGACCGAAATCACCTGCGCAACGAGGCGCTCAAGGCCATAAACTTCCTCAAGGTCACGATCGACGAGACGCCCAACGTCTTGAGCCATACCACGGACGGGAAACAATTTGTGTTCCGTGGGGAGGAACCGCTCTGGATATGGATTTTCCCCAAGATCCTCAGGCTGCTGGGGCACTCTCGCTGCCTCGACCTGACGGCGCCCATCGAGGGCTTCTTCCAGTTCGTGATTCTCGCCGTAATTCGCGCGGGGTCGACGTGGAAGTTGCTCTCTTCTGTCATCTTGTACCTGCGCGAGACCAGCAGTGGTAAGTGTTGGAGATCTGGCCGGCCGGTATGAAACGTCGCTGACCTTCCCAGCCCTTCTGAGCAGCTTGCAAGAAACAGCACCGATTACGGCTGGAAGGGACGTTTCCATAGACATCACACTGCCTTCGGCCGCTGCGCTGGAGCTCTTGTTGGGGAAAACCGGCACCCTCTTTGTCCAACAGACCACATATACCGTTCAGCATGTCTCGCAGGCGCTGCGTCAAGCTACGGCGTTGATATCTGCCTTGGCACACCCTTCAATATCTAAAAGTTCGAGTATCATATCGCGGCCATCGCTGTCGGAGCTGACGCCTTGGCTCCTCGATTCTTTGCTCTCCATCCGTGCTGTACAAAACACCTGGCAAGCCGTTGCGCCCAGCCCTAGAGCTGACTTGCTGAACATTGCTCTCAATCTGCTCCCCAACAAGCCTTCCCCCGCAAGGACGTCGCTGGCCTCGCAAAAGGCGTACGCGTTGCTGGTGTTACTCTGCGCCGAGTTTTCCGCGCATCCTGATGAGATTCTGGGGATTGATGAACAGAGCCTGGCGGCGAGGAAGACGTTGTCCCTGGCTCTCATACGTCTGGCTCATGCGTCGCTTGTAGATCGCGAGATTGGCAGAATAGCGGCTCCGAAAATCGTCTTTCCCCTCGAACTGCTGTGCTCAGAGGTCCCTTCGATGGGTGATGCCTATGATTTCTTGGTACGCTGGTAACCGCACCCACCTCTTGACTTGGCTAACCGTGCCAGCGTTCTATACGGATCCTGAAACAGGCCTCCACCTCGGTCGTGCCAGAGTCTCTTGACCCCGAAACACAGCCGGCGTGCTTCACCGATGCCGAACTTCGCCAGGCTGTCGAAGATCTGGGCATCGGAGACCATTCCGTCGAGGAAAGAGAGCCTGCATCCAAGCGCAGGAAAGTCTCTTTGGACACCGGGGAGCTTGGAGAGTTGACCGCACGGCTCTACGAAGTTCTCAAAGCAGACCCTGCTACCGAGAATGGGACTTTGGAGCATGCCTTCCTGTATGTTGACCCATGTTGGCACACTGGATTTATTGGCTAACGATTTCCAGGAATCACTATCCAGCACTAAGCGAAGAAGACCAGTGTATGGCCATCGACCTTGTCGCCCGCATCTGCTGCGTTGTGGACATGGCTGCGGCGAACGACGAGCCGAGCCTGAAGAAGAACATGAAGCTCCGATGCGCCTTGTGTGATCGGAAACCTAGAAGCACCAAGAAGCCCAAGGTCGTTACGGCTCAAGCGAAAAGCGATGCGCAGTCAATTTTCACAAAGCTCATCCACCTCGACTCTTTCAAAGAGTCGAGGCGACCGCGAGTCGTTGCCATGATTGCAATGAGGCGGATCATCAATCACGCTGACGTAACACAACTAATCGATCTTGAGACGTCTCCTCTGGGTCAATGGTGTCTACAAAGCTTACATAGCTCGGTTAGAGAGCTTCGGATTGCTTCAGGGTACGTCGTTTGCAACCTCCGAGCTGACCCATGCTGACCAGCTTCTGTAAGGCGCGCTCTCCCTCTCTTCCTGGAAGATGCCAATTCAGATACACTTGATATCGCTGTAGTCGAGCGTAACCGAAAGAACGCACTCAGCTTGCTCAAAGCTGCCTCGGAAACTGACGCGGTCATATTCCATGAGAGCGGGATTCTGGCTTGGAGCCAGCTTGGACGGTAAGCGCAACCATCACCGTGAGAGCGAGAGCCCGTTTCCAGGCAGGCTAACCATACAGGGTTGTGGCTGGGGATGAGCTCAATCTCGTGCTGCACAAGTTGCTGGAGTATCTTGGTAGCAGCAATAGTCTGATCGCAGCCTGTGCATTCAACGAGGTACGACGGCTGCTTCTTCGTTTCTGAACGCAACACAAACTGATATGCCTCTAGATCCTCAGCCTCGCAGCTGCACTGAACACAACACCTCGTCGCTTGTTCGAGCCCTTTTGGAGGAACCTGGCGTACTTCGCTGTCAAGGATATGATCTCTCGACCGCAGATGACCCGCGCGATTGCCGACCTGCTGCAGATATCTGTTACCGATTTCCTTCTGCTTGTCCAGACCCACGCGATGCCATGGCTGGTCTTGATGAAGAAGAAGGACGTCCTCCAGAAGATTGCCGAAGCACGGGGCGAAAAGGACATATGGGTCACTATCCTGGACACCGCCAATGCCGGCCCTATTCTCGCGCTGCTGCTCGTGCAAGATGTGCGGAACATGGAGCAGTTTGTCATGTCAAGATTAGTCGAAGTTGCTTCTCATCTCGAGTCCTTTAGCCTGGTTGAGTTGATGCAAGCAGAGGTCGTCACCATCGTCCTCGAGCTGTTGAAGGCTGCCGGCGAGGCGGATGAAGCCCGAAAACCGCGGGTAAGTTTGTCGGGTCATGAGGCACATCGGCTGCTGACTTGCCACAGACCATCGAAGCACTTACATCCTTTTGCTCCATGATGATGGTGGCAAACAGGGAGTCGAGGCCGAAGAAGGGAAACACCATCGGAAGGTTTCTTCAGTCATATATACTCGGTCTCATGGCTCGACTTGCAGATGTCATCAACGACATGCCCCTCGTGTCACCTCCAGTCGAGGAGCAGAGGCGGTGTGTACGGGCCATGGAGGAGATGATTAGACTCTGCAAAGCCTATGTGCGCATTGCGCGGCCTCAGGTAAGCAATGTGGGGGGCGAGAGCGCGATTCGGAAACTGACATTTCTAGATATCCGCATGTCTGTTGTCAGCTTTGGCCCAAGACGACTTGAGAGAAGCGGCCTTCTCTTGCTGGGCAGCTCTGCTCACAAATCTCGAGTCGGAAGACGTCGAGGTCTTGCTCGAAACGACGTTCTTTGTCATCAGTCACTACTGGCCCTTGTTCAACGACAAGACTCGACGCATGGCTAAAAGCTTGATCACTACACTCATGACGGACTTCGATTTGGTCCTTGGCGAGAACATTAGCAAGCTACCGTCACTAGCCCATGTGCCAGAGCTGGCGGACGTCGAAGCGCAGCTGAGCGCAATGCGTCCAGCACTTGACAGCAGGAGAGCATTTGCCCTGTTTGCTGAGCGCATATCCCACGAAAACTCGGGTGTGGTGATGCAAGCTTTGACTGAACTCGAGGCCTATCTCAAGCAAAGCGGAGGGTTTCTTCAGACTTCAACAATCAGTCAACAGCCAGATCCAGTCGTCTCCACAATGCTCCGAGCCCTGCTCGACTGTGCCTCAAAGTACAGCTCTATGCAGCTTGATATTGCTAGTCTCTGCACGCAGTGCATCGGTCTTGTAGGCTGTTTAGACTCTAATAGGGTCGAGGCGCCTCGCGAGCAGAAGTCGATGGTCATATTGAGCAATTTCGACAACGCAGACGAGACGACCGACTTCGTGCTGTTCATACTGGAGCACATCCTGGTCAGGGCGTTCTTGTCCACGACGGACACCAAGCTCCAAGGTTTCTTGTCGTTCGCCATGCAAGAACTGCTCGACAGGGTTGATATCAAGGCGGCGTGTGCGATGAAGGAAATCGGCATGAGGGACTGTGCCACCATCTACAGAAAATGGCTAGCCCTGCCGGAGAGCGTCCGCATGATCCTTACGCCATTTCTCACGTCCAAGTATCTTCTGACCACCATGAACGTGGCCCCAGTCGAGTATCCCATCTTCCGGCCAGGCAAGCCATACGGAAACTGGATGCGCTCGTTCAACATGGATCTCCTGCGCAAGGGACAAAATGGGTATGCGGACCTGATTTTCGAACCGTTGTGCCGCACGATTCGAGTCAAGGATCTGGCAGTAGCAGAATTCTTGCTGCCCTATCTTGTCCTGCACGTCATCATAGGCCACCGAAGTTCGCGCCAGGAGCGTGATAATGTCATAGGTGAACTGGTTGGCATTCTCCAGCACCAACCCGCAGAAGACGCTCCGTATTCTGAACGAGAGGACATGAAGCTGTTTTGCGAGGTAAGTCACACCCTTTTCCCAGTAGGGCTTTGGCTAATTAGACCCAGGCCGTCTTCCGAGTCCTCGATTACGCAAGCAGGTGGCTTCAAGAGAAGAATGCCAGGCGCAAGACCGATCACGACTTACCCGCCATTGCACGTGTTGAGGGCCTGCTGAGCACGATTCCGCCGGTGCTTATATCCCAACGTGCCATGGACTGCAAAGAATACCCCCGTGCGCTCTTCCATCTTGAACAACACGCGCAGCAAATGGAGGTCGAGAAGAGCGACCCAAGGCAGAAGACGCTCCTCCTCGAGCAATTGCAGGATATTTATACGCAGATCGACGAGCCCGACGGGCTGGAGGGCATTTCAGCTCATCTCCACGTCCTGGACATCAACCAGCAGATCCTTAGTCACAAGAAAGCGGGCAGATACACAGCCGCCCAGACGTGGTACGAGATCAAGTTGGCGGAAGAGCCTGAAAACATCGATGTGCAAGCTGACCTCCTCAACTGCTTGAAACAATCTGGCCAACACGGTAAGTTTCTATGCAGAATCGCTTCGCGGGCAAATCAGCTAACGATGCAAGATGTGCTGCTCAACTACGTAGAAGGCATGCGGACGGACCCTTGGACAGAGAACAAGATTGTCCCTTACGCCGTCGAGGCAGCTTGGGCCACGCGTAGATGGGATACGCTGTCCAAGTACACCGGTCGATTCCACGGCAGTCCCTTGGAAGACTTCAACGTCAGCATCGCGAAGCTGTTCAACGCGCTACACCAAAGAGGCGCCAGCAGCGAGACCTTCCCTCAAATGCTGCAGAGCATGAGAGAGAAGATTGCCTCCGCCATGACCCACTCGGCAACTTCGTCTCTGCAGGCCTGCCATGATCTCAGACTCAGATGTCATGTGCTCACCGACCTGGAAATCATTGCCGGAACTCCAGCCTCTGAAAACGAAGCACACCAAGAAGTGCTGACGGTGCTGAATCGCCGCCTCGAGGTCCTCGGAGCGTATGTCAGCGACAAGCAGTACCTGCTGAGCATCCGCAGAGCAGCCATGGAGCTTTCCCGGTACGTTTCGCCTACGACATGCGTACAAGCGAAAAACTGACAAAAGCACAGGCCCAAGTTCTCCGATCTGGACATCTCGTCTCTGTGGCTTTCGAGCGCTCGGTTGGCCCGGAAGGCCAACTCAGCCCACCAGTCGTTCAATGCCGTGCTTCATGCCTCCCAACTTGGCGATGGCGCAGCAGTCATCGAGAACGCTCGACTGTTGTGGAAAGACGGCCATACCCGCAAGGCCATCCAGGTCCTGCAGGGCGCCATAGAGTCCAATAACTTCATGACGCAGACCAACAGCTCTTCCTTGATCCGCGGCATGGATGCCCAGCAAAGGCAGCTGACGGCCAGAGCGCAGTTGATGCTCGCCAAGTGGCTGGACGCCGCCGGCCAGACGAACCACGCGACTCTGCTCGAGAAATACCAGCAGCCCCCCAAGACGGCGTCGAGTTGGGAAAAGGGACACTACTACCTGGGCCGCTATTACAAAAAAGTGCTGGAATCCGAAAAGACACTCAAGCCGGACGACCAAAGCGACCCCTGCATCCAGGGGGAATACACGAGGCTCATTATCGAAAACTACCTCCGGTCGCTGAACTACGGCACCAAGTATCTCTATCAGACCTTGCCGAGAATCCTCACGCTGTGGCTCGAGTTCGGAGCACGGGTCGACAAGGCCCCCGAAGGCAAGGTCTCGTTGTCCCGCGAGCTCCATAGGAGGCGGACGGAGCAACTGAACCTCCTCCACCAGTTCCTCGACAAGTACATTGTACGGCTTCCGGCGTACATATTTTACACGGCGCTCCCCCAGATCGTGGCGAGAATAGCCCACCACAACTCGAGCGTGTACGAGCGACTGATGCATATTGTCATCAAGGTGGTGGAGTCGCACCCCCGGCAAGCTCTCTGGAGCCTGTTCGGCATCATGACGACGCGGCAAGCCTCGGAGCGCAAGGTCAGAGGCCAACAAATCCTGCAGACGCTCCGGGGGGTCTCTCGGAAGGTGGACGGCGGCAGCTACGACCTCAAGACGCTTCTGAGGATGGGCGAGAAGCTTGCAGAGCAGCTCTTGCTGGCGTGCAACAACGGAGACTTCCAGAGCAACAGGACGACGGTGGCGAGCATCACGCGGGATTTGAACTTTAATCACAAGTGCACCCCCTGCCCCCTGGTGGTGCCGATCGAGTCGTGCCTCACGGCCGCTCTGCCGACGCTGACGGACAACGTCAAGAAGCACAAGGCGTTCGCGCGCGACGTCATCACCATCGACTCGTTCCTGGACGACGTGCTGGTTCTCGGGTCTCTGGCCAAGCCGCGGCGGCTTACGGCCCGCGGATCGGACGGAAGGAACTACATGCTCATGATCAAGCCCAAGGACGACCTGCGCACCGACCAGCGCCTGATGGAGTTTAACAGCATGATCAACAGGTCGCTGAAGCGGGATCCCGAGGCCAGCAGGCGGCAGCTGTACATCAAGACGTACGCGGTGGTGCCGCTGAACGAAGAGTGCGGCATCATCGAGTGGGTCGACGGGCTGAAGACGTTGCGAGAGATCTTGCTGGACCAGTACAAGACCCGGGCGGTGCACCCGGACTACAACCAGATCAAACGGATGATGGCGGAGGCGGTGACGGGACCGAACAACATCAAGATGTTCACCGAGGGCGTCCTAGGAACGTTCCCGCCGGTGCTGCAGCATTGGTTCGTCCAGCGGTTCCCTCATCCGTCGACATGGTTCTCGGCACGGCTCAGGTACACGCGGTCCTGCGCCGTCATGTCGATGGTGGGCACGATCCTGGGACTCGGAGACCGGCACGGCGAGAACGTGCTCCTGGAACGCGACAACGGCGGCATCTTCCACGTGGACTTCAACTGCCTCTTCGACAAGGGCTTGACGTTTGCGCAGCCGGAGAGGGTCCCGTTCCGGTTGACGCACAACATGGTGGCGGCGATGGGGATCTACGGATACGAGGGCCCGTTCCGTCACTGCAGCGAGCTCACGCTGGGGATCCTCCGGCAACAGGAGGAGACGTTGATGACGATCCTCGAGGCCTTCATCTACGACCCCACGCTGGACCTGCAGAAGGAGAAGAAGACGAGCCGTAGGCAGGACGGGGCGCCGCGGATGCAGCCGCAGCTCGTGGTCGACAGCATCAAGCGGAAAGTCAAGGGGCTGATGGGGCACGACACGATCCCGCTGGGCGTGGAGGGTCAGGTGGAAGAGCTGATCAAGCAGGCCGTGGACCCGAGGAACCTGTCGGCCATGTACATTGGGTGGTGTCCGTTCTTGTGATGGAGGGAGTTTTTCTTTGGGGGGGGTCGGAAGGGGAAGGGTTAATGATGGGCCGGCGTAGTCCGTCGTGGGAGACGATGGGTACGAATGAAGGACGGGACTCGACCTGGTGTTGGGGACGCGCAAAATGATATATGCTATTGAGTGAATTGTAATATGCTATTGAGTGAGTTGTAATTCTATTGTACATATATTCGGTTGGAACATTCCTCCACGAGCACAATATGCATGGGTTCACCATTGAGGCGTCCTGGTGTGAGGAGGACGGTATTTGTTCCGTAGACTGCCCGGACGGACAACAGCATTCCACACCCCCCTGGCTGTTGCCTTGTGACGGCCAGGCTACCGCACAGGGGGGCGCTGCTGAAGCCTGTAGCTCCAGGGAGCTCGGGAGCCAAGAAGCACCTACCAACGACCTCTTACGCCCTTTCGCCGTCGATCAGTAAAAGCAATCAGTGAGCGACCTTTTCTTTTCTTTTCCTTGCTCGCCCGCCGTTTCCTCTCGAATTCTTTCCGTCTCCTCCCCCCAAACCTCGACGCTTCTCGCTTTCTCAAACATCCTACGACACTCGTTCAGCTGGAATCAACAGAGCCGTCGAAATGCCTGATTATCGAATTGGTGGGTTTTCCTTTTTTCTCTTTTTCTAAAAAGTCATGTCTTCAAATAGACTCATTCGGTTTCCCTTTTACCTATGCGGCGGGTTTCGGAGCTGCGGTCGCGTTAGACGATGACTCGGCGACGCGTCAAAGCTACTACTCCTTGCTACTTACTACGACTTACGTCATGGGGGGGGGGGGGAGCTCCAGCTTCGACAATCCAAAACTCGCACCCTCAATCCCACCCCAGAGAAAGCGTGGCTGACCAGCTCACCCCCGTACAGAGGTCTCACCGAACAACCGCGCCGGTTGCACCGATGGCGTGTGCAAGAAGGCGGCCAACAAGTGCCTGAAGGGCTCCCTCCGCTTTGGCACCTGGACCAAGATCATGGACCATGAGTCCTTCAAGTGGAAGCACTGGTACGTAGCCGGCGCCTTTCTCACTTTGATATGCGTGACTTGACTTAAGCTACACTTTGCTGACTGTTCCTGACATAGGGGCTGCGTCTCTGGTGAGCAGATGGCGCACGTCCAGGAACTGTGCAAGAAGAAGGACGGCACCTTCGACTTTGATGCATTTGACGGTTACGATGAGATGGGGTAACGCCGGCCCGCCCCCTCCTACTGGGATTTACCGGGGAGCAGACGCAACTGACCCTCTCAGTGATCATCCCGACCTCCAGGCCAAGATCCGCAAGGCCATCGAACAAGGCCACATTGACCCCGAGGACTTCAACGGCGACCCCTGGATGAACAAGCCCGGCCAGCGCGGCATCCGTGGTAAGAAGCCCAAGGACTGGGACGACGGCGAGGAGGCCGAGGTAAGTCTTCACCTATCCGAGAGTGACGCCCATGAAAGGCTCATGCTGGACCACAGGAAGAGGAGGCCCCTGCCAAGGGCAAGAAGCGCGGCCGCAAGTCCGCCGCCGCCGACGATGATGAGGAGGAGGAGAAGAAGCCCAAGGCGAAGCGTGCCAAGAAGGCCGCCGTCAAGGCCGAGCCCGAGGACGAGGATGAGGAGCCCAAACCCAAGGCGAAGCGCGGCAAGGCTGCCGCCGCCGCCAAGGCCAGGGACGTGGAGGAGGACGAGGCCCCCAAGCCGAAGCGCGGAGCCCGAAAGTCCGCCGTCAAGGAGGAGTCTGACTCGGAGATGGACGAAGCGCCCGAGGTTTCCAAGCCCAAGCGTGGCGCTCCGAAGGCTGCTCCGAAGAGGGCCGCCCCGAAAAAGGCCAAGGTTGAGGAGAGCGAGGTAGAGTCCGAGGCCGAAGAGGAGGAGGCGCCCGCGCCGAAGAAGGGCAGGGCGGCGCCCAAGGGCGGTAAGAAGGCTGCTCCTGCTGCAGAGAAGCCCACGCCCACCCGCGCCAGCCGTTCCCGCAAGTGATTGTTGCGGTACGGGGGCCAGATCAGACGGGCGCTCTCACGTTAGGGAGCATGTTAAACTGCCGGCGTGCGCTAAACCATTGCCCTTGGACGGCGGGTCGCGGGAACGCGTCTGACCATTTCTCCAATTACCATTTGCCGCGCAGATGTCTATATATTATCGGAGTAGCTTTCCCCGCTATCCTTTCAAGTTCATACCCGTCTATGCGGCCTGCGACATTCCCAAGCTGCGATGGCAGAAGGGGGGGGGGGATCTGTACACTATTTCATTTGCCTACGTTACTGCTCGTTTGTTTGCTGGACCAGGGAAGGGAGGTTAGGAATCCCGGGGGAAGGAAAGAAGAAAAGCCTCGTCTTCTTAATTTAGGCCGGGGAAGACTTAATGCAGATGCCGCTTTCTCGAGATACTCTTTCTTTTTCGAGGCTCGCCACTAAATTTGACGAGTGGGACTGATGTCGAGGGTGTAAAAGTGTGCCAACGAACGCTTTGGATGGGGGCCGGGTCTTTTGGCGAGTTGTGCAAGCAAGCGTAGAAAGACAACTCCCCATGCACATTTGAAAGCTTTAATGTTTCTCGGAGAGAATCCCTCCGAAGGGGCCGGGGGAGCATGGCGGTCGTGTGCTTGCACGGCAGAGGCGCCGCCGCTGCCGCCGTTGCCGTCGCCGCCACGGTACGGGGTTTCCGGAGGGCATGGGCCGGCCACTTCTCTCCCTCGGTCGCCGGACATGAAAGTTCCGTCCTGTCCGTCCCCTCCCTTTCCATCTCGGTTTCCGTACCGATGAGAACCGGTGCGTGCTTTGCCCCCCTCCCCTTTTCCGAACTCAACCATTTCGACACGCCGGCACATCTCGTCCACAAAACCCGTACCAAACACACACACACACACACACCCGGACGAGAACGGGACTTGTATCACGCACGCCGTGTCATTGTCGAGTCGTAAAGTCGTTAATTCGCTCCTAATACAATCTAAAACTCCGGCCCTTGTTCGTCCGCCGCTGCAATGTTGTATTCATAAATCGTTACACATGGTGCCGGGCAAGAAACCCCCCTTTCCCCTTCCCCTCCCTTCCCTCGTCAACAAAGTTTGGGTTATATAGGTCGAGAAAATGAAGACGCGTTCCCCCAACCCATACGTTTTCCGCCGCGCTTTCCCCCACGCCCCAACAGATCCGGGTCCGGGCCCTTTAATGGCGGTGCACCCCCCCACCGTCCAGAATCCATGTGTTCTGTCATCCGAATCCAATTCTTGAGGCTGTCTTGTCTGCCCGTCTCGTCCCAAGCTCAGTAGAGGGCCGGACGGCGACCGGTCCATGTGTCCCTCGGGTCGACTGTGCGTTACAAAAGGCCTCACCAACGGCGGGGCCGCTGGTTGTCGTAGATGACCTCACGCTCGTAAATCCGTTCATCGTCGTACTTGCTCGGCGCGCCGCGGCGGCGCTGGTGGTGGTGGTGGTGATGGTGGTGGAAGTCGTCGTGCACCCACTCTCTCTCGTACTCGCGGACGCGGTCCTTGCGGAAGCGGCGGATGTCGTCCGACACCTGGACAAGCTCGAGCACGTCGTCCTGTTTTTTTTTCTCCCCATTAGCACGGCTAAGATAAAAGGCGGGGCGGGGCGGGCTGTGAACACACATATTTCAGGTATTGCATAATGTAGAAGAAGTACTCCGTCTCCTCAAAGTCGTAGCCGAGCTCGATGATGGCGTCGCGGATGACGAGGTCCTTTGTGATTTCGGTCCACATCTCATTGCGCTTCGAGGGCTGGCGGCGGGGCGGGGCGCGGTCCTTGGTCTTCTCGATCTCGATCTCCGTCTCCCGGTCGTATACCTGGAGGCTGAGGCGGTCTCGCGAGTCTCGCGGCGAGGGCTCGGGCAGCGGGGCCGGGGCGGGAGCGCCGTCCCGCTCGGGGATGAACTTGGCCCGTCTCACGCCGTTGTAGCGCTGCCAGGTCACCTCGGCGGAGCCGCCGCCCACGCCGTCCATGCGGACGCGCTCGGTCCCGGGAGGGACGTCGACGATGGACCAGTCCTTGGTGGCGCCGTTCCAGGCCTCGCCCATCTTGCCCCGCGAGTCGATCTTGGAGGTGATGTACTCCGCCTCCTCGTCGACAGGCGTCCGCGGCGGAGCCGCCGAGTGGGCTCTGCGGCGCGACCCGCTGTGGTAGTGGCGGTCGTCGATCCGGAGGCGGTCGGTGCTCAGCACAAGCTCCCTGTGGTCTTGGAAGGCGGGGGACCTGCGCTCCCTGCTGGGGGAGCGATGGCGGCTTTGGGATCGGTGAATGTCAATGTCGGTTCCCCTGCGGGACGTGGTGATGTCGATGTCCAGCTCCCGTTCTTCGGTCCGGGTCATGGGCCGAGGAGCGGGACGAGGAGGAGGCGGCGGGCTGGGCACACGGGTGACACCTGGAACAAGGTTAGACCTTCCCGGGAGGGGGGGGGGGGAGGACGGCGCTCGGTTGCTTGTACTCACCATGGTCGATGTCTCTGTAGTGGGTGATGACCTCCCGCTCGATGGTGGGGCCACGAATGACCTGGGGCTGGGGAGGTGGCGGCGGCGGCGAGGGCGAAGGAGACGGCACCCGCTCTCTTTCGCGCTCGACGATGCGCACGCCCAGGCGGCTGCGTTCCCTGGCCGGGGGCGGCGGCGGCGGAGAAGGCGACCTTTGGCGCTCAACGTATCGGGCGCGGATCTCCTGGGGAGGAGGGCCGCGGGACGGGCTGCGAATCTCACGTTCGCGCTCGGAAATACGCACCCTCGAGCGCTCGAGCTCCTGCGAATGCTCGTGGTGGACGTGCGGGGGTGTCAGGCTGCGGGCTCTGCGGACGATGCGCTCGCGGTACACGGGGCTCGGAGAGCGCTGGCGGGGCCGCGACAGCTCTCTCGACTCGACCTCTCGGCGGCTCAAGACGAGAGCGCCCGAGTCGGGGGCGCGCTCCTCGCGCAGGAAACGGAGGCGGTCGCCTTCGCGTTCGCGCTCCTTGACGCGGACGTCGACCTCACTGAAGGCAACGCGGCTGTCGGCCCGCTGTCGGCGGGGACCATCCTCGTAAAAACGGTCCTCAAAGTCGTTGGAGCGGTACGCCATGTTTTCCCTAGGCAGACGTTTTCAACGGCTTTTTTTTTTCTTCCACGGCTCGGGAGAGGTGCGGCGGAGAGGCGTCCGGGCGTGTATTATGTCTGAGGGATTCTCTCTCTCTCTCGACGGGTGGGATGGAATGGCGGGGTAGTAAGCGGTGTCGATTGTGCGGCGTAGCGCAGGGCGATAGCGCGAGGGTCGGGCGACACTAAACAACAAAGACACGGGTATCGTGCGCAAAAAACGGGAGAGCCAAACGTCTCTTGTAGCGCAACAAGACGCAGGGCAGTGGGGGATCTACTTTAATCAGAGGCCGGGCCTAGAGCTGAGCCGGCTTGGTGAGGGAGTTGGAAGAGGGGGTGTGGAAGAGAGAGAGAGAGGATGGAGTACGTGTGCGAGAGAAGAAGGGGAAAAGAGTCAGAGTGGGAGCAACGTCGTCATACCACGGCACAACAAGCAGGCTATGTATCTATGGATGTATGGATATATGTGGGCAAGGTGGTAGCGTGGATATGTAATAAAGGCGGCCCGGCAGGTGATATAGCCACAAGGCGGCGGCGCACTAACAAGCAGTTGAGGGGGGGTTTCGTGGGAGGATTCCGCAGGCAGCGCTGGCTGGACAGATTGAGGGGATGAGAGGGATAGAAATGGAAGGGGTTGGCCGGCTCGAGAGCAACAGGGTGAGAGCCTGTGTCCCGCCGAGCTGTCACCAAGCAGGGGTACAGCAGCCGACGTTTTGTCTCTACGTAGTAAGTAGACTACCTAACTGATAGCATGTTGCTGCGGGAAGCGGGACGGTAGGGATGGCGTCGCAGATGCAATGGAGGGTGGCCCAGGTCCCGGGCAATAGAGAAGGCATCCAAGCCAAGGTTGGGCATTCAATCAATCTATTTGGGTTGACGTTCGGTTGTCATGCCAAAAAAATGCTTGTCTGCCCAGTAAGGTAAAAGACGGAAGCAGACGGCGGGAACGGGAGAAGGCTCTAGACGGCTGGGAATCAATGGGGAATCGATATTGTAGGGTAGATGGTGTATACGGGTCAAGCAGCAGAAGCCGACAGAAGAGCGATGGATGGATGGATGGATGACGGGCAGGCTGAGACTGTTTGTCAGTTAGTTCATGGGGGCTGGCGCCTGCTGGATTCTCACCGATACCTGGTGCCCAACGGCTGACGAGTGACTCGCAGGTCGAGGTGCATGGGACCAAAACACTGGACGATTCTAGTCTTCTCAGGTAGGTAGGTAGTAGCATGACAGAAACCTCAAAAGATACAGACAGCATGACGTATGTCTGGACCGAGATGCCGATTTGACTGACGGGGTGGCATGTGGGCTGTAACGACTTGAACGATATAACCCGCGTATGGATGGATGGCCGGGGAAAAGGAGAAAGAAAGACGAATAAGAAAGACGGACGGACAGCATCTTGAAAGTCCTTCCCCTCCCTTTTCTCGTCTGCTCTGCCCGAACACACACACACACACACTTTACCACAGACGAACAGGCTGACCCTGCTGCTCTTCGGCCAGCGTTCCATTCCTACCTGGCAATGCCGCTCAAGTCGACGAAAATGGAACCAAATACAGACCGGCTTTGCCCAAAGACCTGATTTAGATCTTAGCATCCATCCCCGTTTGAAACCAAGCAGCCAAGGAACATGTCCTAGGTAGTGTAGCCTGTATACTACGTACCTAGCCTGTACTACGTACCTAGGTAATTGTGGAGGGTCCCTCACCCAACTTTTCCTTCCACCGCTAGGCTGACACTTGACGGCGGCTGTCATTCCCCTCCAGCCCCGTCACATTCACGAGGTAACTACCTAGGTACGTATTGGTAGGTACCCCGTGGAAGTCTCCAGTCCATCACCAAAAGACACTGACGCAATCCTGCATCCCACCTCAGCCAGTCCTATTCCGCCTGCCCTCTTTTCCTCTTTTCCAATCCATAACGGTCAACCTTCCTTCGGCCCTGCCTGCTGCTGCCCCTCCCCCCACTCCATCCGCACTCACGCTTTTCTTTACCTAGGTACCTACGCCAAGGCTGCCCTTTGGACAGCAATAGAGACGGCTGGAACCGCTGCGACACCTTGTCCGCCCCCCGACACCCGAGTGCTGGAATCCTGACAACCGCCGGCCGCCGCCGTGCCTGGAAGTCCTAGAACTAAACCGACACTTTCCCAACCGTCTACAACGCTATAACAAGTTCCGACGCTCCATTGCCCCACAGCCCCCGAGACGCCGCCAATCCAAACCTGTCGTTTGACGGAACGGACGTCGAATGCTTGCCGCCAAGTCTCCGCAGTTGGGCTGAGCTTCTCCCCCCGACCGGGCCAGGATATCGCTGTCCCTACCTCGGCCTGATCGTCGTCGGGGCCAACCCGTTGGTCGAGAGCCTGGCCTGATGCCGCCTTCTCCCGTCTGTTCGTCGGACGCCTATCCCAAGAAAGCGAGCAAGCCTGTTTGTTCTACACTGAGGTTGGTTGGTGGGTGGGTGGGTGAGATAGATGGGATGGTGCTACACTAGGGAAAGCCACCCCTGATTGGACCGTCCCGATACCTTGGAAGACCCTGGAGAGAGACATGGCATCATCCGGCCCGTCCACGAGCTGGTCCGACGTCCAAACGGCATCCATCTCATACCGTCATGAGACACCATCCTAGTTGGCCGTTCGTCGGCGACTACAAAATACACACTGACACGTCGCCAAATGCTCCAAGCTTGCGAAACATGGGAGAGCCCGGTGCGGCCGATTTGGCCGAGTCGACCTGCTGGGTGAGTAGTGAAAGATGTACGTTGCTCACAGTAAAACAACAACCTTTTGCACTCTCCGGTGGAAAGGGCGGCGTCATTATCATATTCAGTCATTATAGGCATTACTCACTCCTGGGATCCGGTTCACGGCCTCATTTCTTCTCGTCTTGCATCCCTCTTGCTTTCTGCTCTTCTCTCCAGCCCCCGATGCTTCTCCTGGCCCTGTTCTGCCCTGTCGCGTCCATTTCTCTCCAGTGTCCCTCGCCCATGAGCTCGAACCTTTCCACCGTATCCATCAGCTCTTGTGGGGCCGTCGTGCCCACGGCGTCCGCCTCAAACACCTCGGACCCGTGCTTCTCCATCGGCAAGCCGGCCGCGGCCTCCACTTCTTTGAGACGGGCCGCCTCAGCCGCCGCCGCTTGTTTCCGTCTTCTTCGTTTGAGAAGGACGAGACCGGCGCTAGCAAACGCGACGACTACAAAGGAAATGCCGATGCCGATCCCGGCCTTGGCCCCGGTCGAAAGGACGACCGGTTTCGCTGCCACGTTTGGTGAAGCTGCCGCCGTCACGTTGACGCTGGGCACCGTTGCGGCTTGCTTCCACGCTCCGTCGCCGCCTTGGTACAGCTGTACCAAACTGCCGTTGGATGCGTACCATATCCACGCCTCGCTCGTGTCGAAGTTGCTCGTCGCCGCAAAAGGTCCATACGCGGCATCCGCCACAGGCCACAGGCGCGGGTCTTGGTCCGGCATCAACTTCCATTGGCCGTCGCTGTTTGATACCTGGTGCAGCTTGGAATCGGTCCCCAGATAGAGGATGCTGGGCGTATAGGCCCGATCCATCACCACGTCCAGCCCGGTCAGGTTGCTTGCGAAAGCGGGCAACGTGAAATTGGGCGTGAGGGACGAATCGAGGACGATGTTGGACGCGTTTGTTTTCCCGTCCACCGCGTTACCAACCAGGGGCCGAGGCAATGTGGCTTCGCGACAGTCAGCACTTGCACCGTTTGCGCGACAGCGGCGGGGCGAACGAACCAAGACGCCATGTGTCGTCTTTGAGATGGCTTGCGACTTCAAAGTTTTGCGCGTCTTTGGCATAGACGACGGATATGTTTAGCTGGCCACCGTGCGTCGACGCCATGCTCATTCCTCCCACCGGATCTTGCGAGATGGGCTCCAACAGTTGCCAGTCCGTCTTGGTCGTGTATGTCATGACATTGACCTTCTTCTTCTCGTCGTGGAAGAAGACGCGGTATCCGTTCTCGGCGCCCAGCAGCTCGACCGACAAGCCCGTCTCGTTGTGGATGGATTTGACGTTGGCCGTCGCGGAGATGAGGAACTCGCCTTTGGTGACGTAATGGCCCGAGCTGAAATCGCAGACCATGTAGCCGTTGACTATATTGCCGTCTTCGGTTTGGTAAAACACCGAGGCCTGCGAGATGGAATGTCAGTCACGACATGGCATGGACCAGTACTTGACGATTTCGGACCTACCACGGTCGTCGCTGCCTCCACATCGTACCATCCGGCGGCGGCCAGCGATGTGCCCATCCGAGGCCTCCTCTGAAAGCGAAAGGCGTTGCGGCCGTCGGTGGGGAAGATGGGCGTGGAGTTGCTGTTACAAGCACTGTAGAGGATGTTACCCGTCGCCGGGTCTTGCATGGCCAGATGAGGGCTCAGCGCCGTCCACCACGCCGTGAGGCAAGTCGCTGGGGACGCCAGGAGCAGGGCGACTCCCAGGAAACGCGTGAAGAATGCCGGCATCGCTGCGGAAGACATGGCGTGAGATTCGGCGGTAAACGACAGGAAAGACCGGCAACGCTCCGCGGGTGCTCGGCCTGGTTTGGTGTCGAGGTCGAGCGCGACTTGACGTCGCAAGACGAGCTCGGGTGATGTCTGTGGACCGGGACCTGGTAGTCGTTGGGAAGTGTAGGCTCGAGCAGCGGAGCGAGAAGGAGAGAGTTGAGTGATGCCCGGGCCCGGGGATCGCTGGATTTATTATCACTGCCTGGTCCACGTACACTAGCCTCCGGCGGGGTGAGATCCAACCACACCACCCTGCATTGAAAAGACACCCACGATTATCGATATCTCGTTGCGACAAGGTTCGGTAGGTACCTCCAACCGCCACTCGAGTTGCAGTAAGACTACTGCCGGTCAACCCTTGGGGCGAAATTGACTGCATCCCCACGGGTCCCCCCGAGCTCCCGTTGGCCCAATGTCCAGTTCAGCCCGTTTTACCGGCCATCCATGTTGCTGACACAGCATCGACCCCCGGGAGTCGCGTGTGATTACTCTCGGGGGTCGGCGTAAGGGCGACTGTCATTGGGTAGGCAGACAAGCCCACGGAGTAGGTATTTGACAAATTAGGCATTGCTGCGGCCAGGGGGGTCTTGAAGAAAGGTGCTGGCCAAGCCCAATATGCCATGGTGTCTGCATGGCCATGCCTCCGGTAGTGGCGTTCCCGGTAGGGCTTGGAGTGCTTGTTTGGAGTCCTGAACAGGCCAACACGAATCCTTCAGACTCGGATGTCTAACTAGTAACCAGTACGGCTGCCGGACGTCGAAGCATTTGAGGGTGGCAGTGTTGCGGCTGGGCTTTTGGCGGACGCGATGAGGATTGGTCTCATCAGCCCAACGGTCTAGGTCGGCCATCACCAAGTTGGACTCGTCCACCTGCTAAAAGATGCGGCGTAGGCGTGTCCCGTCCCGCTTCTTGTAGTAGCGATCGTCCAAGCCACCCAACCTAACCTCTCTCTCCCCGATCCGCGGCCACGGGGAGGGGACTGGTGGACCTGGGGCAAGGGGGCATGGGCCAGAAAGGTCTTTTTTTCGATATTGCTCGCTTTTGTTTTCCTCGTTGGACCAGTTCCAGGTCTGCGCTGTAACCTCAGCCAGCAGCACGAATCACGATACCTCGAGGTTAGGGGGGGGAGAAAGGAGACCACTTAAAGCGAGACATTACTACGTAGACGCACCTCGCGGTAATTGCTTACTGAGCGCCCCCGACCCACACCCCCGACAAGGGCTCATCCGCGCTGGTCCTCGAGCGGTTTTCAGCAAACAGACCGACCTTCTACATAGCAACTAGTATAATGTCGGCTCGGTCAGGTGGCCGGTTCCTTTGGGAGATCTCAGTCCATAAAGGGCGCAAGGTGTCCGGCCTCGACAAGAAGCGAACGCAGCAAACAGGTCCCTTCAGAAGCAGGCAGCCTTTCTCGGTCATTGGCCATCGAGTAATCGACGCCCCCTCCCTCCCCTCCCCTCCCCTCCCCTCCCAACCTCGACCCTCCACACCTTCGTCCCTTCCAGCGGAGACGCCGCCGCCGTTGGTGTTCAATGACAATCTCTCCGGACCCATCCTCCGTGACTCCGAAGGCCTCGGCGGGGAAGCTGTCTTGCTGTGTTTGCCCTCTTGACTCTTGACTCTTGGAGGCCCCGTCAGCCGCAGATTGCAAGGAGGGGGTGGGCAGGGGGGGGCTTGGAAACAAGCAGCCAGCTCCTCCTCCCGTTGCCGAGTGGCAGTCAAAACATCTCATACACACGCACGCTTTCTTACATCAGCACAGCGCAGCATTCGCCAGTTGCTCGAGGCAAGAAAAAGCCGGCCGCCCAGGCGGGCCCTCGGCACTATCCTGCATTCCTTCTTGTTGTTCGTGGCATGATCATCTAAAGAGAGAGAGAGAAAGAGAGGAGAAACCAAAAAAACCTGGTTCCCTCGTTGATCGCCCGTCAGCCGGGCATCCTTCATGCCAATCGGCGCAGCCCCAACGCCAAAAGGACGTCCCGGGGGTAAAGTTCAGATAGGCTATTGCTATGTATCATGTATCCCGTATGCATGCACGCATGCACTCGGACGATTCGACGGAAGCCTCCCAGAAAGCCAATTTCCCGTCCGTGCTGTGCTCCCCAGCGAAAACCTCAAGGCTTTCTCTTTCAGAGCGGGGAGAGCAAAAAAGAAAAAAAAAAAAAGAAAAAAAAGAGAAAAAGTCAAAATCCCACCAATCCTCTCCCGGGTTGGGGACATGAAGGAAGCCGTCTCTTTGAAAGAAGTTCCTGAGCTCCAGCTCCCCTCAGGGACCGGGGTCCGATTAATTTGTCGGTGCGCGTTTGGGGCGGGGACGGGGAGGTTCATCCCCCCTTCCCTTCTTCGACGGCTCTCGTCTCATGAGTCGACCCGTCTCTTGACATCGTGCGCGTCTGTGTGTGTGTGTGTGGACGATATATGGTGTGTGTACATAGTAGTAAGTACTTACTGCAGCCACTTCTTACCCGCCACATGGCCAGCTAGCTAGCCGCCTTGCTTCCCCGACTACGATGCTGGAGGGGGGTCGAGTCTGGATCACACAGGCACAGCCCAAGGGAGAGTAAATGGCAGCCGGGATGAGAGAGGGGGGGGGGGAAGGGTTCTTGGACCTTTTTTGGTTTTATTTTATTTTACGGATATTGTTACAAGGTCAAGGCCGCGGACAGGGTCCCGTCGAGACGGTCAAGGTCCGTGAAGGCCGGGGAGGCCAGGCCAGACCAGACCAGACAAACAAACCCCTTGACGAGAGACATGAGATGCGATATCCGGCACGAAAAACCAAAAAAGGAGATGAGCGAGGGCGGAAATGCTAGCTGCCGAGACCAGAATGGGTCGAGTGCGTGCGTTACTCGTGCGTGCTCGTCGTCTGATAGGAAATGTATTTTCGTTGATGATGAAAAAAAAAAAGGTCCCCTAGGTAATCAAAAGCCAAACCCTGGCGCGCCTATCCATCCCCCCACTCCCTTTGCTGAATCAAAGTAGCATCAGTCCCGTCCTCCGTGGTTTTTTTTATTTCTCTTCTTTTTATTTGGGGGGGTTGTTATTCCTCCTGTATTAGAACCTGCTTGGCTCGGTCCTCTGGCCTGTGGGTGTGGGTGCCCCGTGGGTGGCGGTGTCCCCCCCCCACCTCAGTCTTCGAGGCCTCTCTTGACGTCCTTGGCCTTGATGCCGCTGAGGCTCCGCTCCGGCTTGTTGTGCGGGGGCCTGCCCGAGAGCATGTTGACCACATCGGGCATGTGCGCCCAGTGGACGTTCTTGGGCCGGCGGTTCTTCCAGTCCGTCTCGTGGTCCTCGAGGTCCAGCATGGGCGTGAAGGTGACCTGGGCGCCCTTGATGCCGATGACGGTGGCGCTCATGGGGTCCCTCTTGCACCTGTTGTGCGACTTGGGCTTGAACTCCTCGAGGTGCTGCATGCACTTGATGGCCAGCCTGACCGCGCGACACCTGTCCATGGGCGAGGGAACGCCGCCCTGCTGGACGTGGCCGGGGATGCTGTCGCGGGACTCGAACCGGCCGCGCGCCTCCTTGCGGATGATGTCTGCGATGAGCTTGGCGTTGAAGACGTCGTCCGCCTTCTCGTTGATGAGGATCAGGCGACCCGACGACGACTGCCCCTTGTCCTTGGCGAAGACCTCGCGGAGGTGGCGCACGTCGGCGGCCAACATCTCGAGGTCCATGCCCTCCTCTGGCGTGTAGACGGCGCTCGCGCCGACGCTGAGGCCCGCCAGCGTCGCCACGTACCCCGACTTCCCGCCCTGGGTCTCGACGACGAAGACGCGACGGCGGGTGGCCGAGGCCGACTGCTTGATCTTGTCGCAGTACTGCACAAGCTCGTTCAGGCACGTGTCGGAGCCGAGCGAGTACTCGGACCCGGGCACGTTGTTGGAGATGGTGGCGGGCAGGAGGACCATCGGGATGCACAGCGAAGGGTACAGCTCTCTGGCCTTGCGCAGCTGCGAGACGGCGTGGTAGGCCTCGAAACCGCCAATCAGGAACAGGCCGTCAAACTCGTACATCTCGATGAGGTTGGCGATGAGCTCCATGCCGGACTCGGAGGGGAGCTCTCGGTTGGTGCCAATCTCGGATCCTCCTTTGCTGGCCCAGCTGTCGACCTCGAGCCAGTCGAAAGGTCGCACCGCGCCGAGGGGCTTGTCGGCGTGGTGCCTGGCGAACCCGGCAAAACCGTTGTGGATGGCGACGGGCTCGTGGCCGCGCGAGAGGCAGTAGGCGACACCCGCTCGTACAGCGGCGTTCATGCCGCCGGCGGGGGCGCCGACGTTGATGAAACCAATCTTCATCCTCTGTTCAGGGGTGTTTAGTTAGCCTGTGCTCATTATGTTTGCTACCAATCGAGAGAGATGAGGGTTTGTTTTACGGACCTCCTTTTCCGGCAGGTGGTGGTCGTCGACTCTGACGTTGGTGGTCATCATGTAAGAGGTGAACATCTCGGCGAACTCGGTGTCGCGGAGGGACATTGCCTTTTCAAAGTTCTTCTCGTCGACGGCCTTTGCGACCTCCTTGGTGTCCTTGACGGCCTGCATCAGCGGTTTGCGGCAGATCTGGTTCTCCGTGATGGCGATGAAGCAGGTCTCGGTCTCGGGGGTGGCTTCGAGGACGGCCTTGACGGCCTCGACACCCTGCAGCGTGGCCAGCATTCTGTCGTAAGCCACGGCGGTGCCGCCTCGCTGAACGTGGCCGAGGGTGGTGATGCGGGTATCCAGAGCGAGGCCGTTCTTGTCGGCGAGGAGGTCCTTGACCATTTCGGAGGTGATCTTCTTGCCGTTGCTGTCGTGGGCACCCTCGGCGATGATTACGATGGTCTTGCGCTTTCCAAAGCTTCGGTGCTGGGGGGGCTTGTCAGCTTCCGGTCAAGAACAAGATGTTTTTTTTTGTCTCGTCTCCATTACCCTCTTGACGATATCACACATGTCGCGCTCCCAGTTCTCCTCCCTGGGCTTCTCGGGGATGAAGATGAAGTCTGCACCGGTGGCGACGCCGGCCATGAGGGCCAGCCAGCCACAATGGCGTCCCATGACCTCGATGACGAAAGCTCTTGAGTGGGAAGAGGCGGTGGCCTCGATGTAGTCGACCATCTCGCAGATGCGCTCGAGGGCGGAGTAGCAGCCAATGGTGGCATCGGTGCCGGACATGTCGTTGTCGATGGAGCCGACGAGGCCGACAATGTTGAGGTGCCTGTAGGGGTCGACCTGCTGCTTCTTGAGCTGGCCCGAGGAGACGAGCTCTTCTATCAGGGAGGGCCACTCGGCGCGGAACTTGTCGGCACCGGTGAGGGAGCCGTCACCACCGCAGATGATGAGGGCGTCGATGCCGTTGAGGATCATGTTCTTGGCGGCAGTCAAGCGGCCGGGACGTTCGTAGAAGGCCATGCAGCGGCGGGTTCCGATCAGAGTACCGCCCTGTCCGAGATAGTTGCGTACATCCCCCCACGACGCCTTGCGAATCTGGTCGCCGCCCACCACCAGGCCCTCGTATCCGTCGTAGATGCAGTAGGGTTCGCATCCCATGTGCAGGGCAGTCCGGACTACTGCGCGTACCACGCCGTTCATGCCTGGGGAGTCACCTCCCGAGGTCATGACGGCGATCTTCTTCTTAGCAGCCGTGGGAGCCATTGCCGCGGCGTACAATGGTGGTTGGTTGGGGGGAGGGAGGCGGTGACGTTCGCGGATTTGTTCGGGGGTCTCGGAGTCAGTGGGGGAAGGGAGAGACGGGAGGCCCTTTTTTGCAGGTGGAAGGTCAGTCGGCGCGGCGACGGCTAGGAGGAGGAGGAGGAGGAGGGGAGGGCGTGGTTCTTCTACTACTAAGAAGGATGGTCGCAATATGTTCAAAGGGGTGATGGTACGAGTCGGCCGGTCGTGCAGGCGTAATCAAGGGTATAGGTTAGGTATAGGTATAGGTAGAGAGGAAGGGAAAGGGAGGGAGAGAGAGAGAGCGAGAGAGAGAGGCGCTGGATCATGAAGTTCCAGTCGACAGAGCTGCGGAGCGGTTGGAGAAGCTTGGACCGGGGACTTGGAAGCTGCGAGACACACAACGTTGTCCGGGCTTTGGGGTTGGTTGTTTGGCTTGGCTTGGCTTGGCTTGCTTTGGCTTTTGGCTTTTGGCGTTGGAGGTCAGGCACTGAGGCAGGCAGTGTGGCAGACAGACAAGCAGGCAGGCAGGCAATGAGGGGCACACAGAAAAAGGCCGTCTCAAGATAATTATAGCACGACTTGTTTTTACAGCGGGGTGGGTTTTGCTGGTTGCGGTGCCACTTTCCAACGCGACACCTTGAAAAAACAGCAAGGAACAAAAATAAAAATAAAAAAAGGGCGACTCACCACCCGCCGGACCCCTCAACAGAGTTGTGACGTGGGTTGAGGGAGGGATGAATGTGCTAGGATGGGAGCTCTTATCGCTCTTATCGTGGCGCGGGGGAGCTCCGGAGCAGGGCCGTTCGCGTTGCTCATTGAGTTCCAATGCGACCGTCTGACTGGTCAGGTAAGTGGGCAGTGAACATGATGTGATGTGCTGCAGAACCATCATCTTCCACCCAACACCCGATGCCTTGTCGTTGGTGAGGGAAATAATCAACCATGACCTGTCTGTCGTCTGGGCACTCGAGAAAAAAAAAAAAAACAGCGAATGAAAAATCGGGCTGTCGGTGTCTCCAGTCACCAGTGAGGGGTTTAAACAACACCGACACCAAGGTTCCAGTCCCTTCGGCCTCTTCCATCTCGGGCTTATTCTGGGCTGCTACCACCCGAAACCCACTCACCCCCGGTTGCCAGGCCCATCTCCCACACACATATCCCTCATTTGACTTGACTTGCTTGCTCTGAGAGACGCTGGAAAGGGATCCAGGGGTATCCCTCCAAAGTGCCGGCCACGGTGGACGGTCCTCATCTGACATCAAGTCACATGTCATCCGACATCGCTTCTCTTCCTCTAATATGACTATCCAAGTGCTGCTGCTGTGCTTCGCCCTCTTTCTGTCTCTGTCTCCCTTGGCGGTTCCGCCCATACATCCCATGTGCCAGCGCCCTTGTCTTCCCACCAGCGACTCGAAAGACATCTGACATATCATATGGACGTATATCAAGACTTGCCAGACTTGCACAGCCTCGGATCGATATCTTTGTTTGCGTCTCTCGCTGGCAAGTTAATCTTGTCGTCGTGTTGGTCGTGAAGCTCACCTTGGGCCCCCCTCGGTGTGCTCCAATCCTGACCGAGAAAGCCCGCATGCTGATTGGCTGGCTGCATGCTTGTGCGGTGGAGCTTGGATCGTGTCGGTGTCGCTCCAGCCAATCCGTAGCTCCTTCTCTAATTCACCTCCAGCCTTGCCCAGTAGCCTCACTGCTCGTCGCGACGCAGAATCTGTTCCCTTCTGAGCATGCCGCCACTCTAAACACGTCAACCCTGATCCTTTCCACCTTCCTACAAGCAAAAACGTGCGTGCCAGCGCGCAGTACGTGATAGCGTGACCGACGAGTTGCCCACCATGGCCTCCGGCAGCTCCATGCCCTTTTCCTCCCTCCACCCCGTGCCGGCGGGCGGTCGCAAACCCAAGAGCCTCGGCGAATTCATCGCCCGCGTACAGTCCGAACGCGGCTTCCGGAACGTTACGGAGGAGAGCCTTAGAGAGGAGGCCGAGAACCAGAAAAATGGCGACGCTGAAGTCAAGGACCAAGACACGGCCATGAGCGATGGAAACGCCGACGATGAGGACCCGCCGGATGCCGCCGCCGCGCGGCTGGAGGTGCTCAGGAACATTGAGTCGGTTTACTGGTCCTCCCACATTCGTGGAACTCACCGCTGACCATGGGATACTAGTGTTGCGCAAAACGCAGCTCTCATGACCCTCGACTTCATCTCCTTGCTCCTCTCCAAAGAGAGCCCCGCCCAGGCCGGCGTCACCCTCTCCCAAGCGTTGCGCGACTGGACCGGCATCGGCACCCTCGGCATCGCCAAGCGCGAAGACAGCGAAGAGCAGAAGCAAAGAGACGCCGAGCGCGCCAAGGACAACCGCGACGTGGCTCTGGGCTGGGCCTTGCTCGATATCGACACGACAAAGGAGTCGGCCGACAAGGCGGCGGGCCACCTAAGTAAGGAGGTCGAGCGCGAAGCCAAGTACTGGGACGAGGTGCTGGCGGTGCACCAGGCTGGATGGTTCATGTGCCGGCTGCCGGCCGAACGTCATACTCTTGGTGTAAGATTCGGCTTCTCAGAAGGTTGGTGCCCCTTTTTCTATTTGCTAGTAGATAGATGTCTCTGACCTTCCCAGCCTCGCCCGAATACAGGAATAGCAGTCTTGCACCCCTGAGAAGGGGCGACGACGGCACAGCATTGTTGCAGCATGGTAGAGTCGGGGCCGGTTCCCAACGCCTCTCCGTCACCGTGAGCAGGTCGGGTGAGACCACCGGCCGTCTAGCCATCGGATCTTCCGTGCCGGATTCGGCTCTTCTGCCGGACCGTGTCCTCGAAGCACGAAGCACCATCTTCGCCCAAGAACTCTGGCACGAGCTGCATCGCGAAGCGCATTCTCTGGCCTCTTACGGAGTACGCGCAAACAACGACTCCATCAACTTCAACCCGGTTTCGGGTCCAAGCCTCACACTCGAGCTAGAGACGCTCGACGATGGTGCTCCCGCCACCACCACCACCGTGGGCGCATCCACCGACAACGTGCTCGCGGAAGCGACACACCTCGCTCTTCATATCCTTCTCAGCCATGCCCACCGTCAGAACGAGCTACAGCGCTTGCGGCCAGCCCCTCCTCACCAGCGGCGTAACCAGGCACAAAACCAGTACCACCTGCTGAGGCCCATCGTAGCCAAAATACTGTACGACCGCTCGGTGGAACAGGTCACGGCCTTCGCCGGCGATCTGACCCGCGTCCTGCGGCGTGCCGGCGTCGACGCGGCGTCCTTCACCCTCAGCACCCCGCCGTGCCCGACCGCCGACCTGAAGAACACCTCTGGAGGCGCCTCCAACCGTCCCAACGCCTCGCAGACGCTCACCACCATGCTCACCTCGCCCGCCGACTTCCAAGTCGAGCTGACCCTCACCCCGACATCCCGCCTCCAGATCCACGGCCGCACCTTCCTCCTCCCCCTGACCACGACGCAATTCCAGCTCCAGCTCCTTCCCAGCCTCGCCGACCCCGCGGGCGCCGAACCCGCCCCCAACTCCCTCCAGGCGTCCTACCCCCCATCCCGCGACCCCTACCCCGACTTCTCCTCCGTCCAGCTCTACCTCGCCAATGCCGCGGCGCACGCCCTCACCGACTTCGCCATGTCCTTCGTCCCCCCCGCCCCTGCCCAGCCTTCCGAACCCGCCTACGGGGAATGGAGCAAATCCGTCCGCGGCACCGCCATCCGCGACATGGACACCGAGACGCGCGAGATCCGCTTCGACGTCCTCAGCAACGATCACGAGAGCCGCCTGACGCTCCAGATCGGCGCCGCCTGGCGCGCGGGCGACAAGCAGCTCGTCAAGCGCTGGGCCTGGCCGGCCGTCGGCGAGGGCGCCGGCAAGTCGGCGACCCAGCCACACGTCGGCGACATCGTCACCGCCGTCGTCCAGTCCAAGGATATCTAGGAGACCGTGGCACGGCGACGGCTTGAAGAAGATGCGTCGGCGTAGAACCAACCAGCAGCAACCCGCTACGTCCGTGACGGCTTATATACCCATGCATTTCCTCGCCGGCTGTATATACCTCACCCGTCCCGTCCCAGGATGATGGTCGAACCAACCCCTGGACGACCAGAGAGCCTTGTGTGGGCGACAGGACTGGCTAGAAAAGGAGAAGAAGAAGAAAGAAGAAGAAGAAGAAGAAGAAGAAGAAGAAGAAGAAGAAGAAGAAGAAAGTTCTCAGCTACCGAGCCATCCGAAAGAGGTAATCCCGCCTCGGTATCCGGTCGTTGCGAATAGTGTAATGCCGAGAATAGTCTCCTCCGTGGTGTCGACCTAGCGGGACCCAGCGCCCCCCTCCCCTTCGAAAGGCGACGCAAACTCGGGTCCGATCCCGATCCCGATCCCGATCCTGCCTCTCTCGCGTGCGCATGGCCTGGCTTTCGCTCTTGTGCCACCACCACCCGGAGGTACACACGACCCGCGAAACGGAGTTTTCTTGGTGTGGTTCTTTTCGAGGCGTGCCCCGGACCCTTCTTCTCGGCGTCCGGGCATCAGGCCCCCCCCCCCCCCCCCCACGTCCCATCCCCCTACGTGGAATAGATAGCAAGCACGCCGGGGGTCATCGAGGGATGATGGGTCTCGGTCTCTCTGGCGGTTACCAAGCAAGAGGCAATGGAAGCCGTTGGGAACAAGGAGAAGAAGAAAACAACAAAAAACAAGAGACAAGATCTACGAAAAGAAAAAGAAAAAAGGCACGTTTACTGGAGAGTTGAGGTTTGCCTTATACTCGAGACCCTTGCGGGTTTCGACGGCCTAGGTGACTCTGTGATGACCCACCCCCTCACCCCTGGTTTCCTGCCTTTCCAACCCGGGGCGCTTCGAACGGCGGACCACACACGTCTTACGCAAGCAGACACAATCATGTTTCTTCGTGAACGATCGATTGACCATCATCTCTATCGAACCTAGCTACTATTGTCTTATCCGTGAACGACTCTCGCGTGCTGCCAAGGCCGCGTGCACTTGTACAGCCTTCCCGAGTCCGAAAATTGACCCTGATCCTGAACCCTTGAACGCCACAGCAGTGTTTTCATGATAGAGAAGAAAAAAAAAGAAAAAAAAAAGGGCCAGAGCAAGGAAGAGGTTGGAATGGAAGGGGTATGATCGATATGCTCTTCAACATCCCTCCCCGGTGCGACTGTGAAGCGCATCTTGTGTGTCGTACGGGTTCCTGCTTCCCACCGTCCCTGGTCCGTCTAATGATGCAAGTGAATTTTGAAGAAGAAAAAAGAAAAGAAAAAAAAAGCCAATCCTGAGCAAGCCGAAGTAAGTACCTTTCCCGGTACTTTTTTCATCAAACATAAGTCCCTCCCATTTCCCAATACTGGGAATATCTGGTGCCAAGAGGTCGGAGAGACGAGACCCAGATTGTCATAAATCGTAGCGTGCTTAGTGAACAACAACACCGTTGCGGGTATTGAATTGAAGGGATTGCGATTGGAGAATCGCTCAGAGGTTGAACAAGAACCGGAGCTCCGTCAAGCTCAGGCCGGCCAGTTTGGCGCCCTCGCGCTCGTCCAAGGCAGCATCGACGGTTTCCCTCTTCTTCTCCTGAAGCTGAATGATGCGGTCCTCCACCGTTTCTTGGGTCAGGATGCGGTACACCTTCACCGGCTTCTGCTGGCCAATGCGGTGAGCTCGGTCCACGGCCTGCATCTCAATGTACGGGTTCCAGAAAGGGTCCATGATGATGACGCGCGAGGCCGAGACGAGATTGAGGCCAGCGTTTCCGGCGCGCAGAGACACCATCATCACCTTCATATCCGGGTCCGTCGAGAAGGTGAAGGCGGTGTCGTCTCGCTGCGCCATGGACATTTCTCCAGTGTACCGACAGTGCCTGATATCGAGGCCCTCCTTCTTGATTGCGACCTGCAGAAGATCCAAAAGCATGGTCCACTGGGAGAAAATGATGGTTTTCTCGCCCGTCTCCTGGATCTTGCGGAGAAGGTCCATACAGGCCCGTGTCTTTGACGAGGCGAGCCAATGGTGGCTGAGGTACTTGGTGTAGTCTCTCCAGGCCGCAGCGTTCTTCTTGGCGTCTTTTCGGAGGGACTGCAACATGGACCCCTTGATCTTCTTTAGCCTCTTCTTGGACTCCTTGCTCGGGGAGGCGGTCGCCTTCTTCTTTCCCTTCTTCTTCTTCTGCTTCTTCTTGGGCGTCATGGGCCTTGTCTCCAGAGCAGACGACTCGTCATCGTCATCGCTAATGGTGGCGTAGGCGTCTGGGACGACGAAGCCCTTGAGATTGCCTTCCTTATCGACATCGTCCGCGTCGACGTCGTCCTCATCCTCCTCGTCCTCCTCGCCATCACTGCTCCACACGGACCCGTCCGATTCTTCGTCCTCGGAACTTCCGCTGGCCGTCTCTTCCGGCATGTGGACCTTCTTGAAGGCGGCATAGGTGATGACATTGGCCGGGTTCAACGGGCCCCTGCAGACAGCACACTTGATCTGGCCTTCGTCTTCGCCATTTCTAATGTTCTCGCGCCTGGCGTTGTCGGCGTGCTGCTTCAGGCACCCGGCGCACAGTTCGTGGCCACAAGGAAGTGGGATGGTTGGGTCGGGCATCATGTCGTAACAGATCGGGCACTCGAAACCTTGGTTGATGGCGTCGGCATTCTCGAGCGCACGGGACTTCTCGGTGAGCCGCTGGATGACATCCAAGGACAGGGTCTTGACGCGGTCGAGCATGTTGTCGTCCACTTCGGTGACGGCATCGTCGGCCTCGAGAAGCAAGTGCGGATGACAGCAGGTCTGGCGCAGGCGGAGCAGCAATACCAAGACGTGGGAGTAATGCTTGCCGAGGGTGCCCTTTCGGAGGTACTTGTTGATCTGGACCTGCGACTTGGTCTCCAGATCCGAGTAGAACTTGCGCTCGTCCTCGTCTAGTTCTGCGTACACCACTTCTTCCGTCTTCTCGGGGAGCTGCAAGATGGGCTTGCCGTCAATCTGAGATGTCTTTGTGCGACGCAACAACGTCGCCTTGAGAAGGACCTGCAAGTTCCTCATGGCCTGGGCCTGCGGGTCTCCCCTCTTGCCAAAGAGCACGCCGAAAGCGCCGCGGAACTGGGCCCACGCGTTGTAGGGCTTGATCTTCAGAAATCGGTAGAGCGAATACAGCTCATCGACGCCGTTCATCATTGGGGTTCCGGAAAGGCACCAGCGGTACTGGCTCATCAGATCGGCGGCTGCCAACGCCGCCTGCGCCTTGTGGTTCTTGATTTGCTGGCTCTCGTCGAGAACGACGCGGTAGAACATCGAGTAGTCGGGATGGAAGAGAGAGACCGAGCTGGCCAGGTTCGGGTCCGTCTTGGAGGCCATGGGGCGCGTGCCCAAGTTCTTCTTGTAAGCCGCCAGCTTCTTCCGATCGGAAACGAGTGTTCCGTACGTTGTCAGGACGACGTCGTACTTCATCAGCTCTTGAGCCTTGATCTTCTGCGTGTTGTGGTGAATGAACACCGACAAGCTGTGCTCCGGCTTGATCTTCTTCTTGATTTCATCCTCCCACTGTCGGATCAGGGAGAGGGGCGCGACGATCAACGTTGTCTGGGAAGCGGGTCAGCATACGAAGCGAGTATCCAGGCCTACAGGGACCTCACTTTGCGTCCAGATGTGGTGGACTTGTTTGACACAATCAAGGACAAGACCGAGATGGTCTTTCCCAGCCCCATATCGTCGGCCAGAATGCCGCCCTTGTTGGTGCCTTGCTCCTGACGCTTCATCCAGGTCAAGGCTACCCTCTGGTGAGCGTAGAGGGGATACTTCATGGCGTCGGGGGTTCCGTCGCGGTCTTCCTCTGGGATCTCCATGCCGGCGTGCACATTGCGCAGGAGTGCCTCGACCTCTTCCTTCGACTTACGGGGATCGTCGTTGATATCCTGCATGATCGAGGCGACACGAGCATCCAGGGGATTTCCAGACCCATCCGTCAGGTCCATGAAGTTGAAGTTTTGGGTCCTTCTGATGACGTCGGCGGTGCCGAGAGAGGATCGGTTGGTGGGATAGTACGCACTGGAGTGCATGTCGGAGCCATAGACCTGGCCGGCGGGTATGAAGGAGGAGAAAGGGTTGTCATCATCGACAAATGATCCGGGCATCCGCGGGTTGAAGTCGGCGCCGGGGGTCGAAGCCATACTCGACATTGGGGAGTTTGATTGGCCTCGGAGGTCACCGAAGCTCCAGTTGGACAGACCACTGGAGAAGCCGGAACCAAAAGAGCCATTGGCGGCCGGCTGGGCGGCCATCGAGGTAGATCTGGAGCCGTGGGACATGGGTTGACGGACCATGGAAGCAACTCTATTACCCCGTGCCATGGCGTCCATCTGCCTCGAGCGTGAGATGAACGTGTTGACATAATCATCATCCCTGTGGCGGCTGTTAGTGTCGAGGAATCGGGAACGCCCGAGCCAGCGACCACCCGGAGTCAGGGTCCAAGACGTGCTAGTGTGGAGATTCCGCTTACCCAGTGAGGTCAATAACATCACTCGAAACATCAAGAGTGCGTCGGGACTTGCTCCGGCCGGGGCTGGTGTGGCCGAGAGAGTCGGAACTAGTTCCGAAATGTCTCTTGTTGTTGGTGAAGGAGGGGGTTGCAACGGGGTGGCCGAGGGCCGGCGCCCCTCGGTGATTGTCCGCAGAGGCGGACGGTCCATGAGGACCCGTTGTCCCGTTGCCCATGGTATTGGATACGTGCGAGGTTCCTTGTGAGAAATTAGAGGTGTGAGAGCCGGACGATGCCCTATATGGGACTGCAGCTGGGGAGGGAAGCGTTAGTTACAGAGCATTCTTGACATGATTCCAGAATGCGGTCAGTCGTGAGATGAGATGAAGCAGCACAAGCTTGTCGTATCAAGATGTGGAAGTCCAAGGGAGTGCTGGGATCGCGGTGCAAAGGGTGGATGGAAAAGTACGAGTGAACTGGACGGGATCTGGCACGTCGGGCTTGGTGAGGCTATAAGGGAAAACGGAAGAGACGGATGAAGGGCCCAGTTGAAGGCAGAAACTTCTCTCGCTCGGGAGGGCAGGTGAAAGGCGGGTACCGTGAGTAAGGTAGGTAGGCAGGCAAGGCAGGAAAGGAGGAAAGGCAGCTGTGTGGTATGGCAGGCACGGCAACCAAGGGACAGCAAGCAGCCTGGCTCAAGTCTTTGCGGTGAAGCTCCAAACATGGAGCGACATGGCCGATACTCCCCGGGCCAGCCTGTCTGATGTCCCAGACCTGTGCCTCGCTCGACTCTTGTATGCCGAGCTTCTTCGCTCGAAGAGCTTCGAGACAAACGGCGAGGCCAGAACGACTGGCGGCGAATGAATGCAAGGCGCATCTCAAAATCATTCGGCGGGCATCGAGAGCGCATCGCACGGCGGCGGGGGCAAAGAAGATGAAAAAAGCACGTACCTGTTCCCCAGCGATTCCGTGCCTCCCACATGTTTGCGTCTTCGCCGGAGGCAGCGTCTCTGGCGGATTGACGTCGGGCGCTCCTAGCTGCCTGGATTCGCTGCTCGAGGTAGCGCTTCTGGCGCTTCTTGTCGTTGATGGTCTTGTTCACGGCTTCGAGTTCGCGCAGGGCGTCCCTTTTCTGGTGATAGAAGAGATCGGGCTTGGGGGCGGTCTCTAGAGACTCGACGATGACACGCTTGAGGTCTCGGTCGCCTTCCAGCTCGAGCAGCTCGTCGGCGAGGGTCTCGAGAGCCTCCTTATCCCGGGCGTGGGTGCTGGCTGTGTCGTCGTCCATGGTGTCGGGTGGGCGGTGGCCGGGGTATTGGTGCCGTGTGTGTGCGTGCGTGGGTGTGTGTGTGTCCCGTGGGTGTTCACCTTCTCAAACGAGGCGACCTGCAGGTGAAGAGTTCGAAGGGGCGGTTTGGTGGCGCGGTGCTGCAACATCTGTTGGTCGTTGGTGGGTGTTGAGGTTGCGCGCTGTGTAGCAGCAGGCTGTTGGATGTGGGTAGGTGGGTAGGTAGGTAGGCATGGGAGGGCTCCCGATGGTTCGATTGTCGGGGCGAAAGGCAAGGGAAAGACAGAGAGCTGCTGGACACGATGCCGCAGGGCTTTGGGTCGGGGTCGTTGTGTTGAAAGAGTGCAGTTTCGGTCGGCAAACCTACGAGTTCTACATCATCATCATCAATCAAAAAAACACGGTACCGTGGAGGTGGTAACGACAAAGGTACCGACCGCACAGTACCTAGGTACCTTGAAATTGCGCTGTTGAACGTGTGCTTATCTTATCGCAGCTACCCTGCGTTCAACTGATGTCATGAGACGAGGACGGACGCGTTAATTAGAGCGCGCACTAAGGCGAGGTACTTTTACTTGCCTGCGGGATTGGTGTGGCAACCATTGACCCAAATTTTTAGCGGACAGTTCAATCAGCACTGTGCTACGTAATCCGGGCGGTCACTCTCGAGCTTGCACAGGCACAGAGGTACACAATGATACTCTGGCACAGTCGGAAAAACACGGTAAAAGACAGTATCAAACCCGATACTTTAACACGATGATACAGTTTCCAGATAGAAACACAATACTATGGAATCTCATAACTAATAGTGTAGTTTGTACCTGTTTCCAGTTACCACCCAAGGTACCTACCTCTTAGTCATCTTACCTAGGTAGGTACCTTGGCTAGCTGGCTAGGTACCTAGGTCATCAGGTACCGAACCGCCTTTGGCATTCCGTATCGGCATTCTGCCCCGCCGCTCCATCGGTGTGTTTAGGCTGCCGGCGTCGCCTGGAGAAGACCCAATGCGTGGCCGCTTGCTTGTCCGTCTCTGGCTTAGTAAGGTTGGCCCCTCCCCTCCCCTCCCTGCCTTTCGCATTCTTGCCGTCCGGCGCATTCTGGGAATCGCATGTTCGGTGTGTTGTCTCCGCCCTTCTCGTCCCCTTGTTGTTGCCCAACACTTCAACCACATCAAGACAGACAGACAGACAGACAGACGGGCAGGCAGGTAGGCAGGCAGACGGCAGCCACCCCATTCCGTTTGAACTTGATCCGCAAACCCGAATAATGTCTCTCTTCGCCAGGCTTCCGATTCCTCTTCATTTCCGCCTGGGCCCGAACAATGCAGAAATGGTCCTCCCCGTCCGTACCTGGAACTAGGAGCCGACACCTTGTCTGAGGTTGACTCATACTCTTGGTTCACAACTCAGCCCGTCCAGCTTTGGAGCTCACCGAAGAAATGCCTGGTTGGGCCCGGGATACTTGCCGAGTCTGCAGCTTCCTTCGTGCTACTGGCCACGAGCCCCCCCTTCCCCCAATGCTGAGACGCAGGCTCCGTCATTACGTCGTTGTCGCACGGCTATTCCTAGCTTTAGGGAGCCATGCTGTCGCTGGACTTGAGCCTCATGTCACTAACGCGCGCCGTCCGCAGGCGCCTCTGCCAAGGCGTTCGCTTAGAGGCCGCCCCGAGATTCGTCGCGTTACACATATAGAGGCAGGTCCCTACTTTACGCCAGCTTGTGTTCTCGACTCCAACGCTCAAAGGGGGTAAAGCATAATTGGTTTCCGCTCAACTGCTTTGTTTTGTTTTGGGCTACAGCGTATTCTCTCCCGCCTGCCGTAGAATCTTGCGTGCTACCGCCGGCAGATGTGCGGTTTCATACCATAGCCAAATAAATCCCTTTCTTCTGAGAAGACGTGCCTGCAAGACGGTGCCTAACACTAATTAGAGCATAACTCATAACTCATCCATGCCATCTTTCTCACCACTTGGCACTACCCGCAAAACGTAAACGTATTGGGGGTGTACAGACTATTGTAAAAGACCCGGTTCAAGTGTCTAACGGGATGAATTATAAGTCAAACATCAGCAGCCGACCGAGCGAGCGCAGTCTATCCCTCTATCCTTTGTCGTCTACTCCAACTCGCGTTTCGCTGCTCGTCATTCCATTCCATTCCCCCATCTCTCTATCTCTCTCTGTCTCTCTCTCTCTCTGTCTCTCTCTCTCTCTCTCTCGCACAACACGCGCACCTGCACCTGAACCCTTCTACCATGTACCTCTGCTGGCGACCACGTCGGCCAGCCCTCGAATGGAAGTCTCCCCCAGGATCTCAAAGACGGAGACGTCGACGCCCCCGGCGTTGCGGAAGATCTAGTTCCGAACGCCAACAGCTACCAGGGAGTCGACGCCGTACGCGCTCGGCGCCCGCTCCGGATCAATCTCCTCCGGCAGGAGCGTCATCGCCTTGGCCATCAGCCGCACCAGCCCGCCGCACACCACCCCCGCCGCCGCCTCCGCCCCGGAGCACCCCGCGAGCATCCTCCTGACGTCCGCCTCGCTCGGGACGCCGCCTCCGCCGCCGCCGCCGCTGCCGGACGAAGCTTCCTCGGGCGACGCGACGGGCACGTCGACCGTGTTCATGTACGAGTACATGGCCGACCGCGACCAGAAGGGGTCGCCCGGGTTGTTCTGCCGGATCAGCCCGCCCGTGCCGACCCCCGAGACGATCTGCGCCGGCGTGCCGACCCCCGGGGCGGCCTCGCCCGTGATGGCCCGCTCGACCATCGTGATGAAGTCTCGGTGGCGGATCCCGTAGAACCCGGCGCCCCGGAGCTTGCCGAGCGTCTCCTCGTCCTCCACGAGCATGCCCGCCTCGAGGACCGGGCCGAGGTCGAGAGAGACGGCCCGGGGCAGGGACCGCGCCACCGCGTCCTGGACGGCGTTGGCCGCGGCGTAGTTGGCCTGGCCTCGGTTGCCGATTATCCCCGAGGCGCTCGACAAGAAGAGGAACCAAGGGCCGCCGCGGTCGGAAGAGGACGGTCCCGGTCCCAACACCTCTGCGAGGTTGATGGCGCCCACTGCCTTGGGGCCGAAGGCGGCAACCCAGTCGGCGTGCGACATCTTGTCGAATAGAGCATCCTGTACGCCTTGTCAGCATCGTTCTGTGCAAGTCTTCGCGGTCGACGGAGAGAGAGAGAGAGAGAGAGAGACAGAGCCCAGTGCCTTACCTTGATGACGGCAGCACATTGAACAACGCCCGAGACCTTGCCCAGGCCGGGAACAAGGGCCTCGAGCGCCTTACGGTCAGTGATATCCACCGCGATCGCCTTGGCATCCACACCGCGCAGGCTCTCCAAGAAGGCGCCGGCGTCGGCGCCGCCGCCGGACCGCGACAGGAACACAAGCTTCTTCGCGCCGTTGTCGGCGAGGAGCTTCGCGATGCTTCGTCCCAGGCCGCCAAGGCCACCGGCGAGGACGTACGTTCCCTCGGGGTCGACGACGTCGGCGAGGCGCTTGGTGCGCACCTCCCGGGCCACGGGCACGAGAGTGTCCTGGTTGGCCTCCATGATCGTCAGGCCGTGGTGCGGCTCACGCTCGAGCTGCTTGAATGCCTCCTCGAACGCCGACATGGGGAACCGGTGGACCGGTTGGCACTGCAGGCTGGAGCTCTTGTGCAGGTAATCGAAGGCGAAGCGGTCCACCGCGCTGAACAGGTCCTTGACGAGGTCGGGGTCTTCCTCCACGAGGAGGCCGACGTCGAGCTTGATGTATGCCGTGGCGGAGACGGGGACGCTGGGGCCCCCCCCAGTCCTGTCGGCGAGCTGGACAACGTAGCCGGCTAGAAAACGGATCAGCGCTGTATGAAAGAACGACAGAACGCGGGGGGTTAACAAACTTACATGGCTTGACACACTTGAAACTGGCGGCAGTGTGCTCCTGCGTGGGGTTGTACAGGACGTCAACCTTTCCGAATCTCAAGACGTCGGCGACAAAGGACTCTCCAGAGGCGTCGAAGACGTGGTCCTCTGAAAGACGGTGGGCGTCGATCAAAGCCGCACGCTGGGCCTTTGCGTTCTCGCCCATGACCGTCGTGAAAACCTCGGCGCCGCAGGAGGTGGCCACGCGAATGGCGGCATGGCCGTACGAGCTGGCGCCCGCGTGGATGAGCACTTTCTTCTTCGGCGTGAGGCGACCGACGGTGCGCAGCGCGTAGTGCGCGGCGATGAGGGCGCTGGGCGTGTACTGGCAGCACTCGAAGGGCAGCGGCGCGGGCTTGACGAAGCCCTGGTCGATGCGGTGGACCGTCTTGAAAGCGCCGGGGACGAGGGCCAGGACCTGCTCGCCGCGTCGGACGTCCCTGACCTCCGAGCCGGTGTTTGTGACGATGCCCATCACGTCCAGACCGAGCCTGTCGCCCGAGGTCCGTCCCATGGCGGTGTGCAGGTCGTCGGGGTGTAGGGCGGCGCTGAGGGTCTGGATCTCGACCTCGGAGGGCTCAAGCTCAGACGCGCGCGAGCACTCGACAAAGTGGAAGTTGCCGTTCTCGATCCCCGGCTTGGAGATGACCATCTCATGATGCCCGGCCTGCGCTGCGGAGTCGTTGAAGATGGGCTGTCGGACAATCTCAACGTTGGAATCGCTCTCGATCACTCTGTTCAGCTCCTGCAGGGGCATCAGTCTCGGGATGAAGAGCCGCCCTCCCTCTTCGGCGAACTCGGCCTCGGCGGATCCGCTCAGCATGGAGTCCAAAACCCACTCGACGGTCTGTGGCAGGGCGCGCGAGGCCGGAGAAGTGCCCTCGTCCAGGTCGAGGGTGACGATGGTCTTCTGCGGGTCCTCGGAGAGGATCGTCCGGGCGAGCGCAACGATCGGAGCGTTGCGAGGGTTCGTGGGACGTCGGTTCGCGCCGCGGGTGACCCACAAGAGGCTGCTGGCCGCGTCCTGCAGGCCGTGGAAGGAGCGGAACTGGTCTTCCGTCCATCCGTAGACGAAGCTGTCGCAGACCTCGACGAGGGCGACGCAAGCCTTGCCCTTCGGGTCGCATCCGTGCAGGGTGCCGATGCTCACCTCGAAGTCCCTCTGCAGGAGGAGGTCGCTGAGTGACTTGGCGAGTTCCGTCACGGCGGGACCGAACCCGTCCGGCATGATGATGAGAATTCCCGGCGACGAGCCAGCTTTGGGCTTGTCCACGTAGACATTGGCCTCGAAGTTCTGGTCCAGCGCATCGCAGTGAATGACGTTATCAGGCTCTGCGTCACAGTTCAGCTGGAGAGTGCCCGGTTCGTCGAATGCCACATCGGCCTCGAGCATCGAGTCGGTGCTAGTCGGGGTCATTGGCGGCGTGGTCTCGTTGAGGATAACTCCTTCGGGCTGCAGAAGGTCGCAGGCGTCGCCGAGGTTGACGTCCGAACCTCTGGACACGATGATGAGGTTGTACCGGGCAGCGTGCTCTTTCACGGCTGGCCAGTCGCGGTGCTCCAGCAGATTGACCACCGGGGACTTCTCGTAGGCCGTCTGGGCAGCACTCAGAATGTCTAGATCGGTGACTGTGTACCGAGATAGGCTCGGGGCGACGCCCTCTGACAGGCTTTCCAGGATGGTCTGGGCAAGCTGCATGCTGCCGCCACACTGGAGAACCGATAAGGAAGGGTACTTGTGGGCCATCAGCGAGAGCATGTCGTAAAAGTCTTCGGTCACGGCATTGGCGTAGTCCTCCCTCCAGACGACCTCGGAGCAGAGGTTTCGATGATTGGGGATGAAGCCGCCGTCCTCGATCGAGGGCGTCGACAGGGCAGTGAACTTCAAGCCGTCGACCACAACCGACGGCGAGTCCCAGCTGCTTTCGTCGGGTGCCATAACGATGGAGCCCACCGCACCGCGGAGGCCGTGTCTCTCGGCCGTGGCAAAGCCCGTGAACTCGTGGCCGGCGCCGTGGGGGATCCGCGCAGAGACGAAGATGCTCTCGATCGATGACGGAACCATGGGCTTGCTGTCGACGGCGAAGAGCGTCTGAAACATGGCGTCCAGGGTCGCCGGGTGGATCGCATGGGGGAACTCGAAGCCGGCGGGCATCTTGGACTTGGTGTTGGGTATACGGACCTTGCTGATGCAGGCGTTCTGGTGGGTCGAGACGGAGACCACGTTCTGGAAGCATGGGCCGTAGTTGAGACCGACGACGTCCAGGAGTTCGTACAGCTGCCGAATCGGGAGCGACTCGTCGCAGAGACCTCGGATCTGGGCGTACCTATGTGCATGTTCGCTGGTGGCCGGGAGGGCTCCAGCCTGTCTTGGGATCTTGATGCTACCGTGTGCGTGTCGAATCCAAGGACCGTCCTCTGGTTTGGAGTAGATGGCGAACTCCCATTCCGGATCCGCACCTGCCTTGGCCGGGAGCTGCTTCAAGTTGAGCGAGTACTCCAGACCGTGGGCCGAGGAGGGGATGATCATTGCCCTCTCGATCCGCAGGCCGACGAGGTGGAAGCCCAGAACGTCCGTCATGCCGCACGAGAGCTGGCTCGCGGCCTCGAGGGCCATGGTGACCATGCCGGCCGCCGGGTATACGATGGTCTTCTGGACGCGGTGGTCCTGGATCCAAGGGTTCTCGGAGATGCGGAAGAATCCTCTCCACCGGGGCTCGAAGGTGGTGGCGTCCGGGGAGGGAGACCCGATCAGGTCCTGGCGGCCAAATTTCCGGAACCGATGCTCGGTGCACGTGTGGGACTCGTGCCAGAACACCTTGGAGTGGTTCCAGGGGTAAGACGGCAGGTCGACGAGCGTCTTGTAAGCTTTTGCATCGGGGCCCCTGAAAAAACAAACGTTGGCTTTGATCTTGAGTGAGAAATTGAAGGAAGAAAACTTACTTGGAGCACACCTTGAGCATGTCGACCGGATGGCCTCGCGCCCATATCTCGCCAATGGTCTGGAGCGTGGTGACCGCGGAGCCCTCGTCGCGTCGGATGAGCGGCAGATAGATTGGTTGGGACCCGGGAGTGAGCTCCGAGATGGTCTCAGCGAGGGCCGATTCCAAGGTCGCGTGGGGACTCAGCTCAACCAGGATGTCTGGCCGACTATCAGAAGCCATCATGGCCTTGACGGCGACAACGAACTGGACCGGGTTAGCCAGGTTTCGCACCCAGTACGACGGGTCGAGCAGGTTGTGCGGAAGCATCTCTCCCTGAACCGATGAGAAGAAGGGAATGTTCTCGGTGGCGTCGCTTGGGAGAATCGTTTCGATGCAGCTCTTGTAGCCACCCTCGATGAGCAGCATGTGCCTCGAGTGGTACGCAACGTCGACATCTAAAACCTTGCACAGGACTCGGCGGGACTTGAGCTCGTCTCGCATCCGGAGAACGTCGCGACGGTTGCCGGATATGGTGACCGAGTTGGGGCTGTTGACACACGCAACCTGGAGGCCGCTGTCCTTGTCGTGGCTCTCGAGGTACTGGCCGGCCTCGCTGCTGGTCATCCTGGCAGCGCACATGGCGCCCTTGAGATACGGGGCGACGGTTGTGAGAAGGGAAACGCTCTGCCCACGATAGTACGCCAACGCCCAGGCCGCCTCGCGAGTGATGGCGGTCGCCGCGTACGCGGCCGCAATCTCTCCCGACGAGTGCCCGACGACGCTGCTGGGGACGATGTTGCAAGCTCGCAGTAAGTCGACGAGCGCAACTTGGACCGCCGTCGTCGCGGGCTGCGAGACCTGGGGATCCTGAATGCGCGATTCCGTCCTGGCCCGCGTGATCTCTTCGACGAGGTCGAACTCGCTGCCGAGCGTCTTGAGGTGGCGGGAGGCCGCCGTCATGCTACTCTTGAAAGCATCGAACCTCATGAGCTCGAGGCCCATCCGGGCCCATTGGGCCCCCTGGCCGCAGAAGACGAAGCCGAGCTTTGCTTTGCTCTCGCGCCCGGACCGGAGGAAGCTCGCCTCGTCGCTTAATCGCAGCTTCGAGGTCAGGTCCGCGACAGATTCGGCCACAGCGAAACCCTTCCACTCCATGGTCGAACGACGACATCCTAGTGTATACGCGTAGTTGTCGGCATCGGTCTCAGTCATGTCCGCGAGGCCGGTGATGTGGCCGAGATGCGTCTCCATCAGACGAGAAACACCCTTGCGCTCGTTTGAGGAGAAGACGAACAGCTTGGGGGTTGAGAACGGGCGACGGCTCTCGGAGACGGCAGCCAACCGAAGAGACTGAATACTGTCGATGGTGGAGTTGTGGTTGGCTATCATACCGCGCTCTTCGAGATAGGCAGCAGCGTCGTCGAGGACGGCGTGAGCGTTGGTGCCTCCGAAGCCGAAGCAGTTGACGCTGACTCTTCGAAGGCCATCAACCGGCCACTCTGTAAGGTCTGTGGGCACCTATTGGCATCGTCAACGTTGTACACACTAACCGCTAGACCCCCAATTACGTACCTTTACTTTCCAGTTCTGGAAGTCAATGTCGGGGTTCCCCAGCTCAAAGTTGATGTTGGGCGGGATCCGGCCCTTCTCGATGGTGAGGACGCCCTTGATCAGACCTGCGACTCCAGCTGCGCCCTCGAGGTGGCCGATGTTTGTCTTGACGGAGCCCACAAACACGGGGTTCTCCATCGTCCTCCCCTCGGCGAGCGTCTCGGAGATGGCCTTGAGCTCCCGGAAGTCGCCGGCCTGGGTTCCCGTGCCGTGGCACTCGACGAACGCGGTCTGCTTCATGTCCAAACCGTGCTTGGCGTAAAGGGCGCGGATATTAGCTACCTGAGCTTCCTTGCTGGGAAGGGTGATGCCTTGTTGGACTGTTAGTATCACAGGCATGTGTGCTCTGGATGCGGAGGGCTCACCGGTGGTCAGGCCGTCTTGGTTCACATGGGTACCACGAATGACAGCTCGGATGGTGTCGTTGTCTCGGACCGCATCCGACAGCTTCTTGAGAACGACGAAGCCGATGCCCTCGCCACGACCGTAGCCGTTGGCACGGGCGTCAAAGGCGAAGCATTTGCCGTCCGGACTGAGGAAGTTGAGCGCTGTCATGGGCATCATGGTGTTGGGCGTGAAAATGAGGCCGGCCCCGGCAGCGAGAGCCTGTCAAGGTTAGTATCAGGGGAAGGACAAGGTAACAGAATGTCTCACTAGGGAACAGTCGCCGGCTCTGAGAGCTTGAGCGGCAAGGTGAACTGCCACGAGGCTTCCGCTGCAGCCCGTGTCGATCGTCATGCTCGGTCCCTTGAAGTCGTACGTGTAGGACACGCGGTTGGACATGATGGCGTTGCCTGTGCCCGTGGCAGCATACTGGGGCTGCCAGTCCATATCGCGCAGGCAAATCTGCTCGTAGTCTATCGTGTCTCAGCAGGAGTAATCGGAATAGAGCACGGGGCAAACTGACCTTTCACAAAGGAGCCGACGTAGACGGCTGTGGGGCTACCTCTGAGGTCTTCCATGCGAAGGCCGGCTACCCAGGGTTAGTACAGACGGTTTTTACCCCAAGGGGGAGGGGGCGTTCACTTGCCATTCTCGAGTGCCTCGTAAGATACCTCCAGCAGGAAACGCTGTTGAGGATCGATGGCCTTGGCGTCCTCGGCCATGACGGAGAAAAACTAGAGAAGTCCGGGTCAGATGAGGCCTCGGTACGAGATCGGTCAGACGTCGTCCACTTACAGATGCGTCGAAAGCTGCGATTTCATCTTTGATGAAGTGGGCGCCCCGAAATGAGATCTATAGGTAGTAGGTCAGCTCGGAAGACCGGCGGATGGGACTTGACGGATGAGATGGAAGACGTACGCTGCCCTGACGGTCACCACTCGGATGATAGTATCCGTCTATGTTGAGACGATCCTTGGGGAATTCAGTCCACGCGGACTCCTTCTGGACCATCGTCTCCCACAGCCTTTCCGGCGAGGTCGCGTTACCGGGAAAGCGGCAGGCCATGCCGATGATGGCGATGTCCTCCATCCTGGCGGTCTCGGATGTGACGAAGAGACTGGTTGCTGGTTTTTGCCTCAGTGAGCCGTCTTGTAAGAAGAAGAAAAGAAAAGAGAAGGGTGGTGTGGTGTGGAATGGGTGTAGAGGGATGAAGAGTATTATTGTACAAGGGCAAGGGCAAAAGATGAAATTTCTTCAGGCAAAGTTGGTGGGTATGATGAGAAGAATACCAAGAAGCCAAGGGTGTAGGAAGCGAGTTGAAGAAGTAGTAGTAAAAAACGGCAAAGGGAGCAGTAGGAGCCAATTTACTGGATATTCAGCTCACAGGATATGTGCAGGTGAAAGTTGGAGGGGTACCCTGATGTCCGAGGGTGCGGTGAGGTGAAGTGAAGTCAAGGTGAAGTCTGTGATGTTGTGCGGCTGGCGCACTCAAAGCAGATACCGATTGAGCGTGCCCACTTCTTTTTAATTGTGTGCAGCAGCAGGAAGAACGCGGCATCAAGCAGAGCCTTGCTTCGAATCAGCATCCGGCTCCGACCTTGATGAGCCGGGTTTGTTGGCGATGTAATGATGAGCTTGGGTGCAAGATGGCCCTTTAATATACAAGAAGGTCGGGGACAGTGAGCTTGATCCCCATTGCAAGATCAAGAGAATCGGGGCCCCAATGGTATCGGGCCTTTGGGCATTCACGGCATAGTCCCTTGTCCGCTCTCACCACTCTAAGAGTGACTTCTGCAAGGACATGACCCCCCATGAGGCTCAACGGCCTCATGCAACAAGACCAACAAGAAAGGCTGCCAACGTTCTCGGAGACGGGAAGATGGCAATCACTTCATGCTTGAAATAGAACGGCCTGGGGGCGCAGCCGACTTTGGCCTGCAATCATCCAGTTAATGAGAGGGTCCCTGGAGTCTGCAATATCGACGGAGAAAATTGTTACACATTTCATCATCAACTGGAGTTCATGTAAACCATGCCTTCGTTGATGTCCAGCCTACCTAGCATGTGGGTGCCCCCTCCCGGCTGTTGCGCGCAAACAGAGGCACCTAAAGTTCTTTGGAGTGGAAATGAAAATAAAACTCTGCTTCTTTGCATAAACATGGTGCTCTCTTCAATTCTGAAGTTGTGAACAGCCATGGCGGCTGGCGGGTTGCCTCAACACAGAGCCTACCTAGCTTCCGGGTCACTGTTGGTTACGGCAATTTTCATCCATGATGGACACAGCTTGTGGTTACCAACCATGCTTTTCTGAAGACTCGATGGATTGTCAGACAGTATGACATGAACGGCGCCTCCATAAGAGGGAGTGTCCTGTCTTCCGTACACACGGTTCCTCGTGGCATTGTCCTGCTCAAGAGTCGGTCTAGAAGAGCAGTCGTCCCACGGTCCCGGATCAAGTAAGAAGAAGAGGACAGTAACAAAGCTCAGGGAATCAGGCCACACCATCTGTTTTTTTCTTTTTATGGCAGGGAGGACGGGCCTCGTAGCACGGCGATGGGGTAGGTTTCCGGATTTACCTGATTTCTCTGTGAGATCGTGATGCCAACGTGTTGAACAAGACTGGAAGCAACGGGTGTACTGTAGCTCGTCAGGAGGCGGTACGCTCGTAGCGTAGCGGCACACTAAAAAATGCCAAGTGTCGAATAGATATTTCCTGATGTCAGACTTGTGCTTGTGCCCGATGCAACAATCCCCTAAACGTACTGTCCGCTTCCTGACCATCTTGGAAGATCGCCACTGTCAAGGCCATGTGACGCAGCACTCCAGCAGTCAGGTTGGATAAGAGGTTTCATGCCGATACTGGTATTTGGGTTCCATGTGGTTATCTGCAGGATCTCTATGAGACATTGGGGCTGTCAGTTGTCCTGCGATAGAAGGATAAAGACATATCTGGCCATCAAACAGTGACGATGCGACCTGGATAGAACGGGACACGACGTATGGGTGCATAGCCTTTTGTCAGCAACATCGAAAGCTTGTCGGACAGCTTTCTGCCATTGCCAAACACTTCAGCTTTGGCCTGTATCGTTCCGTAGGTCGTTCCGCAGGTGCTTCCGTAGGAAGACCATCTTGGGATGCTAGTGGTTTGCGGCCCGTCCGATTGCCAAGGCCCGACTGCGCCCGGCTGGGCAACTTCGGTCGGCCAGATAATCCATCCCGACTTCACACACAATGTTTGTCACTCCCTCTGACACAAGCTTCCTTTCTCGGCCGTCTCCGCCAATGAGGGTTCGTGTAGATGCCTCTGCAGGACGTCTGCAGCTCCTCGACTGACGAAACATTAAAGTCTTTTGTGGCAAACTTCTCAAAGAAGCCGAGTTCGAAGTGGACATGGGGGGAGGGGGTAAGAGTCGCCGTTCGCGCGTGGCCCGATCGAGCCATCATAGAAACGCGTTCATGTTACACAGGCGGGCGTACAACAGCTGAGAACTCAAGAGGACAGGTCGCCCCTGGTTCATGTGCAACGTATGAGTACGGCATAGAGAAGGCCTAGTAACACGCATTCTTCTAGCATGATTTCTCTTTAGCGGTAACCAAGCATAATGAAAAGCCCGAAAGCCCGACCAGAAAAGGCCATTTGACTTTGGCGACCATTGGGGAAGTCGGAGGCGAGGTCGCACACGACCCGGGGCCAGTCGGGGTCTGTTCTACGGCCCTAAGCTCGATTTCAGATAGACAATGGACATCCTTTCTTCACTCGGTTTCGAGATGACAAAAACGTCGGTCGAAGCGTAAGAGTTGACATTGTGCTGATGGTGGCCATGCCGGCTTGTTTCAACCTCATGCGAGGTAGGGGCAAGACTGTGACGCCTCTACCACGAGGCATCCGGGAACACAATGAACCAAGTGGGGTTCGTTGTGTATACGTTGCAGGCATAGTGTCGGTCGGGGGTACACAGATCCGGTAGACATTTGGTTGTCTTCACGCCGCCCTTCCTCGACTTCTTGCTCGTACGTGTTACTCCTGTAACGTGAGCTGGGTGTGCGCAAGGTGCCACGGCCGGATCCCGACATCTTTCAAGTATAGCCAGTCGATTTCCAGTTGGACCAGCACAAGAGGACTCAGTGCAAAACAGTGTTGCTTGATATAAGCCTTTTCGTCCCCTCGTATGGCTGGCCTGAGTGGCTTGTTTACGAAGCCAGGAAACGCTGGAGCGTTCAGGGGTCGTACGACAACGGGAACAGTTCCTAGAAGAGCGATGTCAAGTTCTGTGCCTATCTGAGAGACGGTAATTGGAACAACTGCCTACCTTAGGAGTGGCTGTAAGTGAAGTTCCGTCGCGGCTGGGCTAGACGCACAGTCATTAACCCCCTGTTCTTCCACAGCACTTCCACCGAGTCGACCTTTTGTCTTGGAAGAGAACATCGATGCTACAGCTGAGTTGATTGCGAAGTACTGTGATGTTTGTTACCCGGGATTGACGACTTCCATTTCCAGTCTTGACGCTTCCGAAATTGGTCATACCTTGCACAGCACCCGTCATTGTGCGCGTCTTCGTCTACCCAAGGCGGAATTGTCAGAGAAAATCTCACGCCGAGGCTGGTATAGACGGATAGAGCATGGCTCATGAAATCCAGTGTCTTGGGCTTCGTGGACAAGTGCATATGAGGCGCAGGGGAGGGGGGAGCGACATTGCCTCTGAGATGACGGCACTGGGAAACGATCGATATATCCAGCGAGTTACCCGGGTATGTATAGTCGGCTGCTGCTGCTCTCTATTTTGTGGGTGTATGTATGTACGTCATTGCGTGTTTGTATGCGTCTGCAGCTGTTGTTGATCTCTTTGCCTTGCGCCGTCGCCAAAGAGTGTTATCAAAGGCGTGGAAAGTACCTCCTGAAGCTGCCCTTCTTCAAGTTACATACATCGGCTCTGTTGCCGAAATACCCCACTTCCCCCCTTCCTTCCTTCCCTGGATATCTACCTACCTACCTACCTCCCTACGTACCTCCCTTAGCTTTACTTCAAGAAAGGCAGTTATATCTGGCAGGTACCAGGCTGGGTATTGCTGCTTCCTTTCGAAGGCTCTCTCTCTCCTCTTCTTCCCTTTTCCAGCGACCGTCACGTTCTAGTTTCCATTTAAATGAACGCTACCTTACCTATCTATGTCCCTTAAGTAGGTATGTGAGGTAGTCTGCCTAAACAACGGACCATCCCTTCCAGTCTCCTGGCCTCCCTCCCGCTCACCTCTCAACCCTGCCTCGAATTCTCCCTTCTCCATTGACTCGGTCAACTTTGCAGCCGATCGTCTTCGGAATCCCTGCTGGAGGAATCCCAAGCCGGCCTCTCTCGATCGCTCTCGTCCGCTACCCAAGCACTGTTGGGATCTCTACGTTGTCGGTCATCTAGTCATTGACAGAGCCTCTAAACAACTGCCACCATGGCCGCTCATCAGACCTGCTCCGATCGTCAGGTGCCTGACCATCTATCGTACCCGAACCCCTCGTTGGGCGACACGGCTGGCTTCGCCGCTTCCAACCTACCTCCTCGACGCGTCGAGCATTCTCTGGCTTCCAAGCGTCAAGCACGCATCCGCAAGGTCTTGATTGTCACCAGGTAAGTCTTTGCCCACGCCCTTGACTTTAGTCTAGGTAGCTAAACAACAAGTCTGCTCTTGGGCCTTTTCCTCGCTACTCTCGATACCTCCATCATTGCCACTTCTCTAATCACCGTCTCTGAAGAGTTCAATGATTACGGCAATGCCCCCTGGGTTCTGCTAGCATATCTCCTCACTTACATGGGCTGCGCTGTCGGCATCGCCAAGTTCAGTGACATCTATGGCCGCCGGACCCTCTTGTTTTACAGCTGGACCGTCTTCCTGCTGTTCTCTCTCCTGTGCGCTGCCGCTACCAGCATGCCCATGCTGATCGTCGGCCGCGCTCTTCAGGGCGTCGGAGGCTCGGGCCTCTATAGCCTCGCCCAGACCTGTCTTCTCGAGCATGGTCCCGCCGAAAACCCGCCCCTCATGGGCGCCCTTGTCGGAGCCACCCTCGCCGTCGCCTTTCTTTTGGGTCCAGTTCTGGGAGGGGCCATTGTCTCCAAGATCACCTGGCGCTGGATATTTGGCATCAATATCCCCCTCGGCATTGCCGCCATGATCTGCACTGCATTGTGTTACCCTAGAGACCGTCGTGTATTTGCCGTCTTTTCCCTGAGGGGCTTGAGAAAAATCGACTTTTCCGGCATGGTCACCCTCTTTGCGGCTTCCGTCTTCCTCGTCTTTGCCGTCGAGCGCGGCGGCTCTCCTCTCTACGGCTGGGACCACCCCAGCGTCATCACCAGCTTCGTCGTTTCGGGAGTTAATTGGCTTCTTTTCGGCATCGGCGAAACCTACCTCTTTGTCAAGCACTGCCGCTGCCCTGACCACGCCGGTTGCCATCACATCGAACCCGTCTTTCCCGTCCAACTGGCTCGGCGGCGTCCCTTCGTGGGCGGCTTAGCTGTCACTTTCCTGACCGGGCTTCCATATGTGGCTTTGACCGTCATCATCCCGGAGCGCATGCAGATCATTGACCAAGAAACGCCCCTCCGGTCGAGTCTCTACCTTCTTCCTATGCTGGGTGCCTGCGCATTGGGGTCATTTCTCGCCGGAGCAATCTGCTCCAGATCCAACGCCTCCGCTCTTGTCATGATCGGCGCCTCGGTGGCGCAGCTTATTGGCATCAGCCTGATGCTCATCGTTTCGCCCGTCGGCTCCTCATTTGTCCCCGCCTACGGCTTCACGTTCATTTTCGGACTCGGCGTCGGTCTTGTCTTCGGCTCCGCCACCATACTCTCCGGGGTGGAGACCGACTCGACCCAGGACCATGCCGTCGCCCAAGGAGCCCTGGCTCAAGCCCGTGCTCTCGGCAGCTGTCTTGGCGTCGCGATCTGCACTGCTCTCTTCAACAAGCGGCTCGATGCCTTGAACAAGCACCTTCCCAAGGAACAACTTGCAGTGCTTTACCAAACGCCTACAGAATCTGCTCACTGGAACGAAAACTTGCTGCGCCTTATCCAAGACGTCTATGCCGTTTCATTCAGGGACCAAATCATCTTTATGATCATTGGCTGCTCTCTCATGGTGGCCGCTGCGGCCTTCACCTGGGAGAAGTCGCCAAAACCCATCACTTGCCTCGCCAGCCATGTTCAAACATCCGACAAGACGAGCCTGCGGCGCGGACCCAACAACGATGGGACTGAGATGAGCGATATGGGTAGTGTCCGATCCGTCTGACCTTTCTCCACCTGCATTCGGTGACTCCCTACACAGGGACGATCAATCGAGGGGCAAGTAAAAACCAGAGGTCGTTTCTTTCAGGGTTTTGGGGCCTAATAACAAACGAAAAATATCGGCGCCATCATATTACGTACTTCCACGCCGTCTCCGGGTATCCATATCACTGAACGTCGGATCTTGGTGTGTAGCCAGTAACCATGCTCAGTTTCTCGGATAGTTTAAAGAGACCCGGAGTCGCTGATCCTGCATTATGCGGCCTATAATTAGAGTTCACATTATCGTATTATCAGCTCTCGTCCTTCTCTGTTCTCACCTTTTTAGTCTGGGTGTTTTTGTCCCCGTGGCTTTGCAGATATGCTTACTATGCTCAGCAGTGCTTGGTAGATATTGCCAAGCGTGGCGACGATTGACCGTAGCGTACCCTCAACCCGTTTGGAATCAGCGAGAGATATCAAGCAGCATAAGTGTGAAGCATGCCGCCGCAAAAGAGCACAAAGGCTAGAACAAACCCGCCGATGGCGAAGCCCCCTTGGATGTCGTGCTTCACCACCGTCCACGCGACGGACATACCGAGACAGGCGAGGAACCCGACGCAGCCGAACAGGAACACGTAAAGCCCGTCCATCGCCTCTACGTACTGGACGCCCAAGCCAACCGAGCTTCCCCTGACGGGGCACGCCTCTAGCCTCGCCCGTGTCTTCCGGGGTATCCTCTTGAAGAGTACGGGGAAGATGTCTGCGTGGTCGGGGTTCTCATAGAGGTGCATCATGAGGTTGGTCCCGATGGGCGGCTCGGTGTCGGCGGGCTCGTGGTCGAAGTCTGCACCGACGGGCAGGAAGGGGGATTGGGAGATGTTGACCAGCTGGTTCCGGAACATCTCGAACTGGGGGTTGGTGCATTTCCGTGAGAAACCGGGGACCGGACACACTGCGACTGGATTTGGGAAATGGTGACCTTACCTTGACAAGCCTGAGGAGCGTCACTCTCTTTAGCCAGCTCCACGGGTGCTGCGTCCGGTACGTGGCGTGCGACATGCGCAGGAGGCGGAAGAAGCTTTGGTCGGACCGGACAGCGCACACGTCCGGCTAGTGGGCTTTGGTGCCCCATCGCATGAAGGGGATGCACAGCAGGACAAAACTGTGCTGCTCGCCGGGCGTCTGACCCGGCTGCTGCCTGGGTCCCTTGCAAGATTCAGGGTTGTCGCCGTCGTTGTCGTCGTCGTGGATGGAGCCGGCATCCTCACGATGACGGGGCAGGCTCTGCTGACGAGGCGAGTTTCCCCAGCTAGTAGCCCAGCGACGGAAGCCACTAGGCCCGTTACGGTCTCTAGTTTGAGGGTTACCCGGCTGCTGCGCCGGCGCGGAATGGGCTTGCCGCTCCCATCTCAACTTCGAATACCCGCCGAGGAGCTCCTCGAGCCGCAAAAGGCCGCCAGGGCTGTTCTCGACGTAGTCGTCCATCACGACTCTGCCACATGCCGGCTTTGAAAGGTTCGTCATATCATGTGAGTGTTATCGCTCGGGTCGGGGGGTTGGGGAGTAATGCATAATGTTCAACTTACACAGCGCCACTCAATCCGCCCCGCCGTCGAGTTTGGAGAGACGTCTAGGGATTGCCGGAGTTTCCAGCGGTCCGCAGCGTTCTGGATGCAAGTCACGGCCCTCCGAAACCTGGATTTGGAGGAAAGATGGCGCCATGCGGACGTCGTTCCTAAACGCTCCACATCCCGTTTGAGTTCCTTCAGGGGCTCGCATTCCATCGCGAACGCCTCCAGCTGCGAGACCTCGGCTGTGCGGCGCAGATTAGTGCCGTCCGGGCTTCCACTCGCGGCCTCTTTCTCGCGGAACTGCTTGTGCTCTGACCAGCCGCTGTGCGGGTGGTAGGTGTCAACGATATATGCCACTACTTGTGCCCGCATGGCTTCCAGGTCCTCGGCGGCCTGGACCTGTTCCGGCGTCTCGGCCCACTGCTTCAACCGGTCGATGAACGCGGCGATGCATCCGGACACTTGTTCCTCCGCGGAACGTCTCTCTGGAAAGCGCTCCAGGGCCAAGCGCCAGAGCTGTTGCAGCTCGGGGTCTTGGACACGGTGGTCCAGAGGCCAACCCAAGCCCTCTTGACCTTCGTTGAGATATTACCACGCAAGCACGAGCGGCTGATGGGAAACGCCGAGACCTACTTTTCGCTTCCGGGGCATCCTCGACGTTGGCCCCTTGGGGGGGCTGCGTCTCATGTTCCTCTTCACTATCATATATTTCAAAGTCCAACAAGTCCAAAGTGCCGTCTGCTGGCGGTAGTGAGTCGAGCCGGGCCCGGTCTCGGCGCGCCGGTTTATTTGTTCGCAGCTGGGCCCCCAGCGGCGCTGAGAACTCAACCCGCAACGACGACGACGATTCCGTCGTCGTCGTCGTCGTCTCCTGGGGAAAGCGCCGTGAGTGTTCGTGGCACGCATAACCAACCAAGACAGTCCGCTTCTGGATCGAATGCCCCGACCTACCATATGCCGCACACCTGTCTATTGCGTATTGGTAGTAGAGACATCTGCACGCTGAGTACAGCTCGATTGTTTGATAGCACATTGAGAAGAATCGAAAGGCTCGTTTTCCCGTGTGATGTGGAGGGGGCTGGATGGGCAAGGGTGATGGATGCCGGTCTAAAAGCGCTTTGTGATATTGGGGGGGCGGGATTCTTGTACGGTATACTTGATGGCAAAAGCGACGGTGAGGTAATCAAAGCAGGAAACGGCGCAACTTCCAACACGTGCTCGTGTCGCGCTGTGTAAGCGCCGACTGTCCGGCCAGGCCACGCACAAATAGGAACTTGGCTGGCCTGCAGGCTACGCTCCAATCACCTTGGACAGGGGTACGGGTACGGGCTCGCCACGAAGAAGCGGGGGCTAAACCGCCTCCCGACCCTGGAGGCGTGTTGACGATGGCGGCCTCGACCAGCACGCTGCAGCAGCCTGGGAGACTCGCCTTGCTAGGTGAGAAACACACCAAGGGGAGAAGGTGGTGTCGAAATCCGACTTGTGTTCTGCAGACTATGCCTTGCTCTAGATGTCGTTGGGATGTTTTTGACGACAATCAACATCAAGAACCAAGTTGTGTTGAGAAACGTGGAGAATATAGTAATGGGGGCAAACAAACCAACAGCATATACATGTGGTTGAAATGGGGTGGCGGATCGTGAAGTGTGTGGGAGCTTACTCCAGTATGCTCATTCCTCGGGTCTCAGAAGAACAACCTCTTGCAGATGTTCGAGTACCAGATGGCAGTATTGTTTTGATTTGATGTGGGAAAAAAGCACGTCGTGATTCGATGGCCGATGCTCACGTATCGGGTATCAGAAGCCGGCCCGTTTCCGTGCCCGACTCGGCTGACAGCTTTCCGAGTCTCTTATTCGTATCGATTGCCTAGTTTCTTTACCCATTCCTCTTACTCCGACTTGACGTGGCTGATAAAACGTCCTTCTTGGACGGCAAGCATCGAACGTGGTTTAGAATGAACAAGGGAACGGATCTCGCATTAGTTCATATCGCCTTACACATGTGGCCTTCGTGGCTTGCATTCATCACGGTCATAAAACTTGAGACCAAGAGTCTCGAATTCGACACCGACATTCAAAGACTCAAAAGCGTTCGTCTTCCCAAAAGAGAGCGTCCCAGGAACCCCGCAACCCCGTTTTTAGTACGCCCCCGGCCTACGGCTCCACGCCGGCCCGGCGACGACTTTCACCTCCTCCCGCCCCGTCGTCACCGCCTCCCCGGCCTCCAGCCGGAAACCTCGCACCCGCGCCCCGCCCTTGTCGAGGGCCCAGACGGCCAGCCCGATCGAGTTGGCCCCTTGGTAGCGGAGCACGCCCTCCGGCACGGGGAACCTCGTCTGCGGGCCGATGTTGCTGACGTACTTGCCGAACTGGAACCCGTTGACGTAGAGTATCGCCCGGTAGACGCCCGCCGTCCCGTCGGCACAGCCGGCGCCGGCGGAGGGGGACGGGGCAATGTCGTCCAGGACGAAGGCCAGAGGGATGTCGAGGTCCGAGGCCGGGAGCCGCAGGTCCAGCGTGGCGGCGTAGAAGACCACGCCGGGGCCGTCGGCGCCCTCCATCGGCGAGCGCCGCCCCGTGAAGGCCGTCGCCGGCGGGCCGGGGAGGTGGTACCCCTGGCGCTCGAAGAACAGGCCCCCCTCGTTCAGCGGGCCCCGGAACCGGTCCGCGTAGTCCTCGCCGCCGAGGTTCCCCGTCACCTTCCACGCCGTCACGTTCGTCGTCGTCGTCGTCGGCGGCGGCGGCGGCGACGCGGCCCCGGGCGGAGACGACGTGATGCTGTAGGACGTGATGCCGCGCGGCGACTTCATTGTGTCGTTGGGAAAGTCAAAGTTCTCCTCCAGCCCCATGGTGTCGACGAGAACGGTGAGGACGTACGTCGCGCCCGCGGCCGTCAGGCCCGCGAGGGTGTAGTTGGAGTTGCTGCTCTCTGCGGCGTCGTCGTGGGTGTTGGCGAAGGAGCCGAGGAACGTGTCGTTGAGCCAGACGGAGCTCGCGTAAGCGGAGCCCCCTTGTGTCGCGATGCTGAGCGTGTCTTCGGTGCCGGCGGCGGTGAAGTGGCCCCGGTAGACGAGGGTGCCCCCGTGGAAGCCGTAGTCGGAGGCGAAGAGGGAGACGGGGGTCGTGAGGTTGGCGACCGTGTTGTTGGTGGTGGTGTGGTTGGCGAGCGGCCAGGCCGAGTCGTCGTAGCCCCGGCGGACCTCTGGGAGCGAGTCGAGGAAGGTCCAGTTGAGAGTCTTCAGGTCCGGGACGGTGAAAGGAATGTCCGCGAGAGGCGGCCGGGCGACCCAGTTGGTCAAGTTGTTTGTCGTGTGATCCAGTGGCTCCCCGTTGACTTCGAGCTTCGCGACCTCGTTGCCGACGCCAATGATCTCCAGCTCGGTGGTGCGGTTGAGGTCTGCTTGAACCCGGAGCGTGTCGCCTTGCGTCGAGACCGACCTGACCAGGTAGCCGCCGTTGATGATGAGCGACTCGGGGTTCATGACCGACGTCCCGTAGGAGGGCTGGCTGCCTCTGCCCGGGTTGTCCGTGACCCAGTAGTTGTACGCAGAGTTGCGGTCTTTCTCGTCGTCGTCAGTGGAAACCCTCACATTGCTGCATCCTTTGCAGGCCTGTACTTACCCAGGATGTAGACGAAGAGATGGCCGACTTGGACAACTCGGCGAGTTGTCCGAGTTTCCCAGGTCAGGACCAAAGTGCTGTTGGCGTCATGATGATCAATGCCGGTCCCCTCCACGAGGACAGGTGTCGCATCCGTCTTGATAGCCATTTCATGGGTCTCATCGGGACCGCCATAAACAACGAGGACTGTCTGATCCTTGTACTCTTTCCATGTGAAGATCTCTGCCGTCGAGTACAAGAGAGTCGTGTTTCCGACCCGGTAGTCGGCCACCATGACCTTTGAGTCGCGGCGTCCGAGCTGGAGCAGCTTGCGGAACTGGGGAACGGTGATGTTCCCCTCGGACGTCGGCAGTCGGATGGCGTACTCTGTCGTGGCCAGGCTGGAATAGTTGCTGTGGCGCACTACGAAGAATGAGCCCGTGCCGTTCCCCAGGAGCGGCGTCACTGTGATGTCGGTGGCATTGCTATAGACGCCCACGGTCGAGTTGTAGGGCGTTGCGGTCAGATACGCGGGCGAAACTTTCAAGAATTGGGCTTCGAGTTTCAGTTCGGAAAACTTCTCTCTGCCGATGCCTCGCTCTTCTGTGATGGCCTTGCCGAGCGTCAGTCAGTTTGGCACCATGCTTCCCCCTACCAGCACGTCTTGGACTTACTGCGCCATAATCATAGGATGTGTAACCTCCCGGGTGTCCCAAGTTGCCCCAGTTTGTGCCGCCGAAAATCTGAGAGAGTATCAGTTTGTGGTGGGCTCAAAAGGTGTTTGGAAAAGAAACCGATACTAACCATGTAGACGTTATATATGGTGACACCGGCCGCGAAGTTGTTCTTATAAAACACTCGTTCGAATTCATGGTTAGCCAAGGCCGCGCATTTGTCAAAACCAGGCCCGCCGAATGGGTCAAAGGAACCGCCTTGGAACTACAGCACATGAGCTAAACGCCCCTTTGGATGGATTCGACGACCCCCTACCTCTAGTATCGAATATGGAGTGTTGGGACTCTGCTTCAAATGCAGCGCTCGAAAGTTCGTAGGTAGCCTGTTGTCTGGCCATGTGTCCGGATTCGACTACACATCAATCGTCAGTGAAACATGCGAGATGGATCGGGCCGCTGTCAGGGTCGCCCACGCAATCAAAGCCCAAAGGGTAAGAATCGTGTCCCTAGAATCATTAGTGAGTGGACTGTCATTGGAAGCGAGTGTCACATACGTAAATATCCACGGCTCCTACGCCAGTTCCAGGCGCGTTGTTTCCCGCAGGCCTGGCATCGTTGTTGATGAGCGGGACGACAATCCCGGCTTTGCGCGCCTGGTCAATGACGTATCGAAAGTACTTGCCGTCATTCCCGATACCGTCCTTGAAGTTGCTGTATTCGTTCTCCGGCTGTAGCAGGATGACCGGCCCCCCGTTGGTGATTTGAGCCTTGGCGATGATGCCGCAGATCCTCGCCATGTAGCTAGTATGTGAGGTCAGCCGCACGGCTCTCCCGATAAGCCAGGTCTGTTGCAAGAGCATACTTATCCGTCGCCGACAGGAACTCGGCATCCGACGTCCTCAGCTTCCCCCTGATCCTCGCCAGCCACCCGGGAAACCCGCCGCCGGAGACCTCGGCGTTTATGTACGGCCCTGGTCGCGCAATGAGATACACGCCCGCCTTGGTCGCGGCGTCAAAGAACGGCTGAAGGTCAAAGACGCCATCGGCGCTGAAGTCGCCGGCCTTGCCCTCAAGAAGAGCCCAGTCGACGTAGAAGCTGACAGTGTTGAGGCCCACGGCCTTGACCTTTTGGAACAGGTCCAGCCAGAGGGATGGGACGGGCAGACGGAAGGGGTGAATCTCTCCGGAAAAGATCATGACGCGCTCGCCGCGGACGAAAAGCGAGTGGGAGTCCCAGGTCACTACATCTTGAAGCCTGTCTATCTTGTTGGTTTCGGCGATGAGGGTCGGAAGACGACCTCCGGTAGCGCCCGTAGACCAGGCAGCGCAGATGCTGAGAGCGAATGCGGCGACTGAGACTCGGGATGCTCTCATTTTGGACGGCCGCCTAGGGTAACTAGACTGTCAAAGGGATATGGGAGTCGTTGTGCTTTCAGCGCATGATATATGCCGATGAACCTCGGGTCTTCCAAGTCACGGATCCCAAAATCCTGATATCGGCCTAGGTGCCAATTTCCGACTTTGGTAATTTGGGTTAGGTCAGTAGCGAGCAGCAGGTCTACTTCCCCTCCTTTTTAATCCGGGAAGATGCAGTGGCGTGCTATGGAAGATGGAAGATGTTCGGAAGAACGGGTGTGATGGACTTTGCATACGAAACGATCGTCCGATGCCCGCGAGCTTGGAAAGCTTGTCATGGCATATGCAGCCATTCTGGGCATCAAGCGGCATGAGGTCGCAGATGCTGCGTTACGCTTTGTCTTCTTCCTCCGCTAGAACCGTGCGGAGATCTGATAGGATCATTTTACCACTGGCCGAGTCACTGCACCATTCCGAGTCGATTGACCTCGGCCGTTGGCCTGAACTAGCGGATCCGAACGTGCGATGTGTAAACAACAAGCATCAAAGACTCTTCGAATGTGTCTGTTCTTACCCTCTGCGAACCAGTGAGCTGCCCGCTCCATAAGCGCGCAAGGTCGTGGAAGTACAAGTGCCGAGGGCGGGGGAAGAGGTGGTCTGAGACTGCTCAGTAGTATCCAGTCTATCTATCCACGGTGGAAGGTGATATGGCTGCAAGGATGTAACCTGGCTGCTCTCGATGGCTAGCTGGTGCATACGGGCGACTGACCAACCGCATCCGATAGGTGCCGTATGCCGACATTTAAACAAGAACCCAATCTGACTCTTGCTCGTGATGTGGCCTAGCAGACTGCTCCCCGAGGAATCCGACTGGCTGGCCGTCCTTCTTCCAGACCTTGCCGTCCTTCATGACAAAGTCTACTTTCCGCAGAGCCCCGGTATCCGTTCTCGGGTCCGTCTGCAGGGCGATGATGTCAGCTCGGTACCCCTTCTCAACCGAACCGAACCAAAAGCCGCTCTTCTCCTTGCCGCAGCTCTCCCAGCCACCAAGGACGCATGCTTCCAACACATCCGTCACGTGAACCCCAGCCCGGATCATAAGCTCCATCTCGAGAGCGCCCTCCCCGTGGGGGAAGGCTCCTGTATCGCCACCGGCAGCAAGACGGACGCCGAGGTCGTGCGCTCTCTTTACCCGTTTGCTAATGTTGGCAAAGTCTGGCGAGCCCCGGAGCACCACCAGTGTAGGGACGAAAATGGTCCCGCGACGGCACATTTCCCGGAAGACCTCGTCGGTGGCCTCGTTGCAGTGCTCGATGGTGTCGACGCCTGCCTTGGCGGCCATGAGCGCGCCCTTTGCGGTGCCCGCGTGGCATGCCACCGGCAAACCGCCCAGCTTCGCTTCTTGCACGATGGCATCCATCTCTTCCTGGTTGAACATGACCACTGACGGATTGGGATCTACAGGAAGGAAGGGAATCGTATCGCGTGGTGGCTGGATAGGAGGAGGGAACCGCATCACTCTTCGTCGGTAGTCGGCGTAGAACTTGATGACATCGGCGCCGTCAGCCGCGCGGCGTCGGACTGCCTGGCGAACACCCACTGGTCCATCACAAGCATCAGAGATGCGTGGCAGCTTGGCCAGCGTGTTCTCGTGACGAAGCTCGTAAGACCCGGTGCTTGCAAGGCATTCGGTTGCGACAAACAGCCGGGGGCCCGGAAGAAGCCCCCGGTTGACACAGTCTCTGAGGTTCGCATCAAACGACCGCATCCCCTCGGTACCCAGGTCTCTATACGTGGTATAGCCGGACAGCAACGCGGCGCGGAGATGGTTGGTAGCACGAACAATCCGCTCCACGATGCTCTCGTCTCGCATCTGGATGGTGGATGAAGCTTCACTAAGCTCAGTCAGACGGGAAGCTCACAGTACAGCAGTCCGAGTCCACCACGGCTCACTCGTATGAATGCAAAAACACATGCGTATGGGCGTCGACAAAGCCGGGCATCACCACTTTCCCGCGAAGGTCGATGTCCTTCTCATTCACTGTGAAATGGCCGCCATCTGCCCGATGGTATACATCCTCGATGGCACCCGTTGTGGGGTCAACAATGATTGAGATGTCCTTGTCGAATGTTTTTCTCCTAGCGTTGAACAGCAAGGATGTGTGTAACGTGATACGTGAATTGGATACCCCGCGACTCATGGTTGCGGTGTTTGGGGGCAATGACGTTGCACAGGAAAGATTTTCCAATACGGCTGCGACGCCTGGCATTGGTGACTCTTGGGGCAGGTAGTGTAGACACGTAGAGCAGATCTTGTCAAGCGGAACCACCAAGTGAAGCATATCACAGTGTACCTGGAGATGAGTTGAAGTTTTGAATTGATTGTCGGGTGGGAGACTGGTTCCCGTATTGATTGCAGGCTGACGCACGACGTAGACGAACCAAACTAACCGATCTAGGCATCTCGGGTGTCTCGGATCACCAGGGTGTTGACTCTAGGGTTCAACGGCCGGCACCGGGAGGCCGAGCGGGAGTGGGGTGAGTGCTCACGGAGGTACCGCGTGGTGAGAGTTGGCTGATAGGAGGAGCCTCGGTTTCCCAACTTATTACACTCGGACGGAGTGTCCCAAGCTGTCAGAGTAGCGAGGAAACGACAAGTCGACGTTCGGGGGCGTAGTTTGTTGCTCGGTCAGCCAGCGTTTGTTGGGGATTGAGAGGCCGTGGGAGTCTGCCAGGTTAGTTAGGTAATAAGTGGTGGTAAAAACGGCAACACGGCATCCATATTGGACGGATCATTGTCCCACCGCTGGTTGCCTCTGGCTATTGCCGCTTCTCCTTGTGTCCAGGGTGTAGGTTCAATCTGGACACTCGCGGCTGCACGCGTATCGCACTAGGGCGTAAATGTGGCAGATGAAGCTTCCCCTGGAGCCGGTCGCGCCACAGACGACACGACTGCAGTGCACGCTGGTCGTCGGCAAGCATCATTCCGCATGCTGCCGTCATGATATTCTAGGGACGACATTTGCAGAAGTGACGTCGGCCGTCGCGGACAACAGGTCCAAGTGACCCAGTGAGGCGAAGCTTGGCGTCCGAGATATGCTTGGCCAATGTGACGACCCCTATAAGACCCTTGATATAAGTATCGGGGGATTGGCAATGCGTAAAGGGGGACGGCGGAGAGCAGGCGACGAATGCCGACCTCTGGAAAGGCAGCGGAATCCGGATTTTTCAAAGACGCTGGAAGAAATGACGAAGGGTGCGAGGACGGCAGACGGCAGACGGTAGGCGGTGAGCGGTGAGCGGTTGGGGGACGGGCATGGAAGACCCTGAATGGAAGACAGCCCGGGGGGTTAGGCTGGGCAGGTGGAGGTGCGGGCGACCGTGAGCGGACGGGTCGGTGCTGAAAATAGAGACAAGATCGGCTTAGCAATGCAAATACCTAGTGCATAGCATAGTGGCAATGCTTTTCTTTAGCCTGCTCTCTCGTTTCCGTTTCTTGATGGTTTGCAAGTTGGTTCAGCTAAGAAGGTTGGCACGTGGACCTTGATCTCTATGGAGGACAGCATGATATTATTTGGGTATTATTTTTGGGACCTCGGCGTCTGTTGAAGAAAGACAACGGCACGCCATCCATCGTCCAGGCTTGGTCTTACTGCAATTGCCACGTAGTGTACAGAAAACAACACCCGATGAGAGACAAAAAGGGACTGCGCCAACCGAACAGTGGAATGCGACATATGGATGATCTGCTGGGGCTAGAAGGGCTAGAAGAGGCGGCGTTTGCCCAACGGGCCTGCTTGGCCGCTAGACGTCGCTGACAGTTTTCGGTTTGGGGGGCTTGCTTCTCGGCCACTTTCTCGGTGTCGGCAAGTTGCAATAGGTAAGGTAGGTAATAAGAAGAAGTACCTTGGGTAGGTACATTGTACACGCACGTACCTTTCATGTTTGTCGAGCGCCGAAGTAGGCGCATACATGCCCAGTGCTAAGAAAACGTCACTACTATGGTACTGAATACTACCGGTACTATCCGAAATTCGGAATAAGAAGGTGCTCTGCAAGGGTGCGGTCGTCGTGGTTTCTCCCTTCTGATTCCTTAGAGTGGCTGATCGTTGCGTGTAAGCTTCGCCACGTCCAACGTCTCCACTCCATGGCCAATGAATGGTCGTCATCGCGCAGCAAGCGAGCACAGCTGAGGAGTTTTGGCCTGGCATTCCATGCTGGCCTGAAATATTGGGCAACCAGGCCGTCACAATGCAGTGTACCTAGGTACTACGTGTGTGTGGTCACGTAGTCCTACAGTACCTACACTACACCAACTACACCGCACTCGCTGTACCTGAGCATCTGAGGTAGAGAACTAAAGTAAACTACCTACTTACATAGAGTGTGCAGCGTACCTGTGCTTGTTGCGTGCCCGTGCAACGTAGCGGATGCATGTCTTTGCTTGGGTCTTCCCTTAAGGGACGCTTGTGGTTCGCCCAAGAAGCGCAAGAACAGCCACCACGCGGGGACAGTGCGACAAAACCCCTCCCCGGGGGCCTGCAGCCCATCTAGCACCAGCGCTAGTCGGCACTAAGGGTGCAACGGTACCTTGACTCTCTCTCTCTCTCTCTCTCTCTCTCTGCCCGCCCACTTGGCAACCGGCACATACGCCTGCTGTGTTTGTTGTATTATCCACCCTCTTCCCTTGAATACGAGGAAATGAGTCTTGTTTTTCCATTCCCACACCACATCCACCGAACAAGCACAACGCGACCCCCATCCATCTCAGCCCGTCTTATCCCTCCTCACTTGATAAAACAACCATTCGCTCGCTACCTATTTTTTTTCTTCTTTTTCCTGTCGTCACTTCTTGGCCCCCTTCCTCTCGTTTTCCCTCTACATCATTCTTGCTTCGCCGAGGAAGAAAAAGAGAAGACTCTGCCACTCTCAACCTACTATTGACCTTACCTACCTTCACCTCGCTCTCGCTTTCTCCTCTTGACCCGCGCGCCCTTCTCCTATCTTGTACCCACTCGGCACCACCTCGACGCAAAAGAAGTTTGTGAAAATTCCAGACGAACCGACTCGCCTTGAGTTTGCCACCCTGTCTCCGAAACACATCCCCCCCCACCAATTAGGTTTTCGGCGCACACACCCACGACTCGCCGAATTAACTGACGAACACGAGGGAGAAATATCGACTGCGGATATTTGATACAAATATTCGTCTATCCCCGACGGCAACACCTGCTTTCCCCCTTTTGTCTTCATTCATCCTACCCCCGTCATTCACCATGCGTTCCACGACCCTGCTCCCGGTTCTCGCCGCCGCCTCTGTCGCCCACGCATCATGGTTCAACTTCAGAGCCGAGCCCCGCGATGAGGTCGTCAAGAGGCAGACAGGAGTCAGCGGCGCCGAGACGACAACTGCCGCCCAGACTACTTCCGCCTCTCCCGCCGAGCCCACGACAACAACGCCTGCGCCCGTCACGAGCACCACCCCCGTTGTCATCACCACCACCTCTCCTACCCCGGCCCCGACCACGAGCGCTGACGCTCCCCCCCCATCCACCACTCCTGCCGCCTCGACCGCTCCCACTACCCTACAGACCAGTGCCACGTCGCCCGCTAACAACGACGACCCCACTACCAGCCGCGCCAGTGCTGCTTCTTCCAAGCCTTCTACCTCCATCCAGCCCGTCACCTCCACCATCCGGACCGTCATCACGACGACCAACTCGGCTGGCCAGGCTACATCCTTCACCTCGGAATCAACCGTCACCTCCACTCCGGGCCTGAATGAAGCAAACTCTGGCAGCCCCGACTCTGGCATGTCTACCCAGACTCGCAACACCGTCATCGGCGTTGTCGTCGGTGTTGGTGGTGCCATTGTCCTTGGCGCCCTCGGCTTTGTCGCGTGGAGAATCTGGGGCAAGAAGAAGCAGGCCGAGGAGAACGACGCTCTCATGGAGTACAACAACCAGTACGGCAGCGAGCCCAAGACCGAGATGGGCAGCGCCCAGGGAGCCGGCCGCACTCCGTTCCAGTCGACTCTCGAGAGCTACCACGCGCCGAACCAAGTCAACGCATCGTCAAACTTCTAAAGGCGACGCCGAACTGAGACATTTTTTACGATTGTTTTTTTGCGGAAGAAAGCATTGATTCCCCCGGCCTCGTCCAAGAATGGGCATCGCCATTTTCTCTTTTCTATCATACTTTGCGGCAGGCTTTTTTTCTTTCCTACGTCAGCCCAACGGAGTTTCGGACCGCCAAATCTGGTACGGCAGGCATGATTGCATATTGCAGAGTTTCAGGCCTAATGGATAGAACACATGTACATAGAGCACGGGATCCATCTTCTTCTCCTTCTTCTTCTTCCTCAGTTGGGTTTCGGGATGATGCTGAGACCTGATCAACGTAGACTCATTCAAATGAGCTACGCATCCAGGCAGGGCATCAATAACAGCAGCGACACGGATAACGCAGTGCAAGTCAGCAGGTCACCATGCAACTATGTAGGTTTGTATGGCTTGTACCTTAAATACCACTTTAATACCACGAACGCCAAATGAGGTTATTTGCCCAAAAGACAAAAAGACAAAAAGACAAAAGGCAAAAGCAGAGCACACGTGCCACATTTAAAATGATAGAGTTTGATGTCTACGATGGTATTACCAGCGAAAAGGGGGAATGACGCAGTGACAGACTTCGATTGCATCGGGCAATCCCTCTCCATCTAAACTATATGTCGATTACGGGTTGCACGATCACCGCCCCTCATCGGTTCTGCCATCTGAACTACTGTGCTGGACCAGAACCATCGTCCTTGCCAGCTCCCCCAATCATCCCGTCTAGTGTACACTAAGCATCCGCAGCGGATGCAAGGCTGGGCCCGTCCATGGCTATGAACGTACCCGTCTCAGTGGTGTTTCGGGGTGTGCGCGGCTGGGAGGTGCTATCACATTTTGCCGCGGCCACTCTGGGTGGGCTTTACTTGCGTTTCTGTTTGGACAGTGCTTCCTATGGTGTTTCAGGTACGCTCCCTTCCCGCGAGAGCCAACCAACCGGCATTTACCCTCATCCCTCTCCGCGTCGCCTTTCTGCTGCGGCCGCGTCGGTCATCCGTTCACCTGTCAAAATAGATCGCTGGAGTGCAAGGGACGAAATTTTGACTTTCCATTCACTCGTCGTCTTCTCCTTTGAGAACATTTCCCCGCCCCTTCTGCCCGACCAGACTGCTTCTTTTGGATACAACGCTGCGTCTACGAGTCAATCCGCCGCCACGACTGCAAGACAGCCGTACACGAAATCGACGAGGTTGAGCCTCGGTCTTCGGACGCATTTCATTTTTCGCTTCTTCAATCTGGATAAGCCGGTGAAGGAGCTTTCTTCTTCACCCGCCGTAAAGAAAGAGAGCCCCGGAGGTTCTATCAAGGAAAACCATTAATTGTCACGATCGCGAATACGAACTTGAGTAGAAGGATGACATAGACCCGAAACGACCAATCAACCGAGTGTACCCGACGACGACAACACGGAAGCAGCAAAGGAGGGAGCACGCATCAGCAGCAACAGCAACAAATAAGCATAAACGGCGATGCGGACGACAATGTTGATCGGAAGCCTTTCGGCGGCGGCTGTCGTCTCCGCGGGCGTGATGGCGCTCAACATGGGCGAGGAGATGCGCATGGGCTGGAAGATGGCGCTGCTACCTCGGGAGGACACGCAGAACCTGCAGGCCTTTGAAGGCAATGTGGGAGGCGTCAAGGCGCCCGCGGTACGTTATCTCATCCTGTTCCCAAACCAAGGCCTTGATTTCTCTTCCTCCTTCATTTTGTCTTTCTCTGGCCGTGGGTCGTGTTGTTGGGTTGGGACTTCCGGGTGGTAGTTCCGGTGTGGCGGCCCCGGCGGGCGGACGGTTTCAGTCCGAAGAAGCACGATCAGATGCGGCATCAAGATGAAGGGACGACGTTTTGGCTGACTTGGTTTTGGGACACGCGAACAGATCACAAAATCCAGCAACTCCGAACGACCGTTTGAGGTCGACGGCGACACTTTTGTAAGTCTGACCTGTTCCATTGGAGGGAGAGCCCGCAAACCCCTCCCCCTACCTTGGTCCGGCTCTGGCTGCCCGGGGCATTGGATGCTGATGCTGCGGACCACCAGCCCGACTTCGCGACAGCGGCGAACAGAGCGTGCGACAACCAGAAGAACAAATGCGCCGACGCCGCCAACAACGGATCGCAAAAGTTTTCGGTGTCGGAATGTGACAAGCAGTCTGGTAAGTTGGCCTCCTTCCAGCCCTCGGCGGCTGGTGTCCGTTCCTTTCCTCAAAGAAGAAGAAGAAAATAAGAAGCAGCGCGCTGACCATAACGGGTGACGGGTGCAGAGCAGTGCAAGTCGGCCATCAGCAAGGCCCCGCAGCAGAGCTTCAGCGACGCCGTGTTCGTGGGCACGGATGGCAACTTTGACATTTTTTGCGACCCATGAGTAAGCTGTTGTCCATTTTCTACGAGGCAAAGTAGCGAGGATTGGATTTAGAGGCAGAAGGGTTGTAGGTTGTATGAAAGACATGGCGATGCCGGCCACGGGAAACGTGCGGCACATGTCTACGAGAAGGAGCGTCGTCGTCGTCACCAAGGCCATTTGAACGCAAGCCGCTTCGGCTTGCGCCATGAGAAAAAGTCCGGGCCAGACGGAGGGGTTGTTGGGACCATCAGAGTGTACATGTTGGATATGGGCTATGGGCTTGGCGTTTCTCTTCTTTTCCCCAAAGGGGGCTCCCTCGAGAGCAAACAGCACGTTATATCCGGGGCTCTAGCGGTCGTCGATGGACGAGCGAGAGCCCTTCTTGTATTATGAGTAATATCGCATTGTAACATGACAGCGAAAACCAAGCCAAGTGCTTGTGGAACCTGGCATGTCGCTCGGGTTTCCGAGCGGCACCTCGAGACTGGAGAGAAAAGTTGTCGCCCAGTCCGGAGCAAATGGCCCTACACGAGATAACGACAGCAGACGCATGAACGGTGCCCGGAAGGGGGATTAAAAAAAGGACTTGAACGAAGGAACTCCCGGTGCTCATTCAATTTAATCTCACTTTCTCGATGGGCATACCCAACGGTCGTGATCAGCTATATTGGCCGCGATATCCAATCTAACCATCCCAGGTTTAACGCTGTTACGTCCCCCCTCTCTTCCCTTTTTCCCTTCTTTTTTTCCCCCCTTCTTTTTGCCCCGAGCTTCCTCGATGTCCCCATTGGCGATATGATGTTTTTCCCTTTCTTCTTCTTCTTCTTCTTCTTTCCGCGCGTCTTACATGACCTTGGGACTGCGTCTATTAACAAGACATTGCTGCCTCGAAAGGACGAGGGGGGAGCGCACCCCTCTCGACTCGTCAGTCCCTGTAAAAACCAAGACACTGGTAAAGTACCAAAGGTCTGTTCCCGCGCATCCGAGAACCGTGCCACGACCAGACTTCAGACAAGCCCGACGTCTGGGTGTTCTGCGACCGCGGAAGGGGGGACTTGTTGAGAGCCGAAAGCTGGTACGAAAAAAAGAAAGGAAAAAAAGTCTGGCGGCGACCAAGGGATACACACGGGCGCCTTGATGCACGCTTAGCCCCCTTCTGTTCTTTAGGTCGAAACCGCAAGCGCGTCCGTTGGACCTCCATCGCCCACCACCTTTCGACGTCGAGTCCGAGTCGAAAGGGATGGACCCCGGAATCCCGATAGTACGGGGGAGGGGCTTCCCGTCATGCAGGTCGCCGGGTCCAAGGGCGCAAGTGGCTTTTCTTTTATTCTCTAGTGGGGAGCGTCACTCATGAAGAATCTCACTTGCTCCGGTTTGTCTTGACGGCTGAACAGTGCGGGCTGGGAAGGGAACGGCCGTTATCGATCGACGGCGTCTACTTTGGGCAGTAAGGAATTGTGTAGAGGTAGACGGGGGCCGTCCAGCAGAAGGTCCAAAATCGACCAACACCGGCCCACCTGAAGCTAGGTAGTCGCCGTCGTCGTCGTCGGCGTGTTAGACACAGCCGCTCCCAGAATCTAATACTTTCGAGACGTCTAGTCGCCTGCCTAATGTGAGCAGCAGAGCAGCCGGCAGACAACGAGCGGACAGTAGGAGCGAGTTGACGGGTGTGGACGACGAAGACGTCACGGACCGGGTATAAGCATCGAGCCGCGAGCCGTTGGCAAGTAAGACGATGTCGTCTACGAGCTCAAGCGGGCGGGGGCGGCCTCATCGAGCGGAAATCACACAAAGCTCCAGAAGTGATGCGAGAGTAGGGGGGGACGCGATTTCCGGGGCGGGCGATCTGTTAGGGGGGTACATCCGGTTGTGATGCGGCCACTCTCTGTGGGAATGTACCTCGCCAACCATGCGTAAGCAGGGCGAGAGAGAGATTGCCCCTGGCCATAGCTCGGGTCTGTGGTACAGCGGGGATTTGGGGGCTCATTAAAACAACATCAGTGAGTGGGCCCCGTTTGGAAGGTTGTCATTCAAGTTGGCCGAAAGGAAGCAGGGCCCCCCCAACTCTCTCTCTCTCCCATGTCTTGCCAATCCCCAATGACATTCCGTCGTTGTTCATGTGCTGGCTGGCTTGTGCCCATTGAGGAGTGTGGAAGTGCTGTCCATCCATCCTCCCTCCCTCCCTTCTGTGCTTCTGTCCACCCTGCCCTGCCCAGCCCAGCCCAGCCCAGCCCAGCCCAGCCCAGCCCATAAACGTCTAATCTCGTCGTGCCACTGGTCCCAAGAGGTTCCATGCAAATACCTAGCCCTGAGAAGAGTGAGTCTCTCTGCATTCCCACCCGACGGCGCAGACGAACCAACGCACGCACCGTCGACGTGGTCGTGACTGGTTGTTGAGTTGATGACTGGACTAGTACTATCTTTTTAATCTTCTTTTTTTGAATCGTTTTGCTGCCATACGCATGCTGTGGTAGACCAAAGATTTTAAACTCTTGGGGTTTTCTTTTTTCTTTTTGCTCTCTTCCTTTTTGCGGCATCAAATTAGCTCTGCTGTACCTGCCTGCTCCTTTCCCTTTCCGTTGCCGTGCCTGTACCTGTACATGTACCTTGCCCGTCCCGTCAAATCCCCGTTCCTTGTCTGTGCATGGTACCTCGAGTCCTGCTCGGCCTGGACACCCAACCATCATCTCCAAGAACAGTAGTGTACCAGTATCCGTAGGAAAACCTTCGCATAAGCTTCCCGTGCCATGCAATGCCTTGACTTGCCTCGCCTCACCTCGTTCTTCTCTCTCACCTTCTTTCCACCTCCCTCAACAGGAAGCAAACTCTCCCACCTCCCATCCTCTCCCATCCTCTCCTCCTCCTTTTCCCGTCTTCTCAAGACCAACGACGACGCCAACATCATCATTGTCTAGCCCCAGCTGTGTGATCCCGATGCGTCAGGTACTCGTGAGCTGCCGTTTTGTTGCATTCATGTCGCTCCTTTAGTCAATAATTTCCCTCTCCCCCAGTTTCCCTTCTGCAACCACCCCCCGTTGTCTAATCCCTGAACCGTATCACCTGTGCAAGTAATACCTTATTCCTGCTGGCCGGCTATCCAGTACAGGGCCACCCCCTAACTGCCTGCCTGCCTGCCCGCCTACTCCAAGGGCAAAAAAAAAAAAATCCCTACGCGTCGTCGCGACCAGAAAAAACGACCCGGGACCCAATATACACACACGCACTGCTGGCCCCAATCACACGGGCCGCTTCTTCTTCTCCTCCCACCCCCTTATTCCTGTCAACAACTTCGACAGCCTGTCCGTTTCCTGATTTTCACTCTCTTTCTTTCTCTCGGCCTGCTTCGTCTCGCGCATGCCGTTTTTTTCTTTCTTCATGAGGGCAGTGAACAAAGGGTCCTCGACGCGAAATCTCTAGAGACTTGGCTGCAGACGGTCTCATCGTCTGCGCTGATCTCACCGTGGTAAGTCAAGCTACCTCTCACCTCACCTAACCTCGCCTTGCCCTGCCTTCACATTCCCCCCCTCCCCCCTCCCCAGTGGTACCTTGACAGCCCACGGCGAACGCCACCCTGATCTTGGGTCCCATTCCTGATTGAAACAAGAGTCCCTCGAAGACGTCTCCTCAACAGCAATCCCATTCTCCTCCTGCTGCATCTGCACAGGACGGCAAAGGACCTCATCGTCCACCGCTCGACTCGCCGCCCGCGTCACCCGCCTTTTCTTCGACCTCCACTGTTGCCGACGGCGAGGACCTCGGGTCCTCCCCCATTCTGCCTTCGCTACCCGCGCCGAGACTCCCTGACCGAGCTCGGGAAATTCTGAGGAGTCAATCCAACATCGAAGAAGAGGAGAGATACGTGACCGCCAGCTGGGGCTCGCCGTACTCAACCCAAGACACGGGACTGCTGGGTAGCCAAAGTGTTGGCAGCGATCAATCCGAAGATTCGCCAATCCATCACATTGCCATTGCCACACCCTTTCTCCGTCCTCCTCCCACACTTTCCTTCGACCACGACGAGTCGCCCGAGCCCTACCTCAGCGCGGCTCAAGTCCTCGCCAATCGCGCTAGACGACCCGCACGTCGATTGACTGAGGATTGGATCCGCCAACACACAGCGGGCGAAAACTCGGAGAGTCGCCATTGGTTTAGCGACGGAAGCGAGCACTCTTCACTGAGCGGGTCAGGGTCCAGCGACGAAGCTGTCTGGCACGACAAGGAGTCGCTGCGAACGCCGAGAGCCCGTCCGCGGCTTGACCGCACGTCCCTCACCGAACCTCGCTACCCTCGCACGCGATCCAGTGTTGAGACACTCAAGGCGGAAAACGCGAAGCCCCGTGACAACGTCGCAGACGCAAGTATGGAGAGCCCGGACCTCTCAAAGGTCGACCTGGCCGGCGACCTCCCAGACCTCCCTGCAATCCCTACAACGCCCAGAAGAAGCGCCAGTGCTGCACATGGCCAGACCACCAAGGCTCCCACCACACCAATGAGGAGCGCCTCGGCAAGAGTTTCGATCAAGGAGCCGAGCATGACACCGCGGCTGAAGAAGAAGGTCCCGTGGAAGGGCAAGAATATTATGGTTCTTCTTCCCAAAGACGACCAGCGTGGACGCCCCGGACAAGCCCCCAAGCCGCTGAACCAGACTGAGATTGAAGGCATGTTTCGATCGTGGCAGGAGCTTGGGTACGACATCAGCGGTTTTGACCTGGATGTGGTGGCGGGCACGTACCAGGCCCCCACAGGGTATTCCCAGAGTCGAGACGCCTGGCCCGACTTTGACGAAGTTGCCAGAGAGCGTGCGGAACGCACATACAAAGTCACGTTGCCTGACTTGAACGGTAAGCTGGGAGAGTTTCGGACGTGAAGATGACAACTGTGCTAAACCCGTCGCAGCTTGGAAGAACTACGTCAACGAGCTTAACGAAGCTAAATTGCGAGCTCTCGGTGTGTCCTTCGGCGACGATGACCCTCCTGCCCCGTCAATATCCCCTGCCGCGTCACAGCCTAGCTGGCAGGCCTCGGTACAATACCCGCCTCTGCCCTTCTCTCCGCCCATGCCTCCGTCCTCGGCCTCGAGCAACCATGTGCAAGGATACCCTTTCCCGTCGCAGTTCGTCCATGGTGGCCGTTCCTCCGCAGGTCAAAGCCCGAGTATGGCCTCCCCCGTTGGATTTGGAAGCCACCCGGCCAAGTACAATGCCCGGCAGTCCATCTCGGTCCCCATGGGCCACTCGCCCTTCCAAATGCCAAATCAGCATTCGCCAATGGGCTGGCCTTCGCAGCACAGAACCGATTCACCTTCGCTGCTCAACGGGATTATTTCTCCCATTTCGCCCTTCGCTCCGGAAGGCTTCGCACCGACTGGCAGTCCTGCATTCAACGCACACCAGCGCCACCAGTCTCTGCAGTACCCCATGATGCCCCACCAGCAGTTCATGCAGCAACAGCAGCCTGCGCGGGCATCTCCACGCCTGCAGGAGGTGCGGGAAGATGAGGAGGAGGCGGAAGAAGAAGAGACCCCCGCGAAGCCACTGGAGGCCTCTCAGGTCAACGACGACGACCTTCAGGCAGAGATCGACGAGGCCGAATACCACTTGGAGGAACAGATGCGCAACGAGCTGGAGCACGAGGATTACAGCCCGCACAACGAGGAAGCCGCTGCGCAGCAGCTTGCGGGCTTCTCTCAACAACAGCCTCCGTCGCATGCGAGGGAAGCCTCCGTCCAGTTTCAGGCACACCCGCAATTGCAACAGCAGTTTATCCAGCAACCCGTCGACGGCCCCGTCCTCCACCACCCGAGGCCCCACAGCCGTGGCCACTCGCTGTCGCAGAACTTCTTTTCCCACCACGACGAGACGCGGGCTCGCAGCGATAGCTTGGCCGGATGGCACGATGTCGACCCCAACCGCATCGACGAGATGGCCGAAATCGAGACCAACCCCAGCAACCTGGGTACGCCTGTGCAGGACTTCAGCCTCACGACGCTCTTGCAGCAGCACCAGCGATCGTTCTCCACCGCGAGCAACCCGTGGAACGACGTCTCGTCGGCGTCGAGCAACTCGGGCCTCCCGAGAAGGCCCAGCCATGCCAGCAAGCCGTCGCTGTCGAAGCTCAACGTCAAGGCTCCCGAGTTCAAGTTCAACCCGGGCCACGAGTCCAAGGCTAGCTTCACCTTTGGAGGTGGCAGCAATAACTTCCAGCCGTCTGTTTTCCAGGCGGGCGGCGGATCGTTTGCATCGTCCGTTGCTTCGCCATCGGCACATTCGTTCGGCGCACAGTCCATCTCCAAAATTAATGCTGCTGCCCCTGTCTTCTCCCCTGGCCAGAGCGACTTCAGCTTTTCTGCCTCTGGCCCCAAGTTCCGACCGGATGCGCCGGCCTTCACACCCTTCGGCAATGTTTCGGACTCTGTCACCAGCCCCGTGTCGGGCAGCGAAAGCGTCGGAAACCGCACCAGTTCGATTTTCGGCAATATTGATCTCAGCCTCTCTGACGTTGTTAGGCCTCCCAAAAAGAACAAGGCCATCCCGATCGTTCGTCCTAGCAGCAGCGACAACGACAAGGGCGACGAATCTCAGGGCGATCTTCCGGACGATGCAGACGGCCGTCTGATTGACGAGTCGCGCATCAAAAGGGCCAAGGCCTCAAGAGGAGATGGCGATGATGTTCCCCTGTTTGCTGAACCGTCGCCTGAGCCTACCGGAATGCAATCACTTCAGCTCGCATCAAAGGAAGAACAGGATGCTTCCGAGCACAAGTCGGGCGACGAGCAAGCTTTCACGCCCGCAGACACCACAATGTCTTCCACTGTCGCTTCCGAGCACCCGACCGATTCCAAGGCTGTCACTGCTACCAGCCCCTCGGATACTTCGCCTGATCAGCAGCAAATGAGCTGGGCGCCTTTCGAGTTCGAGTCAAAGTCCGACCTCCAGAGCTTCAATGATGCTCGGCCGTTCGGTATTGACACCTACAAGAAGGGCCACAACAAGTCCCTATCTGCCACCGCTAGGGCATTCATTCCCGGCGGCGGCTGGGCTGTTGCGCCTGCGCCCGAGACCGAGACCGAGGAGGATGAAGAGGACGAGCGCGACAGGGAAGACACCGTCGAGCCCGTCCTGCCAAGCACCGAGGCTGCGGCTCGGTCGTCGCCTTCGCGTGAACCGTCTCCCCGCGCACCAACCCCTCCCAAATCCAGCGCCTCCAGGGGACTGGGCGCTTCTCGCTTCGCCAGTCCGCCAAAGGCCAAGGGCCTTGCTGCATCTCGTTTCGCGGCTTCTCCCTCGCCTGCTCGCGCAGTTGATGACGAGCTTGAAGAAGGGGAGATTCCCGAGGGCTACGTCGTCTCCGAGGCCGAAGATGATATCGACGAGCCCGAGGCTCCCGACTTCTCCTTCGGCGACCAACCCGCGAATAACGCCAACGATGAGCCCCACGAGCCGACTTTTGAAGAGATTGATGCCATCATGGATCACCTCAAGAAGAACGACCCAACCTTCGGCACGAACAAGGCCACTGCCGAAGTTGCCAACTGGCACCAACCCAGTCCCAAGAGGCAAATCCAGGTCGCTGGCGTTACCAACCTGTCGCCGTATAAGATGCAAGCCGGCAGCCAGTACCGCAGCAGGACGTCCAGCCCCGTCCGCCAATACCACGACCTCCCTGCCGACAACTCGGCGATGCCAAGCACGGAAGTGGAGGATCCTTTCGTCGACCCTCCTTTGAGCAGGCAGTCATTCGATGCTCCCATTACCCATCTGATCGGGGAAGAGAGCGTTGCGCCCAGCGACTGGGAGCAAGCTTTCAGTGACGAGGAGCAGGCCAAATTAGAGCAGCGTGTCCAGTTCTTCGACGGCCGCGTCAATGAAGCCGTCAGCGACCTGCTCGCCGCTCGCCTCGGCCCCTTGGAGAAGGCTCTTCTGTCGATTAAGCAGTCCCTCCGGGGTGGTTCCAGGAGAGCTTCCTCCTCCGTCCGCCGCAGCGTTTCTGCAGACATCCAGCACAGTGATGCCGACGACGAGGACGAAGAGCCTGTGCCCCGCCGTTCGTTGAGCCCGCGCCGTGACAAACGGATGGAGCAAATCCGTGCGGCGGTCCTCGACGCTTTTGCGGTCCAGCAGCGAAGCGCCCCTCCCGTGGCCTCGGTTGCCGCCCCCGCCTCCTTCGACGATAACTCCAGCGCCGTCGTTCTCAAGGCTTTGGAGGAGATGAGGGAGCAGTTCGGCGCCTCTATGCGTCTTGACTTCCGCGGCGAGGATCTGCGCAACATTGTCGAGGAGGCTGTCGAGAAACGCATGCCAACGCCATCCCAACCGGCCACTATCGACCGTGACAACGACGAGGCCGTGAACAACAAGCTGAGCCAGCTCCAGGCCAAGATCATCGATCTTGAAGAACGCCTTTACGTCGAGCGGAACCAGACTGAGAAGGAGGTCACTGATCGTCGTGCTGCCGAAGACCTCGCGGCGGAGCTGGAGAGGAAGCTGCAGGCCGCCGAGACTCGCGTTGAAGTCGAAATCATGAACCGAAGCATCTTCGATAACCGCATTGGCGACCTTGAGGAGAAGCTCAGGAACCAGGAGGAGAGAGCCCAGACAGAGCTGGACGGCCGCCGCACCGCCGAAGATAGACTCTCCGAGGTCCAGCGGCTTCTCCGCATCGCCACCGAAGAGGAGAACCGCCTCAGGGAGGAGGTCGACGAGCAAAACCACAAGATCAAGGCCTTTGAGCAGGCCGCTTCCAACCACGCCATGCGTATGGCTCTTATGGAGGCCTCACAGACCAACGCCACGCAGGCCCAGACTGAGCTCACCAACAAGATCAACCTGATGGATGACGACCTGCGTGCTGCCAACCAAGAAGCCAGCCGCTGGCGATCCGAAGCGGAGCGCGCCGTCGAGACGGCCCGCCGACAGCAAATCGACCTCAGCGAGACTCTCAACGACAACAAGCAATTGCAGAAGTTCCTCGATTCCCTTGGAGCCCAGCTTAAAGAGAACGAGCGCATCAGAGAAAGCTGGCGCGCAAAATTCATCTCCCTGCAGGAAGACATGGCCCAAGCTGCCCGCGACATCACAGAGGAGAATGCCCGCCGTACCAAGCGCGAGCAGGCACTGCTCGCACGTCAAGAGGTCCTGGATGCCAAGCTCCAAGCTGAGGCCCGCACACGTGAGCGTCTGGAGACCGAGATCGAGCGGCTGGAGAACGGCGAGCGCCAGGGAATGCGTGCCGTCAACGAGTGCAAGCGTCTCGAGGGCCTGCTCGGCGAGATGAAGACGGAGAACCACAAGCTCCACCAGTCCGCCATGCGCTACCAGAGCGAATTCAAGGAGGCCAGAGAGTCTGGCATCAACGAGGTCCAGCGAACGCGCGCCGCCATGCAGCGCGAAATTGACCAAGCAAACCACCACGTCAACGTCGTCCGCGAGGAGCTCGAGGAACAGGTTGTCAAGATCAGGGCCGAGCTCGACCAGGCCAACATGGATGTCGAAACCGCCAAGGCTCAGTCTGAAATGATGATGGAGGAAGCTCAGTCCAGCAAGGCCGAAGCTATCGAGGAGCTGAAGCGCAAGCACCAGAACGAGCTTGAGGACTTCCAGACCCGCTGGGAGCGCCAGCTCAGCAACGCCGTCGAGGATGGCCAGAAGACCGAGCAGCATCTTCTCGAGCGTCTCAGCCTTTCGACATCCAAGACCGAGCACCTGCAAGACCGTGTCGCCCACCTGGAGGAGAAGCTCGAGATCGCCAAGGAGGCTGCTCGTGCCGCCGCTCAAGCTGCCAAGTCTGCCGGTGTCGAGCCACCTGCGCAACCCGCAGCGATCTTCCAACCCAAGGCTGCGGCTCCCGTTACTGCCGCCGCCGCCGCCGCCGTGCCTAAGGCCATGGACCTGCCCGAGAAGATCTCGCCCCAGGCCCTGCGGGAGTCCATCATGGTCCTGCAAGAACAGTTGCAGGCCCGCGAGCAGCGCATCGAAGAACTCGAGTCCGCCGTCGACAAGCTCGACCCCGAGGCGCCGACGAAGATTGCCAAGCGTGATGATGAGATCACCTGGCTGCGTGAGCTTCTTGCCGTGAGACACGGCGACCTTCAAGACATCATCCTCGCCGTGTCCGCTCAGGACTTTGACAGAGAAGCCGTTAAGGATGCCGCCATTCGTCTCAAGGCCAACCTTCAAATGGAGGAGCAAGAGCGCGAGCGCGCGATGCAAGGTGGATCGGCCATCAACCTGCCCAACATTGCGCAGTCTCTTCGCGAGGCCGCCTCGCCCCGCGTCGCTCAAGCTGTCGGCCCTCTGGCCGCAGCATGGGGCAACTGGCGAAAGTCTCAGCAGCCCATCTTCGCGTCGGGCGGACGGACGCCCCGACCTTCAACATCACGGCCTGCCTTGAGCAGCAACCACACCCCTTCCCGATCAACGGCCTCGGCATCATCCAGCAGCAACACTAATGGTTTGATGACGCCACCAGCCTCTGGCCTCCGCCAGACCCCTCCGGCGAACAAGGAGGAAGCCCAGCCGACTGCCTTCCAGACCACCGGGCGTCGGTATACGGCCCAGCAGCTTCAGAACAGAGCCCGAGGGCCGTCATTCACCAATGTACCATCCGAGCCGATGCCCCTGAAGAGCCCGCCTGGCCGTCGCCCATCGAGTCGCTCTCAACAACCCATGACGCCCCCGATGATGCGGTCCAGCGCATACGACTCGGACGCTCACCCAGGCGACTTTGACGACACGGACTTCTTTGAAGACTAAGAAGGAAGCATCGACGCGCGGGAGGATGTGTGGAAGTGCGGAGAGTTTCCTTTGTCACTCGCACCGCGGTCGATCTTTTTTCACGCAGCATGCTTTTGAGCCCAAGAATGGACACACTAGAATGATGATACCCCCTTTTTTTTTTTTTTGCAAGACGTACTTCTACTACACTACATCGACCGAGCTGGAGAATCTCCGAGAGCAGACGGTGTATATCTTATCCCTCAGCCTCTTTCCCTCGGGATTTGCAGTCGCCACTGTCTGTCCTCTTTGGGATCGAAGCTTGAGGGCTAGAATTAATTTTCCTTTGCTCTATCTGGTTCGAAGCATTGCGGAGGAAAACATGACGACGAACTGAAAATCCTTGTTTTTTTTGGGTGTGGGGGGGGGAAGGCTCTTTGCAATGTTGTCGCTCGCTATTACTACGCTTGCTTTTACGCTTGGCCCGACTATACACTATTACTGCTCGTGACCCCTCACCACTATCACTGCTACTACTACTCCAACTACACCACACAAGAACGTATATAGTAATAATTTGCACGCCTGATCTGGGTATTATCTCAAGACCCTTGTAATATACAGCACCTTGTAACTACTAATAACTGACTGGCTTTAGTACATATAGTTAGTAGTATATATAATCCGCCTTATTATATTATACTACTATAACTATTACTATACAGTTTATATTATACTGTATTTTAGGTATATATAACTAAGCTGAGCAGCCAGAGGCCGCACTAACAGGCAGTCAACATACAGGATCATGATCATGACCATGCATTGGAACGGCTGTGTCCGGGGTGGAGGGCAAGCCGCTGCTGCCAGGGTGTACCGCCGTTTGCGTGGCTCTCGCGGAGGCCGGTGTCACGGGGGCGTCGCGCATTCTCGAGGGATATGGAGGGTCCCACAGGCACACTCTTCAGAAGTTGACGCCGCGGGCTTCCTAGACACACAGGTAAGCATATGAAGGATACATTCAGTTTCCGCACTCACATCTCTTGTAAGAGGAGGGTGTGGTACCTATCTGGCACACCCCTAAGAGGCACTCTTACCCTCTATGGTCTGGGTAGATGCCTGGATATATCGGTTGTTCTTCATTGAAAGTCGATTGTGGTGACGTACCGACCATGATACCTGTGTGGTGTTTTTTGGTAAACTGTGTACCTATGCGACCCCCAAGGAGGACCGCCTTGTGCTTGTACCTCGGTACCTATCAGGCACCACGACGCTCCCCACAAATTAAACTATGGCGATCTGAAGGGTAAGGTGAGTAGGTGCCTACCGGTACCTCCTTCCGTTTGCCCACCCGGATGGATACCTGTAGGTAGACCAAGATCACTTTCTCCTGTTTCTATCTTTCTTCTCCTCGTCGCTCTCCCCCCAAACTCCATTTTCATTGCATCCATCCATCCGTTCATCCATACAATCCCCTACGTGTCGGTATCGGTTTATGTGAGTCTGTTTCATCGCAGTTTTCGTCCCAACGGCCGTACGATCTTCCGCCATAGCAGGCTGCTAGGCTAACCAGATACTCCTTGTTTAGTTGACCAACGCGGCACTCCAATCATGGAAGAACCTCCCGAGAACGACTCCGCGACAGCGAAGATGCTACTCGTCCAGGACGCTGTGGATATCCTGAACCGAGCTTCCGACCTACTCCCAGACAATCCCACCACAATCAATGAACGGCAGCTGCGAAATCTGGCCGAGTTTGGTAAAGCGATTTCTCTCTGTGGCAACGATGCAGCGAGGCTAGATCTTCAGTACCAGAACCAGTTAATCCCGCTTGGTCAGCCACCAGCACAGGAGAGCGTCTTCCTAGAGGATTACGAAGAGAAGATGGCGATACTCGACTACATCGCCAACACTCCCTTTGTGCAACAGCCTGGAATGAAAGCCAAACGTGTCAAACAGACTATGGTTAGCCGTTTTGTCTGGGCATGTATTTGGGTCTCACCTATCCAGACCTTGAGGCAGTGGAAAGCAACGATCGATGATGACGAACCTCTTCCCTTTGATAAAATGCTGTCACATTTAAATTCCTGTTTGCCTCGTCTGACTCAGTACTGTAAGTTCTTCTGCTATATATGAAAAGCGATCATTACTGATAAGATAAATTTAAGGGAGAGGAATAAACACTAGCCCACGACCGAGCCCAGGAAGACAACAGGCGCCAAAGAAAGTCGTAAGTTTGTAGTTAAGTCTACACTACAGTAAATTCTAGCTAATCTTTACTAGGCTCTACAGCGTGACAACTATCGCTGTGTGCTGATGGGTTCCCATGACCCCGAGGTTGCCCACATTTACCCTCACGCATCTACCGCGAATGCTAGGGTGTGTTCTGACCTAAGCGGGGCATTGCAAAGCCTGTGGGGTGACCGGCCCATCCAAGAGTTCATGGAACAGATGGAAACAGACACCCTTGATATTCCTCAAAATATGATCACGCTCAATTGTCTTATCCACTTTTGGTTGGATAACTTCAAGATCGCGCTCGAGCCTTTGGAGGAAATATCAACAGACAACGAGCTAGTCCTGCGCATAAGACGCATGAAAGACTCCAGCCTACGACCAAAGAGAGGCCAACAAGCCGACTACAACAGTGGTGGTCTTTCGATCAACACAGATCCCAAGGGCTACCTCCAAGACATCCTAACGCCTGCTGGTCATAAGCTGGAACTTGATGCTCGTCACGTCCAGACAGGTCATCCGATCCGGGACGGTCACGTCTTTTCAATCAAGACGACTGATCCCGTGTCTCACCCACTCCCGAGTCTTCGGATTCTCCAGGTCCAATATCGGATGATACTTATGATCCGGCTAGCTGGTGCCGCCGAGGACCAGGACGACGATGAAGACGGGCCCGATCCCCCTCCCGACACTATATCGACTGAATACGAGGAAGAGGACGAGATAGACGAGAGAATCATCATGTCTTGGGCTGGTTTCTAGAAGAAACACATCCAGAAGCCCGGACTTCATCTTCACTCTGTTGGTGTGACCGAGGACCGACACCGCCGGAACTCAGATGGTTCTTCACCTACTGGCATGACCCAGCTCCTATCCTCAAAAGAAGACCTGGATGACATTGCCCGCGAGGAGTTTTTTTCAGAGATCGGGTGGCCCGAAGATCAGCCCTGGCCAACCCCTGGCTTCTGAAGTTCTGATTTGACAGGTGCCGGGAATGATGGCTGGCACCGACGGAGGGAGGTCCGCGCTAGTCGCCAGCATATTGCACCCACTTTGATATATAGATCAGCCAGTGATGTGGATCAGACCCTCACCATTTGAAGAGCCGTCATTATCATGATGTAAACTCGGATTCAAATTGAACGGCCAGGACCAATCGTTCTCATCATCATCGCGGAACCCCGTCCCGCATGTCAAAGTCAGTCGAGATAGGCTCAAAATCCTGATGCGCTTTGTGCTGGTCCAGAATGCCTCTAGCATCTCGATCAAGATTGTTGAACACGAAATTCGTAATAGTGTCATAGCTTCTCGAAGTTCATGTAAACGAAGAGGCCGGCGGGCGAAAGCAATGAGCGAAAAGAGTAGGCTGACATGTCATCAGTATAGCTCCAAGAATCCTTGTGAAGGACTCTGTGTTTAACTCTTTCATACCTGACGTATTTGTGCTGGTCTTGTTGATATCGTTTGAAGATACGATTGTATATCTCGGCGAAGTGGTTTGGCACTCTAGATTCGAGGAAGGCTATAAAATCATCAATGGTAAACACGCCGTCTTTCAACCACTCAACCATCAGTCTAGCATAGAGAAAGTTTCCTTTGGCCTTTTCCTGCACCTTTTGCAGTACCCACTCGCCAACTATTGCGATTAGTGGAATCCGGTCATGGCTAAAAAATCAATGTGCTCTAAGGAAATCTTACTTGGTTTGCCTTCCACCTTTTCATCTTTCTGCCAGTTCTCGTCAAATTGTGGTACCATGCGTACCAGGAAGCCTTCAACGTCGGCTTTTCCGTGTCGATCTGCACTAATCACCGTGTATTCTTCGAGGTATCGTTCCAGGATGTTTGTCCTCCGTGAGCTGATCCAAGCCTTTTGGGTCACAGGCAGGTCTTCGTCGAGACCACGTAGGACCTCGATCATTGTTTTGGCTGCATCTTCGCCTCTTTCTTCGTCCACACCGTCAAGAAAAAAGTGGATTGCGACTCGCTCTGTGGGAGAGATACCGCCGTCATCTTTGCTGCGCCCATAACCGTGCTTGATAATCAAGCGAGCAGCCTCTGCCAAAGAAGCCATGTTCTTCTCTTCTGTTCTGACGTAATCGCTCACATGCGTTGCGATCTGTTTGTCTTTCTGATAGAGATGCCGGAACAACTGATCAATCAGAGCTGCGGCTGGATTCAGACTGGTTATCGAAACGGTAGAAATAGTACAAGAAAATACCATGCAGCGTTTTAGTGACGTGTTGTATAGCCACAGAACAAAGGCATGACTTCCCGGCCCCAGGTAAACCTATGAGCCAAACCTTTGATTTTGTCGCATCTCCACTGGTCAGCCAATCTTGGAAAGTGCCGTGATTCAACAGCCACTCTCCACTATCTAAATCTCGTGTTAAAATATGATTCTCGTGAATCTAGCTGTTCAGGTCGTTATCTGACTTTGCATTAAGCCATCCTCTCACATAGCTATACGCGTGATCTGTGGTGCATCAGCGTCAGTAGGGATTCGCTCTTCCAACCATTCCATACATACAAGTACCTTGTTGGGCATTGGTCTAGACAGCCTGGACCTCCTCAACACCACTGGCTGTCGCCTGAACGTACCTTTTTTACCTCTTGCACGATCGTCCTGTTGTCTCAGATAAGCTTTTCAGGTCTCCAGGAGAAAGGTTCAGTAAACATACTGCTGGTTTGATATAAAAGCCATGCTGAAAAGCTTACTAGCGTCGTCGAGGGACTTCAGCGCCAGCTTCAGCTTTTTGTCAAACTTGATTCCCTGTATAAGCCTTTCCCGGCGCCTGCTACTCAAGTGATCCTTTATAATCTTCATGGCCTCCTGTGCACCTGTTGCGACGGGTTTGAGGTATTCGAGGGATATCATCCGATCATCGTCATCATCATGGAGCTCTTGGTGGCTTTTGAAGCTACCCATCACCCCGTGGAAGGATGGGGAGCTCATATCAGATTTGGCAGAAACTGTGAAGTTTGTTAATGATGACAGCGCTGTTAACATGGCTAATCTCAGCCCATTACTTGGCGCCGGAGAGATCACATGGGTCCTCCTGTGGGCTATCTTTCCCCCCAACACTCTTGTCTACCGATACCACCGCTTCACCGAGCAAAACCAGATCCTCAAGCTGCGTACTATCAGCCAACACAAACGGCTAGACGAATCTAGCTACTGGAAGCTTAACTGTCACATCGTAGCAGACGATGGCATTAAGTTCGGTCTAGCGTTTGAGCCAATGGTCACAATAGTCGACGAGTTTACTGGAGCCCGAAAGATTACCGATCTACGCATTTTACCTCTCGAATACCACGAAAAGAAGTCAGCGATTCGTGCTAGTGCCCTGATTCAAGGGCGCCGACTTATAGAGTTCCGCGAGCCTGGGGTGATGGAGACAAGCTGGTCAGCCATGTTCGAGAACCGCACTAATCGATGGGAGGCTTATCAGGTCAAATTTCCTTCACATGGGAGAATGATGATTGATCCAGCCGGCTTTCGGTCTGTGAACTCGAACATAACGTTTATGCCCGAGGTGCATGCCAGCCTGTCTCGAGAAAGCCTGACTGAAGAGCAACTTATTATTTGCACGCCGGTTATAATGGGTTTTTGCTTTAGCAACTCGAAATGGGGTGTTTTGTAACGTTTTGTTACTAAAGAATAGTATTAGGAAGTAACTATAAGCTAACTCTTTCTAAAACTTAGGAGGTTTTGCTATATCTCGGCTCATCGATGTCAAATGGAATCACCAAGCCTTCAACGATCTTGTCCTAGAAAGGCCAATAAAAACTCTCATTCATTCTATGGTAAAGCAGCATTATTCAAAGGGGGATACCTTTGACGACATGATTTCTGGAAAAGGCAAGGGAATCGTTTGCCTCTTCAGCGGCCCCCCTGGCAGCGGCAAGACTCTAACAGCAGAGGCCGTAGCTGAGACCACCAGAAGGCCTTTATACAACGTGTCTGCAGGAGATCTTGGTATTAAACCTAAGGAAGTAGACCAAAAGCTTAGTGAGATTCTGCAACTATCTCATAAGTGGAACGCAGTCCTCCTTCTCGATGAGGCAGACATCTTTCTCCAAAAAAGAGATTCCGCAGATATCCAACGAAACGCTCTCGTGACTATCTTTCTAAGACAACTCGAATACTATCATGGGATACTTATCTTAACGACCAATCGACTTGCAGAGTGCGATGCTGCGTTCGAGAGCAGAATTCATATTCCAATTTCTTACCCTGACTTAGATGAGTCTGCTAGAAGAAAGATATGGGAGGTGCTCTTGAGAAAGATCAAGAACACGCCACAAGGTGCCGCAGTGGGAATTTCCGAAGAGGATATTTCAAGACTGGCAAAGATGGAGATAAACGGTAGAAAGGTGAATACTTCCCTTCCTCGACTCGGGTGAAGTGGTGGGCTGACAATTTAGATCAAAAACATATTCAGTAGCGCCAGAATAATTGCAAGGGAGGAGAACACGGTGCTCTTTATCTCACACATAGACATGGTGTTGAAGGCTACCAAGTCAGGCTTCAAGGCAATCGACCCAAGATGAGAGGCACTAGTCATCATCCTGTTTTGAGACACTGCTTTTCAGTTCGTGGTCACAGAATGTTAGAGCGCAATTTGGTAATGTCTTACGTGTAGATAATGGTTGTTCCGATTTCCCGCACGCATGCCTCGATCAGACTGATAGGATATGTTCTCCTTTTCAAAATCCAACGGATGTCATTGGACCCGAGACGTTGTAGAGCAAGTCGACTGATGTGAAGATATCGCCTCTAGACCAGCCAAATGATATGAGTAACCAGATGGAGCTGTTAAAGGGTTAATTGCTTGGCTTATTTAGTCTTGGTACGGCGGCATATAATAAGTAGGTAGCATACGCAACCCACCTCATCATATTGTACCACTGTGACTATCACAATATAGTCCATGTTGCATCGCGTTTTTGATACATACGACCATACCCACTGGAGAACTCGGGATCCCGTCCGCTCTCCCATAGATAAGCCAGTGAGGGCCGGATTAGTAGTTGAGTCGGTGACGATCAGCGAATACCTGGTGTTGTATGTTTTTGTTTTGGCCGGTTTTTGATTTGAGTATGCTAAATTGTGCAGATGGCACTTTTCTGCCTGAATGTTATTATGTCTGTGAAATCATGAAAGGCGGTTTGGCTCTGGCGTTGTGAGCATTGGAAACGCATTCATTGGGTCCTCCACTGTGAAAAAAGAAGAAGAAAAAACAGACACGGGCTTCTTTTTTTACTTGGTTTATCTTTATTTCATTTCATCCAAGTCATATTAGAAAGGTGGTATGGTATGGTATGCGTAGTGGGGAAACAACCCGCGCCCCGGAGAAGAGTGCCGGCCAGCCTCTCTCCCCTCCCCCTTTGCCCGTGACGAAGAGGTGCCGATTATACAAATAGTCATTTCTCTCTTTCCCTTCCCGTATTTTTTTTTATATTCCTTTCATCCCCATGTTCAAGAGCTGCTCAGCAGCTTCTCGACAGCCCACTTGACGGAGAAGTTACGCAGGTCAGAGTAGTGCTGACCTACGCCGACGAAGAGCACGGGAACGTTTGTGGCGTGGACGAGGCTGACGAGGGTGCCGACCATGTTGCCGACCGTGTCGCACTTTGAGATGATGAAGCCGTCGAGGGTGCGGACGGCGCCGAAGGCGGCGTTGAAGTTGCGGGCCTGGGCGACCGAGTCGGTGCCGACGAGGGCCTTGAGCAGCGCGGGTTAGCTTTTTTCTCCTGCGTTCAGGGGTGGGAAATAAAGGCGGTCTTACCTCGCCGACCATGAGGATCTTGTCGGGTTGGGCAAACTTGGCAAACTTCTCCAGGGAAGACATGAGGCGCTGGTCGTTGTGCCTGCGCCCGGCGGTGTCGATGAGGACAACATCGAAGCCCTCCTGGGCGGCGTGCGAGACGGCGTCGCGCGCGACCGTGGCGGCATCCTTGCCGTAGCCCTTCTGGTAAAGCTCGACGTGGCCGCCCTCGCGGACCGTGAGCTCCTTGAGATTGCGCACGTGGACGGCGAGCTGCTCGACGGCGCCGGAGCGGAAGGTGTCGCCGGCGGCTATGAGCACCTTGTACTTGTTCTGCAGGAGGAAGAAGCAGATCTTGGAGAGGTTGGTGGACTTGCCGACGCCGTTGACGCCGACGATGGAGATGACGTACGGGCGGGCCCGGCGCAGGGAGGTCGCGGGCGGCGCGGTGATGGCGTCAATCTCGCGCAGGAGGTCGAGGGAGGACGTTGGCGTGAGCATCTTGGTGAGCGAGGCCTCCATGGCGGCCTGGATCCTGGTGTTGATGCTCTCGAAGCTGCCCGTCTTGACGCCCAGGAGCTCCTTCTCGACCCCCTCGCACAGCCGGACGGCGGCCTCGCGCGCCACGTTCTTCTTGAGAAGGTGCTCCTCCATGCCCTTCATGGCTTTGTCAAGGTCCGCCTTGGTGAGTGTCTTGCCGCCGACAACGTTGCGGAACAGGCCGCCGATGGTGCTCAGGCCGGACCCGATCAGCCCGCCCGAGGCCTCCGTCTTGGAGGAGGTGCTGTTCTTGGCCTGCGCCGAGGCCAGGATGTTGTGTACCTCGTCGTCGAGATCTTTCAGCACGAACTGGCCCTTTGCCGTCTTGGAACCCCATGTCGTGTGGTCGACGTGTTCGACCGCGGAGGAGCGGGCGACCGGCTCGGCTTCCGAGTCGCTCGTCGCCGACTTCGGAGCGGCCGAGTAGTCGAGCACCACGTCGTCGTCCTCGTCCGCTATACCGTCCGCGTCCCACTTGCGGCCCTTCTTCGTCGACGACCGCGTCGCCACCTTGGGTCTCCTAGCGGCCGACTCGTCTCCAGACGAGACGGGCCCCGAGCTGCCAGCCTTGCGCGCGCGTCGCGACATCTTCGCTACGGGACCGGCCTTTCCTACTATAACACTGCCGGTACCAGGAGTCGAGGGCCGCGAGGTACTGGGTGTCGCAATGGGCGTCGAATCGTTTGATGTTCCGCTCGCAGCGTTCAGACCGCGTCCTGGTCGCCGGTTAGCATTGGTCGCGTGATACTATGGCGCGCGGCGCATTCGGCTTACCTCTGTAATGCAGACCCGGTGGAAGGGGAGGGTCATCGCCGAGGTTTCCGGACAACGTCTTCTCCTCCTTGGCGAACTCGGCCTCCGAGATGTTCGAGTCGCCCTTGGGCCCCGTCGTCTCCAGCTCTCTGACCTGCTGATCAAAATACTCGTCAAACTTATGGCATTCAACCAACGTCGTGTGAGGCTTCGTCAACTGTTCGCCGTATAAGTCGACAAAAATTGTCTTGATGTTGTCGACAAGCTTGTCAATCCATGACAAGTGGAGGAGTGATCTGTAAACGGCCTGCCCGCAAGCCCATTAGTGTCACGCATGGCTGGGGGAGGGAGGCGCATTGAGAGTCCAACGTACAACGAAAATGACGCCTAGTTCCTTGACAAACGTATAACGTAGTGTGTGCTGGTCGCGTTTGTATGGTGGGTTGCTGGCTGCGGACTGGCTCGAGGCGGCGCCGCCTTTTTCCTCGATGAAGACGTCGGCGATGAAGTTGTTGATGACAGACGGGTTGACAGGCGCATAGGTCCTGGACCAGAGCACCACACCAGAGGTGGTCAGGATCTCGAACGTGTCCAACATTGTGTATGCGCTTCGATTCCTTGAACTGCTCCGACACAAGGAAGCCTTGGAAGTGAATCGCGACAGGCAGAAAAGAGGAGGGAGGGGGACTGTTGGCTTAGGGCGACTTCCTCGATGATCCAAAAAGCTAGCCTGTGGCGCAGACCCGTCGTAAGGCGTGCGGGCCGGCTGCACACACACCCTTTCGCAGATGGGCTACTCCTGCGTCGCTCGAGACCCCCCTATCGATAAGCTCCGGAGCCGAAGATAATCCGCCGGATTTTCGCACTGTCTTCCACAGCCATCGTGAGACCATCCATACAGTGTGAAGTCAAGATTTGGCCCCTGCTGATGACATGGAAGTAAACACATTTCCATATCAGCTACATCCACCTCAGCTCGTGGCCCGCCAAAGACGACGTGGACTCACAGAAGGGAGGCATTCCAACACCCGCAACATCGAACGTCCTCTCCAACACAGCTCACCGGTTTCCCGACCAAAACCCTCGCCATACACGTCTACGAAAAATCCAATCAAGCTCTATTTCGCCCATCATGCAGCGTCCACAAACGTACGGGCAGTCGCCTCCCTTGCATCACCCTGTACCCCAGCATGTCTCGACGGTTCCCCAGCTGCGCTCGCCCCCTCCTCCTGTGTCGCAGTCGCAATCGCAACAAGGCTACAACAGCCCCTACCAACAGCAAGGCGGCACGAGTGGGAACGTTTTTGGCGCATATGGACAGTTCATGACCGACCCCACGGCGCAGGTCGCGGCACAGTTTGGACAGTCGGCCTTCAAGCATGGCCAGGAGTACATGGAGCAGAACGTATGTCGCGAGAGAGACAGAGAAAGAGCCCCAACATACAGATACCGGCAGAAGCCTTTTTGAGCGTTGGGCCGACATGAAGCTGACCAATGTTGCAGTTCAACCGATACGTCAACGTCAACGCCTTGAAACACTACTTCAACGTCTCCAACTCGTACGTCATCAACAAGCTATTCCTTGTCCTCTTCCCTTGGAGGCACAAGCCATGGTCGCGCAAGCAGTCCGTTGGACCTAGCGGCCAGGAGGGGTGGTATCTCCCGCCGCGCGACGACATCAACAGCCCCGACATGTACATCCCTGTGATGGCCGTCGTGACGTACATCCTCCTGTCTACTCTCATTGCCGGTCTCCGCGGCCAGTTCCAGCCCGAACTTCTTGGGTACACGGCGTCGACAGCTCTGGTAATAGTGGTTGCGGAGATACTGGGTCTGAAGCTGGGCTGCTACCTATTGGGTATCTCGAACGACTCGCAGCTCTACGATCTGATCGCGTACTCGGGCTATAAGTTTGTCGGTATTATTGTCACCGTTGCGGTGGCTGAGACCTTCAACGGCGGCAAGGGCACAGGTGGCTGGATCGGCTGGTCGGTGTTCCTCTATACCTTCCTTGCCAACTCTCTGTTCTTGGTATGCATGCTTGCACCGGTTCCCTTTCGCAGCTGTGATGGCTAATCTTTCATCTCAGATGCGGTCTCTCAAGTACGTCCTTCTGCCTGAGAGCGCGGCCAACGGTGCTGGCCCTATGCAGACCGGTGATTCCCGGGCCAAGCGGAACCAGAGGACCCAGTTCCTGTTCTTCTACTCGTACATTGTCCAGCTGCTGTTCATGTGGATCCTGACGAGACCTTGATTGCACAACTCCCGTGGGTCTTGTGATGCTAAACGGAGGGAGCCAAAAGGCTGGACATTTGAAGCCATTCAAACGCAGCTGGATGCAACCATGCCACGAAACCAATTAGAAGAATGGATTTCCATAACAAAAGGCGAGGGGTTGCTCCGAGAGTCGAAAACACGTGTACGATGATGCGACACGCCACGTATTTAGAGCGCGTTGGAGTTTTTAGCTGTTGAGCCTGTTATGCAGTAGAGATATGCCTCGAGTCGAGGAAGCTCAATCCCTGTCGTTTGGAGTGACCGGGAATAGGTTACCAAGCGGAGGTTTGAGATGAACAAAGTACACATCAAACAGAGCTGCCATCCATGTCAGCATTGGAAACCTGCATCGTGGTTCTGCAATGCAGTCAATGAGCGGCGTACGATTATGCAAGTAACGTGCTGCTTGCTTGGGCAAACAAGCTTTCGTTGGCTGGTACGTCAAGCTCATCTCGAATCACCTTCCTTGCCGCTGCCTGCATACAAGTAGTATCTCTCCCTGGAGGGCGTGCAACCACCTAGTAACGGTCCAGGACATGGTACAATTGGCCTTGGCTCAAAGCCAACATCGACTCCGTGAGCGGCCGACGGAACCCGGGTATCTTTGATGCCAGCCTGATGCCTAAAGCCGCCCACCAAAGCTCGATCCCGGAACGGACAACTGGCCGTCGCCCCACAGGAGTGCTAGCTAGGCTGGCCTTGCTCCCTCATTCGCCGATCCGAACTTTGGCCGGTGACCTCCACACAAACCGGGGAACGGGGAACTAGTGTTCCCTCCACACGAACCACATGAGGCCCTTCACGCCGTTTCATCAACCCATCGCAACTCGCCGTGATTACAGATTCGCCAGCCTCAAGGGTGCCCTCTCACACAGACAGATTGCAATATAACCGCATCTGTCGCGCAACACCTTGGCATATAAAACGAGGTCGGCTCGGACACCCTACACGGCCGTATTCGCCAGAGGGGGATTAAATCACTCTGTATAGCCGGTTTGAACAGAGTATCGCTCATTGCGTCTCACAACGAAGAGAAACTCGTACACAGCGCCAAAAAACTTGGCCGTTTGAAGCTCCTCAAATCGACTTCAGAGCCCTCACCATGGCCCCTTCTCCCATCGTCACGGCGACGCTGCAGTCTACTGTCCTCAGCGGCACGTCAAACCTGTTGGCCCAGGCCTTGACGGCCTATCGAACCGATGTATGATGATCTCCTCCACCCGCCAGGTCCGCCAGAAGGATGCGTTGCGGTCGCCGCACGCCATAGCGCCGTTTTACTGTGGCCCGGGATTTCGTTGCTAACCCGGCGACCAGAGCCCACTGGTCATCGACTGGGTACCAGTCGTCCAGTTCATCGTCTACACCATTGTCAGCACGCCGCCCAACTTCATGTGGTGAGTCTCCATCCCAGCACGCTTTCTCTCACACGAGCGCGTCGACGGTGCCCACGTTTGTCCACCCGGCCCCGGGGGACCCAGGGCAGCGCGAAACGTCGTCACTGACCTCCCCCGCCCTACTCACAGGCAAGGCTTCCTCGAGGAGACCTTCCCGGCGTACCACGCCTCGCCTACCAAAGACGCCGTCGCCTCGGCAGCGGCCAACGACGACAAGGAGCTGGACCGCGAGGCGCGCGAAGGCAAGCTGGTCGAGCCTAAGCTCAACATCCGCAACACGCTCATCAAGCTTGTGCTCGACCAGACCGTTGGCGCCGCCCTCAACACGCTTGCCTTCAGCATGTTCATGCACAGCATCCAGACCGCCATGGCCCGCCCGGAGCACCTCGCGGCCGCGCACCACTCGGGGCCGTACCTCCTCTCGGGCGGCGCCGTCGACTACAGCAAGGTGGACTGGCGGGCCGTCGTCCGCAGCAGCCAGCTCGAGTTCCTGCCCATCTATGTCGCCGGCCTCAAGCTGTGGCCCCTGGTCAGCCTGGTCAACTTTGCCTTTATCAAGAGCATCGAGGGCAGGAACCTGGTCGGCTCCCTCGCGGGTATTGCCTGGGGCATTTACATGAGCTTGGTGGCGGCGCGTTAAAGGGAGAGGAGGGGCACATGCCACCGGGAGGGTTGTGCATGGAGAGGCTGGGAAAACAGGGGAGACCAGGCGGAGGGTTTGATTTCTCACAATTATAGCGGCCATTGGGACGAGACGGGGTATCATATCTGAGATGCGGTAGAAGTAGAGGGTTATTTGACCGCTTCATGCATTGTTTCGGGGCAATCTCAGTCTCGAACACGCCAAGATGAATGAGAGGACATTTCTAGACCAACCCGATTCTGAGGGTGGCATTGCCCGACCAGGGAATGCATCGCAGTTCTATCACCATGATATCTGTGCCGATGGGTATCGGGGCAGCCTCGCAGGGAACGCTATCTAGCCGGCGGTAGCAGGCTTTGGGTTCTGAAGAAAGACTGCTGACCGCGTGAGGGTGTGTCCACGAGCGTGGGATGAGACATGTTATTGGAATGACGCTCCTCAGCATCGTCTGGGTCTCGTGTTTTTGGCTTCGTATTGTAAAGCCACACCAGGCAGGTGATGAGGGAGCTAAAGAATAGAGGATTTGGGCGTTTGTCAGATTTCGCGCTTTCAGTGGTGGCACAGCACCAATGTGGCTGGGTTTCTAAGTGAGACCTCTGGGTGCCTACGCAAGCCCGCTCGCTGGGAGACGGGCTGGCTAAGGGTAATTGATGTGAGAGTTCCTTGGTCAGCCCGACGCGGAAAGACGGTGATTAGAGCACAAATGATGAGAGAGGATATGTCTCTCCATCGGAACTACTGCCGTGGAGTGTTCCCAAGTCTGACACCACGGGATAGCCGCAACATGTCAAGCCCGCCGGACAGCGAAAAGGAGGCAGAGGGTCAGAACACGTGGGAGCGATACAACAAGAGAGAGCGGACAGGGGGGTGATGGGATTTGGGACGCGTGCCGGTTGAGTCGATACTAGCTTGGTGCCTGTTGCGGACACGGTTCCGTACGATAATAAAAAATAAATAAAAAATAAACCCGATACCAGAAGACCAATTTGAGCCATGCAGGTGAGCGCTGGTGATGGCTCTCCTGATTGGGCGCGCAATTATCAATCACGCGTCAGTGAACGGCTGAGTGGAGGCTATCGAGAAACGACCTGTGATTGGTTCATCAGCCGGCAGAGTTTGGAGACGGTGTGCTGGTGTCGTTTCCCCAGCAGGACCGCGTGCGTTGGGGATGCTACGCGATGTGACGTCATAAGAAGCACGCTAGCCGCGCTTACACTCTGAGCTAAGGTGTCTGGCGAGAGCGGGAGGCGATCTGACGACAACGGGCTGCTGTGTCGGTGAGTGAGATAGAATCATATCACATCGGGCCCCCTGAGAAGAGGACGAGAGCACACCGAGGCAGACAGAGACAGATGGGCAAAACACAACAAAAAGAAGCGGGATCGGATGGGGTCCCGGAGCTAGCGTGGTGACCTGGGAAGACACGGGCCTACACTAGAACTGGGAGGGAGCGCAGAGGGGAATCATTACCTAGGTAGGTAGGTAGCCAAGCACTTATTTGTAGGTAGGAGTCTACAGATACACTACCTAGTACACCAATAAGAGCGAGAGGGGGTTTGTGAGGTCGGGATGACGCATCGGGCGCAGCGTGTGCGGGCATTGCAATGTGCTAGACTGTCAACTAAGGCGTGCACTAGGTACTAGGCAAACCACCTCGGCGCAATCGAGCACCTCGTACCGCACCTACGGCAGTATGTTGGAGCATGTTTCGCGGGGTTAACCCTCCGGAGGAACTGTCGGCGGTCTTGGAAAGAGAGAAGGAAAAAAAAAAAACTGGTTTGGATGGACGCAAGTTTGACAGTCGCATAGCGCCTGATTCGCCCGCAGGTAGGTACGGATAGGTACCTAGGTACCTAGATATGTACAGTCCTCCTTCCGCCATTGAAGCTCAAGAGGGGCGCCGTACGGAGTAGGTACCTACCATATGATTCCGTTACGGGAATCCCACTTTTTAGTTTTCCTGCCCCTCCTTTCCCCGTGTCTTGTCATTTTGTTTTTTCCTTCCCAGCGTGCAGCCCGAGCCGAGACCAATACGTGGTACAGTCCGTCACTCGAGACTATGGAAGACGGCCCTCTTGGGTCCGAATCCGCACATCTGCCACCTGGGGAATCGCCATCCCGCACTCAGGGTGTGCCGTTCTGCTGATCTCTGCCAAAATGGCCCCGAGGCCGGAATCCCATCTCCTCTCGTCAGTATACAGGCGTTCGTCCGCTTGGTCTTCACCGCTCACACCCCACGCCCACGCCGACCCTTGGCGCTGCGTCTGCGCTTGTGGCTGGTTCACTCGCCCATCCTCTTTGGTAAACTTTTACCGCGTCAGAGAATACCTAGTCGGTCGCGACGAGACGGCGCCTGTCCGCAGGGAGAGGGCTGAGGCGCACGGCAGAAAGGGGATGATGACATGGGGCTACTAGCCGGTCGTTCTAAACAATTGTCTCTGAAGACCATCGAGACCCGCCTTCCAACCATCGCCAACCATGCTCCTGCTCGTGCTCGCGGTACTGGGGTCACGGGTACCGCCGCAGCTGTCGTTATCGGACTGCTTTCCGAGTCCCCGACCATTACCGTTACCATTCATTACCAGCCCGCGTCCACCGTTTTCCTCGCCAGTTCAAGGGCTTCTAACAATCCCCTCCGCCAGACTCGGGGTCAGGAGCTGCGCCGGAATATTGATCTGTTTTCTACACCAGAATGGATCGACGCCCAAGCGGCAACAAAGGCCAGAAAGTCGCTTCTGACGAGACCCGGCCGTCTGTGTAATAAGCCACATTATTGCGACACGACGTCCGACCTTCAGCCCCCAAAAAACTAACCCTGTCTCCGTGCCCGTCTCCGTCCCCCGAGAACCGGGTTCCCCTCCACCAGTGACCTACCTACCTTACCTTAACTAGGTAGGTACTTTGCTTTGCCCCTCGGTCCATCTATCCAAGACCGTTTGCCATGTAGTCCTGCAGCTACTTTACACACGGGTCGGTATAGGTATATTTCGTCTGATGAGCTTTTCTTGTTCTTTTTCTTTTTTCCTTTTCGGCTCCTCTCTTCATCTTTTCCCCCGGCAGGACGGAATTACGCACGCCTGCTGCGGTCAGAAAATCGGCCAAGGCCCGATGCGAGATACCCGCGCAGATTTCCACAGCCGCCAACCGCATAATACATTCACAACAGACATTCCGTCTGTGTAGTCTCCCGCCTTCGCTTGATTTGCGAGTACTGCCCAACATCCAATCCAATTTGACCCACCAGTTCATATTAGGTAGCTTTAGTCCCTCTCTTTCCGTTTGAGAACGGCAGACGGAGTGCTGTCGCGTGCGCCCACCGCCCCCACCCAGCAAAGAAGAATCACGACTTTCTAGTAGCGCAACGACCCTCGTCCACATCATCCACCCTCGTCCCTCATCCACTCTTGCACACATCAGCCCCCCGGCTCGCGTCTGCCACTTTTTCTTTCTCGGCCACTCACCTTGCGTCCTCCTCCTCCTACTACTACACTATCTACTTCTGCTGCATCGCAACCCCTAAAGGCATCACTTGCCCTGCTTTTGGCCTTGGTCCGCCCGCGCGACTATCGACTCAGGGTTCACCTTCCTCGGCGGGTCCGACCTGATTCCCCTGCTCTTCTTATTTTTATTTATTTTCGCTTCTTGGTTTTCCAGGGAGGAAAGGCACGGCAAGAACACAACGCCCGACACAGGATCCTGATCCCATATCCAAACGACCATTGGTTAAGGATGAGAAACGAGACAGAGACTGACAACAAGACCAGCCGATCCCTTGGCTGAGTGGACGACTCACACCCTACCCGCCGCCATGCATCCCCCCCCGCTCCTCAGCGTGGGCCTCGTCGACCTGCTCGAGTCCGACCCGCGACCGAGCTTCGTCGTGGCCATCCTGCCTTCGCTCCAAGATCCCGCAAACGCCGAGGTCGTCTACAGCAACCCGGCTCTCGCCAACGCGCCGGCCGTCCACGACGTTCTCGTCTCTATCACGAGCCGTAATCACGCGAGCTTTTGGAACTGGATCACTGCCCAGGACGCCCACCCGTCGCAATCTCTTCTGTACAACAGCCGTTTTTGGACCCGGAACCCCGTGCTCTCCAAGTGGGTTGTCGTCAGTTCCAACGACTTGCCCATCTCGTCAGAGTCGCCCGAGACGACACACGCCGAAGCGTCGAGAGGGACAGAGTCCATCACCGGGATACTGCGCTCGCATACCTCGACCGCCCAGTCCATATGCTCGCCAGAATCCTCCGAAGAGGATATCCACTCTCATCCCCGAATCATCCGGGCAGCCACTGAGCCGCCCTTGGTTTTGCCAGAGTTCATGCCGGACCAGGAGCCTTTCCTCGACATGCTGGATAGTATCGACTGGAGCGCAACGCCTCTGGGGCCCATGGACCGATGGCCGTCACTGCTCCATCAGTCGTACAGCCAGATCTTATGCAACTCTCAGCCTACGGCAATCTACTGGGGCAATAAGTTCACCGCAGTCTACAACGAAGCGTATGGAGAGATGATCGGAGCCCGGCACCCCGACTTGATGGGCCATTCCGTCAACGAGGTGTTCCCCGAGATCGCTGACCAACTCAGAGACATGATGCAAAATCCTGGACAGAGCCGGCGGGCGAATAACGAAGAGGCGTTCAGGTTCTTCGCCGAACAGCGCGACAGGCCGCCACTGGAGACGTACCTGAAATGGTCCATTGTTCCGGTCTTGCACGACAACGAATGCCTCGGCTTCATTCACATGATAACAGACACAACTCTGTACCACCTTTTCCGCCGACGGATCCAGATGTTGGTGGATATGGGCGAGGAGCTGGGTACTGCCAAGGACGTCAAGTCGTACTGGAGCAAGCTGATCCGGGAGCTTTCGGAATGCGAGCCTGCGTACGATATCCCGCTCGCCATATTATACTCGATCGAATGCGACGGTTCGTCGGATCCCGGAAGCGGGGCACGGCACGACTATAACTACACATGTCGTCTGGAAGGCGCTCTCGGGGTTCCGGCAGACCATCCCGCAATACCTGGAATCCTCCGACTGAAAGAAACCGACACGGGCCTATCGCCACAATTCCGGGCTGCCCTGCGCAACGAGGAGCCTCTGATAATGAGCACATCGGACGGCAGCCTGCCGGAGGAATTACTGACCGGCTTGCAATGGCGTGGTTTTGGCGATCCTTGCCAGGCCGCCATCATCTTGCCCATCCGACCCACGAAAGAGGAGGAGGTCATGGGACTTCTGGTGCTGGGCCTCAACCCCCGACGCCCCTATGACGATGCCTACCAGCTCTACATCCAGCTCCTTGCACAAAAGCTCGCAACATCGCTGGCGTGCACCGTGTTGTTGGAGGAAGAAAGGCGCCGGGGAAGAAATGCCGCCGAGCAAGCTGCCTACGATCAGGCCATGCTGAAAGAGAAGCTGGCGTACCAGACAAAGGAAGCGACGGAATACACGCGGCTTTTCCAGACGGTTTCCGACTTCATTCCAAACGGCTTCTCGATCGGCGATCACCAAGGAAACATTACCTTTGCAAACGGCCTTTGGCACCGCATAACAGGCTATCCCGATGCGACAGCTGAGGACGGAGGTGCTTTCTCCTGTGTGTTGGAGGAAGACCGACAAAAGATACGTGAGGCGTACAAAGAGCTGCAAACCAAAGACGAAGTCGAGTTCGAGTTCCGCGTGCGGGGCACTGAGCATACCAATAACATGTTAACACGGAGGTCCCCCTTCAAAGTCGACCTGTACAGCGACCTGGACAACAAGATGGAGCGATACGTCATGGCCCAGGCCAAGGCGGAACGGGCCATGGACGGAACCATTATCCGAACCTTTACGTGTCTCACAGACATCACCGCCCACCAAAGAACCGCCAACGAAGCGACTCGGCGAGCCCAGCAGGCGGAGAACCTGAAGAGAATGGCCGAACTTGCCACGGTTGGCATGTTCGACATGGATACCGGAGGGCGTCTTCTCGGCGCCAACAATGTCTTCTTCGAACTGTGTGGCATAAGCAAGGTAGATCCCATGGAACATGAGGTGCGGCCGTGGGAGATTTCGGTGGTCAAGGAGGACCTTCCGAATTTGAGCGAGAGCGTAACCCGGCTTGTCTCGGAGAAGAAGCCCCAGACGGCCGAGATTCGTCTGAAACCCACATGGACAGCCGAGGATGCTCGGGGGAACCAGATCACGGCACCGAGATGGGTCAACGCCACGTTCATGCCGGTCTGCAACTCGGATGGCGTCGTCCAGTCCTTCACTGGCTGTGTCAGCGATGTCTCGCTGCAGAAGTGGCAGCTCGAGCTGGAGACCAAGCGGACCGAGGAAGCCATCGACTCGAAGCGACAGCAGGACAACTTCATCGACATGACGTCCCACGAGATGCGGAATCCGCTCAGCGCCATCATCCATTGCTCCGACGCCATCATTGCCTCTCTTGCGAGGTGCGAAGAACTCGTCAACCGGCCACTCAGTCCGACGGCCTTCAGGACACCCGACGAAAACAGCGACAAATACTTTGACGTGAAGCAGCTCCTGTCGGACAGCATCGAGAACGCCGAGACCATTGTGGCCTGTGCGCAGCATCAGAAGCGCATCGTGGACGACATTCTGACCATGTCTAAGCTGGACTCGAAGCTCTTGGCTGTCACCCCCTGCACAGTCGACCCGGTGCAGATTGGGGAAGAGGCCATCAAGATGTTCGACGTGGAGGCACGCCGTGTCGACATTGACCTGAACATGACTGTCGACAAGTCTTACAAAGAATTAGGCCACGTTTATCTCGATCTTGATCCATCTCGCGTCAAGCAGGTGCTCATCAACTTGCTCACCAACGCCCTCAAGTTCACCAAATCCGGATCCATCAGGAACGTCTCGGTCTGCATGAAAGCATCTCGGGAACGGCCAACGGACGAGACGTCTCCCGTGGCTTTTATCCCCCGATCCTGCAAGGAGGAGAGCGAGTACGACCAGCCCGCGCTCAACAACCGCCAGGACCCGGTGTACATCATGTTCGAGGTCAAGGACACTGGCCAGGGCCTGTCCGAAGACGAGAAGTCCAACCTCTTCAACAGGTTTGTGCAAGCGAGCTCGCGGACCCACGTCAAATACGGCGGCTCGGGACTCGGGCTGTTCATCTCGCGACGCTTGACGGAGCTGCAGAAGGGAGCCATTGGCGTGGCCAGCTTACCAGGGGTGGGCTCCACGTTCGCCTTCTTCATCGAGGCATACGTGCCGACCGAAGCGTCGCGGAAAGAGGCCGAGTCTGCGGCCGCAGCCGCAAGGATGGCGACTTTGGCTACCGCGGCCAATACCCCGCTGAGCGCCCCCCGGGTCAGAGCCCCCACGAACGGGCGGAGGACACCCGGCTCCCGGCCGAAACCCCAAGCTCGCGACCCCCGGCTCGACGGGATCCTGGTCGTGGAGGACAACCTGATCAACCAGCAAATCACCCGTCGGGGTCTGCAGGACAGAGGATTCACCGTTGACGTGGCCAATCACGGGGTTGAAGCCCTGGAGATACTCATGCGGTCCGTGTCTCTGCAACATGAAGAGGAAGAGGTGGTGGAGGAGGAGGAGGAGGGATATTTTGGCCAGAGCGCTCGGGACACCCGTACGCCTCCCGCGGCGATTAACCTAATCCTCATGGACATCGAGATGCCGGTGCAGGACGGTCTGACGTGTACACGGCGGATCCGAGAGCTGGAGCGGGAGGGCAGGGTGTTTTGTGCCAGCGGCGGTAGAATCCCCATCATCGCCGTCAGCGCCAACGCAAGGCCGGAGCAGATGCAAGACGCCAAGAAAGCGGGGTGCGACGATGTGCTCGTCAAGCCTTATCGGATGCCGGAGCTGATCGAGAAGATGAAGGTGGTCGTCCGGCGGATGGGGGGTCTGTCACCCGGCTCGCCTCCGGGGTGACGGTGGAAACGTATTGACAAGGTAGCGCAGGGTAAACGGGACCCGCCACCCAGAACAGCAAGGGCTGCTGATGAAGATGCAAAAGCGAACATGGCGTTTAGGTAAAGGGGACCCCAGCGGGACTGGGCTCGGGGACGAGGGGGGTGCTGCTTCCGGGCATTGGCTTGCCTTTTCTACGCCATGGGCCGATAGTCTTGTGGGAAGTAGGAACAAAGATGGCAAGGTCTGGCTCGGCCGCCGACACTACAGAGATACCCCCCAAATGCTGAATATCACACACGTAGGAGGGGCTTGGCGTTGAAAGGTGGTGGGCGGTGAGCATCGGCCACGCCTCCGGTGTTGCGGCTGTCGGGAGGAGGATGATATCACATGAAACGGCATAATTGATTCTGCCACAGCGATAGAGACGCTCGCCGGCCATCCAAAGCGGGGGCGCGGCAACATGGATGAAAGGACGGAATGATACCGGAACGGCCGAACATGATGTTTTTATGCCTCGAGACCGGGCTTGTGAACAATGTCACGTCCGCCCAGTGCCCTGGCGAGAAGGTGGGAGAACAGCGGTTTCGTCAGGTGCGGTTGTACAAGAGAGCCAATCTCCGCCCGCGACCCCCGATAGCGTAGGTGGGAGAGTGAGGTATGTGTAGTGCGTGTGAAAACGAGACGAAGAAGTTGGTGATTGTTTGGAGAGGGCTGTGGGAGCTGACGCCCACCTCCCCCCACTGCGGACGCCGCGGGGCCGACTGCGGTGCGGGGATCTGGGGGGGGGGGGGAGCTATTGGTATAAGTTGGGATGTATATATGCATGTACACCAAAAGGCGTCCTTTTGGTTTCGCTCTCGTCCTGCCGTTATCCCCTATCCTCCCGTCATTTGTGTGTGAGACGTGAGGCAGCCCAGTCCGGCTTCTCGGGTGGTGGAATCAACGAGCTTCCTTCGGATGATAGCTCCCCCCCTTCACAAGGCGGATGAAAGAGGGGAGGTCCGTGACTCGCCTGTGTGAGAATTGTCAGGGGGGCTCGGGTGCTTTCAGCCCAGGGCGGGGCACGCGGGGCATGAGGACGAAGGACATGTCTCGGACTCGTGGGAGACGGGGAAAAAAAAAAAGAGAAATGAAGGAAAGGGGGCAGAGTGGGGGCAATGCAGTGCAAAGCGTGTTATGTGAAGGTTCGACGTCGTCGTTTGTTTTTACTCCCTCCCTCCAAAAAAACGCCCCGCGCCGTGGTGCCGTTTGAGGTGGGTTGGTGTTTGTGTAAGTGAGATCGTGGATCTGTCCATGTAGCTAACGATTCCTAGGGGCCAAAGATCGGATTACATACCTACCTAGCTACCTGGGGGTACAACTCTTGTCTTCCTCTGTCCAATGTTGCCGAAGATTCGCCGGACCTGAATACCATGGGCATCCAAACCGTACCTACCTAGTGGGGTTAACGTCTCTCGAGGGACCGTATCCATAAAATCTGCATGGGAAAAGGAGGGGTTGTTCGTTCCTCAAGCCATGGCCTTCGTTTCAGCCCAGCGGAAAGTTGCCAGGCGGGATATGTACATAGTAGTGAGTTATCGAAGTCCTGCGAGGGCAACCTTGGAGGAATAGTACCTCAATTGGCCGACGGAGATGATCCCAAGGGCGTCTGTCCATGTACAAGTACCATTAGGTAAGGCAAGCATGGATTATACTCCCAATGTGAAATCTAGCCAACCCATATCCTAACCCAAATCCTAACCTTACCCTTACTTTATAGTTTAGTGGGCTAGGGTGAGGTTAGGATTTGGGTTAGGATACGGGTTAGTTAGATTTCGCGTCAGGAGTATGATATTCTGGCTGAAAAAGAGGTTATACTTAATTGGGTTAGACACCGGCATAATACCAAAAGTGTACCGGCAATTTACCCGCTACTGAAGTCAAGGCAAGGTAGGTAGGTAGAGAGGCGCCTAGCTCAGCAACTCCTGCATGGCGCCCTCATCCGAGTGCTGAGAGGAGAGCCCGCCCTGCGCCCCTCCACCTCCAACCGAGCGCAACCGGAGGACTGAGCGGCAAGCCTCTGGACCCCCCTCCCCTCCGAATATAAACTCTCCGCCAACTCCCCGCCGCTCCGTCAACTTCTCCCTCTTCCACCCCTTCAATCTTCCTCCTACTCTTCTCAATTGCTGCTGTTGTTGCTGCTTTTCTCACGCCACACTCTTAATACCTATTTCACCCCCTTTCCCGCTGCAAGCTATCCTTGAGCCCCGCTGCTGCCATCGACCCCTCCTCCAGCTACCCCCCCGCGCGCCCGCACATCAGCGACCGCCAAGACCCTCTCGGACCCCCGATAACCACCACCGCCACCATAATTACCACCGACGAAATGGCGGGCCGCATCCATCGCGTCACCATGTTCAAGATCGTCGACGAGGGGCAGCAGAAGCAGCTGATTGAGCAGTACAAGGTCCTGCATAGCGCGCAGAAGAAGGTACGTCCCGGGTGAATCGACCGTTCCGACCACTTCCATATCTTTTTTTTTTCCCCTCTTCCTTCCCTACTTGTCTCCCCCATTGGCGCCGGCTTTGTTGGGGTGCGTACAACTCGGCGGGAGTGTCGACGTCCCGGTTCGGAGCCCGGAACCCATCGGAGGGGTCCCCGGGTCTCGGCCCCACCGTCGGACATCGACCCCGAGCACTCCCAACTCGTCACATCGGGGATCTCGAGGGACGCGCTCTGTAGACGGAATCCAATTTGTTTTAAAAAAAAATGATAAAAACAAAGACAAAAAAAAACGAAACTGACCTTGCACCCTACGCAGGACGGAAAGCCCTACATCCTCAACCTGACCGTCGGCCACGCCGCCGACGACCCGCGCGCCCAGGGCTTCACCGTCGTCGCAAAGTCCGAGTTCGCCTCGCTCGAGGACATGAAGTACTACGACAACGAGTGCCCCGCCCACGGCGCCCTGAAGGCTTTCGCCAAGGAGAGCCTTACCGTCGCCGGCTTCATGTCCGTCTACTTTGAGCCCCAGTACGTCGCCTGATTGTGTGTGCGAGAGCGCGTCCAAAAAGTCCGCCCGATGTTGAAAAAGAGGGGATGGTAGAAGTGGAAAGGGGCCACAGGGTCGGTTTCCCACGGGTTAGGGTATGGGAGGGGGGAGGGGGCCGTTGTGGACGGGATGGTTTGACGAAGCGTTTGGGGCAAAAAAGAGAAAGAGTTGGGGCGAGCTGCACGGCACGGCTCTGCACCCTTTTCGTTGTGGTGGGAGGGACTCTTCTCCCTGTCTCTCAGCTGCGTTGATTTCGTAAGGGAAGAAATGTCAAATAAAACTCCCTTGTTGCCGGTTGTGGACAGGTATCAAGCTACAATTGAATACATAGGGAACCCCCCTCCTTGGAGAAACGATCATCGCTCCGTTCCGCCCCCGCCCCTCTCCTCTTCCCCTTCGCGTCCTCGTCTTAACCTCCTCTCCGCCCGTCTTTTTTTTTTTGTGGCTACTTCGTTTTCATATTGCGTGAACGAGAATCCTTTGAAACAACAAGAGAAAGAAACACAAGACACAATTGAGGAAAGACCAGACCCATCTGAATCCATGAGGGACCCAAATCAGCGCACGCGCGCGGATCACGAAGCAGCGGCGACGGCGGGTGCAGGAGCCGGTGCGGTCGCTGGGGCAGCCGTGGTGGCGGCGGCGGTGGCAGCGGCAGCGGCAGCGGCAGGATCAGGGGGCGCCGTCCCCTCGAGGTGGTTCTTGAGCCCGTCCATCCAGGCGGCGAAGCCGGTCTCGAGCTGGTTGACCATAGTGAAGCGCAGGACCTGGGCAAGGGGCCCGTAGAAGGTCTCCCAGCAGCGGTACTCGGTGCCGTTGCCGTCCGCGGTCTCGAGGAACTCCTGGACGCGCTCCGACTTGAGGACGAAGGGGGGCACGAGGCCGCCCGTCTTCCAGCAGACGCGGTAGCCCTTGCGGCCGCGGTGGGTCTCGCCGTTGGCCTCGGCGGTGGCGCGGGTGAACTCCTCGAGCTTGGTGACGACGAGGGCCTGCTTGGTCGTCGTCTTGGCGGGGTCCAGCGTCAAGTGCACCTCAAAGGTGACGTGGGTGCCCTCGAGGAGGAGCTCGCCGGGCTGGAGCTTGGCGATGGAGGCCTCGCCCGCGAGCATGGGAGGGACGGCGAGGCCCGAGGGGCGAGTGATGGTGGCACGCGGGACGAAGGTGTTCCAGGTCGGGTAGGTGGCCGGGTTGAGGACAGTGGCGAGGACGGTGGTGGGCTTGGCGGCGATGGGCGTCGCGCAGGCGATGGTCAGGACGGCGCCGAGGTCGCCGTGGGACGGGGTCGCGAGGGGCGGTGACACGGGCGTGGGCGTCAGGGAGGTGGGGATGGAATCGGAGCCCTTGTCGAGTGCCTTTGGCGACTTGGGCTTGAGCTGGTCGGGGAGCTGCTTGATGGAGTCGGGGATCTGGATCTTCTGGCGAATGGCCTCCATGGTGTCGGGATGAAGATTACGCAGTGCTGGGTATAAAAATAAAGATAAAAGGAGGGCGGTATGGGTATTTGGGGGAGGGGGGTATCTCTGGGTATAATAGGGTGTGATGAAGATGTTGGTGTTAATGGACGGTTGATGTAAATGGATGAGAGAGAGGGAGGGTATATGAGGGGGAAAGTCCGGGAGAAAAGTGGCTGTGTGCGTGTGCGTGTGCGCGCGCGAGTGTGCGAAGTAAGGCGGTCGAAGGAAGAGGAAAGAGAAACAGGAGCGATTCAGGTTAGTTGTATCAAATGGACGGGATTGGGCTTTAGACTTCCTGGTCTCGTGAGGAGATGTGCGTCATGGGATGAGGGTTGAAGGGTCGAGGGTGAGAGAGAGAGAGAGAGAGAAATGAGAAGAAAAGCTGTGGTATGAAACTGGCCCGAGCGATGCTGCGTGTATGAGATGAGGGCCGAAAGAGGAGAGGCCGAACAAGTGGAGGTTGCCAGTGGTGTGAGCGGTGTTGGCGGGTGGTGTTGACGGTTAGGAGACAAGCGGGGTGCCGCGGCCCGGACGTGCGGTTTCCTTCGGAGTCGGATCTAGACTTGCTGCGCGCCCCTCCCCGCCCAAAGTCCGGGGTTCCTGGGCGGGCATGATGACTCCACTTCCAGGGGCCCGTGCGCTTCGACGATTGCGGAGATCGGCCTCGAGGCGGGTTGCCCGCCCGGGCCCTTCCTCTTACGTGGTTGCCGTGAATTGGCCGGCCATGCAAATGAGGGGGCATAAAAGAAACCCCAAAAGTGAGGACTCGACCGCGTCGCCCTTGCTGCCACGAAGCCTGCGCTGTCAACCGTGTTTGCTTGCCGACTTTGTTTATGCTCGTGAAAGTGCACTGGCGCCCGGCCATTTGGTCCAATGCCACCCCTCCCTCACCGGCTAACCTTGAACTCAACAACAGCAACAACACCCCTAACGAGGACATCGTACTCTACGCGGCCTGCTGTCAGAATCAAAAATACTTGCAAAAGACCAGGCGCGAATCATCGTTCGTCGAACGACTTCCGCCTTGCTTCCACCCCTCCCCTCCTTGCTGTGGGGGGGGGGCAATTAAGCTCCGGGTTAGGGGTCGAAAGGAGAAGCCATGGCTCTGCATGTTGCCCGCAGTCGACAAACTCAGTCGCGGCCAACCACTCGTTAGTCGAGGCTGAGCATGAAATCCTGCCTTGGAACGAGGTAGACGAGTCGGATATCTCGGTGCCCCTCACCCCCCTCTTGACCATCATCGCCGTCGTCTCCTCGACCTTGGGTATTACCCACTTGAGTCTGCGAAACGAGCTGTTGTATTCAGTGCGACGACCGGTTTCTAGCAATCTTCCTTCCACCATAGGAAAAAGGTCAACCCCGCCGTCAATAGTTCTGTGTCGTATGAGTTCTTCGAGGAGAAAAGTGGTATTCGGTTCGGCCCAACGCCCTTGCCGCTAACAATAACACTGCATTATCGCCATTTCCCGCTACGCACTGACACCCATGTTTTCAAGACTGGTGACCGGCACTAAATATCACAGTCAAAGTATCTTTCGCGGGTTCGAACGCTTCCCGTACGCTACATTACTACAAAAATGAGATCCACAGGTGGGAACCGTGATCAGACATGGGAGTAGTCTTCGCTCGCCGCTCTAGACGGTCTCCCTGCTGCCCCAGAGCCCAAGTCTTGCAGAAGACTCTTGAGGCTCTCAACCAGGGGTGGCAGCGGCTCCGAGACGACAGGAAAGTTGTTGCGGAAGATGTCTCTTCCCACGGACAGCACCATGCTTGGGTTCGACAGCGACTCGGCGCCATCATTCGGATTCCCGTTCAGTGTCAGGCCAGGTACGCCACGGTCAAACTGCAAGAACGCCCTCGTCTCGCGGTTTTCTTCAGAGTCCATGAGAATATATGGCGAGTTGGACTTGCCACCAATGCCGCTGCCCGCCTCCTGGTCCTCGCCCTGCCCGGACGTTGAAACCGAGAGCAGGCCGTAAGCCCAGAGTGTGAGACAAGCAAAATACACTGCGATGGCGTTGAATTCGCGCAGGGAGGCCGGTGGAAGTTGTCGCGCGTGGTGGAAGATCTGGCCGGCGTGCCATATGGCGTGGCGGGCCTCGGACGTCCTCACCCAGCTTTCTTCGAGGTTGCTGAAGATTCTGCGAGCCTCGTCCTCGCCCGCCTTGCCCGCAAATGTCTGCAGTATATCGGGGGAGACGTGGAGAAGCATCATGAGAACCTCCGACATGACTGCGAGCTGGGCTGTCGGCCGCTTGGACGTGAGGATCATGGTCGAAAAGTCGTTTAGATCACGGTACAGCTCCTGGTATTGTGTTTTGAGCCAGAGGCGGTGGGTTGCGTTTCTCTTGCTCGAGGTTCCGTCCGCGTAGAACTTGATTGCCTCACGATACGCCGATATCTGACCCCAGTATCCGTGTAGAAGGGCCATATAGCAAAGTTCAGTGTCGACCAGCTGCTCGAAACCGTCGAGTATCTCAGTGCAGTGCATGACTTCCGACACGCGAGGGATGGTGCGGTCGGGCGCAGCACTGGTTTTGGCCAGGTACAGGTTTCTCCATTGCTTCGCAGACCGGGCTCGCCACAGATCTCGGGAGGCTGGAAGGCCGAAGTTGAGCTCGGTGTACGACATTAACGGATTCTTGCAAAACCCGATGGACGTTTGTATGTCGTGGAAGAACATGTGCAGCACGAGCCGTTTGTAGGATTCGCGTTTGGCAAACTTGCGCCACTTGGATTCCAATACGTCGGGAGGGTCCTCGAGTGTCGGGATCATGGCGGGTGAGTCGGGTGGGGCCGAGAAGTTACCTGCGCGTCTGAGCATGGTCATTGGAGGTTGCAAGAAGCTTTCTGCTATCTCCATCTTCCTCTTGAACCCGCTCCAGATACCCGTGTCCAAACTGAGCATGGAGGCCTGAAGAGCCTCAAGGTCTCTGGTGAAAGCGTTGGAGCCTTCGAACTGCGAGGCGTGTCAGCAATCTTCTCTCCGCTTGGTGGCTTTCTCTTGCTTTGCCGTTGACCGAGGCCGAGAGGCAGCAAAGGGCCAGGGATACGTACCAAGTCCGCCAACCCGAGTCTCAGAACTTCATGGAGCGAGAAGCCAAACTGCCAAACCGCCGGAATGGATATGTATGTCGCACCACTGGATATGATGCCAGCGAGAAGTTCAGGTATCGCCGTCGTAGCATCAAATGTGGCCAGATGAATCCAGCTGTCGCTCTGGTGCTCGTCATGAATGAAATGGGCCTGGACAAGGTAGTTGAGGAGATCCAAAGACGGAAAGGATGGCGTGCGTTGGCGGGCGCCCTTTGGGACCGTGCTGGCCACCACCATGACCAGCAGACTATCTCTCGACGAGGACGTCATCTTGAGCTTTGTGCCTGGGGTGCTGGTAAGTTTGTCAAAAGCGGGAGAGTTCACCAGGGTGCCGTCGTCCAGGACAAGGCGTTCCTTGTCGTGTGGGGGGGAGGCGTGGTGAAGAGCATAGTCATCCGGGCCTGGCTCCCACAGCCAGGGCGACCGTTTGAAGGCGGCGTGCGCCCTGGAAGCGTTTCGTGTATTCGGCTTTGACCGATTGGTTGCGGTGGACTCGGGGGATTGGTTCATCTCGGGTTGGGGAATGGTTATGGCGTCGAAGTTTAGGTCCCAGGAGGAAAAGTCCATGTCTTGGAAGTAGTTGTGCATAGGGTTGAAGTTGACGATGTCGCCCATGACCAGGCCGATGGCGGGGTTCGTAAAGTCATCCTCCATGAACGAAGGTGCGTCCATTTCGTGGGCCATGTCGTGATGCAGAGGCATGAGTCCCATCTTGGAGCCGTCGTAAGCCGAGCCAGGGTCCATGCTGCCGTTCATGTCGAGGGTATGGCGCATCATAGATGTTTCGGACGGTGTGGACATGCCGTCTATGGATGATCGGCTGGGATGTGTACGCTTGGAGGGGACTTCGCACGGCAAGTTCTTGGAGCGGCAGCGAGCGCACGGCTTGGCGTCCTTGATGGGCGTCAGTATAGAGTGCCGCCTGAAAAAAAAGGGGGGGGGTGATAATCTAGATCAAGGAGTGTTTACCTCGCACTTCGACTTGGAGGCGGCGCAATTCAGGCATGCCTCGGCGGCTCGATCGCTTCTCCGTATAAAGGTTCTGCCTTTGCCCGTGTTTTCGCGGTCGTGAGTTGTCTCGTGGCGAGTGAGGAGGTCGGCCCGGTTGAATCGTTTCGGACACCGAGAGCACTGGTAGGGGCGAGCGTTCTCGTGAGAACGTAGGTGGCGGGTCAAATGGTCGGCTCGCTCGTAGACCCTCTTGCATATGTGGCAGACGTGTGTCGCGGAGGACGAGGCGTCGGATGTGCTCAGTTTGCGCTTCCCGAGGTGTTGAGGTGGAGGTTCGGCCGGCTCTTTCGGTAGATCGGGCGGGGAGTAGAGTGGGTTAAGCATGTCGGAGCCAGCGGCATCGCAAAGGATGTCGATGCCGTTCATGTTACATACGGCAGAAGGCGGGCGGGCGGGATAAAGGAAGGGGACGGTGACCAACGTGCGTTATCGAATTGAATTGGCGACGAGCCGCAGAAAGTCTTTGGGCGCAAGTCTTTGCGACGGCAGCCGCGTCGGCATCAGAGCATTGGGCAACCGGGAAGTGGCGGGTTGGCCAGAACTGCAGCCGCGAGTGGGCAGGGCAAGAAACGCTGGACGGGAAAGGTGTGCCCCTCAGCCGAGTTGTGTGTGAGGTGAGACGGTACCTTAGTGGTCCGGCCTGCGGACCGCCCACTTTTGTCCCCAAGTATTTTGCGGGGTTTGGGGAACCAGACCAAGACAGGCCAAGACTCCTTGCTCGAAGGGAATCACGGCGCCGTTGGGCTCCCCCCCCCTTGGCTGTGATTGGCTGGCCGGTCGGCTAGAACGGCCACTAAGATAGAGGAGAGAGAGAGAGAGAGAGAGAGAGCAGAGTCAAGTAATAGCAGGTCTGACAACTTCACGCGGCTCAATGTAATCATATGCCTCGAGCTACAACTTCAGGGCATTTAGACTGAGCCCACAAAGCAGTCTTGGCCTTCCTCTCTGTACTTCTTAGAGCCCATGAGCCCGGCTTGGGCAGACCTGAGGCGGCTGAGACAGGAAAAAGAAAGGCGTTGAGGGAAGAAAGCTAAGGGGCAAGGGCAAACAGCATGACACAGACGTGCCATGTGCATCGCATTGACGCGATGGCGGTAATCCAAAATCCGATGCGGGTCAGGATGCCAGGGAGGAAGCCTGAAGGGCAGAGCTGGCGACCGTCCGCAACGAGCAAGCAGCACGAATGACAAGGGACGATACCCTGACGGGGCCGAGATAGGAATTTGGACGAGACTTGAAACATGATGTTGATTACTAGATGCTCGCTTGCAGCATCCAGCACCCAAGCCAGACAGGGCTGAAGTGGCCACGGTTCTCCAAAAAGGAAGGTGAGATGGGTGAGTTGAATAGGCTACCACGCGGTTTGCAAAAAAAAGCGAACACCTAACAGTGCTATAAGGACAGGGCCTAGCTTCTCGCGCTGAACGTACACTATATATATAAAAAAATATCTCAGATGATCAATAGTTAGTAAAGAATTGGTCTAGCTTTTTTCTTTTAGTTATAGCTTTTATTTATAGAGCTAGGCTTGATAGAAAGTGCTGACTTTGATAAGGATTTGGTAGTACCGGGCGTATAGTGTTCGCTTTTTTTTTTGCAAACCGCGTGGCTACGACTCGGAGGTCAACCCCGATGCCGGGAACTGGCTATTGCTTTTCACAGGTCTAGTGCGTCGGTCCCTGTCCACATCTGCGGGTTGTGGAAATCAGATGCATCCTCGCAGCCCAACAATACGAGCTTTAAGGTTTCAGCATTGCTTGAGATAGTGGCTTCGCTCTCTGTGTGTGCAGTAGCGATACAGCACAATCTTTGGGGAGAAAAAAAAAGATCAAGCATGGTAATAACACAAGAACCTCCATGCCCATCAATAAGAAGAGTGTCCGAGTGTGTTCGGGGCTCCGGGTTGTTTGTGGGCTCACCACGACTTTGTTTGAGTCCAACATTCCTCACACGATGTACACTGGACATTGTCAGGCGGCAGGGCCCCATTTCTATCTCCAGAGATCAGACAAACGTGTCCCAACTCGGAAGCTGGCCCTACCTCCCCTGGTAGATCGGTTCTTGGCAGAGCAGGATGGGGTATTCCAAAAGGGCCATAAAAGGCAATGCATGCGTTTGCGATGGACGCTCGCTTGCTTGCTTGCTTGCGTGCTTACTTCCGAGTCCGAGACTGAGAGGGGAGGAAGAAACATGGTGAAGAAAGCAAGCAAGCAAGTTAGGTACCTTAGTCCGGGCTAGGCCACCCAGGCCTGGACTTGAACAACAACAACAACAACAACAACAACAACAACAACAACAACAACAACAACAACAACAGCAGCAGCAGCAGCAGCAGCAGCAGCAGCAGCAGCAGTAGCAACAACACCGGCAACACCCCAGGCTGCAGCTTCCTCTTGGATCGCCTGTGCTTGCTTTGCTGTTGGAAGAGGTAGGTCATGGGCCGCAAAACTTGTCATATCTCATATTCTGCGCATCAATCAATCACACTTTTCTTTTTCCTCATCCTCATCCTCCCCTCTTCTTCCCTTTCTTTTCCCATCTGTTTCCCTTGCCCTTCCACATTCCCTCAGTCGTCATTTCTTCTGCCAGGCCCCCTGAACAGCCTGCGCCGTCCACATCCCTCCGAAACCAACGGTGAACAAGCCAAGCCTTTTCCTTTCACGCCTCTGGGTGTCCTCCACTACCTACCTGCCTATGGTACCTTACCTGGGCTAAGCGTAGTAGGCAATGCCACTTTTCAATCCTGCACGCTGGCCCTCATCAATGCCAATGTTTGATTTTCATTTTCATTTTCATTTTCATATTCATTTCCGTTTTCATTTTTGAAAAAAAACCAAAAAAAACGTGTGCTCAGCATGCCGTGCCTGACACCGAGAACAAGATGGCCCGGTTGTCTATTTGGCGTCGTCCCCTTTGTCTGGCTACTCGCTACGGATCCCTGATGCATGAATACACCTAGACTGCCCGTGTCGTCATTAATGACGGGTCGCATGTCTTACTCTCTACGGCGTAAAGTCGGCTCAGTAATCACCGGAATACGTCCCGCGACACGGCCTACCGCCGGCGCTACCATTCTATTCTGTACCATCGGCCCACTCAAACTTTGGCGCTGCCGCCCTGACTGACTGCCGTGCCCCCTCGAATGATTGACTCGGCCAGCCGTCCATCTAGCCAGCCGGCCGGAAGCTGATGTGATTCTCAGCCGGGATACCTTTCAGCTGGCCGTATCTGTCCCTCTTGGTCCCTGTTCTTCTCCCTCTCTTTAGTGGAGCATTGCAGGACGTCGGACTCGCTCACGCACCACCCTGCAGACCGTTTGGTGTAACGAGCCAGGCCCAGCCCCGGGCTCCCAGCTGGACGTGTGTGAGTGCACTCGCAGACCCGTGGAACCGGGACCGATTGGGCTGACGGGGTTGAACTCACTCGCTCGCTCGCGAAGCAGGGCAAACAGCTCGCGCGGTGCCGACGTCACCTCCTCGCCGCAGTACTCGGTCCATCGTCGTTTGGTAGGTACACTACGGATAGATATATATGTATTTTTTTACATGCATACCCACATGCTATAGTAATCCGTAATCACCCGGGCCAGCGGCATGTGATGCGTAGCCAATGCACCTGTTTGCTTTTCCGACCATCGTATGTTTCCCCTTCCTAAACGTGATGCTACCTCGATCTTGACCGATATACACTGAAGGGGGGAGAAGAAGGGGAGGGGGGGGGGGGCGACCGCCATGGTGAGGCTCCACCATGCAGGTGCAGCATGCACTGCAGCCAACTCGTTGCAGACGCCGATGCGCACTCGAACTTCGAACTCAACCAATCGACACATTTCGGGGGTTCTCTCCGAGCAGAGCGACCCCCCCTGGGGCAGTATCGCGATCGAGCCCCTAACGCCATGTGTGCTCCATCTCTCATGACCGATACCGACAGGCCTGCAACCATGCCGTCAGCGATTCCAGATCCGAGGGGTGTGCCGCGCACATGTATCCTCCTCCGCACGCCCTGTGATGGCTTTTGGCTTCCGAGTGTCGAACAAGTTGGGAACGGCTTTGGGGATGGACACTGAGAGAGAGAGAGAGAGAGAGAGAGAGAGCATCCTGTTTTCGTTGATACGTCCCTATACTGTAGACCGAAAGCAAGCATCTCCAGATGGCTATCGTTGCAATCCCTAACTCCACACCCCTCCCCCGAAGCTCCAAGTCCCAGGCGCCGGTTGTGGTATTGCCATGTCGATTTCTGTTTGTCGTCCCGCCCGGTGTAACCCTCCTCCAATTGCGCAGACCGATCTAAAAATCGTAACAGATAATGGCTCGTTAACATTATTACAGGGCCAGTACCCAGATTGGCCCACCCAGTCGTTTTGATCTGCCCCCTTTTTCCCAGTTCCCTCACAAAAGAAAAATAAAATATGACGAAAATGACTTTCTGCTGCTCGGGCAGACCCCATCCGGTGCCGTGCCCGCACACAACCCTTCACTGTCTAGCTTCCGTGTGTCGCCGTTCGCCGTCGTCCCAGGGTATCGTTATTGTTTTTGGAGTTCCCATCATCGCATCGCAGCCGAAGCCAAGGGGGATTATGGCCTACAGAGAGTTAGCCGCGCTGCACACATGACGATGAGGCGTCGTGGGATGAAGTTGAAGAGACTCACGCGAACTGGTCTAGCCGCAGGGGGTGCCGCAGTAGCCGCACTCTTTTCCGGGTAGCACCCACACCTCTTTACCTGAGGCGTGGCACGTAGGGCATCGAATGCCCGGGAGGAGATGCTGCGACAAGTGTCAGTTTTACCGGGTATAGCGTGGATGTGGGGTGCAGTCGCGAGCTCACCTGTTTGGAAGCGCTGGACGACGAGGGCTTCTGTTGGGTTCGGGAGGCGGCCTTGTCGACCTGATATTGCGTTGAGCAGACCATGATGGCGGGGTGTAGAAGTGAGAATGGTAGACTGGGTGGTCTGTAAGATGCAGTTGGCGAAATGTGTGTGTGTATGTGTGTTGGTGGAGTTACGGGAGCTGTTGATGTTGAGACTATGAGCGTGGTGCTTCAAGCGAGGCCTCTGACTCTTGTTGATGTGCGATGATGGTGATCCAGACGAGGCAGAGTTCAAGGCGGCGCGCGTGGTCTCTTATACTTTGGCTGTCTCCTTTGAACATGCACGACGAGGACAAAGCACTGTGCTAGCCGGGCTGGACACGTCTGGCAAGGATCGGGTAGGCAAGGTAAGGCGAGGCAAGGCGAGGCAAGGCGAGGGAGAAGAAGAGGTCAAGCGGAAGCCGATGTTCCAAGTCCCTGCTCTGGTTACCTACTTAGTGCAAGAAGAAAACATGACAGTGCCATCTGATATTTACCAACCGGCGAGCAAGCGGCGGAAGGCCAGCAGCAGCAACAGCACAGCCAAGCAAAAGGAACGGGAAGGACGAAAAAAAAAAAGAAGTACCTAGGCCGGCAGGTCGGTACAGTGCAGATGGCACATATCACATTCTGAGGCGGAACTACCATGTTAGCAAGACCCCCCCCTTCCTCGAAGGCGTATGAGTGGCAGCAGTTCCCAGCGATGGACGATTGTGGCGCTAAACAGGTTACTAGGATCTCAGGACACCGACTACCTACTAGGAGGTAGAGTAGGTACATCGGCCTGCCTTGCAAGGATGGGCGTTGGAAGAGGAGCGTAGGTACCCTGGGTGACTCTCTCTGTCAGAGGGTGGGGTGGGGTCAGGCCCCGGGTGATGGCTGAAGAATTGTTGTTCATCGGGAACCGGCGTATGTGTGTGCGTAGTGTGTATTGTGAGTGAGTGCGTTTGTGTGTGTGTGTGTATGTGTGTGTAAGAGACAGACAGAGAGAGGGAGATGGGGGGGTGTACATACGTCTGTCTCTGTCTCTCTTTTCTTTCTGGCTGGATGTTTCGTGGCCCTTTTTTTTTGGGCGAGGAGGGGGGTGTGAAGAGTTTGTGAGAGTGAGACTGGCCGCGCTCTGCCTCGTCGGGATTTTTATACATGTAATATATCTTTTTTTTCGTTTTTATCTCACATTGTGGTGTCTGTTCGAGGTGAGACAAGAGTTGAACCAGATCAGCAAGCCTCCCTTCCACCCAGAGCCAGCAGCCCGAGTCTGAGGGACGGCACGGCAGTTCGGGCGAAGAGGGCCCGGCTTGTTGAGGCACGTTGCAACTTCTCGCGGCTGGCGGCGAATGCTTCCGAGGGGAAGGTTGAGCCTGTTCTTAGGAACGGGGATTGGAAAGCAAAGTGAGCCAGCGCTATGATGCTCCGTTAACTTAGGTACCCAAGGCACCTACCTATCTAGACCCCTTGTACTGACTGGCTTCGACCAGTCAGTCGGTTAGTCCCCCCCCCTTCCAGCGCACGCCCATCATTCATGTAACCCCCCCTTCTCCAACCCGATCCCCAATGCCCCCCCCCCCGGTTCACTCATTGGCCCCCAGTAGGCAGTCGATCGAGAGACTACTGCAGCAAGGGTCAATTGATCAGGGGGGGTCGAGCAAAAGAAGAACCCAGGCGAGTGGGTCAAGTCAAGAGCTCTGTCCGATCTGCCCCGGGATTCCTTCGGAGCCACACCACTTTTTACGGCAAGCCGTTAATGGTGATTGCTCTCGACCCGGCGGCGTGAAGCATCGCGAAGTTCTTCCTCCGCATGCCATATTTGATACCTTCCCTTTACGCATGCAGCCAACGACTACGACGGCGCAACCATGCACAACATGGTAGACTGGCGACTGATGTGATCGACGCCATTAGCCAAGGGTGCCTGCCTACCTGCTTGCCTGCCTACTTACATACCCGGACGGTAACATGGTACGTGTACCAATGAACCCTGCAGAACCCCGTGTAACCTGTACCGGAACCGGGATGGGAGGCTCAAACGGCGCCGTCGCCCCCATATACCTGGACGTTGTTCTTCTTCTGCACTTTTGCTTTTCGCGGCGTGCGAGGCTTCTGAGGACGAGGTCAGGAGAGCCCCTCCACTATCACCCCTGGCAAGTCAGCTCCCGGCAGTTTCATGACGAACCGTTGACGACAGAAGCGCAGGGCTTGGCAAGATCCGAGCCTGAATGTTGGGCTCGGTAAAAATGGACGGAGGAGGAAGCGGAATGCTTTATTTCTTGTTTTTCTATTCCCTCGTACCGTGCGTCAGTCGTCGCATCCAGCCTCGTGACGATGCGCCCAAGGTAAGCGGTAGCCAACGCACGTCGTCGGCGTTGGTGTTGATCTCTACACGGAACTACCTAGGTAGGTACGATGGGACCAGGGGGGTCGCTTGCCCGGGCCCGGAGACTTTGTGCGAAGCGGGAAGGGGAAGGGACCCAATAGAAAGCGGCATATGGCGATCGAGCAGGGGAGGGACGAACGAGAGCGTGGTCCAGAACGGCCTACAACATTCGAGTTCCGCGTGCGAGTAGAGGCCATATCAAACTCTGTTTAGATTGCTATGGGTGAATGACGACGGCAGGGAGATGCCTCTGGAATTAGTCGCGTCATTTCTTATGAGTAGTCGCATGAGCTCTGACGCCGACAGGATATATTAGGTTTTGCGACGAGCAAAGCAAAGAGACTAACGATTGCGACCCCGGCCTCTTCAACCATGGGATGGTCCTATTGGCCACATGGGGGATGGGAAGAGCCCTTCCGGGGGCCCGGGAGGAAGGGGGAGGGGGTTAATCGCGGCTGGCTCTGATGCGCTGCTGCTCATCGTGGGCGGTTTCGGAGCCGGCGACCGCCCCGATTGGCGGCCTCGTTTGATGACCTTGGGGACCCGCAAACTCTTGACTGTACGGAAAATTTCGTCATGTTACCCCTACTTACTTGCGGCGTGCTGTTTTTATTTTATTTTATATCGCTCTCCCGCACAATCAAAAAGTCATACGAGGCACAGTTGCACTCGCACTCGCACCAACGCACCTCTTTTGGCAAGGGGGGGAGGGAGGGACATACCGGTACCATGATTGAGTCTGCCTGCATACCGATATGGATCTTGCAACCGCTTCTTCGATTGTTGGGTGGCCAATGCATGCATGGGTGGCGCGCATCACCCCTCTCCACCCTTGGGTGCCCTAAGTATGGTACACCCAAGATGTCGCCAGATCTGATACCCACCCACCCACTTCACACACACTGAACCCATTATCGCGCATCTACTTGGGTCGTTTTGATCGGTGCGTTCCCTTTGGTTTCTGTCATTTATCGAAGAAAATACCGCGTGCTCCGTCATGTTGTGTGATACATTTCTCAGCTCCGCCCCCTTCCCGCTCGCAAAGCCTACCTACCCCCTTCAGCCCTTCAAGCCTGTCCCCGCGCTCTATCAGTCGTCAAAGGCTACGCCTCAAGGGTCATGACGGAAAGGTCTGGCGGCCTTGGCTGAGAGGGCTCTAAGCAGCTCAGATCCGAGACGATGATAGCTCGACATACCAGCCCACGACACCCCATGGCGCTGCTTCCTTTGAATACCGATTGGCTCGGCTCTCGCGAGACAGCACACGCGGAAGGGGGAAAAAACGAACGAGGGGCGGGGATGGGGAGGGGCAGCGGCAATGAAGACAACCCAAGGAGGCATACGAGTAGTCGATTCCATGCTTCTTGCGGAGAAGGACTATGCGAGGTACAACCAAGGCTACCAAGTGAGAAAAGGACAAGCCGCAATGGACGGAATGTAGGTAGGTAGGTAGTTTACATCGCACATGCACTGCATCCACATCCATATCACATTCGCATTTACACGCTCCTTCTTCCATGCGTCCCTGCTCTGCAGGCCCACACCGGTTATTACGAGTACAAGTGTACGTACCACGCGTCTGGGAAAGAGTGCTAGCAACTGGAAAAAAGAGTGCACTACTACAGTACCTAGGTATGTGTACTACTCTGGGTTCGACTGATCCACGCCGAGTCAGATGGTGGTGTATTCGTATCGAGGTATGTATTCGAGGCGGTCCCCTTCCTGATAGTGCCTTCTTGATGGTGTGCATTCGTTCGTTCGTAGGTACAACGGCACGTCGTTTCCTTGTGTCCGGCATTGCTTACTTAATTTTCCCCCCTGTCCCTGCTGCACCTTCCTGTCCAAATTCATTCCATGAGCACCCCGATTGCAAGGTCCAAGACCTCGCAAACATCAGCACCAACGCCATCCATTCCTCCGTACCCTCGTTCCTTGTTTGAGGACTGCCCATTTCGCTGCCTTCTCGGATGTGGGTTCTTCCCCCATCTACCCGGTGTCCATCCCTTTCCTTGCCCTCAGCCGTGCAAACGTACCATCCTGGAGCTCCAAAGCAAGCTTCACACACACGAGCTGCAAGCAGACGGCCGCTCCCCCTCCCTTTCCCGCACCGCTCTTCCGATTTTATTTTTCTTTCTTTTCTAATCTCTCGCCAGCCAAATCCGGTTTCTTCATCCCCCCTCCCCACCCCCCCAGACCACGCGAGTCGGCGATGCTTCCTTTTCCCCGACAAGTCCCATATCGCGTGTGGTTCACCCCAAAAATGTCCCAGCCCGGTGTTCCCATGTTACCATTTCGCTTTCTTTTCTCTGTCCCCTGCTCCACGATTCCCTTGTTTGGAATTGCTTTTTCATTATCTTTCTCCCACCCCCCTCCTTTTCTTCCAACCGTAGGCCCTTAGCGTGCCATTCTGCAACAGTTGGGTCACGCATCGATCGGACAGGGTCATGAGCTTTTTCGGCATGTGGGCCAACGGTGTGCTGGGTGGGGGGAGGGGGGGCTGGCCACCCACATCGTGTCCATGTCACTCTGAAGCAACATGAGCTACCGTACACAGGCGGCACGGCTCGACGGCAACGGGGTTCTTTTCGTTGGGCTCCTGTCGAGCAATCATCGGCCTACCTGTTCATCAATGAGCGGATGCGTTGGAAGCCGGTGGGGTGCCACTCCATCAGCAGTAATAGGTCGACCGACTTTGTTACACCACTCGGCTGCACCATAAACCGCCAACGATCGGAGAAAGAAAGAAAGAAGAATCATTTTTCCTTCAGCGCCAGTTGTACCTATGCTGGCTTGGATCTGCTAGCTACGGTACACCCACTACTGCAAACGGCGGGAGCCTAGCCCCATCCCGGATTGCTGGTTCGACGTGGGCGCACCGCCGCCCGACTATTCTGCATACGGCTTGACGTTGTACAGTATCCGTCGTCACCGCTCACGATCTAACGTTGCCCACGCACCATGTATTTTTGCCGCCACAAGACGATATACCTTATGAACAGTTCAGACGCCAAGCTCAGACGCCAAACTGGGTATCACGAGCCGCCTTGTTCGAGCAATGCCCACGAGGCTGGCATATATGTATGCCAGTTTACTTCAGTGGTACCTCGGCAATATGCATGCCAGTTCGATTCACCATGAGACGTTGCGTTATTTCTTTTCATCACCTTGCTGGCCATCGTGCAACACGACCTCCGCCCAAGGGGTTCGTATCTTTTTTTTCCGCGGACATCGGTTGCAATCCCGCGTGTCCTGTTGTGTTCCGAAGCAATGGCACTGGTCACCTTAACAGGCCGGGGGTTTCTTGTGCTAGGTAGGCCCAACCAACCAGGAGTTGAGGCTCATTGTTTGTTCAATGATTCATGGAGTGGCGGCTTGTTCCGCCCTCGAGGGATCCCGACAGTCATGTGGCCCTCGTCTTGGATGATAGGCCCAGAGGCCCAACAAGCGGCGCCAACGCGTCGTGGTGTGGGCAAGCTCGCCGACAGCCATCAGCCAGGTCTAGATCCCAGTTCTCGATCCGTCCGTCCCCGAAATCTCAGTCAGCCTTTTCCTGTATTGAGCCAGGAACGCCATCGGGAATTTGGTGACTCATCAGACGGTTTCATATCCCCGCCTGCCTGCCAGGCAGATTGCTGTATCGGCTTTTTGTCTGCGAAATCCCATCGTTGTCATTTACGACCAACGCTAACGGACCACAACCAACGGCTGATTGTAGCCACTAAACGAAATGTCAAGCCCCTACGGCTTCCAAAGAGCGCCTCCTGGCTGGTCCACATAGGTACTGCTCCAGGCGCCGGTGTGTGTAGGGCCATCCAATGGCTGGCATGAGGGCTTTCGAACGCTCCAACACGCATCTAGTGCGTGCATATCGAGCATGCAAACTTGTCGAAATGACCTGTCACATAGCACATGAAATGCACAGGCGATCAGGTTTTGTATCGAACCCCGTCAAAGTCTACCGATGCGTTGTCCACGACAGCTGATTCCGTTGAGGCCTTCGTCGAGAAAACGACATGTCACATCGATCAAATCGCCCGACCAGGATCCGGTTTCTGCAATGATCGCCCAGTCGCTGAGCTGTCTTTTAATCTAATATTTGGCATTTTCGGTTTGTTACTTTTTACGAAACCCGTGGCTAACAGGCTAGCCACTGACTCACGATTACGAGAGATCTGCCAAGCCACAAGAGGCTCTGCTTGATGGCTGCTTGGTGAGGCTCGCGTCGACCGACACTGATCAGATCTCGTTGAACCCACATCCGGCCTATTCAACCTCGACTCAAGCTTTCTCCCTTGCCCCAAGGTATTCATTCATGTATGCCTCACATGTCAAGACACTCTACAAGTCAAAAGTTCCGATTCAACGCTGGCAAGCATTCCGTTCGCATTCCTGACAGCTCATCAATGATAATAACGCTATTCTTGCAATGAGGATGCCGGCATATGTAACCACTCACAAAGACGTGACGTTGTGTACTCCCTCTTCCCCCCCCCCTCGCTTGGAAGCTGGCTGGTTTCATCGAGCCCCAAACGTCAAACGCCAGTATCTCTGTCAAGGCCTGTGGCTATTCCATGTTCTCGGTCAGACGTTGCCTCGCTTGACACGTAATCCCTGCAAGCTTCACAAGTCGAGGCTGCAAGAGGCGAGTCTCAACCTTGCAAGTTCAGGTCTCAGGCGGGGGCCCCGGTCTGAAGTTCCATTTGCTCATGCACGATCGATGCCGCCCTCGGTCGGTCTCTTGATGACCCCATATCTGGCACCGGGTTCTCGGTTGTCTCTTTGCCAACGACAGGCATACCTGGCTAGTCAACCAAGCTGTCGGAACTGTCCTTTAGCGTTCCGGTTACTGCACCACATGGTCACACACACAACCGAGAGACAAAAGCGGGTTGTTGCATCCTGACCGCCTCCAGTTCGGATGATCTTGACGGGGAAAGTCAAGTCGAGAGTTCTGATCTCGATGGCAACTCCGCCGAGCGAAGGTTCGAGATGACAGGATAAACAAGTGTCTCGCCACCATGGATCTCTGTCCTTTGCATATGGGTTTTGTGATGACCTGCCATGCACAGGGTACCTGATCTTCAATGCTCATATGCATTGATCAACTTTGCTGATGCGGTCTTGTTGCACCGCCCTGGTTCCCGCACCCCGAGGTAACCGCATCCTGTCTGTTATCATCCGCCGCAGGTTACCTGTCAACTTTATTTGGCAGCTTCTGTGTGCTTCGACTCGGAAAGAAGCGTGGGATTCCGCCTAGGCTGCCATACGCGTTGGACATGTGATGCGGAAGCTGGAACGGCACCGGTGTACGATATCCCAACGGGAAAAGCCTGTTTTGGTGGCTGCTTGTTCTCGGAGGACTCTCTACAATTGGACTAGCCGTCCCTGAACATCGAATCTCGGTGATAACTGACAAGTCGTATATTCGGGCCGCAACATGCAGCCTCCTGCCCGGCATTGCAAGCCCACATGACGGTCATAATTTCTTCTTGCTGTCTCACGTCCAAGAACCGGCGAGGCCTATTAGCGAGTCTCAACCATTCCTTTCTTCTCTGAGGAAGTAGCCTGTCCCACAGTCAACGGCTGCGCTGGGCTAAGAGTACCTTTGGCTACACCATCATGCCCACATCCTGCAATAAGGAGTCCTGCGATTGACGAGCTCCCGCCGAGCGTCGTCTGTTCTTTTCGGTAGCATCCTTGACAAATGCCGAACCCGTAGCCCGCGATTAGTGCCGTCGATTTGGGTATCGAGGCAACCGAGCTGCCAATCGCGCATCTCTGCCAAGCTGCAGCAATCAGGCAGGGCTGCAGTACCTTGTGATGAACCCGTAGGCTGCGGGCTAGCAATAGCGCTATACATGCGTAGATGATCGGCCAGCAGGCCCGGGGCGGAAAGGGACGGTATAGAAACATGCCTTTTCGAACGCGGTTTGACTATGGCCCGTCATCTTGGCCAGATATTGGGGGCGACTCGGAATGGACGTGACGTACGCCTTGCTGTAGCTCCAATCGGGCCGCAGCCGACTTGTGTCAGCGAAAGGAAGGGGAATGATGACCTGTACGGGCGTCCACCAACTCGGAACGCAAGTTTACCACAGAGGGCCACGGGGCAGGGCACGGCAATGACGATGTGGCCTGGTGGCGTAGGGGAAAGGGAAGACACCTTTGCCCTGCCGTTTCGCATCCTGGTTCCGGGCCTTAAACGACAAGAGAAGCATGTCGTGGTCGGGTGTAATAGGCCCTGGGGACGGGCCAGATACAGCTACGACTTTGGTGGCCGCGAAGGGGGCCGGCCAGCGGAAGAAGAGGATGCAACAGACCAACCAACACATCATTTCCTCGTCTGCGATATACGCGCATCTTCATCCCGTCTACCTGAGTGAGACCTGCAAGTGCCCGTTCGCTTTTCAGTGCGTTGAGGGTGGGGGGAAGAAAAAATACTCAAAGATTTCTGTCAACTTATTTTTTCCTCTTGCCCTTTTCTTTTCTTTTCTTTTTTTCCCCTTCCTTCTTTTTTCCCAAAGATTGTTTGTGACGTGTTGGAAAAAAAAAACGCTTCGAGACACCAACGCCTCAAACAAAGCCCGTCCAAGAAGACTCGAGAGACCAGGCCCTATGGCCCGGTGTGGCTGGGGCCCACAAAGTGAGACCGATTTCAGGTCAGAAGACGGACTCCAGATGGAGGCGATTCGGATGGAGGCGGTGGGGGGGGTTAAAGGAGGGCCAGCTGACGAGAAACACAGAGAGATAGATAGCTTGGATCTTCGGCCCCCAAGCTGGAGAGAGACAGACGGATGGAGAGACATAAGACTCAAAGACGCAAATACGGGGAGATGATTGAGCCAAGGATGTTTCCTCGCTTCCTTGGTTGTTTCTTTCCATCTACCTAGTGTAGCTACCTCATGCGCGTCCGTGGTGTGGTCTCACCCTGTTCACCCCCCCTTGCTACCTACTCTAACACTGTACCTCAACGGGTTCCTGTGTGTGCATGTGTGTAATGTTATACCGGGTTTTGCTTTCACTCATCGCATCTCTCATGCGGCATCTATACATTGTCTGTTGGTCATCGCCGAGGACCCCTCCCTCCTCTTCTTCCTTCTCTTACCGCCACCAACCCCCAACGGAAAGATAGAAAAAAAAGAAAAAAGTTGCCTCTCATGACCGATTGTCTCTCCTTGGTACATGATTTAACCCCCCTCCTGATCCCGCCAAACAGATGTCTCCTACAATGATATGGGAAAAGATGGTGGGAATTGATGAGGGTTATGAGATGGAGGCGCCCTCCTTCTTCGTTCCTACCACACCCCGCCCTCGCCAGCCGTTCGCTGGGGCGACGATCTGGAATTAACTCCCCGAGACACGAATCCCATGCCCGTCTCCTCCCCGTCCCCCTTTCCCCTCCCCTTTTCCATTCCCCCGATGTGCAGAGGTGCAGTCTTGATGAAGGGGAAAAGAGAAAGAAGCAATGGGAGGAAGAAAGGAAAGAAGAAAAGATAATAATAACAGAAAAAAAAGGGGGAATGAAGATGAGAGTCGAGTAAAGGAATAGGTATCTCACGTGCCACAGAAAAAGAAAAGGAATCGGTCCCCAAGGTCGTAAAAAGTCCGCTCCATAAAACGCCTTCATGCTCCTCCGCTTTCCGCCCCCAACAAATCGAGTGGTCCGCAACTGACTCAAGGGAAAGGGAAAGAAAAATAGAATTTGAATAAAAGAAGAATGAACAAAAATCAACTGTGAAAAGAAAACAAGCCGGAAAATGAAGAGGGAAGAAAGAATTAGAAGGAAACGGGCAAAGAACGCCTGCTCCCGGTGGCCCGTCCTATCCCTAGTCGAGGTATAGTAGAGCCGCTCATCCCAACGTCATGACTTGTTCAACTTTGAAATCCCTCACCGCACCACCTTGTCGATCTTTACGAGCAGCTTGCCACCCTCTATCGGACGGTTCTTTGTGTCCGTGAGCTGGATGAAGCGGAAGCCCGGACGCAGCCGGTCGAGTCGGATGCAGGCCCACGACAGCAGCTCGTCTCCGCCCAGGATGGGGTCGTTTTCGATCTTGAACCTAGAAAACGGTAAACGTCAACCACTGGATTCAATGTGCTCCATGTTCGTATTTCCGTCAAAACTTCTTTCCCGCGGATTGCAAGTAAACCGTCAATGTCGTTGCGGTGTGCAGCGGCCCGGCCTGTCAACGGCGGCGGCCCGCCTTGGCAGCCGGATATTGACGGGTTATGCAGGATGGGATGGTAACACTGCATAGCGCGCCACTCGGCGACTCCTCGTTCGTGACACGACGACCCCTCTGTACCCAGAGCGCGTGGGTGACCGGGGGTACAAGCATGCCGTCCGCAAACAGATCAGGCCATCTGGGAACTGGGAGGCCATTGCTTCCGGGAACAGTTACACCGCCTGGTCTGTTCTGCGAGAGGGCCGGACACGCCGCAAGGAAGGGAGCCGCCGAGCCGCGCATTGTACACGTGTGTTCCGAGGCACACTACTTGATAGACGTGCAACCGACATGTACCGGCGGGGCATGGAGGAATCTGAGATATGTTCTTACCTGAGGAAACTCAACTCTTCCACCACCCTCGGGATCTTGGGAAACCTGAGCCGTGCCCCGTTATCCCACTCGGGGTGGTCCGTCTTCTTCGCCCCCGTCTTGAGCTTAAAGTCATCCTCGTCGGCCGCCTTGCCGTTCACGGCCCCAATTTCGACGTGAAGCTCGCACTTTACAAATGGTCGAAGGTGTTTGGCACGGCTGCTGCTGCTGTCGGAGTCGCTGACGGCCCAGATATGTTGGCCGGCGATGACGGTGACGGCAAGCTCTAAATCACCTTGCGGCGCGGCGTCAACTTCGGTGACGATGTCCTTGTCGCAGCTTCGGTAGCCGATGGGTTTGAGAACCCATCCATCCTCGTCGGCGAACATGCCCTCGTTGAGCATCATGCCTTCGTCGAGATACTGCCAGTTGAGGGCGACCATCTGCACGCCCTTCCGCCAGAATAGGCTTGGGTCGGGGTTGGAGCTGTCCACGCGCGCGCCATTAGGGAAGGCTCGCATGAAGAAGTTCTTGTTGTGGGTGAACATCTCGCGGGCCTTGGTCGTGTGCAGCTCGAGGATCCTGCTCTCGCTTATTGAGAAGATGTGGCTAGGCTTCTTGGCCGCCGGCGTCTCGAAACTCTTGAAGTGCTCGCTGTGCGTGTAGATGGCCAGGCTGCTGAGTGCCTGGCAAATGGCCACCTTGGAGCTCTTCGGCGACTCATTCCCGCTTTGCACCTTGACGGACGTGTTGGTCTTGGGCGTGCTCGGTGCTTTCGGTAATTCTCTGTGCCTCTCGTCATCAGAGCCCGAGGCGTCCTCATCATTGGCAAAGACGGGCGACAGCGCCGTTGTGACAGGAGGCACCTCGATCTTGTGGGGCGCCTTCTTCACCTTGACGAGGATTTTGCGCTTGAGTTCCTCGAGTTTTGGAAGACGGAAACGGGGGTCGATTCCCTCCCAGGATTTGTCGATCAACATTCCCTCCCACTCCTGCTTCATGATCCTGACCATGGCCTCCTGCTGCTCCTTGTCAGCGTGCACCTCGAGGCTGACTATGATGGGCAGTTCGTTGGTCTCGAAGGCGGACTCGCGGACAGCCCTGCACACCTCCCGGAAGCCACATGGGGTAGTCAGGGTCCAGCCGTGGGTGACTATGGGCTCGTCTTTGGGATACGGTGGGCGGTTCCTGCTTGCGGATTGGGGACGAAGTGTGCTTCCCAGGGACTCGGTGGACTCGGCTGGCCCCAGCAGTGTGGTGCTATCGCGAGGGTCGAAAGGTTTGGTGGTGCTGGTTGGGCTCCTGCCGTGGCCATTGACGTGACCGCTGCGATCTGCAAAGATATCTTCGACCGTCTCCTTGACGCTCGCTGCCACGTTAGGCAGAGAGGAGCCGGACAGGTTCCTCGAATGGTCGGACCTGGTGCCCTCCTGAGTTGGGATCACCGTGTCTCCGTTCCATACATCGATCTCGATACACCGGCATCCCCGGCGGAGGACCTAAAATCATGTTAGCGGTACGGTTCTCCGCCGGCGTATGAGGGGTGGTAACGGGCATACCGTTTTGTAGGCCTCGGGCGAGCTCTTGGAGGCAAGCTGGTTGCCCTCGAGGTAGGTGTTGTGGCTGCTGCTGATGAAGTAGTTTGTGATGGGGCGGCCCAAGTCCTTGTCCTCGCTCTTGAAGGGACGGACCGCATCCCAACCGTAATACCTCCACCACGTCTCGAGAAACTCGCCAAAGTTGTATCTCTCCTTCCCTTCGGGTAGAACGCCTTCGACGTCAGTCTCGCCCTGGGTGTGCTTGAGGAAGGCAATCAGCTGTTCACGGGTCACGAAGGGGTCGCGGGACAACGAGGAGCGGCGTGAGCGCAGGCCGTCAAATATCCTCTTGAGCCGGTTTAGTATGGCGTCGCTGAGGAATATCCCGTCGGGGCTCAGAGCGGCGAGGGTATCTTTCGGGTCGGAGGTGATAGCAGAGGACGAGGAGGACGGATCGGTTGCGCCGTCGACGTTTGTGATCTTGATCAGGGGCATCGGACGAGAGAGTTTGAAGTGAAAACCATCGTGAGTCGGCGCTATGATGGTGGTGAGGCCAACCATTCTCCCGAGGGTGTTGGAGGAGATCTTGTTCGGCGTGGACCACAGGGGCATCGTGAGGGTCCGTTTCCTCCTAGGCTGGTCGTCACTGGGAGCCTTGCGGCGCCAGAACTGGAACATTTGTTAGGCTTCTGAAATACGGGAGCTACATGCGGGCGGGAATGCTGAGTGGTGAGGGTTGCAGAGGGGAGAGGAGGTATCGAGCGCTGCAAGCCGAAGGAGTTCGGAGCCTTGCATCAAGCACCACCACCCCCCGCGGGATTAGGTGGACAACGTACAGAGAGACACATGCTGGGCCAAGTGCACCGGCCGAGAAGCCCACCTCCTGATCTCAGCGTGCGTTCAGTACCCTGATGTGCTGATTGACCAGTTTGGACGTCTAGTTGGTCGATTGACGGAGGGAGGAGGGGGTGGGTTGGTTCACCGGCCAGTAGCCTGGTCTAGGTACCTAGGTAGGTAGTGCTAATCTAATGCAAAGGGACAGAGGGGGCACGGCTTCGTAGCGTCCGGAATAGGGTCATGTGTTCATTGGAGATGATAGTAGTTGACTACGAAAGAGCGAAAGAGAAAGAAGACGGAATCTACAGGTAAGAAAAGACAAGCTAGGATTGAGGACGAAGACATTCCAAGAGGACCAGCCAGCAAAAAAGGGTAATTTCAAAGAGTGGGAGGCTTGGATATGCATGTCAGCAAAGCTGATGACATGGGTTGGCGGGGACAGCCTCGTCGGATGGGGGCGCCATTCGATGAGGGTGACCAATAGGGAAGGGCACAGTCACTGCCCCGATGGTTCGGATCCCTGCTGTGGGTGGTCCCGACTGTCCTTTCAATGGTGCCTCTAGCGTGCTGTTCCTTACTGTTGAGACACACCAGGCCTGGTTTACTGGTGAGAGCGCGAGAGGGGACTTGGCAAGGCACGACAGAATAGGTATGGTCAACAAGAGGAACGGGAACGGCCCCCAACGTCTTGTTCTGTTTCTCTTTGTTTTGTTTTTTTGTGCTGCCCACATGGTTGCCTAAATCGCTCTGAGCGCCCTCGGCCTCCCTTGACTTGGGGAATTGATGTTCGGTGGCCTGAGGGCGGGCGGGGCGCATGCAGGTGTCATCTTACTACCTAGGTACCTAGGTGAGCGTCCGTTGACGGGATGAATGCTGCTGCCTGTACGTGGAGCTTCACACTAGGAGTTGGAAGCGGCTGATTCCGGCCCCCGCAAAGCCCGAGTCTGCCATGTCGTTTCTGTCTGTTCTCACTGAGTGCTGCTATTTGGCCGTATACGGAGGACCTACACTACCTCCCTCGTCCGGAAGCCATTGGACAATAACAGCCAGCAAGGGCACGCTGGAAGATCGGCCCCGCCGTGTCTTATCAGCTTGTGGGAAAGCGTCAGTGTTGCTCGCCGCTTCGTATCGGGAGGACGATCTCCAACGAACGGTGATATCATGGGTAATGCCAAGGTCGAGGAATTGCTATTTGTAGTGTACCGAGTACTGGGTCACATAGTGCAGTACTGTACCTACCTACCTACCCACCGTACACTGACCCAGTACTCCGGACGGGCTGGGCTGCTACCGAGTACATACCTACCCCGGTAGTACCAATTACGGATAGACTGGATACTACCAGGTATCCACCTAGGCACCTAATGTTTGTAGTGTAGCCTCAGGGCCAGGCAGCCAACAATGACAGCACAGCATACCAAGCATCGGAAAATTCTCCACTGAAAGCGTCCACCCGCGTCCGTCTGCCCGGGTGTCTCTCCGTGGGTTTCCTAACACGAACGAACGAACCCCTTCCGTGTTCAACGCGTGCTGTGGGTTTCTGGCCCGGCGGTTCCTTCCCCTGCGCCTCCCGAGTCGCCACGACGGCATCGCGGGGGAAAAGGGGCTTAAACAATACTCGAGCCTGCGGCCCGAGAAGTCACACGTTCAGCATCGACACAACTTCACGGAACTCTTCGTGGGGCTCTGAACCGTCCGAACCGTCCCATCACGCCACGCCACGCCAGCCTTTTTTTTTTCATTTTCTTTTTTCCCCTTCTCTCTTTCGCCATGCTCAACACTTTTATCAGATCAATGCCGTGTGCACTTACACCCCAATCCCGTTTTATGTCGGAACGGCCGGCTGTGACCCTCGGACCTTGATTCGACGTAGAATACCCCGCCCCCGCCTCGCAGCACGGGACTTGATAATTATATCGCAACCGTGACGTAGGTACCTTACCGTACTACGTAACCCGGGGTTCCCGCTCAACGTCCTTTGTATTATGAACTCGGCCGCCCTCGATCAACATTACAGGACCGCTCCAGATACGCATCTTGGTCGCCTCAGTCGCCATGCCACAGAGGAATATGTCACAGCGAGACAGCGAGGCCGAGGTCAAATCATGGGGGTTTCCCCACGTCTTCACTTGGAGCGATGGACCGTACGTGATGATGGCCCGTCGCCCTCACGCTGCTGCACAGACTGACGCCCAAAGCTCGCTCAGGAATGCCCACTACCCCCCGCATTCGCACCGCGGTCTGACAACCCATCTGATCCTCCGTGGCAGCCTGACCATCACGTACCCCAAGGACGAGAGTCCTCAAAAGGTTACCTACGGCGTCGGCGACCGCGTCGATGTCGATGCCGGTCGCGTGCATGAGGTCTGGGTTGGCGAAGAGGGCTGTACCTATGTTATTGGGGAGTAGGGGGAGAGATGCGTGCATGCGTCTTTGTATGTTGCTGTGAACAATATCGACTCCGCCGCCGTTCTTCTTTGACATGCAATGTCGACCCCCTCTCTTACCTTCAGTCCGAAGCCCGACTCAAAAATCTAGGCTGTCCGGAGAGGCCGTTCGCTCTGCGACATGGCAAAAGTCATGGAACAGTCCGATTGCATGTCATAGTCACGAACAACAAAACTGTAAACGTGACCAGGGCAATCTATGCTTCGAACCAATGCGTGCCCTAAGTAGAAGCCTCGTGTCTGTTTGTCTGTCTGCTGACTTGGAATGCCCGGCCAAAGCTCTGGTCCCCATCCAGCCTTTTGCTGGCGGGCCCTCGCCTCATGTCGTTGCAGTCTGACCCAAGAGCTAAGCCGGTACCGTTGAGCCGATGGTTTATATAGAAGGCTGCTCAAGCGTATCGAATGCACGAGTTTGGCCAACCTGTGGACGAGTGTCTTCTGTTGCGGAACCGCCACGAAAGACAGGTTCCGGCCTTTACCTCGTGAACTCGAGTAATCAGCCCAGGAGACGGTACACAGCCCGCGCCCTTTCGCAAATGTCTGTGTGTATGTGTGTGTGTGTGTGAGAGAGAGAGAGAGAGAGAGAGAGAGAGAGAGAGAGAGAGAGAGAGACAGGAAGGGAGAAAGAGAGAGAAAACCGCCGCGCTCCAGTCGTGAAGGAAACGAATTTGAAACAAGCAGGAATCCTTCACTTGCGCGGCCTTGTGGGACCCTTCTCCGACTCGTTCGAAAGCAATGGATCAAAACGTTCCGGAAGGCCCATGGAACACCGTTCTGCCCGAGGTTTTGGGCATGATGTGATACGTATCGTCTGTTCTGTGCAGCCTGACTAGAAGCCCCTACGGGCCAGTGCGTGTCGCCCTGGTTTTGCCAACGGCAGGCATCGCTCATCCTCGGAGAGCCGCCGGGTCCAGATATCCGAGTAGCGGTTTGCAGATAGCCTTCCTTGGCTGCCAAGAGTACCCGGTCGACTGTATGGGTCAACATCATCCAGAAGCCTTACTGTCCTCGGCCGCGTGACCAGATTTGTTTGCGGTCGACAGCATTCACTTGGGCGCAAAGGATCATCTCTTTCTTTCCGGCTCCTCCTCGGGCAGCGTGCGGTCTGCCCGGCGCCTCCAGTGTAGCATGCATGTTTTCTGTGGGCTACGCTGGCCTGGGTGCCGATAACCGTCCGTTTTCCCACCGTCTTATACTTGGCGATGGCGGTAGCTGCCAGCACCTTCTGCGACGCATCGTGTCTGGCTTAGAGCTCGGTTTAGACGACGGCCATAGAGGCTAAGAGGCTCCAGCATCCTCGAGTCATTTCCTGGCCAATTGCAGGCCTTGACTCAAGACCGGTCCGTGGGCGTAAGCTTGCCCGCGCAAGAATGTTTGGAGTCGTCCATGTCGCCCTGAGATTGAGAGCGAAAAGCTTGTAAGTCATGATCGACACAGCGTAGAGACAAGCATGTACTGTGAGTCGTAGACAGCCACAGCCTTTTCTTTTCCAATCAACCCGTGTATATCGTGCATCGGGTAGCCGCAAGAAGCAGAAACTAGCCTTGGCAAAAGGTGGGAGGGGCGCTGATCAACCTTGCTCCCACCGACAGCACCAGTCGACGGCGTAAACATGTCTGGTTGCATGATCATCGGACCTTAAAATATGGAGCTCTGCGCACACCCGTGCCGACCCCCCCCGAACAGAAACGGATCCGGTGCTTGCTTGATCGTCGCTGCGGCTCCGACTCGCCATGGTTCGACGGACGCTGGCCGACGTCGCGGTGCGGTAACGCGGCATGTTGAAAAGAACACAGTCGGGATCCATCGGCCAAGCTGTGTCAGTGAAGGATGGTATTGGACGGGCAGTAGTCCGCCCATCCTTGACGATGATTGTATACGGGCAAACATCCTCGTCAAAGCAGGGCAGCCAAGGATGGTGCTTAAAAACGCTAGCGGCGAGACAAAGGGACCACAGTCTCAGCGATCCTGCGGGCTGGCGGGTTTCGTTTGAACGGATAGCAGCAGTGTCAAGTTTGAACGATGGCGAGACCGCTCGATGTTTAAGCCAAGCACCCAAGTATGTAGTAGGTATTGCATCGGGTATGGCCCTCCTTCTCGTAGCTTACTGGGCATGCATGGTCTTTAGGATATGTTGCAAACTCATTCAAGGAATTGCCCGCCTGCAGCTTCGGCCGAACGAAAGCCTCAATCCATGATGCTGAGAGGGAGCGGCAGCTCAGCTCAGTGCGGCACAGTGTCTCTCTTGGACAATGTCTGAGACCAGACAGAAAAGTTGGAAGGCTGGAAGAAACGCACGCGTTTTACTGACTGCAACGGTGCAAATGCCGCTTAGGGGGTTTCCCTGCGCGGGCGAGACCCGTCAGGTTTACTGTCAATCCGGTCGCTTTGATGATAATGCACTGACTGGCTTTGTCAAGTTGTGCAAGTGGACAGTCCGAGAATGGGCGATCCCGACAGTGGCCCGCTGTGTCTGCGCCCCTCCAAGAAAGTATCTGCAATCCCGCCCGGCAGGTTGTGGAATTGCCAAAACATGACGTTCGTGGCTTGCAGAATGAACGTCGTTCTCTCGTTTGATGTGGGGTATTGTGGGCGACACAAATTGGATCTTCGGACTATGAGCGCTGAGTGATGGAAAACTAACCCGGGGCCGATGTTTTTTGAATTGTCGCTTGTTTATTCCAACTTTCCTCACACTTTTACAGGTAATTAGATGAGGAAGTGGCAGAAGGGTAATTTCATGTCCCCCCTGAACCATGTTCGCCGGGAGCATTGCGCTAATTGGGACTGTCCCGTTGCGGCACCAGGGCCACAATGAGGTTATCTCAGGGCGAGGAGGTACCATGTAGGTAGTCAGTGCGTGGCACAGCGATCAGATGGGCATTGTCTCAGTCTCTGAGAAAAATGGTAACGGTACGGTACTCATTGACATGCGTGCCACGTTGCCCCCAGAAGTAGTGTACCCCGAGGCAGCTAGGAAAGAAGGCCGACAACGGTTATCACGGCAGAGCGGCGGACAAGCAAGGTGGTTCGATGCAAAAGAACAGTCGGCCGCTTGGCCATCGTCTGAACGGCAGCATCAAACTACATATTTAGTAGCATCATACGTGGTCCTGTAGAAGTTTGATGCTGCACAGATACCAGTAGTGTACAGATGACGACAGGGAAGGTTGGTGAACAATAGCTACTGGTGTGTGGGCGGTCTCAGATCAACTTGCCCGACGTTGAAAGAGTGGCTGCTGGCGGCCGAAGATCGACGGCGGGCATCCTTTTACATGCACCAACTGCGTCGGGACCGATGATGGTTGGCTGCCAGCCTGGATGAAGCATGGTGCATTGGTGACTGAGTCTGTTGGTTGGCTGAGTGGCACGATTAGTAATGAGGACATGATGTCTCAGCAAGTTCCGAAAAGCACATGATGGTCAAGTGGCACAATCTGAAACGAGTGGCCTTTTGTCTCTCTCTCTCTCTCTCTCTCTCTCTCTCCCGCGAACAGCCCAAGCTTGGGCCGGAGACAGGGAGGAATGCTGTGCTGGCTGCGGCGGTTGAGTATGAAACGGAGAGACATGTCGGACCGCGGCCGAGAAGGGTCTACGCTACCCACGCTAGCGGAACTGGATCAACGCTTGATTTTTCTACGGACACGCAATGGGGATGTCAATTGTCAAAGGCACTCGGTCGCGCCTTCGTCAAACGTAAACTACCTACCGTAGCAATCCCTGCCGGAGGGGCATCTGGACGTTGTCAAAGAGAGAGATTGGCACCGCGCAAGCCCGTCCGAGAACGAAGTCATGGGAGGAGGGGAGGGGAGGGGAGGCGAGAGGATAGGGAGGGCATAATTATGGCCGATCCGTCCTTTGGCAAGATCTGGTACGGATATGAACCCAGGCAGGGATGGGACAGGACGAAGGACGCTGGCTGGCTAGCCCAACTTGCCAAGATGGACGGCCGACGGCTTGCAAGGGAGAGAGAGAGAGAGAGGTTAAGAAGCTCCAGGTTCAATGACACCTCGCTAATGTTGAGATGAGGCGATGGAGAGGGGAGGAAGTTAGGAACAAAGGGTGATTGGCGAGAAATAGAAGCGACAACAAGGAACAGACAGAACAGAAAGGAGCACGAGGCAGGCGGGCTGCAACGTGGTGGTGGTTGGTGGCTTGCCCCGATCGATGCAGGATGTACTTGTTTGTACCTACCTACTACTTTACCTTCCTTACCTGCCTCACTTCGCCTCGCCTCGCCTCGCCTCAGAACTTTCTCCCAAGGCAGGCACGCATGGTTCTACTGCTTCCTTTCCTTCCTGCACCAGCTTTTCGATCCCGATCCATGAGAGGACTGGAAGCGAAGGGGAAGAAGGAGTACCTAGCTGTGTATGTGGACCGAAATCAAGACAGGTGGATTATCCGTATCTAGGTACCTCCAACAGGTACCTATACGTAGTACCTGCCTCTGCCACCTACCTACGCGCCTACCTAGGTAGGTATAATATAGTACGGGATACCTTGCCTTTCTTTAGGTACCTACCTTACCAACCTAGGTAGATATCTCGCCCCAGTACGGATACAACCACTACCTACTACGTACCTGCTTACAGAAAGAGCAAGGACGGAAGCTATTTACAAATATCACCGCCAACGATATACATGCACATCCTGTGCCGGTCGATACGGATGGCGCGTGCGTCATTTACATATTGAAATCAACATCGAAGCCCCTCGGTTACTTGACAGACGCTCGGCTTGGGCGATGGCCTTTGGCTAAAACAAGCCCAAGACGGCTTTCGGAGCGAGTTTGACGCCCCCATTTTCCCACTTCCCCATTCAAGCGGATCAGGTCCAGAACGAGAGCCTCCCACGGCGATACCTACACATGACAGACTACCTAAGATGCAGGGTTCCATAGCTAGATACCTAGGTACTTTAGGGAAGGAAACGAATATACTACTACTAGGTACGTAGTAGAGTGAAGCGGGCCGGTCTCGTTCAAGGATTCGGAGCTGCAGGAAGGCCTCACCCCTCACGTCGAAAGACGGGCGCATGCGAACCACACTCCACTTGCCCTTCTTATCCTTCTTTTCCCACCAGACTTGGAACTTGCCCTCGCTGTGCCTTTTCTTCTTCTCCCTCTTTTCATAATACGTACCTTGTCAACATCGACCCCATCCACCCTTTCGGCGCTCGTTCACGTCCGTTGACTACGGCCTGCTCCGATCAACTCTCTCCGCCCCGCCGCCTTCCTTCAGCTGAGACGGCCCGCCTCGGCATATCAAAGACATTGAATGGATCACTCACTCTCATCTCAAATGTCCGTACACGGGATAACATAGCACTCTCTGTAGAGTCCTTTGACCGGCCGTATCGTGGCTGCATTACTGCATCTCGGACGCTCCTAATCAACCCCCACCCGGCAGCCCCAAGCTTCGGTACTGACGAGCTCGGCCAACCTGTCCGTGTCAGATCATACGAGGCCAGCAGATGGTTGTCCGGAGGGGCGCCAAGAGGGGTGGAATCCGCGCAAACCCAGCTGAATGTCCAGCTGCACAGGCCGGCCAGAGGACACAGAGACCTCTCGGCAAGCGGCGAAGCCAAACTACTACTCCGCGGACCGGATTAGACGGACAGCCGTGGCTGGCTCTAGACCTCAATAACAGGCTCTGCTGCTGCAGGTCATGGCTGACCAGTAGACTGTATAGTAGTGTAGATGCAAAGTACCCAAGGTAGCGACTACATAGGTACCTAGTGTAAATAGTTGCCAGCTGCACAAAAATCAGGATAATTGTGGACACACTGCTGCGGAAGAGGCTGGCGGGAATTATTTCGATACGACACCAGACGTGTATTGGTATCCATTCGTAGGACAAGGGCCGTCTCGGGTGCCCACCTCTGGGACCTAGTGTAGGTAGTCTCTGCCAAGGTTCCGATAATCTCTCCCCCCCAGGCCAGACCGCAAAATGGCATCAATCAGACGAAAAATACCATATCCCGTCCAGTTAACCATTCCATCACCACCCATCCTATCCTAGCCGGCACTCCATCCGTAACAAGAACCGTTGCCGGCACTGCCTGCACTGTCCTGGCCAGAGGAGAATAGGTACACGGCCCCTAATTCGTCTCCTCCCCCTCTTTGCCTTTGACCTTGACCTTCATCTTACCTCACTCGTCTCGTCTCGTCTCGTCCGTCTGTGTCTCACCTCCGCCTTTACTGGGGACTCGATGCAAGTTGATGCCGCTACACCCTTACGGATGGCCGTCCGACACCACTTGGCACTCGCCCCCAATCCCCGTCCACACACCAACCAACTTTACCTGGTGGCTCTATGATCTCTCCGGCCCCCTCCCCCCCCTTCTCTCATTCCTTCCATGTCCCGCCAGCCAAGGCGCATGCCACTGCAGCCCTGCATGGGCCAACAGCGCCGCCTGTCTTTGAACTTGGAATAGTCCCGCCCATTCGCTGCCGCAGGCGGTACTTTGTCTCTTTTCCGCTATATCCCAACCCACCTTGCGCGTCTCAAACCATGTACGTCGTCACCGTCAGTTCCACCTCCTGGTTTCTTTTCGGCGCCCTCTGCCTGTCCGTCTTCCTTCCAGATGCCATCTGAGGCCCATTCCTACATCTCCCATCCGTCCAATCCTCTCAGACAGGTACCTGTTCCCGCATGCAACCTGCACAACTCGCCACTGATCCCGGCGACTGACTCTTGGGAGACCGGGCATTGCATTCCCTTGACGAAATCGATAGACGCTCGCTCGGTCTGGTCCGGAGCGTAAATGCTCGGGCCTGTGCCACCTATGCTTTTAATTACGTCTACTATCCCTCTACCTACTACAACCATTCTCTGTTCGTGCTGGTTTTCGCTGGTGATCTATTAGACCCCTCCAACACCCCATTTCCCTTCATATTCTCATTGATCGCGTCGGGCCCTGTTCTGCCTCTCACCACCCCTTTCTGGTTTTCATTTTATCTTCAGGAGGCACGTCACAGCCGGTCCACACACAACCACACATACACACACACACATACATATACACATTGGACCACTGTACAGGCTTTCACCGCTGCAGAACCTGCGAGGATCGTAATAATATTACCAAGCACATCAAGTTCCATAGACACCACGACACGCTCAGAGCATTTGGCGCGGCATGGCAGCTTCAACCTCGTCCTCGTAGCAAACGATTTCCTCCGGCTGGCCGCGACCTTCAGCCCCGCCACCCGATCTCCTCTTTCAATCCGCCCGAATTGCATTGTGTATGCCGCGCGCTGCCATCTCTTCTACCATCAGGGCGAAGCACCAAGGCACTATCGGCCCCCGCTTTCTGTGTCAAAATGGGCAACACACATTCGATCGAGTCGCCGTATTATCAAGAGGACCATGCCGAAAGCAACAGCAAGAGATCGCCTCACAAGTTGTCGAAACCGAGAGTCGGTAACCATGCCTCTCCGATCCCCGCCAACCAGGCATTGCGTTTGTTGAGCTCCCAGGGCCGTCCCGGATCCTCTAGTCTCCCACCCTCTCGGTCCAACTCACAGCTCACACAAGCCCACTCGTCAGCGCCATCACCGGTACAGGCGTTGGGCGAGCCGCAAGTCACCGCACCCGTCCCGGTTGAAGAGCCTTCTCCTGCCGCTAAGCCTGAAAAAAGGCCTTCAAAGAACTGGAAGCGTAGGGCTAGTTTGTTTCGATCCAAGAGCTCTCAGGAGCCAAGAAATTGGAAGCGCAGAGAGTCTGTAACAACGAGCCCTCCGCTCCCAGACAGGATGTCGAGGGCCAACTCTATGACTTGGGAAACCCAGCAAGAGATGAATACTTCGAGGCAATTGCAAGTAGAAAGGTATGGTGTACTCCTAGGAACTTTGCGTTGTGCGCTAGCTCACCCCATCGGCGACACAGTTGGCACATGCCTGGAAACCGGCAATCCATCAACTACAATTTGATGTCTTACGAGTCGAGGAGGCTTTTGAATCTGACCGAGGATCTGGCAGCCTGTGAGGAAGGCTCCATCATGTCCGAAAGCAACTTTCAGGTATCGCCCAGCACGTGGAAGAGCTCTCATCCAACCCAGCCAGCCAATCGTCAGCTTCCTCGAGCCAACTCCGAGGTATCGCTTTACGCGCCAGTGCGGCGGCGCTCAATGATCCAGACACCAGGCCTTGCAACGCGCTTGCCGACGGAATACTCTGCTTCGAGGAGGTCGAGCTTGCGCTACAGTGTTGCGACTACGCCAGCGTGCGGGCATTCGCGACTCAACTCGATCGAATCGAGTGCCTATCCCATACAACAACCTTTGGCCGACTCTTTAGCCGACTGCTTCTCCGAACCCGATTACATGCCTGTACCGGCAACAGAGCCGGTGGAAAGGGCTTTGACCCCTTCGGACATGGACTATCGGCCGCTCGGTGCCATGAAGTTCGGGTCGCTACGTATCACGAACGGAGCCGCCAGTCCCCTACCCAGTCCGGATTTCGAGCCCCAGGCCAAGTTTGACGTGACGGAGATGCCGCAGGATGGAAAAAAAGAGTACTTCATTCAGGATGCTGAGCTGGGCGGGTCGCGTTCCGACGACAAGGATGTCGAGATTGCAGTGTCAGCAGTCCATGCGAGCACTGCTCTCAGTCCACTCGATACGTCTTTCCTTAGGGTGGGATCGCGGAGTCGATGCTCCAATTCGTTAGTAGTCTCCCTTGCCAATCCGTGTAGAAGACGCCATTATTTGTAAGGCACGGTGAGACGGCTTACGCTGACTCAATTTAGGCCATTGGGTCCCGAGTTACAAACCACCTCCAAGCACACCGCTCTGGAAGATGAGCTTTTCGAAGACGATGATGTGCAACTGGAATACTCCGCCGAGGTTCTGACTGTCAGAAACGACCCGAATGCGAAACCCAGCTTGGAGCGACTGCGCTCCGAAAAGTCCAAGAGGCTTACCCAGGCGATTGTCCGTACCGATAGCGGGGTTGTTGCTAGCCCAACCACTGAGCAGCCGAAACCGCTCTCAAAGGCGGATTCGGGCTACAGCTCGAATGTCTCGCTTAGGTCATTCCACACCAAGCAGTCTGCTGCAAAGGGCGGCCAGCGGCCCTGTACAGCATCCGACGATTCAGGCGACGAGCAGTCGGATGGCGTCGCATCCCCGACTGCCGCCGTCGGTAACAAAAGCTCAATCGCCGGCTCTTCCAACGCCGACGACGGCCTCGCTACTGGTCACATGCAACCATCATCCTCTAATTCCCCTCAGCAGCCCAAGACCGGTTTTGTCATCCCCCCCAAAAGCCCCGCCGCCGCCGCCGCCTCGCCGCCGAAGTTCTTCTTCAACCTCAATGCCGGTCATTCTTTCCGCAAAGACCGAAAGGGTCCTGCGGCGATTGACAGCGCCAAACCGGCCAAGCAGGGTCCTACGTCGACGCAATCCATCCGGTCGGGCGACGCCAGTCCCGACAATTCGACTTCCGCTTTGAGCATCGGCACCGGCTCTCAACGCGTAGGCAAATTCCAAAGGTTCATGAGTGGATCCGGCATGCGAGGCCCGCCTGCCGTCCACACGACGCACCCTTCTGACGAGCCGGTGCCCTTCGTGCCCCAGGACGTGCAGGTGAAACTCGATCAGCACTCCGAGCGGTTCCCGACAACGACTAAACGCCTGAGCCTTCGCCCCCAGGCCAGCAAGGACACGCTCAACACCATCATGAGCGTCGGCAGTGTTCTCCCTGGTCACGCTGAGGGCAAGCAAGGGCCTCTGTTTCCGGCTGATAGTATGCAGGTGACTAGGAAGCCTGTCGCGGAAACACCTGAGAATCTCGAGCAGCCCAAGACGCCCACTCACAGGTCCTTTCAATCGGTTCCAGCTTCCATCGCACACGCTGCGGCCTCCGTATTGCCTCGGCTTCCCATCAATCGCAAGCCGCTCCCTTCCACTTCCAAGGTCAGGAAGGAGTTCATTGGAAAGGCCAACGCAGACGAGATCCAAATCGGGTCCGAGTCGAACATGAATGCCACCGACAACGTCAGCGACAGTGCCGGTAACGGCGCCTTCTATCAAGCCTTTCTAGCGCTGCCTAGCCAGCCACCGATTCGTTCACCGCGCGAGCGGGCCATGACAATGACTGCGGAAATGGAGCGCGAAATGAGCATGGCATTCTATCCCACCGAACCGGCGTCACCAGTCCCTCAACAGCCCGTCATGCGTGCCCCACGACACTCGCAGGCTACGGATATGGTGTCCAAGAGGAGGTCGTCGCCGCCAATCAGTCTCCACACCCGGAACAACAAGAACACCCGAAAGCAGGCTCCGCGGCCCAAGTCTGCGCACTCCAGCCAAACGACTCCGTCGACGAGGCAGCCGGCGTTGCCTCAACAGCTCAGCCGCGAGACCATTCACAGCTACCCATCGACATTGGCAGCAGAGCTGGACGATGCCCTGTCTGCACCACCCATTCCCCCGATGAGCCCTCGAAGAGGCATGGCAATGCTCGAGCAACGATACGCCATGCGTCGCATGAGCGTCGAGAACAGATGGCGCCCGACCAACGGGCCGAGTACCGAATTTAGCCAAGGTGGCCGCCCGGTTACATCAGCTGGGTACCAACCGCAGCAGCAGCTCCGTCATCGGTCAAGCTACGATAGCTACAGCCAGCAACTTGGGCCTGTGGCTAGGGGGCCTCCTGCCGCCACCCAGGACGGCGGGTACTACCAGCACCAAATGATGGAGATTCATCAACAGCAATGGGGGCAGCAGACACGGAGCTCTCTCGACGCTGTTCAGCCGGGCCTCTCTCGGAACCACAGCCGCAGTCGTAGTATGCATGCCAACGGCCACCCGCCTTTCCGTGTACTGCACAGCTACAACTCGCCTGCCTACCGCAATGTCCCCATCTGGGGTTGAGCGGTCTTACAGCACGCAGTTAGCAACCATCTGTGTATTGTTCGCGATGGTCAATTATATCACGTGGATCCTTCCTCGAGAAAGAGCAGCATTCAATCCGATACGCGAACCCGCAGTACTCAGCGCTACCTGCCGCCTCTTTAACTAAAAATTTCCTTTGTACGATTTCTCTACCATACACATTCGACATCCAGACAACAGCCCCGACGTCTTACCATGGGCTCGCGATCACCCGTTGCATGGGCCGAGCTTTTTTCTATTTCGTTTTCCCTTTTGCTTGCACAGCATACGCTACGCCAATCCTGGATATACCCTACGGGAAGAGAAGGGGGGGACCAACGTGTCGAAACACGGATATATCGGCCAATGATTGAATTTTTTTTTCTTTGAATACCCACCACCAAACCAGGAAACGCAGGTGATGGGCGGCATCACAGTACACGACATGACTTTTACGGTTTGAGATTTATGGTATCGGGAAAATCGGGAGTTTTGTTTTCTAGTTTTTTCCTTGTTATTTTTCTTGGGGGGGGGGGGGGGGTTCGTTTTATTATTGGAAATACCCTTGAGATTGGTCATGTTCTTTGGGAATATGTTTGTGACGGGTCTGGGTTGAAGGGGCACACGCCGGGTAGAAATGGGCACAATGGCACAAAACCAGGGAATTTTTTCAGCAAATAGGCCAGCTCCGAGCTGGCCTGCGATCTTGCGAAAGATTGCAGGACGGGCCCCAAGCTTGGCACGGCCGCTTAGACGAATATAACAAATGTTCGCGACCTATCCTTGAGTCTCCTCGTGCTATGGTTGTTCGTTGCGTGAAGCATGTGATAGATACCCTGCCGATGTTGATCACACATCGTCACCTTGTTCGGGAGCGATTTTCCCGGCGTCACGTTCATGACCCTGGCTGTTCACCCAGACTTGCAAGGCACATGCTTGTCCCATCCCATGGGTCGTAACCAGCGGTAGCCCAAGGCCGATCAGGACCCGGCGATACGGGACGCACTCCGGCTCCCCCACGCCGGCGGCAGTCCACCCCGTCCGGAAGCGTCACCGCTGCGGCGGCTGCCGTCGCGGCGACGCGCACTCAGCGTTCCGCATCGGCCAATCGCCGCTCAGAGAACAAGACACCTTCTCGTTCAATGATGTACGTATGCGTGCGGTCGGTCGTATGTAATAAGATACGTTGGATGCTAATAGATTGGAAGGGGCCCATTAGCAAAACTCCCAGAGCGAAGCGACTTTAGCCTGCTATTGCCTTTTTTTCCTATGCGACCCACTACCCCTGCCAGGCCCACTTTTACTCTAGCCAATAGTCATAGCCGGATAACAGGCGACCAATAGATAGAGGGGCCAATGTCTGTGCGTTTGGCAGAGCTCTCAATAGTACCTTAATTCAGAGCTTCGCTTCTTCCGTTCCGGCTTCGCCTCCACTCCAGTCGCTTCGCTCCGGATCACTCGGTACCTTAGGTACCTACCTACCTACCTAGGTAGGTATAGGTAGACAAGAGTTCGGTCTTTTACCTGGCGGGGCGTCGGATGTCCCCGTATGCAATTTAGCCATCCAGTAACGGCGATAGGCTGTAACTTTGATAGGTAGAAACGGAACAGGGGCTAATTATCGAGGTTCCTTGCATGGTGCAGTTGCCTATGGATACCTAGAGCGTCGGGATAAAAATCCTTGACGCAGCACGTCTGCTTTTCCAAGCCACAAATAAAGGGGTGCAGACGTCCCGCGGTCTCAATTTAGCTGTTCCGGACCCTTTATGAGGCTCGATATCTGGAAGGCCTAAAGCCAGTATGGACACCGACAGACTGGAAGCGGCAGCAGCCTCTTCTGCCGAGCCCTTACGGAAACCACAGGAGGCACCTGCGCCTGCGACTGCGATCGAATCTGGGGGCATCGCGGCCGAAGCACCAGCGTCCAGGGCACCTGCCACCGGGCCCACCCAAGACACCGAAGTGACCGACCTTGCTGAGGCTGCTCGGAACTTTGGAGTTCCTGAGCAACCTGAAGGAAATCAACGAGTCGTCAACGGTGATGACGACGTCGACGACGACGCCTCTGGTTCTGGCAGCGCTTTGAGCACACTTGATTGGGACTTCGAGTCCTTCGAGAATGACCTCCTGTACGCGCTGGAGGCCGTCCAGACGCAGGGGTCTTTCGCCTCATTCCACCCGCTGAAGCGCGTAGACCCGGAGCTCTTCGTGCACGATGTCGGGCCTGTCGTTTTGCCGCTACAGGAGCCACAGATCCGGCAGGTCATCGACAAGGCCATCCAGGCGCCCTTTGGCAAGGGGAGCCAGACCATCGTCGACACGACGGTGCGGAACACGTGGGAGCTGGACCCCAAGCACTTTGAATTGCGCAGCCCCCGCTGGCAAACCGACCTCCAGAGAATTTGCGCCATCGTCGCCGGCGACATGGGCATCAACTCGTTGGTCAGCGCGGAGCTGTACAAGCTGCTGGTTTACGAGAAAGGGGCCATGTTCAAGGCCCACACCGAGTACGTACTGCGCGGATGCGCCCAACGGTCCACCGGCTGACTCTGTTTTACAGCTCCGAGAAGTGTCCCGGCATGTTCGGGACGCTCGTCATTTGTCTCCCCTCGCCGCACGAGGGAGGTGACGTGGTGGTGAGGCATGCAGGCCAGACCAAGACTTTCAAGACCTCCAAGGTCGACTAGTCCTTCGCCTGCTGGTACTCGGACGTCCAGCACGAGGTCTTGCCCGTTACGCAAGGCTACCGCGTCGTTCTGACGTACAACCTCACGATCGACCAGGCAGCCGGGCGGCCGTCCGCCGGGCTCTTGCGAAGCGAGACCAGCAACCTGCGCCACACCCTGAGGAGGTGGCTGCGCAAGGAGGCAGATGAGGAGGCCAGACATGTCTACTACGGCCTGGACCACGAGTACACGGAGGCGAACATCTCCTTGAAATCTCTCAAGGGGCGAGATCTGGCCGTGGTCCAGACTCTGCAGGAGCTTTCCTCTGAGCTTGATTTTGATGTGTTCCTGGCTCTGACGGAGAAGATGGAGATGGGTTCTACAGAGCACCACGGCTACGACCCTCGCTATGACACTTACAATAAGCCCTCACGCCGCCAGCGCGAACTAGATGAGTTGCCTCCTCATGAGATTGACGAGGTCTTTGAAAGTCAGCTCACCGTTAAGGTGCTCATGGACTTGCGCGGACGTCCCGTCCTTCGCAATATAGAGCTGGACGAGGATAGCTGTCTTCAAGGCGAGGACTTCTTTGAGGGAGTCAGTGAAAGAGAGGAGTTTGAAGGATTCACAGGCAACTCAGTGAGCTGCACTCCGATCACTCCAAACTTGCTGAGCATGCTAAGAAGAGAACATTAGGGAGCTACAGCTACTCATTGGTACTGTGTGACGGTAAGTATCTTCAAAGACTGTTTCCGGGCTGTTTGGCTAATGACGGGCACAGGCTGCACTCATCGTCCGCAGGGACAGTATCGCCGAATTCCTCAGCGAATCTCTGTGGTCGGGTCCGTCATATAAGGAGGTGAGCTTCGCGGTACTGCTAAACTACGTCTCGGAATCGATATTGGAGGGCGCGCCCAACAAGGATTCAGCATTCAACACGCTTAAGGATGCTTGGACGAGGGCCAATACCCCGTCCGAAGCAGGCAGGGCGAAGATAGACAGCAAGACCCTCAGCAAAATACTGCGAGCTGCTGTTCGAATGGAGCAGTGGGAGTTCTTTGAGAGCACCGCTGGGCGTACCCGCGGTATCTTGCCCTCCGAGCACTACACGTGGCTCTGTGAGCAGATTGGCGAAAGCAAGGTGCCATTTGACAAAATCAAAGCCGGGTACGTTCCGTCAGTGCATGCGGCGTGGGCGGATTGTGCTAACCATGTATGCATTCGACAGCTTGGCCTCTTCCGTTCTCGGATGCAGAGATTTCTCCCAAATGTTTACCGTCATGGAGTTGCTTGCCCCGCCTGATCAGCCATTGGCTGAGGAAATTCGGCAATGGGTGCGAGAGACCCTCACCAGAGGCCTGACAGCCTTTGCTGAGCCCGCTCGCCTCACGGGGCCTGATGGCAAAGCGATGGTCGCAACTGCGAAAAAGTATACTGACTTTGACTGGCTTTCCTCTGTGTACGTACCATGAGACCACTTCACCTCGGTACAGAGCTTACCTCTCCTATAGCATCGTGCCCCTCATCGAAAATCTTTTCACCGTGCCGAGTTTTACCCTCGAGTTCTTGTCAACGTTGTTTACCTACGCCTCAAAAGGGGAGTTCCCACTCGAGGAAGCAACTCGTCTGTACAAACGAGTTGCCAAAGACTTTGTGGCAAAGCTGGACTTTAGCAAGATCCACGGCACCAAGACCGAGGAGCAGACCCCAAAAGCACCGAGGCACAGCTATGGTCAAACGGCGCCTGAGTTCATCACTCTTGCACACAATAATCAGGCAGTGACTCCTGAAGCCCTGCTCGGGCTCTTTACCGCTCTCACAGTCATTTCCAAGCCACCATACGACGACCCGATTATGCCACTGGCCATGAAGCTCGTCAGCTTCGCACCAAAGATGCAGCCCGCCGACTTCAACACTCTATGGATCCCCTTCCTGCAGCAGCTCATGATGCTTCTCGACATCCAAAAGATACCTCTCACCACGCCACGCTACCAGCAAATATTCAGGGCCGTGCTTGAGTCCTACCGCGATAATTACGTTGGCCAGAAGCCGGCGATCCAGGCGTCAGGGCTTCACGGCGGCAACCACGCCCACGCGCGGACGCGTTGCATCTGCCCCGATTGCAATTATCTGTGGCGGTTCCTCGAGACCCCTAGCGAACACGTCTGGCGGTACTCTGTTGGCAAGAGCTCACGGCACCATCTGCACCAGGAGATTGAGCGGAACGGCATACCGTGCTCGCACAAGACGGACCGCAACGGGCGGACGGAAACACTGGTCGTGACGAAGCTGGGAGCACTGCAGGAGAGAGCGTACGAGGGGAAGCGGAGGCAGGCGGCCGAGAAGTTCCAGGAGTTTGACCAAACGAAGCTGGGGGTGCTGCTCGGTGAGGACTATCCTGCCATCGCGCAGGGGCTGTGGAGGCGGCCTGTGGATCTGGCACCGGGAAGTGGAGGGGCGGCGACACAGACACCGGCGGCGGGCCCGTCGCAGTCCGATGCCATGCCGGCGCTGGGACAAAGGGCCGCCGCCATGCCCGCCGTCTTGCCGCCGACCAACGCGTCAAGACCTGGGCCAAGATCGGCCGCCGCCGTGCCTGCTGTTCCGTCACCAACCAACGTGGCATTTTCTGGGCGTTTCAACACTTTCACTACCGCCCCTGGCGGAGCCGCAAGCGGGGTCTTTGCGCTGGCGACCCCAAACGGTCCGTCGCAGCCTTTGTCGGGTCGTGGAGCTACGACACGGGTGACGGGAGCACCGGTTCCTCCTCCGCAACCGAGTCCGGCTCCGCCAGGGGCTGTCAAACGGAAAGCCGAGTCCGAGGTAATCGATCTGACTTAGACAGTCGTTTGGGTTGGAAAGGCTTCAATGGCGAACAAGGCATCAGAGAATCGACGGGCCCCCAAATGTTGTTGTAAGGCGACGCCCTGGACATGGGTATCGTGTAATGTTGTTGTAATTATCGACCAAAAAAACTTCTGTCAGTTTATTGTTCAGAATTCCAAGCACAGCCGAGTAGTCCCCACGGCTTAATTAAAGATGGCCAGAGAGGTCGGAGGCGACGCGATGCCTCGAGCGAGGCGGGCCCAGATAGAAGCAGTGGGGGCCTATGGAATGCCCTTCGGCACGTCCTCTTTACCCTGCCACGTTTGGCTAAACTAGTCAGCCGGTCTAGAGTTCCGGGGGCAGACGGAATTTGCCTGCCAATTTTTTTTTCTCTCGAGAAGAGGCATCGATGAATGAAATTGCTTCGTGCATTCCCCGTTCGAGGCGTAAACTCGAACAGACGGCACGGCGTGGGGGGGCCGTTGGATTCCATCGGTCCTTTGGACCGGACATAATGGCCACGGATGGTGGGCGACGATTGGTCCCTTGCTTCTTTAGGCCCGTCGGCCGAGAACCATCAACATAACAGGGGAACACTGCCACAATGCGGGTTTTCGCAGTGGACTAGGCGGAATGTCCTCTGGTTTGTCATCAAAAAATAGAATAACAGTGACGAATATTTGCTGACCACGGGTGTGGGTGGGCCCCGGATGAGACCACCCTGCCAGATACGTTGCTACATCTTGAGCAGAAGCTCTTGGTAGATGACTCTATATCGTATAAAAATCGTTCTTGTATCGGACCGGGTATCATCACTGAATGATACATGACCCCGAATACGCCAAAACTCCACCAGGAAAAAAACCTAACCATTACAGACCTGCTTCATTCGGCCCGTGTGCTGCCAACACCTCAGCTCCCTACGCGCCGGCCGCGACGCGTTTGTGGATCTTTAAGCAACGGGCAAAGTCAAGCTTCTTGCCGTCATTGGGCATGTGGGTTCCGCTGGCAATACAGAGCACGCGCATACGCGGGTCGTACCGCAGGCCGGTGAGCAACTTGGGTGTAATGAGGAAGTATTGCGACGTGTGCTCGCGGCACGCAATCTCGACCATGCGCTCGTGCACCATGCGTTCGTTGCGGGGATCCATGCCCTGATTGATCTCGTCGACCACACGGAAGGGCGACTGGGCCATGGACTGGAGGGCCATCAGGTAAAAGATGGTTGAGACGGCTCGCTCGCCACCAGATTGGCGATGCTGGTTGAGCTGCTGCAGCGTCTCGTTCTCCCTACGTGCCTGTTAGAAAATCGAACCTGCACGCCGAGGGCTGGGCATTAGAGGGTTGGAGGGAATTACCTAAACTTCACCATGATGTCCAGGGCCCACTGGTCAAAGTCTTCGTCCTTGTGGATCCGAATCTCGCCGGCGCAGTTGATCTGCTCAAAGTTGTAGCTGAAGGCATCACTGATCTTGCCCACGAGCTCATCAAGCTTCGGCTCCCACTTTTCGCGAATCTTTGTGATTTGGCGACTCAGGTGGTCCAACTTGCTTGTCGATGCCTCCATCTTGGAGCGTAGCTTCTCGATCTCTCGGGCCCGCTTTTCAAACTCACGCAAAGCACCGGGATTGGCGACTTGGATGAGCTCGATACCGGCCTTTCTGGCAGCGATTTCGTTGTCAATGTCCTCGACCGTCTTGTTCCTCGCCAGCTCTTCGAGAAGGTCCTTTCGGGTTTCGTCTCTAGCAAAGATCTCGATCACCTTGCCTTGTGCTTCTTCAGCACGCCGTCTGGCCCGCTGGGACTCCTCACTGAATGCGACAATATTCCGCTTTTCTTCTTCCAGCATCTGCATCAGCTCGGTGTTTCTGGCCTTGAGGCCCTGAACGTCAGACTTGGCCTCGATTTCGCGGATCTGGGCCTCGAGAAGCACCTCCTGTGCCGTTCGAATGGATGCAATGGCTACGTGATGCTTCAGAGTGGCCTTGGCCTTGTGCACGATAGCGTTGTCGAGGTTGAAGCTGAGTTGCAAGTTGGCTGCTTTGGCCTCTTCGACTTCTCGCTTCTTCTGGTCCAAGGCCCTCTTTTCGTTTTCTGCGCAGAAATTAGATTTCACGTCACCATGCATAGGGATGGGACACTACGCACCCAGTTTGTCAGGAATTCCCTGGTAGGCGTTGTGGGCTTTCTGGAGCTCGTTCTTCCTTTCTCTGAGTATTTTCTGCGCGCATGATTAGCATTCTAGTCATTCTCATGCAGTGCACGTCTTACCAGATCGTCATTGATCTCTTTCTTGGTGTTGGCGAACCCAGCAATCTGTTCCCGGATCTCTGTGTTTTTGACCTTCAAGACCTCGTATTCACCTTCGACCTCACTGATCTTCCGCCGAATTTCATTCTTTTCTGCCTCGTCAACCGGCTGGTCTGTCCAGAACATGCCTTTCTGAATGCCCCTGGTCATTGTCGAGACTGCTCCGTGCCCAAGATCTTTACGCCGAGACACTCTGTACAGCTGCCGACCCGTTGCCCAGCTATTGATGATCTCTCCTTGGGCAATGCGTTCGTACTGGGCGTCGTTGACATCTTTCAGCGCGATTCCCGAGGCGTTGAGCTTCTTTTCATTGCAGAGCATCGCAAGAATAGGCTCCGGCCCAGCCAGCATATCGATTGCGAATGCGTCAAGTCCGTACGCGGTGAGCTCTTCCCGGGACAACTTAGGCCGGAAGTCGTCTAGTGGTCTAAGGATGGAGCGGACGGTAACGGAGAGACCCAGCTCCTTGTATAAGTGATGACTGAGTTTCTTGTGATCGTCGCGAGTTTGTGCCGTGAAGCAGAGAAAGTCGTCGTTGTGCAGAAGTGATTGGATCTGATCCGAGAAACGTTCATCCTTGACGGAACAACAGAGGGCGGGTGGCCCGAAGACTTCCTTTTCAAACATGCTGGCGTTTTCCTGCAGCCAAAAATAACCTTTTGCCACATCGGGCCACTTCTTCTGGATGAAGTTGATGACCTGACCTTGCTGAGAGTCAAGCCCTTCAAGCTCTTTGATAAGCGCGTTTTTGGCTTGAATCTTGGCATGGCCCTGCTCCTTGATCTCTCGGATTTTGCCCTCAACTTGGCGTTGGTCAGCCTCGAGTTCTCGGAGCTGATGTTCCTTCTCTCGCTGCGTAACTCGTCAGTAAAGCCTCCAAATATCCAAGGGGACGGCGCTTACGATTTGGGAGTTGTGTTCCTGAGCGTTGAACTCGGGAGGTTTGTTCTTCTTTTGGTTCTCTAGGGCCCCTATCTTGCTTCGAATCTTGCCTAGTTCTTGCTTCTTGGTCTCAAAACTCTTCCGGTTGGTCTCTACGTTTGCCTCTACCGCCTTGACCTGTTCGTCGGCATCCTCGATGCCATTGAGCGCCGCATCTGCACCGACTTCTGCACGCCGCAATACGTCTTTGCGTCTGCGAACCACGGCCGCCACTTCTTCGTGGTACTGTTGCTTTCGGTTAACAGCTTGCAAAGACGGGGCAGCCTCCTGCTCAAGCTTCTGCAGGTTCTTCTGAGCAAGCTTTTCTTGTCTCTTCTTTTCTTTGTAGAGCGCTTTGGATTCAAGATAGTCGGCTACTGCGCGAGCGTCAGTGAGGTCAGCGATCTGTCGCTGGGCCTCATCTATTTCGCGTAGCCGATCAACGTCCTGCTGCATATCATTCTGCCGATCCTCGAGCTGCTTCAAATGGTCGGCTGCCGAGTTGGAGCCACGCTGTAGTTCCTTTTGGTCCTTGTGCAAGTCCTGAAGGCTCTTTTGCCAATCCAACATTTCCTGCGGCGCAGCGGCACGCAAAGTCTCGTGTAGCAAGTCGACAGGCGTAGCGGATGCGAACTCGACAACTCGGTCTTGTGGCAGAAACTGGCAGAGGTTGTCGACCTGGATCTTGAGATCCCTCATGAGGGACTGTATCGTCTTATGCGTAGTGTCCCTGCCGTTCAGCCACCATTTCTGACTGTTTCGCTCACGATCGATCTGTACCCGGATAACATGGTGGGATCTATCTTGAGAACGGCGCTGAAGCTCAATCTCGATGATGGCAGAAGACTTGCCATGCTTGACAAATTCCTTCACGTTACCGGCCCGGCCGAGGTGTTTCGGACTGAAGCCAAGGCCCAGACAGATGGCACAGACGAGCGAACTCTTTCCCGTTCCGTTAGGCCCGATGACCATGTTGAGGTTCGGCCCAGGGAAAAATTCTGCCATTTCATATGTAACGAAATTCTCGACTTTGACACGGCGGATGGCGCCAGGCGAAAAGCCGTCTTTGTCGAGGTGGCTTGTCGTTCCGCTCACGCCGTTGATATGAACCCCGCTCTTAGAGCCTTCCTCGCCATCATCCTCTCCTAGGCGAGGTCGCTTCGGTCCTTCAGACGCATCAGAGCGGTTCTCCAGATCGTCGTCCTCCAAATCACGTCGCCTCCGGCGACCTGAGGCACGAGAAGACATATTGATCGTATGTGCAATTGCCGATAGCAAGGCTGAGAAATGTGGTGTCGGTTATGGGTCGGGGTTAGACGGATGTGTTAGGTGCCGTCGATTTTGGCATCATTTACGTTTGTTGAATGGGTAACGTAGGTAGGTAGCTCATCTGGTGGTTGATCACGACGCGAGGGAAACTAATTTAGACGCGTCGGGTCTGTTCTCCCCCGCGTCCCTCTCCCCTCAGGGGTACAGGCAGCTTGGGCGGACGCCACATTGAGAAAGCCACCGGTTATGTAAGCGTGCCGTTTGCTGGAGTGGCGAGATCGATCGGTGAGGCTTAGCTGGTGGGGCTGGATGTCGGCACGGGTGGGCGTGGAATTTGCCGGTAGCTTTGAACTCCATCCCTTCCACGCCGGTTGGTGATCCTTTATTCAATGCCATCGGACACCCGCCTCTGGAAATTGTACGTTGCCCGGTGGCCCACACGGCCAGGAATGTTTTCTAACCCCCGGTCAAGCTACCTACATATCGTACCTATGCTAGGTACTTTCCAACATGTGCCGATTTTGAAGAAGTCTGGTCTTCCACATCCTTGATAGAATATGGAGCTCATTTGCAAAGCAAGCCCGACAAGCTTACAATATGATTGTGTGTGGATAAAGAGACGGTGGAGCATAAATGCGATGATTTAACTTATATTCATGATACATTCTTCAGAAAGTATGCTTCGTAAGTCCTTGGGCGAGGGGGGTCAAGATGCTGCGGGAATACATGGTGACGTCTGTAGCAGAAGGTAAGCCTAGGTAGGTAGTTTGGAAACTGTCATCGCATTCTGCTTCGCTCCTTCCCTCTGCCTGGTGAGAAGTTCTGCTGGGTTGATACTAGCAGATCAACCGCATTCCAACTGCACTGGCCAGTTCGAATCGTGAGACCCGGCAAGACCTTGCAACTGCCCATACTCGTCCCTTCAACGGCTCTCAAAGTCATTGGTGGGAAGGGGGCAACGTTCGCCCAACGCCCGCCTGCCTCCCTTCGGTCCTTCTCTTTTCACCCCCTTTCTCTTCTCCCACTTGCATTCCGGCCTGTCACCACAACAGTTGCCTTAAGTCTCCACGTCTTGCTTCTCAGTAATCACCCTGAAAGCCACGCTTCCTTTCCTTTCTCTCAACCTCACCGACCAATCCACACTACACACTCTTTCTCTCTATCATCTCTGTAGCTTCTGGCTTTTTTTTTTGTTTTGGCAACCGGACTATTCAAACCCCATCCATTCGTTCAGATCCTGGCCTTCATCACTCTCTCTTCTTCCTCAATCGCTTAACCCATTCAGGATTTTTTATCTCCCTGTCAAAACATCTCCCTTTTTCAAATCGACGCACAAGATCACCCAATCGGTGCCACTCGACCCGATCATGTTTTGAACGCGATCACAAATTTGCCGCCGACATGTCCGAATCTGGCCGGCCGAGGGCATCTAATGCCCGGGCTCCTCTCGCCGATGCTACTCAGCACATCAATAATGCTTCATCAAAAGTTCCCGTCAAGCCTTACAAGTCACGCAATAAAGCTGCCAGTCAACCAAGTCACGCCACTAACTCCGATCGTCGACGCTATGCCGACGAACCTGACTTGCCCGTCTCCGGGCCAAGGGCGAACGCTGCATCCAGTTCCCGCAACCCTGCTGTGGCAAGAGCAAGGGCCTCACACGAGACTGACCCGTCGAAGCGCATGTCGCAGGCCTCTCAGACTTCTACGGCTCCATCGAGCAAAAGAAGCAGTGGTTACGCCTACAAGACACACATCGGACCATGGTTGCTGGGAAAGACTCTTGGAAAGGGCTCATCGGCCCGCGTGAGGCTCTGCAAGCACCGCATATCCGGGGAGTTGGCTGCCGTCAAGATTGTCCCAAAGAAAACAGCTTACTTGATTCAAGCTGGTAGTCTCTCTGAGCTTCACGACTATGACGACAGCCTGCCCGAGAAGATAAACGGCGAGATGCGTGTGCCTCTGTCAATTGAGCGAGAAGTGGCCATCTTGAAGCTAGTCGATCACCCAAACGTTATGAAGGTCTATGATATTTGGGAGAATCGTTCAGAAATGTAAGTCAACGTAGTGCCAAATCTTTGGTTCTCCATTCTAACCAGATGATAGTTATCTGGTACTCGAGTATGTCGAACAGGGCGACCTATTCGACTACATCAATACCAACGGCCGCTTCTCAGAGGAGGACGCTATGTTCATCTTTCGACAGATGATGAGCGCCCTCCAATACTGTCATTCCTTCAACATTTGCCATCGCGACCTCAAGCCAGAAAACATTCTACTGACGTCCAACAACAAAGTCAAAATTGCCGACTTTGGCATGGCCGCCTTGCACCAATCTTCAGATCATCGACTTGAAACAGCTTGCGGCAGCCCTCACTATGCCGCCCCCGAGCTTCTGAAGCACAAACACTACCGCGGGGACAAAGCAGATATTTGGTCTTTGGGCGTCATTCTCTACGCACTTCTGGCCGCATGTCTACCTTTCGACGACCCGGACATCGGAGCCTTGCTGCAGAAGACCAAGAGAGGAACATATGAGATACCCGGATTTCTAAGTCCAGAGGCCAAAGACCTCATTCGTCGTATGCTCGTCGCCAATCCTGACACCAGAATCAGTATCAAGGAAATGTGGCAGCACCCGCTGATCCGCAAGTACAACCATCTCGATGATCTCGGCCACAACAGCCAGCTCCACGACCTTCGCAAGGAATTTCACTACACCCCCTTGAAGCCTCATGAAGTCGACCCTCATCTGGTCAGACAGCTTCGGTCTTTATGGCACATGCTCACCGAGCATCAGATTAAATTGAAGCTGATGGATTCTGCGTATGTGGCTATCCGGGTGAAACCTCTTGAGCATACGACTAACAATGACCAGGAAAAACGACCAGAAACTCTTTTATTGGCTTCTTCACAATTATCGTCAGAAGCAGCTTGAGAACTTTCTTCCCGAACTATCCCAGTCGCCGAGCGATTACCATCATCTCCATGAGCCTGTCTGGAAGAAACGAGTGTCGACAGTGGAGTTCAACCAGCCGAGAGCGGATGGCACTGGCAGAAGTGTCTCACGTTTCACCGTCATTTCGCACGTTGCGGAAACTGACGACGGTACTGTTCGGAGCTACGATCCTTACAACTCGAGTCGCCCAATGCGAGGCAATTATCAGGCCAGTCATGCCAAAATTGTGGTTCACCGTACCCGTCGAGGATCCATGAAGCGAGAGAGCACTCAGACCTCACAGCTGTCACGTATCAAGACAGGCTCGACGCTGCGTCATTCGCGGGTCAACTCTCAGCGAACAAACAACACTGGCCGATTCCAGTCACCCCGAAGCTCCATGAACTCTCTTCATAGCAGTAGGCCGGGAACCTCTTATGCTCGGCCAGCTTCTCGCCACAAGAGAGGCATTGAGTTTTCTCACGCAAGAAAGAAGTCTACGGATCCATATGTAGACAAGCGTCGCCGAGGAGTCCCCAAGGTCAATGAAGACGATGGAAGCCTCGAGAGATCCAAGTCTCCAACAGGACCCCCGGGACACATTCCCGTCATGGAAAGACCCAGACCGAAGCTCAAAGTGTTGAAGCCACGAGATCCTGCGGTCATAGTCAACGAGGAGGTGCGCAACTTCAGCAACAGCATCGCCAAGGACTGTGACGAAGCTTTTAACAGCTTCATGAGCGCCAACGAGCCAAGCGACATGTGTTTGGGAGAAGGTGGTGGCATAACGAGGGACGCTACGGGCCTGTCTTTCGGGCAACCGAGACCATCAACCGAAGCCTCGAATAACCCGTACCACCCATGGGACACCCGGCCCCTGCCACCGTTGCCGGCCCATGGGTCGGTGCAATCTCCAAAATCTACAATCGAGAGAATCGGAACGCCGCAAGCCCAGTACAAGGATGAACAACAGCACACTGGTCGTGTTGGAAAGTTCGTGGACCAAGTCAACCGCTTAGCCTTCCCTGTGTTGTTGCCTAAGCAAGACCGCCGTACCGTGTCTGCACCCCCGCAAGGACAACACGGCAAGTCAGCGAGTCGCTTGCCAGCTATCAATGAGACCGGAAGAGATTCGGATTCGCCATATCACTGGGACGAGAACGACAGGAACAGGATTGTGTCTGCGCCGCCAAAGACACCTGGCGGCCAAACTGACAAGGACGGCCTAGATTACCTGGTTCGGGCAGGCGAGACGATTCGGGTGGTCCACTCGCCGAGCGCAACAAGTCCAGTTCCCAAGCCTCTGAACGTTCGGAAAAAGTCTGCAGAGCCAGCAAATTACTACGATCGGACGGATGAGCGCTGCGTCTACATGCACGGGACATCGGCTGTGGATGAGCCGCCGACCCCCTCCACTGCAACCTACAGTAGTGGACCGACTAAGCAGAAGAAGTCGTTGTGGTTCAAGCGTACTTCGAAGGACAGCACTTCTAGAGAGGGAAGCATAAATACCGAGGCAACACAGGATACACAGGCGTGTAGCATGACGACGCAGTCTACAGCTCCGAGCCGTTCAGAGCCGAAGCTCCATGAGTCATCTCCGCCAATGGCGGCCAAGAAGAAGGGTTTCGGTTTGCTCTTCTGGAGGAGCAACAGAGTCAAGCCGGAAATCAAGATGGAGATCGCTGGTATGCATACCTAGTATCCGAAGCATTGAAGTGGTAGAGCACGAACAGCTGACATCTTTTACAGGCCCGGAGTATGAAGAGTCGTCTTCTACAAACTACCAAAGAGCTGTTCAACACAAGACTGGCCGACGGTCGGCTAAGGACCGTCAAGATTCGGATAGAGGTGTGCGAACCATCGAGGTTCATCAAAATTGGCTTGCCCGGCTTTTCGGGGTGAAGCCGGCAACGAGACACGTGTGTCTGGTTATATCGCGGAAGCGAGCTCGGCAGGAGCTTGTCATTCTCCTCAAAGGCTGGCGACGTTACGGTATGGGGGATATACAAGTCGACAAGGAGAGAAACATTGTATTTGCCCGTGTCGGGGCTGAGAATTGTAAGTCTTCTCGAGCGACATGAGGATAATGTCCAGAAGTTTCCCATTAGCTAACCTTGCCCAGACTTAGGCATGAAAGAAGTTGCGTTTGCGGCGGAGATTATGACCGTGATCGAGCACGGGAAAAATGTGCCTCTCTGCATTGTGCGATTAACTCAGGAGCGCGGAGCGGCAAGCAGCTTCCACATGGTGGTGGACACGGTTTGGAAGGTGTTCGAATCACGCGGCCTGCTTGTCGCCGACAAGTCCAAGGAGAAGATGATGATCAAAACGCTCAATTCCTGAGGATGGACGAGATTGCATTTGGCGTCACAAGGTTGGCAGCGATGTTCCATTTTCGGTGGCCGGTTTGGGAGGTTGCTCGACTGAGGAGGACCAGCTGGTCGCCCTCAGATTCTGCTTTATTTTTCATTTCTCATACACTCTCTCGCCGGACGTAATATGCCTGGACTCAGAGCATTGACCGGGCACTTACTTGGCGGGCAAGACTTGATTATTGGGACACATGGTTACGGCTCAACAAAGTCTCACAAACATTGGAAGGACGGGCAGGAAGACGGCAGATGGATAATTGATGTTGTTGGATGGCTTGCGTTGCAAAACGGCTTTGGCTTGTATGAACAGTTTAGGCGGACTGAATGACCAGACGGACAAGCCAGGAGACGCGGTCTAGGGTCTATTCGGGACAGAGCTACCGCTACGCAGCTTCTTTGTGCCGTTAAGAGGTGAAGAAGGCATCGTTTATAGAGTCAAGTTGCTTAGGTAGCCCAAAAGTTGATTGCTAGGAAAGGTTAGGGACTTGCGTACCTCTCTCATATGTGGCGGCCACGGCCGGAAACTGTCGACATTCATCGGGACGCTGATTGGACTATTAGCATGGAGAGCAGACCTCGGCAGTTCGGTTGACCCGGAACTATGTAGGTACCTTGCTCAACGCACTAGGTGAGTGGACACGAATGGCTCGAATTACAGGTACGGTTATGCTCTGCGCTATACACCGCGAGAAGTGGGCAGTACCTTTAGTGAATGCATGCGAATGGTCGATGATGGAGGTTAGACATGAGATGTGGTACAATACTCGGGTCCGTACACTATTAAACCAGCATTGTCGCCCATGGAGCATTCCAAATCTATCACAAAGGTGTCGCTGGTTTATTTTCTTTACCCCCAACATTTTGCAGTAATTAGTAGAGCGAAGTGGATTCCGACGCAGCTTCAATTGGCTAACAACCCTTATACTAGGTAGGTATTAAACAATTACCTCGGTTTACTACTACCCCGGACGGCTCTTCAACTGCGGGCCGCCACGTGGGATCCTCTTTAACAGTAACAGTGGCCGGCGGCGACATAATGTCCGCCGCGATCTCTTATCGCGGCGGGATCCGACCTCGGACTGGGGAACGGAGCACCTTGGCGTTATCGAACCCACGCAGAACCTCAACAAGAAGTGAGATTTTTTTTTTCTTTTCTATTCCTTGTCCCTCTCCCCCCCCCACGAATGGCTGATAGCTCCGAGCAAGAGCGGTTACCCTGAGCGAGGCTGTCGAGAGATCCGAGACCAAGGACTGGAATCGCCCGGCACGTCGCGTGCTTGCTGCTCGTGCGTTTGCAAGTCCTATCGCCGTCCGACCCCACCTGCATGCATGCTTTCCCCATTCCAACTCGTATTCCAATGAGGTCACTGGTAGACGGCGTTGCTAGGACGGTGACAAGCAGGCGACAATGACGGTCCTACCGTATGATAGAAACCTACTCCGCGATTCTGCGTCTCGTACGTAGATTGTCAGTCAGCCTTTGTTAGTAACAGAAGGTAAACACACGTGATGTTTCTTGTATTAGGGTTGATGGTTTATATGTCGTTCATTCTGAAGCAAACGGGAGGCCAATCGGCCGGTCTCGCAACCGTACAAACCCAAACCTACTCCACGATTTCGCCAAATTAGGTAGTTCACAGCAAGCCCTCCATAGGAATAATATCTCTTGGCCGAGTGTCGCTGTGTTGTTTGCTTCTTCTCCCTTTCTCTCGAACCTTGGCTCGCTGGGACGGAATGCTCGGTACATTCCTCCCCGGCGAGGCGGGCGAGCACATGCAAAAGGCTTTGACAGCATGTTCGGCTCTTTCTCTCTTTGGTGGTCTCTGTGGTTTCATGCTGCAGCTTCCCCACACTTTCACAAGCGTCCTCGTAGCAGCCACCGCCTCAAATCTTGGTTTTTTTTTTGTCCCTTTGACAAAGCTTCCTTTGTAACCCGACCTCCAACACGGCGACGCTTGGGTCTTCTCCTCTTTCCCCGCCGCCCGGCTCTGAAGCTCTCCCTCCACCCGAACCAGCCCGATCACTGCCGACAATGGACGGACGGGAGGGATGCTGGCTGCTTCTGGGTTCTTGACGACGGTCTCCCCCCCCCACCCCGGGCCCTGGCCACCCAGACATGGATGGGATCACTACTACTCTCCAGTACATCGCCCACGATAACACGGATACCTACCCCGTCGGTGCAGATACCCACCTGTTTGCATGTACCTCTCGTGGGGCCGTCGAGGTTCCCAAGGGTCCCTTTTGCCTCTCGTAGTACGCTTGTCCTCGGGTCTGCGCATGCATCATTGCCAGCCCAAGTCATGTCACCCCTCGTCTGTGCCGAGCTTGCGACAAGCACTCGTCGAGGTCGATCGCCTCTCTCTTGACCATTGCACCGTGCCTTACATATCACTCCATCCCGAACCGGCCCATCTTTCCCTCCCTCATCTGCTTCTTCCAGAACCTCGGACCCTTTTTCTTCATTCACAACGTCCTCTCCCAGATCAATTACCTCCCTCTTGAAGCTCCAAAGATACCCCCGCCAACCCCAACTCCGCAGAATACGCTTACCGTAAACGTCGCGCTGTCTCACGGTTTGACACTTGTGAGCATTCCACTTGCACGTGAAAACCTCTGAGCCGCAACCCGAGGTGCTCCCGTAGAGCGGCCGCTGACCGTAGACGACGATCCTAGTAGCGTACGATTTACATCGTAAACACCATCATCACCAGAATCCTGAACACACAACCAGAATGCCGTCCACCGAGTCAATCCTCCAGGGCGTCGACGTCCTGGGCCCGGTCACGGATGCCCAGCGCAAGATCCTGACTCCCGATGCCCTCGCTTTCCTCGCCCTGCTGCACCGTTCCTTCAATGCTACCCGCAAGTCCCTGCTCGAGCGTCGCAAGGTCCGCCAGGCCGAGCTGGACCGCGGCGTCCTCCCCGACTTTCTCCCCGAGACCAAGCACATCAGGGAGAACCCGACCTGGAAGGGTGCCCCGCCGGCCCCGGGCCTGGTCGACCGCAGAGTCGAAATCACCGGCCCGACCGACCGGAAGATGGTCGTTAATGCCCTGAACTCGGACGTCTGGACCTACATGGCCGACTTTGAAGGTGAGTCTGCGCCGATCCCCATTCCTTTGGCCAGCCCGTTGATACGGGTTCTTCGGCATGCTGACTCCCCACCGTAGACTCGAGCGCCCCGACCTGGGAGAACATGATTAGCGGCCAGGTCAACCTCTACGATGCCAATCGTCGCCAGGTCGACTTCAAGCAGGGGCCCAAGGAGTACAAGTTGCGCACCGACCGGACGCTGCCCACCCTCATCGTCCGCCCCCGCGGCTGGCACCTGGAGGAGAAGCATGTCACCGTCGACGGCGAGCCCATTTCCGGCTCCCTCTTCGACTTCGGTCTGTACTTCTACCACAACGCCCACCAGACCCTCAAGATCGGCATTGGCCCATACTTCTACCTCCCCAAGATGGAGTCCCACCTTGAGGCGCGCCTGTGGAACGATGCCTTCAACCTCGCCCAGGACTACGTCGGCGTGCCCCGCGGCACCATCCGCGGCACCGTCCTGATCGAGACCATCCTGGCCGCCTTTGAGATGGACGAGATCATCTATGAGCTGAGAGACCACAGCTCCGGCCTCAACTGTGGCCGCTGGGACTACATCTTCAGTACCATCAAGAAGTTCAGGAACAACTCCAACTTCGTCCTGCCGGACCGCAGCGCCGTGACCATGACGGTACCCTTCATGGACGCTTACGTCAGTGGACTTGCCGCCCCTCGTGTCTGTTTGTGAGAGGGTGAGAGAAATGTCAGACTAACCTTTTGCGCAGGTCAAGCTCCTCATCCAGACGTGCCACAAGAGAGGCGTTCACGCCATGGGCGGCATGGCTGCCCAGATTCCCATCAAGAACGATAAGGCCGCCAACGACAAGGCCATGGAGGGCGTTCGCGCCGACAAGCTGCGTGAGGTGCGCGCCGGCCACGACGGGTGAGTTTCTTCCTCGTCTGCATACTACCTCGTGCTTCCTCGTCTGCAGACTACCTCGTGCTTCCTCGCCACAGGGCCAGAAGCCGCCACTGACACGAACATTGCAGAACCTGGGTCGCCCACCCAGCCCTGGCGGCCATCGCCTCCGACGTGTTCAACAAGAACATGCCGACGCCCAACCAGCTATTCGTCCGCCGCGAGGACGTCAAGATCGCGCAGTACGACCTGCTCAACATGAACGTCCCTGGCAAGATCACCGAGGAGGGGATCAAGAAGAACCTCAACATTGGCCTCGGCTACATGGAGGCCTGGATCCGCGGCGTCGGCTGTGTCCCCATCAACTACCTCATGTAAGTTCAAACCCCCACCTCCCAGGCCAACGCACCACGCGAAGCGACTGCGCAGAAGGAGGCTAACCCGTACCTCCACCACAGGGAGGACGCCGCCACCGCCGAAGTCTCTCGATCCCAGCTCTGGCAGTGGGTGAAGCACGGCGTGTCCACGGCCGAGGGCAAGAAGGTCGACAAGGCCTACGCTCTCAAGCTCCTCAAGGAGTCGGCCGACGAGCTGGCCAGCAAGGCGCCCAAGGGCAACAAGTTCCACCTCGCCGCGAAGTACTTTGCTGGCCAGGTCACCGGAGAGGACTACGCCGATTTCTTGACATCGTAAGTTTTCTTCTCACGCCCTCATCGCTCTGCATCCCTTCATACACACACCCCGTTCTTCTGTTCATTCATCCTCGCTGCCCATCCGGCAATCGACACGTCGCCACGTCGCCACCGCTCGGCGGCGGGCGCTTGATTGCTTTCTGTCGGTGTTCCCGACTGGAGTGGCTTCTCGCGCCTTCGGAGATTATCCATCTCGAAGCCCCGGGCCTTTTTTGATTGATGAGACGCCGGTTGAGCTGACGAATCATTTTTCAACAGTCTGCTGTACGACGAGATTACCACCGTCGGCAACGCACGCCCTGCTGCCAAGTTGTAAGCTGTTGGACGAGGAGGAGGAGGGGCAGGAGCAGGGAGCTAGTCACAAAGTGTTAGCTTCGGGGGGGTGGCAACGAAGCCCCGCGCTTGCAAAAATGTGCGATGCGTATCAGAGCTTTTGGTTCACCAAAACACAGCCTACCCACCCATGAAGGGGGAGATGAAGCTCGGGAATGGGTTGAGGATGTATGTTTCACCGACGGCTGGGTCTCGGGGGGAGGGGCAAAAACAAAAAAACAAATCGTTTGGATCACCACGTTTGTTGCGATGGAGGGGAGGGGGATTGACGGCCACGATGTGGGAAACCTGATCTTGTATTGGTCCACCGGTGTACAGAATGAATGCAGATTGAGATTCTTTTCCTTCTTATGCACCCCCCCCCTTCTTTTCAAATGACGACCCTACCGGGCATCTGTTCCAAGGCGTACTTGGAACGCCGTTCGCCTTGACGTCTCGGAGTCCTCCAACGCCTTCTCTCCACCAATTGTGCAGAGGAGGCTGCTCTGTGGCTTCGGGCGTGGGCTTGACGGGGTCCCTTTTGGTTGGTCAGGAGGGGCCCCTCTGTGGCTTCGTGGCTTCGTGGTTACGTGGAGATGCAGCAAGATTTTCTCCGTAGACACGGGAGGCCAAACATGGGTTTATTGGTCCTTAGGTCTGCTTAGGTTGGCGATGATGAGCGGCGAGACGGGCCGATCCCTCGCGATCATCTACCCCCGACAATGCTTCCAGGGATGGGGGGGTACAGACCAAGGAAACACCATGTGAACTGGTGGGTTGTGCGTCCTTGAGGGTGTGTGTATGCGTGTGCGTGTGTGATATGCTAACAAAAAAGAAGGGAGGCCACCCATATGGACAGTCGCATCGTGTCGAGAACCTACATGCAGGGCGGGCCTCGCGCTTCGCTCACTTGCTCGTCAGCGTTATCCCTGAGGAACGTCAAGGGTGTCTTGCGTCAACACAAGGCCAGAGTGGGCGACGGTTCTGGCCGGGGCACCATTGGGTCTGTCGGGAAACGCTAGAGAGCGTCATTCACGGACGGGTCGGCCGGACATCGGGTGCGTCTATCGCCGTAGTGCGACATGGTGAGGGTTATCGTGCAAGTGGTGGTCCGCCTGCCTGGCCTTGGTGGGTTGGGATGTCGTTCAGAAGGAGGTGAATGATGTCCGATTGCATCTGTCGCTACTGTTCTGTCATATCGACAGGTCATAACGGGTTGTTTCAGTGCATGGTGGGATGGTCGGGCGCTCCAGACGGTGAGTGAGACTGCTCGTGACCCACAGAGGGAGGCTGATGGAAGTGCCGGCCTGGATCGGGCTACCTTAGAACCCGGAGCGGGCCGACTGGGCCAAAGCGAAATCATTTGGCTTGAGAGGCTCTGCCACCGTGTTCTTCTTTGGCTGACGAGGGGGTTATCAGCCATTATTGGAGTGATGCTTTTTTGCCTTCATGGGGTGGAGGATCCAGAACATCTATAAGGTGGGCGGGGAGGTCTTGACTGGTCGAACGATTGTGGCTTTTCTTTTAGGAGGTTCCAGTCGCCTCAGCCTTCTCCGCCATCTTCCAAAAAGGAGCTTCGAGATGCGTGGCTCGACCTGAGCTAATGCTGATCTGTGGGGGGAGGGAGGGGGGAGGGTGTGTGCGTTGATATGCCCATGCCCGAGATTGCCATCGTGGGGAGGGAGCCCGGTTCTCCCGCCTAGTGTTTGCGTCATGTAACCGAATTCGGTTCGCTCCATGGTATCTCGGTTTCTTCTGCGGTGACTGTTGGGCGAGATTGGGACCGGACCATCTATGCGATGCGTCGTTGTAAGTCAGGATAATGTGACGGGTCATTTCTAGGTGACGATACCAACCATAAACGAAAGATCAGCAAACGGACCCGCCGCGGAGCGCGCTGAATACTAAGGCCCAAGGCGATTCAGGTCTAAAACGAGGGGGCTTGACTTCATAATATCAAGTTCTTGCGGTGAGGACAAGTTTTCTTTTGTTCCCGGTCCCGAAAGTTTGGTCATTTGTGATGAGTCGGCGTCACGAGACGTTATAGCGAGTTGAGAGGCGCAGCATTCGGAGAGGCACTGGCAACACGACTGGTTGATTGGGGACGATATTTGACCCTAATAAGCCTGAAAAGAAAGCGCTTTAGCTTCAGTATACAGATGTCTTGTCTCTGATCTGAACCCCAGGGACCGGCTCTCAGGTCGAGTTGGGTCGGGAGGCCGAAGCGAGCAAAAGAAAGCTGTTCCTAGTGTCTTGCTCCGTTGCCGTTGCTCTGGGTCCTCGCTTGTCCCCTCCGCGTCGTTTAAGTATCGAGATATCAAAAGCAACTTGGCACATAGACGCGTTCTGCGTTTTCTCTTCTCTCTTTGACGTACGCGATGAGAGTCACGGGGTGTTTTTTTTTCCCTTCTCGCACTTGAGGGAGTTTCATTTCCAAGGAAAGGTCGGGGCCGGGGTGCTCGCTGTGCCCATGTGCAGGCACGTTCAAGATACCCTTGTTGCCCTCAAAGCCTAGTGTGGGCCGACAATCGCAGCTTACGTAGTATGTTGTCGGTCAAAATTGGTATAGTTTTGCTGTTCACGACGTGTCTCGAGAAACTGTGGGTGTGGTAATTTGCTGGGATTTGCTGTTGGCTGCAACTCCTGATTACTTGGATCCTCGAGTGTGATATGCAAACCATGAGGGACCGGTGGATTCACCTCACCGATTGGTGTTCGTTTGACCCCTGCTGAAAGTCCGTTATAGAGATACCATGCAATCGGTGAGAGAGAGAAAAAGAAACGTGCGACACCGATGAAATTGCCCGGTGTCGTGTAACTGAACCAAAACGCCTGCTCTGCGACGAGTCGACGACATCATGAACCGAGCAAGCGGATGGCCAAGATCAGGGTCTGCGCACACATATTGTGACCTACCCCACGTCGACTTGAAACCCCGCTGTGGCTATGTTCCGGTGAAGTGGAATTGGCAAAAGTAACAGGTCGATTGAGGTTTCCGATGCCCAAAACACTTGGGGGTGTTATGTATGAGACGCAAAATATGACAGACCACGAGGCGACACTAGCGGCCCTCCTAGCGTCGAGAATACCAGATTGGCGTCGTTAAATTCTCAAAAGCAACGCTGCGTCTCGGACCCTCATTCAGCGACCTGCAAGACAAGACAGCGTCATAAATCCGTCGTAGCCGATACCGTGAGATGGGGGGTTGGCCAGGGTTTCGGTCGCTGCGAGGCGGCTGTCAAGAAAAGCTGCGGTATCCAGAGGAAGAGAGAAGAGGTGACTAAGGTTTGACGCACTGCGGACTCCCAAGAACACCGGATCAAACGGGGTGGATCTTTCTTTGGTATCGTTGATGCATCCCTAAGTGAAAGTTGAGGCCAAGGGAATCTGATGAGTTTCATCAAACGCGTAAAGTACCACCCGTGGCAGTCTGGGCTGGTTCAAGGAATGTCGAAATACAGGTGGGACTCATCAAGAAGCATCACAATACAGGCTTCCGACAGAGCGAAATTGGACCAGGCGGAAGAGTTGCCACCGGATCCCGTGCCCAGAGTCCAAAAACGATCCCATTGCGTGCTCTGCCGAGATTTGTTGTGTGTCCTCAGTAGGGGACACCGGGCCCGATAATTCTCCTAACCTGGAAAGAGCTATGATTGTATCTCACAGCACAGGGCTGACCCAAAACATAGGATGATATCTCGGCGTATCCAAAGTTGTCTGCTGTGTTAGAGTATTATTGTGTACCTGCGCGACCTTAAGAGGGACCGCCTGGACTACGTACCTCAGTATCCAAAGTTGTCGACACTCGGAAGACTGGTTCAGTCGTGTTCAAAGATGGAGCCAAGAAGGAACATGTTGAACAACGCGCCAGTCTCGAGGAGCTCGGGTCAAAATGAACCGTATATGACGTCAACAGAGCCGACGAATGGGGCCGACGTGTCTTGACAAGACGATGAAGCGAATCCACTGGCTACATTCGCTGGTGCATGTGGATATCCCGAGACTCAAGCCGCTCAACGTGAGACACGAGAATTCATGGCCATATCAGCCGAGAGAAAAGCCGCAGACAATCTGCCCAACATCCGGAAGGCAGAGCGACTGATACAGTCTGTAAACAACAATGAAAACATCTTGCAAAGCCTGGCGGGTGAATGGTGTGGACCTGAGAGTTCGAGACACTCCATGGTTGCTAAGGCTACTCCGGACATGACCAGGAAGTTGGCTCCTGGACCCAGCCGGATACGAGATAGTTGTCGATGAACCAGCCGTAGAAAGATTGGAGTCTGCAAGAGAGTCAGTAAGTAGATTGACTGTATGCACCACATAATCCACTTCCACGATCCTGAGCTCGCAAGTCAATTGCTGCTATTAATGCGGCGCAGGTGAGGATACTTCCTCCGGAGCGTGTACTAGACAAAGGGAAATGTGTCGAGAACAACAGCGCCATTGTATACGAGGCGCAACGACAGGCGTCGAAACAGTCTCGAGTGATGCAGCAAAGCTGGCGGGACGGGCCACGGGGCTGTGACTTAGACCAGAAAGTCAATTCGCACGCCTCAGAATTGGGTGGTTGAGAACACACTTTCTGGCGATGGCGTTCTTATTGGTAGAGTGCGAAGACAAAAAAAAAGTTGGGATTCGCGAGCCATATAGCATCCACGGCGACGATCTGAATGGCAGTTGGGGATAGTGGGAAGATGACATGATAATGAGGTGGATGTGTTGGGGCAGAAATGTGAACTTGGGAGCTAGACACGGCATGTGCTGGTGACGGCTATCCCGTTGTTCGTCCTCTGGGAGTCATGATTGCGGACGGAGAGCTGTTGAAGCTCCATCCCTCATGGAGCGCTCTGCATGAAATCTATCAGACACCGCTGACGACGACGAGGATGTTGATGGGGCCAAGTTCTCAGTTTAGGTGGTAATGGAAGATGTGATAAAGCGTGGCCCCGACTGGTCTCGAGGAGAAACCCGGGACAGGAACAGATGAGTTCCGTCAGAGGAAAACCAACAGATACGGGATGAAAGGGGCTCAAGAGAAGGCCTGGGTGGATGCATAAGGGTCCGTGATATGCATGGATGGGACTTGCAGACAAGACTTGGTGGCTGACCCCCAACCCAAGGTAAGGCAGAGAGGTGTAAGTTGACGGCTGCCACGATCGCGGCGGACGAGGGCCACTGCACTCATGGCGTAGATGCAGCACGCACAGCTTTGGCCAAGAAGGGTCTTGTTCGTTAAGGGGGCCACACTGCATCGGTCGTTGGTAGGGCAGATGAGGAGGGGGGGAATGTTTGGGCCGGGGCCCAAGGACTAGAACGACGGCGTCGGCGCCGTCGTTGACGACGTAGGTATGGGGGAAGACTGGCGAAGCTGGGAAAAGGGAGCAGCATCTCGTGCACTAGTGCTCCATCCGTAGGGGTCCGGCCGAATTGGGCAATTCGCCGATGGAATGGCACGGACAGGAGGATTGCGGTGGAGCAAGGGAGTTTGACCTGTTGGTTTTAGGGGGAGGGGGGGTTAAATCAAGAATGGGATTGTCGGGATACGACCAAGCGGCCCGAGTGCTGCGTGAGACGACGACGCAAGTTGAAGATGGTCAGTGATCAACAAAACCGGGAGGTTAGTTAGGTGGGTAGGTAGGTAGGTAGGTAGCGACCTCGGTACCCTTGTTAGGTCGGTAGGGGAGGTTGAGAAATGATGCTTGCTGTCTTATGCCGGATTTGGGGGCCCAGGATGTGCAGTGGTAGTCAACAGAAGTAGAGAGGCACGCACGCCCGCACGCACATACCTAGACTTGTTATAGGCAGGCGGCTTGCCTGCTCTCGTATGGTTACGAGCAAACTTATTACATGACTTTTGATCTTGGGGGCAAAGGCAACCAAACAGCTGGGCCACTAGCAGAAGAGGGGTGCGGGAACGATGCAACCTCAAGATGGGTTGGCAAGCGACGGCGGCAGCACAGAGCGCCAGGAGGCGTCAGATTCCCAAGGGGTCCAGTGTTCCGGGTCAGAGTGGCTTCAGCGGCTTCCATCCGGAGACAGGACGATCAATATCCGAGGGGGCCAACCTGTTTAAGCCTGCATCACTGCACCTAGTGCGGGCAACAATGACACGGTAGCTGATCTACCTACCTAGGTAAGGCAAGGTCCGGTTAGGCTGTTCGGGCGCGGCGTTGCCTCAAAGGGGGAAAGAGGAGCCATGGGAGGACGCTTGGATGCTTTCATTCACGATGCCTCGCGATGCGGGTGATGGTGCGCGTGAAAGGCAGGGGGGGTGGCAGGTGAGCAAGAGGCAGAAAAGGAGCAGGATATCTAGGGAGGGAGGGATACGACGGCCTGGGCTCTGAAATGCCTGCTTGGGGTGACGGAAACGACGGCAGACTCGCGGCAAGTGTCGACAAGAATAACACAAACATGAAAGACTAGGTAGGTAGGTCGTTTGGAAGATGCGGTCGGCTGGTCTAGGTTAGGTAAGGTATGTATGTACAGTATGACCTACCTACCTTAGGTAAGCTGGGTATCTACCTAGGTACCTAGGTATCTACCAACAGGTCAGTCATGGTAAGTACACCTACTACGTAGAGAGGAGTCCGCCGCCCTACCTCCCCGGGCGAAAAGGTACGATGTACTTTGGTTCTTGGCCAAGACCAGTGCTGGTGAACATGTACTTACCAGTACTTCCCTCCTCCTCCTTGCTTCCCACAGCAACGCAAAGCAAGGCAAAGCAGATAGATCAGCGCACACCAGAGGCAAGCGGCGGCAGCAACAGCAGCTTCAGCTTGAATCTGAAGTCTCAGGTCACACATAGGTGGTCTGTCTTCCCCTCGACTGGGACTTCCCATGCTCGCATTTAAAGTTGAAGCCACGGCTACATAGCATGTTCGTCCCAGTGTTGCTACCGTCCCACAAACACGACACTGACCCGACCCTGCCCTGCCCAGCCCAGGCTGCCCCTCCCCCCCTCCTCCATGGACCACGCGTGTCCATGTCTTGGCCAGGTACCCTGGCAACCTGGGTACTCGCTACCTGCTTTTGCCTGTTCGTGCTCGGCTGGTTATGTAAGCATCTTGGCACGTACCTAGGTAGGTACGTTCTCCCGGATGTGGGTGGACATTGGTTATGGACTCGGCATTCTTCCTGCTCTTAACTGTGCTGAGAAAGGAACCAAGAAGCAACATATTTACCTAGGTACTTACCAGACCTTTTTTCCCCCATGATTCCCTCGGCCTCGGCCTCAGCACAGACCAGCAGCCATCCTCTCCGTTGGCTGCAGATACCAGTACTGCCTGCACCAGTTCAGTACCTGTTCAGCCCAGACCAGTCTCGTCCCATCATACGTGCTGCCTACCTACTACCTACCTAGGTACGCTGGTAGGTAGCCATCCCCCCCTACCTGGCCAATGTCCACACAACCACAACCCACTACGGCATAATGTTTCTTCTGTTTCTTTTCCTACCCTATTTCATTCCTCCTCCTCGTCCTCGGAGAAAACGCCTCGTGCGTTGAGTCGTCTCCGCCTCCAACACACATAATGGCACTTTTGCATCCATGGCTTGTCGACCGTTGTAGCTTGGACCGAAACTTCGGGATTTTCCAACGCTCGTCAGGATACCGTACCCTGCCTGACCACGACAACCCACTCACTGCCCCTCAATTCCGATACCCCAAACCCCTTCACACATACTGCGTATATACTGCTACGTGGTACACTACCTATACCTGGATCCCCAAACTTCGCCCTCCCTCCCCCCCTTGCTGGGGTAGATGCAGTAGGGGTAGCTAGCTCGCCCGGCCTCGCATCGCCCATGGCTTCCCGTTCCGCCAACCCCAAGGGTTACCTGCACACCTGCATCGCGAGCCAGGTCATACCTCGTGCTGTAGTGCGCATCGAGGACAGCGTTCAACCACCCAGTAAGCCCTCCGTAGGCTCGCTCGGAAGCAAAAATGACACGGTCTCACTCACCCCACCACCTTTTGCTACCATGTGCTAGGACCCAAGACCATCGCCGCGGCTACAGCACCCTCATTTATTACCACCCACGGTATCCGTAGCCCGTCCCGGAACGGCCAAGCGGCGCACCTTACTGCAGCTGAAAGACGTCTGCCACCCGACCCTACCTGTCACCAACCGACGGGCCCCAATTTGTCGCACTCGCCGCCCACACCTCGCAGGAAAGGTTGCAGTCACAGGTTGCTTCCCACCCTGCCCTGCCGCAAACTGAGTACGGATAACTTCTCTCGCCCTCATCTGTCCGATCAAGGCCCCCGGCCTTCCGGTAGACCACATCCCATCACACCTCGCGCGGCCACATGGCCTACATGCCAATCCCAATGCCAGGGCTTGTCTTTCAGCCACTCCCTCATTCCCTCCTCCCTCCAAATTCGGCCTACCCGGTTTCGATGGTTCCTATCCTAGCATCCAGAGAAGCTCTGCGCAACCAGATGGCCACCAGCGTGTGAGCCAGGGCCTAGCTCAAAAGCCTTCCCGTTCGACCCCTGGAAAACGCCATCCAGGAGCACGGTCTGTCGGGCGCACTCTGTGGCGCTGGTCCTCTCTCTTCCCGTGAAGCCAAAACGCCTCCCTCGCGCCGCATCTTATTGTGCGTCTTCGGGATGCCACCTCGGCGATTGACATGAACTCTTCTCGGTTTGCAGGCACTTACTTGCCCCTCGATCCGATAACTCGCACATTTGCTGGTCATTGTATACGGCATTGTTGCCGCCGCCCATCCTCCACCACGTACAGAAGAGACGATCATCCGAAACCCCCTTTCCTTTCCAGTCCACACAAGCATCAAGCGGAGACGCTCCGTTGAGCCCGAGGGATCGGGAACCTCTCTTTACTTAGTCAAATCGGCGCCATGCCCTGTCTGTGACAGGGCCTCGCAACCATCGTACGTCCGTATCGCCGAGTGTGGTTGCCTACAGCTCAATGGCGCCTTTCGGCAGGGCCTGCCCCTCCGGGCCTCGGATAGAGCCACCCCCCGTCGAGCCGTTGCTGCCACGCCTGGTCACCACCCATGCTCCTTGGATGTGACGAGTTTGAACAAGAGCATGAGCCCTTGACAGCATCAGAGCATCGCAGGCCCTAAAATCTGTCTTGTCGCGTAGCCTGAGACAGTTCATCAAGTGCAATAAAGACTCCCTCATTACAGGATTGCCGTTTATGTTCTACCTGCAACGTGGTCGCTTCGTCAGATAGCAGGAGTCACTTCAAGAAACCAATATTGCGAATATTATCGCTTTGCATCCTGAACAACACGGTTCCCGCAATACCAATGACTCGGTCCGCCAGGGTGGGGTGAGAAAGGTGCTAGAGCCGCCAAACCGCCTCGCATCCCGATCAGTGCGATAGAATCGCCATCAACATTTATTTTTCGCTACATATATCATTGGAAACCTGACGGCATGTCAGGACCCAACGAGAGGGCTGGAGAGAAAAGGGGGAGCACAGCGGCTTGGCTTGGTAATCCCGCTTGCTCATGAAGCTTTCCCTACCGCGCACGTCCATTTCCGTTGGCGCTACGCAGTAGTCGCCAAGTGTGTTTCTTTGTGGCGGATGGATTCCGTCGACTGGCGCACCGCGAAAACGATGGGGGTCAACTAGGCAGTCTCAAAGTCAGGGCGATCGGCTCGTGCCCCTGCGACGTGGCTGTATGACGGGAAAAGAAGACAGAGAGAGAGAGAGAAGCCCCTGCCGTTTGAGGCAAGATGGCCAGGAGGCTTCCAAAGTCGGTTTGCAGCCTCAACATGCACCAAGCCGACACACTTGCGGGACACCTCCACCATGTAAGCTTATGATGCAGCTGGCAGTGAGATCAAGATACAAATCCTGGACATCCGTCGACGTTCTTGCATCCGATATAAACCATGAGCGATCCCTACCTACATAGCACTCTGGGCATCATCAACCAGGCGAGCATCCGTAGCCCCGGGAAGCAGCGCGGTCAGCCGTGAGGCCTTGGCTTCCGAAATATTTCATCCCACAGTATACCCTGCCGATGAAAAAAAAGAGAGAGAGAGAGAGGCCAACGGCTCTCTGCCTTGTCGAATATCCGGCCCTTCCACTGGGTTTGTCCAACAAGACGTCGAGCTCGGGTAACACAAGATGCGACTCGAGCCAGCAGTCGCGGCAAGAGGGCGTGTTCAATGTAACACGCATTCACAGTCCGCTGTTCAACCACGGGGACGCTCTAAAATTGGAAACAATACTCATATATCGACCGCGTTGCTGACTCGAAGGACGCGGTTTCTTTGATGAAGTTGAGGCTCGACTAATATCGGCTTTCACGGTGATGTTCGTATCAGAGATGAGGGTGCCTTCCCTGTACGCGTTCCCCACGGCTCGTCAAATATTCCCTAATAAAGGTGTAGCCGTGACCCAGTCCTGACTCTAATCTAATTCGGGGTTAGGCTCATGGCCAACACCTAATAATACCTAGCCATTAGCTTCACCAGAGTCGAGAGGGAGAGGCATTGAAAAGCACGCGGTGTCGGGAGTGTCCCAGTGCGGAAACAGATACCACCATGCACATGCAATCCCATCCCCGTGTCCCTCCCGTCTGGGAGACTGGTGTGACTGGGAAGCTGGCGCGGGCAAGGATGATGCATAGGCTTGCACAGGCAAGCAATGCAGGACCATATGACCCAAACTTCCGATGAGAGCAACGCGAACACCTATTGCTGGGCCTCTGCCCAAGGTCGGCCGCGCGAATGCCACCGATGATGGCACTCACTCGGGTCGCGAGAACACCTGAGCGAGTAGGCGGAAGATGGAGAGACCACCAGCGCTGTCCTCGGTGACGGGCGGTGGGTTGCGAAAGCGTCACAATCATTCCCCCCCTTCCCCTCTGCCCGCAATCCCAGCGATTGAAAAAAAAATGCAATCCCTGCATGCCTAGCAGCAAGCTACTCGCATTATTACTTGCTTGAGCTCTGCGTGGCCGTAGTGGCTCGCGACTGGTCGACTCGCTTTCGAGGAGGGCACAGTTTGTACTGGCGGTTGATGCAGGGCCGAAGCATGCATCTCATGGGTCGCTTACGCATGCCTCCTTCTTTGTCCACGGGACATTCCAAGGTGGGAAACCAACTGGGTTGTTGCGGTTCCCAACTCGAGCCTGAAGAAACAGCTTATCGCTACGGATGCGTCTTGCTGGGTGTTCCAGTGTCGGTTCCTTCGTTCAATTTGAGCTTGGACAAGACATCGCCAAAAGGCGATACCGATCAGGAGTGCAGAGACGCTTCCTCCCCTCTCTCCACTGGCACCGTGGAACCGTAGCACTGCTAAGCTAGCTGTATGCGCTCTCAGACAGCTGGACCATGCAGTAGCGGCGCCCTTAGCAGCCGGCTAGTGGATGCACCTGGCAGAAAGGTTACCGGAGCGAGACACGGCTGGGGCCCAGTGCAAGGAGAAGCCCTGGAACCAGCGAATGGGGCAGGCGAACTACGTATCTCTCAAAGGTGCGGCAGCGCGATGATTCAGCTGAAGGGTGTGGCGGTTTGCGAAGCAGTGGGCAATTCTGATAGCCTTGGGCGGAGCTTGGCTCACGGAACCGGCGACCAAACCCAGGCCAAATTGGTGGAAGGGGGAAATGAAGGGAAAAAAGCCCACTATAAACCGCTTCCCAGGCGGGCTCGGAGACCACGAGCAAGTCCTGAACGAAGGCGGCATCGATTCTAACGTGTGGATAGCAACAAGGATGGATAGAGAGAAAGAGAGAAAGAGAGAAAGAAAGAGAGAGAGAGAGAGAGAGAGAGAGAGAGAGAGAGAGAGAGAGAGAGAGAGAGAGAAAGAGTATATGTTGACCGCCTGCAACGTGAAACTAAAGGCAATTCGACGAGGTGATGTCGACTTTGCCTGTTTACGGAGGAGTTTCCCCCCAAGTCTGCAGAGGATTGTTGTCTTGTCAGTCATTGTTGATTGGAGCTGCACATTCCGTGCTCACCATGAGGTGTCCGAGACTCAGCCTCACCGAGACCACACAGTCGTCGCGTACTCTGCGCGTTGGTTTCGCATCATCCGTAAAGAGGAGAATGTATCCTGTACGGCGCAAGGACTGAATCAAGCAGTTGCGACGGGTATGTACATGCGCCCATGACAGCTTGTCAAGTCGGGCCACGAGCCATGGCCAGATCAGATGGCACCAGGGCGCAAAACTGTCCGAGCTCAATTCGGAACGGGAGTCATGAGTCTGGGCAGTGATGATGGGTATGTACGAATAGCGTATCGTCTCCGTCTCCTTGCGTGCAAGCAAGCAAGCAAGCCGGACGCTGGGGAGGAGAGAGAGAGAGAGAGAGAGAGAGAGAGAGAGAGAGCGGCCTTGACACAAGAGCCGGCGCGCGCATGGGGGTTCTGCATAGCTCCCGGGCCTTATCCCGGCAGGTTGAGAGCTGGGAGCCAGGATGAGCATCGATCATAGGCTACAGCTTCACCAACGGCCACGGACACGGACTCAGCATGGTGGTTCTGACAGCCCGTCCCCCCCGAAAAGGCCACCGTAATAACAGTCGACAAAGGGCTGGATGGATGCGATATCTGCAGTGCGATATGGCTTCCCAATAGGACACCACCGCCCTGCTCCTTCTCTTCGCCGTGTCGAAGGGACTCTTCACGCGGCAAGGTGCTGGCAAAAGTTTTGTGTCGTTTCTTACACATTCCAGGGAGCCTCAGTCAAGCCCATTCCCATATTTGACGTGGAAGGGACAAGCCATGATGAGCCTCAAGATGACGACGGAGCCCTGAGGGAGCAAATTGTATCGACCCTTGTGGGGTCTTAGTCAACCCTCGTTGGTGATCGTTTCGTACTTTCCAGCCGCGCGGACGATCTTCAGCGTCACTCCGCGGCATTTACAACCATCTGCCCCAAGCAGGGATGACACTCGGGACGTGACTGGATTCTTTTCCGGGCCGGGCAGTGCTTTCGGCTGTCTACCATGTCATTTCAGATGATCCGCTGGTGAGAAGGCCGCTGTTACAGGCACTATTCTAGCACTCGTCAGCGATATGGCGGCAGCAGGTAACTAACAGAGTCTTTCATATCACCCCCCCCCCCCCCAGCCAAGTCTTCGGGTCACGCTGGGCACGGCGTGCTCTCATTTAATTGAGGACTGGCCAGCATTGCAGGAGTTCTGGGCGAGCGGGAGAGCAACAACGCCGTACAGGCATCCTGAGAATGCGTGCTGATGCGGAAAGCAACGAGCGACCTCAGGTAGGTAAGGACAAGGGGGGGGAAGGAAAAAAGATAAAAAAAAAAAAAAAAGGTTGAGCTCATGCAGGACAGGGGGGTTGATCTAACATGAGAGAATGCACACACCATAGTCGTTGCTGGCAATGCTTGGACCCCAAGGGGTGTTCAGATATCAGCCCAAGGATGCACAGTTGCACACCCGACGCAACCCACATCTGAGCTGAGTCCATCCTGGATGAAGCAGAAGAGCAAAATGGTCAGTCAGAGTAGGCACCTTCACAATTCGGAGAGACGACCGCGCCCGAAGACAATAGCTCAAAGTGGGCCATGTAATAATACGGTCAAGGTAGGAATGGGAGTTGGGGCCCAAGGGCAGGGTTTTTCGCTGCTTGCCTTTGATGGGATTCGAATGTTCACTATCGGTACGGATACTCACCACCTACGAGTTCCGAATGGAGGTGCATTGCACGACACGACACGGACAATCCAGCAATCGACTCGTGCGGCGGCAGTGCGGGTCCCAAATTGCTGATGGGCAAGAGCGGGCAAGCAAGCACCACTCGTGACAGACTGTATCAGTATGTCAGTATGTCAGTATCGGTTCTCAGGCGCGTTGGCTCTACTAGTACATGATGCATACGCTGCCATCCATAAGCGGACAGCCAACGCCGACAACAGAAATCAGATCGTCCAAAGTTTTCTTTTCTTCGTCGCCCGCGGAAGGGGAAGAGATGAAGAAGAACGGGCATACTTATTGTAGACGACAATGACAGGACTATTCCGATTACGTCGCTTCACAACAGGAAAGCGTTACGGCCATTCTCGTTCTGGTCTCCCCGGGATTGGGAAGCCAGGGCCAGAAAAGCACATGCCTCTCGTTCCTTGGCCTGGGAAAGCCAATCTCAGGGGACAAGGGAGATGGGATCCAAGTGTCTGGTGCTGGTGCGTGGGGATGGGGGGTTCGGTTCGGTTTGGGTTGGCTTCGGAGGGGGGAGGGGGACTCTCACCTGCGCCGTGACGGAGCGTCAAGCCAGACTGACAGGGTCAAGGGTTCCAGCCTCAAGCATCAACTTTCCTGGTTCTGGACCTGGTCCTCTCATCCCATCTCTCTCTCTCTCTCTGTTTTCTTTTTTTTTTTAGTGCTAACTGTCTCTGCCTCTGTACAGGTCTCTCCGGTCCTCGACTCTGTGTCTCGTTTCTGCCACTACGCTCTTCGTCCAGCGGCCCAGTTCGATAGGTAGGTAGTGTACCAACAACCTATTCACACGCCATCCCCCCTGGTCTCTGTTCTTTCACCCACACACGCCGCCGATTGCTTCTCCCATTGTTTCTTTTCCGGCTGGTAAGTCGAACCTCCACCCCCCCCCCCCCTTCCCCCCTTTCCTAGCCTGCTTCTTGCAATGGCCAACTGAATGATGACAGACCTGGCTGGAACAATTATCTCGCTCCCTCCCCGACAATTCAACCCTCGCTCCCAATCCAGCTACAACACCTGGGCTACGTCCACGCCTACCCCCCCCCCCCCTTTTTGGTAGAGGCATCTGTCTTCCTGCCCGCCAATCTTATCTCTCGCCCTCCCTCCTTGTCCTCACCCTCCTCGTCTGTGTGTTTCCCCAAGGCAAGGCGCCTTGCCCACTGCTGATACCTACTTGATCCACGCCAGCGAGAGCTGTCTTCAGTCTGGACCGTCCGTCAATGAAATATTAACCTTTAATCTCCAGAGACCAGCTACCTTTGAGCAACCCACCCCCTTCTTCTTCTTCAAACACACCGTCCCAGCAGCTTGCTTGTGTTCCGCCTTCGACATCCAACGCCCAGACCCTGTGGTCCCAAACCAAAGGTCGGTCAATACGCCACTGCTGCCCACCTCCCCAGGTACAGGATAGGCCCGGCGGCAGAACGCTGAGTACCTCGACTGCGGAGGCTGCCTGCCTTCCTTACTCTACTGCATCTTGGTTGGCCCCGGCTGGGCCTCGATGAGTGCCAGGCGGGGACGGCACAGAGACAAAAAGAGAGAGAGAGAGAGAGAGAGAGAGAGAGAGAGAGAGAGAGAGAGAGAGAGAGACACGCTTCTCAGAGAGACAGACACTGACCGGGAAAGAAAAGCACTGCTTTTGATCACATCTCTCATCCCGCTTCTTTCTCCCCTCCACCGCTATCATTTGCCTCGTCAGACATTCGAACAGGTTCCGCTGCTGCCTATACGGCATAACAGAGAATAAGAGTCCGAACTAGGAGGTTGTGTTTCTTTCGTCTCGTAGGGCGACATTATACCTCGCTCACCGTCGTCTCCCCTCTTCATTGTCAGACACAACCACCCACCCCCGGTACTTGGAGCTGAGGCGCCCAGGGTCCTCCGGTAGCATTCTTGGTGTTCGACTGCCCATTCACAAGCCCCTTTCAGCCCTCCCGAGCTAGAGCCTGGCTGGCTTTGGACTAAGTATATCCCGGCTTAGCTCCCCAAGTCCAAGTCCCGCACCATCAACGAGCTACATATATTCGACAGCCGCCTCCCCACACTGGAGGAACGGACTGGCGCCCTAAGGTGATCGACGCACGATAACTCCTTTCGACATCTCGCTCCAGGATAGCTTAAAACCTGCACACAAAGCCTCTTTTCAAATCCGTCCACAAGGCCTGTCGTCTATTTACTCCGTCTTACCCAGTTCACCCATCCATCCATCCATCCATCCATCCGTCTGTCTGTCCATCCATCAAGCCAACCGAACCACCTACCACGTCCTTGGGGCCTGGCTACTCTCTGCCTCCGAACATCCCAACTGTATCTCCCCTCTCGTCTCTTCTCGTTTAGTACATTCGCATCCCTTCTTCAAGGGTTGTGGGATTCCATCCTGACCTTGTCGGACATCTAACTGTGCGTGGTCGCCAATCACCGGCGAGCGTTAATAAAGCCAGTAGCGGTCAGGAGTTCCTTCAGAGCAGAGCTTCGCGTTGGAGTTCCGGCTTTTTTCTTCCACCCCCCAGCTCCGACGCAGCTTCCTCGAGATCCGCCCGCTGTCCCCGCCTTCAAACCCAAGGGGGAATAAAGATACATTGACACCCATCCGCGCCTCCTTGTCCTCAGGGTTCTGGTCGCTCCAGACTTTGATCCTACAACGGTCCTCTCAAGTGCCTGCTGGACCTCCTACCCGCAAAGCAAGCGACAGTAGAGAAAGCAACGTAACCGGCAAGAACAACCCATCACACCATGGCCATGGAGACTTCCTCAAGCTTTACGGCTCGGAGACAAGCCACGCAGGCTTTGCCGCCTTTCCATCTGCCGTCATCCCAAGACATACCCAGTATGAGTAGACACCTCCATCAATACCCTTTCAATTATCATAATCAGCCTCTTCAATCACCGTCTACGTGGCAAGCCCCGGCAATGATCCCGCCGTCGGCTCCGCCATCGTCCTCCTCCGCCGCCTCAAATGCCCAACACTCTCCCAATACCGCCAGCTCTGGTCTAACATCACCTTCAGGAGTGCCAGGTGAAGGGTTAAGCCCGCTCTCCTCCGGCGTCAACACCGCAAGCTCTCAAAGTTCATACTACCCTTCGGGCGTTCAAGGATCATGGCCGACTCCCTCAAATTCGTACCAGCTCAGCTCCGGGAACCCGCAATCCCTCAACCAACCGCCACAGTACGCACCACGTGGAAGCGCCTACGAGCAGCAGTCCCCAATGTCATATTCTCGCACTTCGCAGTCTCCCGCGACAGGGGGCGAGGGTCTTCCTGCACCGCCCTATGGACAGCATCAGTCCTTCCAGTCGGGCTACTCCACAGGAGGAGCAGGCTCTACTCCAGTTAGTTTGCCTTCCCAGGGCCCCCCAACGCCCCAGGCTGGGATTCTTGGATCCCAAGCCCCAGTCTCGACGCAGCCACCCACGCCCGGCGGTGTCCCTTCACACGTTGACACGTACACGCAGTCTCGACCACCAGCGACCCCCGGCTACTACTCGACGTCCTCCGCTCCTCAACAATCGCCATTCCCCAGCTTTCAGCATACGTCGCCGACAGCCCATTCCCCGACGACTTCAGGCGGTCCCGGAAGAGGCCTTTCTTCTCTTCAACACCCTTCACCCATGGCCCCCCCAAGTTCCTACCGCTACTCGACATATCACGTACCGTCGATGGGAATCATGTCGAACCTCGCGTCACCCGGCCAACAGATGTCACTTGTTCATGGCATGGGCGTTCCCGGTGGGTACGGAGCGCATCACCTCGGCGCCTCAATGTACGGCCACGGTCATGGCGGACAGCCGAATCCTCAAACAGAGCGGCCTTTCAAGTGCGATCAGTGCCCTCAATCCTTCAACCGAAACCACGACTTGAAGAGGCACAAGCGTATTCATCTCGCTGTTAAGCCGTTCCCCTGTAACTTTTGCGACAAGAGCTTTTCCCGCAAGGACGCCCTGAAGGTATGATCCCCGAGAGCTTACGGCCCCTTGGAGACAAACGACAGCTAACAACTGCCTCAGCGACACCGGCTTGTGAAGGGCTGCGGTAATAAGGACGGGGATAGCCAAAATGACAGTGGCCGCCGCTCTCCGCTGGAACACTCTGACGACGGAACACCGCCGCTCAAGCGAGACTGAGGCGTTCGGCAAGGGGTTTCCATGTCACGACTATAATGTTAAGGTTCCGACAAAATGGTGGGAACTGAAAGTTGCCACCGCGTAGTGGCTGAATGAACCCATCGCGAGCGTGGCTGCAACCCCGGACCCCGCGATCGCCATATTCGGAAGCCAGGCCGCGCTGTGGAGTGGACGGGTTAGAGGAACGCAAGAGCGAGTCATGTTGGGTGTTTTCGAAAACCGGCCGACGCAAAGCTTTCCGATCTTCCCCTTTCTCTACATCTTAATCACGGACCTCGTCATTGCTTTGCATTCTATCCGCGCGCTTAGCCACACGACAAGCCAGGAATTGTTACTTTACCGATACCACGGCACACTAATGGGAAAGGGACTATCAGGGTCATAGAGGAAGGGAGTCATCTGGCCACTGTCTTGACTTTTTCTTTTCGCCACGCAAAGTTTCTTATCGTCACGATTTGCTTTTCCGGGGGAACTTGTTTGCGACAAAGGTTCACGAGGAACTGTGTGGAACCGACGCGGTGGCATTCACGGCGAAAGGGGGTTACAGCGCAGATGCTTGTCATGGCTGGCACGAAGACTGGTTACGAATCAAGGTTCTGTCATGTCCCAATATTTGGGGGCAAAGAGAGGAGTTATTGCCATGGTTTGGGACGGGTCACGATGGGCATTAGGGTCTCATACGAGAACTGGGGACAAAGATCGAGTCATGGATCAGACAGAAATTGGACGGACACAAAGGGCACAGGTTGGATTGGAGTTGCGTGACAAATCGATCCCTCAAGGTAGGGTGGAGTTGGGTTCGACTGTTTTGTGAGATACCAAAGATTATTACGGGTTAAAGAGGGGCCCCTCTCATGTACTATTACGCTGCGCACACCGCCGAGGTCTAAAAAATGCAAAGATGATCCAACTCGACGTCGGCAATGTCTGTTGAGACACGCCCAAGATGGAAAGGTTCTCTGGCCGATTCACCGTGACGCAAAAACGGGGGCTCCGGAAGGAAGACGGGACCGGCTGGCATGTGAAGAAGAGGACCAGAAACATTTGCCCAGCCCGGCCCACTATTTGACCATTCGCAAGAAACCTAGCTCGGCCATCTTTGTCCTCATAACCCTCCGGGCTAGGCTCCGAGGACGAAATCACCCTCGGCCGCGTGCGAGACTATACGATAGGGGCGACGAAAGAAAAGATAGAGAGGCGAAATGATACGAGACTTGTCGACCCCCACTCCCCCTTTTTCCCCAACCCAAGACAGACGGCCTCAAACTCTCGAGGAGGCAGTGCATACTTCCCCTTGGCATCGTCAAGGTCCGAACTCGTCTGAGAGTCGTATGAGAGGGCCGCACGTTAGATCGGCCCCGAAGTCTCAAGGCCATTTAAGCGTATTACGGAATATAGGGGAGGGGGCTAAGGTGAGATGGCGGCGTGGACGGACGAGATCGAGGGTTGAGGTGGGAAAGGGGAACGTGCTCTCGCGCCTGGTGGTTGGGCGGGAGAGCGGCAGAAGAGATGGGATGGCAGATGGGTGCATAGACACCATGCTTGATACATCGGATGGCATGAGCAAGAGAATGCACAACAAACATCATGGAACCTAGGTAGGCTCCACCCCCCTTCCCATATTTGTTCACCTCACATAAGGTGGGGAGGCCCTGGGGAACCAGGCCCGATGGAAAAGAAGAGATAAACAAAAGGCGATAGTCGCCCGGTGTGTCTTCGTGTGCATGTCCGAACAAGTAGGTATTCGTCGGCCCTTGTCTTCTATTTCTTTTTTTTCTCTTTTCGGGCTTTGCCTTCATCCGGCAGGGGGTATCCGAACCGATGCGAAGCGAATCGGGGAGAGGGTGAGAGAGCCAGCTAGCCTGACGCTTTCCGCGCATGTCAACTGCAGGCGGCCTTGTCGCTCCGGAGGTACCAGAAAAGCTTATCGTGGAAACTATTTTCCCTCCCCGGCAGTGAAGATGCGACAGTTTAGCTTGTCGCCGAGAGTCCGAGATGTGACCTCAGGGTGCCGGCGAAGTTTCCAGTTCCGGTCGAGCTTGGAATGGGTGTTCGCGACGTTCACGCCGATCATGAGGGGGAGAGATGAAAAGAGAAATGCGGGATAATGTGCCAAAAGACTCTCTTGCTCCCTTGCATTTAGGCCACCTCGCTCGGGCACATCGGAACCTTCTAAGCCCCTCTTCACCCCTCTGCCCTCGAGGCCAGCGGCATCGCTAGCGGGCGAGCTAGTTATGCCACCTACATGCGAGAACGCGGGTTCACTCGGTCGCTCTAGCTGGCAGTCATGTTAACGCGACTGGGGGGGGGCTCTGGAATCAGTGGGCAGCTCTGACGGGGCCTTGTACGAACACTGCCGTATGGGGAATGGTTTCTTCGACGCATTAGAAAAGTCTCCTCCTCTTCGCGACGAAATTTTTGAACGAGGGGTGGCGAGGCCATTCTCCGTGACAAACCACATATCGACGTAGTTATCGTGCTTAACGCCATCGCCCGGAGGGCTGGCCGGGAAAGGGTGGATATCTTCTGACTAGCCCGGCTCATAGTGTTTGTCATACATCGGTTTCTGGTCTTGGCGAAGTGAATCTGGGAGGCTTGCTTCCGCTTTCCCGAGTTGCTTGTTGTGCGTTGCGGGAGGGCGGAATTCTCGTCGTCCGAACCCCCACCACCACCACCACCACAGGTTACTTGTAGGCGTGGCGGACGTTGGGGCGGACATCCTTCGTGCCCCTTCTCTCGGTCTCTGACTCAACGTGGGAGGTAGGACGCCCTGTTAATCGCGTCTGGGGCGAAAAGATCCAGAAGCTTATTCTAAAGACCAGGGCGTCAGCAGCCCTTTAGCAATGAGAAAGCCTGCGGCGCCACCCAAATACTGTCTGGACAGACGGTAGATGACCCACATCTTGCCATGAGCGTCGGGGAATAAGGCTGTCCGCTTTCGAGCGTACCAAACGTGGCCGCGTCCCGAAGGAGCGCCTTGACCGATCAACACCCTATGGTATCCTTTATCTCGCTCCTGCTCATCCTGGTTCGAGTCTAGCTGTCTCCCCTCAAGGTGGTAGAGGCTGAACCTCCGGATTCGGAAAGGGTGGTCCCCGCTACAATCGTACACCCACCGTTCTGTCATCCTGTGTGTTCCCACCACGTCTGTGTATTTTGCTTCGATCGACCCATGAGATCATTCAAGACAAGTTCCTTCAAAGAGGACAAGCTGACATACAGGTTAACGGGATCGGCCGATTCTTCTCCAAACCTTCCAACGCCTCCAGTCTTTTTGTTTCCTGGGGTATGTCGTCTCCAACTTGCCAAAGTAGTAGTATTTGGGTTCTTGCGCTTAAGACTTCTTCGACGTAGCTTGCCGTCTTGGTGAAGCCGAAAGACCAGTTCCATTGAGCCAAGATCCACCCACAGAACCTGGTATCGTTCCTCTGACGGACTGTCCTTTTCTCTGTCGACGAACAAGATGTTATTTCCCATCGACATGGCATGCCAAACCAGCGGTTTGGAATCCTCACGAAGCTGACTAGCAGCAACTCGGCGTTCTGATGCTATCGACGCCGAACTGAATGACTCTTACCGTCAGTACGTCGCGTCCGACGAAGTATTCATAGTTGAGGCGGGTATCGCGTCGAAGGTGACTGTATCAATCGCTGCGTGCTATTACATTGAGAGGCCTGAAATTGTTGCTCCTTTGACAGCCTCCTCTTCTGCTTAGCCGACCTTTCCGACGTTGTACAATCATTCCACTAATCGCCGGTCATACGGGCCGCTTCCTTTCGGTCAAGACACCCCTGCCGGTGGGCTGTGATCGATTCGTGGAAAGTAAAGGCGCTCACTGCAATGCTGTCACCTTGTGTTACGTGACGCCCAGCACATCGATCCTTGGCTCCCTATTGCGCGTCGAATCGTTCCAAGCTATCAAGGTGTTATGATCATAGTTCGACTGTGATGTGCAGGTTGACATAGTCAAGAGTGGTGGCTATGCAGCGTCGAGATGGAGTTGACCATCATCACTTCTCCGCGTGGCCATTTACGACAGTATAATAGAGTGTAGAACCGCCGCATTTTGCACATGCAGCCGAGGGAAAGTCCATAAGCTTCGAGCCAAGTCCCATGCGAACACCGTGACGGTTCTGACGAGCCGACAAACCTCTTGGCTCGAGCAGTTCAATGCTTATTTTGGTGTTCGACTGTCACCGAGGCTGCAACGGCTACCATTGAACGTCGATCAAGTAACTCGATACGTGCATTTTGGCAAGGGTCAATAAGCATCAACTGAATCCAATTGTGGGACGTCATCCTCAAGCTGGCCAGCACTCTCATCGGGCTAACGAAAAACAGTCTCTTTGTGGAGCAAGGACATCCGTTGCGAATCGTTGAAATAGGCTCGGCAACTTGCGTTGTCCACCCCTTGATCCCGGCCCCGCGGTTTAGGTTGGGTGCAGATGGGTCCCACCTCGACCAAAACTGTGGCCTGGGCCATCCATTTGCCGTGGGTAATGCTGCGGCCTGGTGCAGATCAGTCTCCATGTCTGATGGAGATAAACATCCGCGACCAAAGTGATTTGTGACCGAGTGGAAACCATCCGATGCCGGCGTTGACGGAGACGATGATTATGGATAGAGTGATAGTCATGCATCTCACGGAAGGCTGTAGAACACCGTGAAACAATCGGTTTCCTGACCAAAACTGCATCGAGCGCAGTCCCGCTAGTGAATCACCCAGTAGAGCCGAGAAGGGCTGTCCAGCAGGCACTGAAATCGCCGAAAGTTGTATTCATTCGGATGAGTGGTCGGGTACCCCTGCAAGATGGGTTCCGCAGTCGTGTGTGGCGACGATGCCGATCGTGGGAAAAGTTGCGTTCCGATCCCATCAAGGTTCAGAGGGAAACCCCGCTCTCTGTCAAGAATGATAAGAGCAAGGCCTGCGACGTGTTAAATACCGGATATCCTGGTGGGTAATAACTCAGACGCTTCGTCTCTATGATAACCCAGTAGAAAGCTTTCACTCAACGTAACTAGAGTCTCATCTTTGTGCATTTCGCAATGTGAAAATCGGACACGAGTGATACCGTATCATCACCGGTCGCACCGCACCCTGTCGGTGTATTTGTTAGTCCAAGAAGGCGCCGATCAACTGAAACTCGAGTTCACCATCGACTCGTTTTGTGAGGCGAAACAGCAAAGTGCTATTCAGGCGGGCGGTTCTCGAAAGTGTCTTTTCTGGTACCGCAGCTTTCTTTTCCATGATTTCATTTTTTGTTTTCTCTCATTTCCGTATCGTCTTCCCTTCGTCGCTTCGTTTTCTGTCATGCGGTTGCAGGTTATTGCCGTGTAGCCCTGCCCGAGCCGACAAGTCGGAGGGCCGGCATCCGGTTTGGCGGATTAACCTTCATCACACCCTCTCATGTCACGAAGGTCCAGGGTCTGAAAAGTGAAAAGGCGGTTTTCAGGTGCGAATTCAACAGCCGGCAAAAGTCTTGATCCTTTGTCTGTCGCACACGCGCCCACATTGACGACGCAACGTTCAGAACTCGACTAAGAAATCGTGAGATGACCGCTGAAGAGTGTCGACACGAAGGTGATTTGATCATTATGGCACCTCTGAGAGTGCTTACTTTCGGTGCGGTTTCCAGGCTATGACTTCGGCGAAGCACCAACCGCTCGGACGCTCTATATCAGCACCTGCCCATTATTAGTTGGTGGACCGCGTTGGGGACAAGGACACCTAAGAAGCATACTGACAACTCTAAGTTGCTGCATGGTTGGAGAAAGTCGGTGTCTGCATAGGTACACTTCCCAGGTTCGGTGGTTGGTTCAAATGAAGCTTCGTCTTGGTTTTCCTAGCATTCGTAGACGTGCAATGCTTTCCTGGCACTGGATGCTCAGTAGTCGCACGGGACAGATTCGACTGCCCAAGCAAGATACGAACCGTGCCTGTAATAGACGTCACTATGGAGTTCAATGAGATTGTAGTTTTTGGCTGAAGAGCTCGGAACGATTTGGCTGGGCCGCTGGAACTTGAAAGCCGCGCGTTGTGCAAGGACCGGGGCATGAGGAAGTGAGTGACAGACGACAAGACGCATATCGTACGTCAAGGCATGCTCATTGATCGGCGGGCCAGCCATTATCAATCTTGTGAGGAAGGGACCGCAAGTCATGATTGCGATTGGCGGGCTTAGGAAAGGGTTCGAGGGTGGAACTTCTTTCTGAAGCGGCAGGACAGACGAGAACAGGCCAGACCATGCTCGATATCGGACGAGAATTGGAGAGGGCAGGATAGACTTTGAGCTCGGCATAGCATGAGATCTCAAGAAGTGCTTGTTTCCTTTGAGGACATTGTACAAGTAGCCGCAACAGGCGTTTCGAACGGTAGCAGAGGTGTGGCAAGCCTACCGAAGATTGCAGGATCCAGCTGGCTGGTTGACGGAATCCCCAATCATGGTCACAGTCCCCCATGCTCGTAGTTAGCAGGGGTTCGAGTTTTAGCATCAGACACGGAGTCGATCCGGCCGCCTGCCGGCCGACTTTTTCTAGTCCTAGTCTTGTCGTCACCTCTGAAGTACCTATTCATGATCACCTGGCTGTTGGTAGAAAGAGCGACTGACATCTGGTGGCGATAGCAATGTGCCAATCGATTAGTAGGCTGGCAAGTGTACCAGTAAGCAGGCGGGCAGGCAGGCATGAGTAAAAGACAAACGTTCGGCCCAACGAATGTAGTTTCGTCTAGTTAGTCGCCCAAAAACCGACAATGACAAAAAAAACGCGGAACGAAGGTACAGTACAGAATAGGAAAGCGGCTGAATTTAGACTGTAATATGTAACCAGGCGAGCAGTTTGTTTGAGACGAGAAAAAGAACGGACAGGGAGGAGAGTCACTCGGTCAGGAAATTGTTAGTGCGAGGTGTAAACGATACTTCCTGCTGGCAAAGCTAAGAATAACGGCGGCCCAATGGGAAGCAGCGATGAGGAGACCAGGCCCGCTTGGTGCGCAAGTTTCTCAGGGAATGCCCTTGCCAGGCAGTAGCAGCATAACCGCCTCTCCTTATCAGCATGATGCCTGGGTCACAGCACTTGCCTGCTAAAGACATCTTAGGGCCCTCCCTGGTCTGGTCTACAGCCGTGGGGCGCGACAACAGGGGCAACGACAAAGTAACCACTGCCCGGCCCGGTCATCTGGGTTGGAGCCAAGTCACTTGCCATTAATGCGATGAGGAAAACTTGCTCTTGTTTCGCCCTGTTATCGTTGCAACCCAATCCGTAACGCCCTCCTTGCTCGAAGCGTCTGAAGATCTCACGCAATCCTTCTCACTGCCAATCTATAACACCAGCCTCGCCGCCTTGTCCTCTTCATCTTGAGGTCTTTCCATCTGAAGAACGCCATCTCTCTCCTTCTCCCCGTCTCTCTCGCTCACACCCCCCTCACCCTCAATCCGAAGTAATAACTATCTCGACGACCGGGACTGGAGCCTGGTTTGTTCATTGATTTTCGCACCGTCACTCCCTTCTTCCGTCCTCTCCCTTTGCGGCAGCGCCCCCAACGTCAACCGCTTCATCCACGACACCGCCGCAATGGACAGCTTTCTGATGGCCAGGCATGGGGACGAGGATCACGGTGCGGCAACCGCCGCCGAGGCCATGCCGGGAATGGATATGGGGTCCGGTTCGATGAACAGCAGCAGCGGCGACATGGGCAGCATGGGCATGATGATGAGCATCTTCCAGAACAGCATCAAGACTCCTCTGTATACCCAGGCGTGGACCCCGAACAGCGTCGGCACCTACGCCGCAACTTGCATCTTCCTCATCTTCCTCGCATTCGCCATGCGCGGCATGCTGGCTCTCAAGTCCATCCAGGAGAAGCGATGGCTGGATAAGGACTTCAAGCGTCGCTACATCAGCGTCAACGGAAAGATGGGCTTGGGCGGTCAGATATCTTCGGACAGCATGGCGAAAAATATGGTGCTATCTGAGAATGGCGTCGAGGAGAACGTTACTGTCGTCCAGAAGCAACACGGAATTTGGAGGCCGTGGAGATTTTCGGTCGATCCTATCCGCGCCCTGATTGACACCGCTATTGCTGGTGTAGGATATTTGCTGTACGTGGGCTCTTGGTTCTCCCTATGTGCGGATCGTCAAACTAACAATGACCCTAGCATGTTGGCTGTCATGACCATGAACGTTGGCTACCTACTCTCAGTTCTGGCCGGCGTCTTTCTGGGCAGTCTCGCGGTCGGTCGCTTTGCTACGTTAGGCGAGCACTAGAGCCCATCAGACGCTTGGTCAGGGAGAGAACGTCGACGACTCGGTTTACTTGCTCCTACTGCGCAATCCCGAACCCTGCGGGCACATCCGTAGTTTTGCGGTAGCCGAGTAGACGGGAATGAAGGAACGCGACCACGAGAGAGCATGAGCGAGGAAATGAGTCCAAGTCTTTGATGATGCATTTTTTACTTTTTATTCTCGGGAATAATCTTTATGTTATTCGGGGGGGGGGGGGCATCCTCAGTCTGGAGCATCACTACCAGGTTGCTACTGGCTTGTGCGCTAGGCTCGCTGTCCTGTCCACTTCCTCATCCAGACGGACGGCCGCTGAGCCCGAAGCTGTGACGATAATAAAGCCTTCGCAAGTTCTGGTCCTCCAATCATGGGCTGGCTACTCGTGCTGTGTGCCCTTGACCTCTGTGATAGTGGAGTTGGTACAAGTACTTAGAGGTCTTCGGGGGCCGTTTTCTGGCCCGTGCAGAAACCTTCTCAAAACCCCTCAGCCCGCTCCTTCCAGGGTCGTAAGACGTGCCAAGGGCCAAGGCTAAGCAACCACTGGTGCCTCACCAGATTATCCACCTCCATATTCCTCTCGAATTCCCACATGAGTCGTTGAATCGTATCGTGTTTGAGCTACCTACCGAAAAGGAAAGGGAAAAAACCACCTTCAGCTCGTTGGGGGCCGCCAGCCAAGAAGGCCGCTCAATGTATGGTCTAGACTGGACCGTCGCTGCATAGTGGCCACAGCTCAACCCGTACTGCGCAAACGCACCAATCCGAGGAATGGCTACCTAGGAGGGGGAGAATATGATGAACAGTTGGGTTCTGGGCCAAGCACCTTACCACTTCCTTGGGCACCGGTACTCAATGTCTTGCGAGTACGGATACGTAGTAACCGTCCATGAACAGGCATCCTCCCTACGAGACTCCGACAACTCTAAGTGCCTTCCTGGATGGAAAAGAAAAGCTCGTCCGGCCTGGAAGTGGCGCGTTAGCACTGTAGAGGCAGCAGCTGCTCAAGTCCGTCTTTCCCAAGGGCTAAATTCCAGGTTAACACGTGTTTCTGTTCGTTCCATCTGAACTGCTCTTTCCGTCGAGTCTATGAGGTTTCATTGCTCCGATGCTCTTGTTTCGTCTGTCCGTTTACTGGGAAACGAAGCTGAGCGGCAAATTCCACGTGGGACGACGGAATGATGCCGATGCTGCAGCTAGAGAAATTACCCTTGCGTCTTCTGCTTCTGCACTGCATCACAGCCACGAATGGCCGGGCAGCCTCTTGGTCGCTGTGCTACTGTGGACGTTACCGACATCAGTGCCGGGAATCTATGGGCAACCCAGGCGTAATATACGACGCCGGCTCCGGGATCGAGGCGCATCCATACATCTAACGCATATCCCGTTGACGCGTTACCAAGGAAAACCCGAGGGAAACCCGCCAGCATAGGGGAAGGGGGAGATGGTCAACATAACTAAGGGCGTGTGCCGTTGAATAATCAGACACGGCGATCTAGGCCGGACCCTGCCCTCCGACGACAATCCTCTACCGCTTCGTTCCAGCCCGGCTGGGGTCTGATATAATAACGACAACAGACGACGGAGACATGGTGGCTGTGTCAGTTCTTGACCCTGCATCTTGCCTACATGATCTTCACGGTCTTTCCGGCCTCGACAGTCCGTCAACTGGCGGAGAAGATACCCAAGTCCTAATACTGTGTGGTACATCACCACCTCCGGACCTTCGGTCTCTCGTGGACCCTGGTCAATCTCCCTCCGGTTACGGACCAGATTTGCGACGGGCTAAAGTTGACAAATGTCCGGAGACGCAGGCCCACGACGTCTTGGGTATCGCTTTCCAAACATCTGATCGCTCTTCCCGGTTGAGCCATTGGACAATGAGAAACCACGCATTGATAATGGAAGAGACGGTTGTGATAACGCCCGCCAAATTCCCAGCGCAGGCTAGTTCCCCCGAGGGGGACCCCGGACGCCGTAGCCAGTCATTGAAAGGTGCGCTCCGGACACGGCAAGAAACACTCTCGTTCTAGGCCTGATGGTTGCCAACTCTGCAACTCAAAGCCGATGTAACTCGTGGACATCCTAGTCTCCGAGCTACCGGCATTACTCGCTACGCCCGTGTCCAATTTTGACCGACTTGCGGCCCTGTGTACTGCTTCGGACGTTGCTGATGAATGACGCCCAAACAAGCAACGAGCTGTCCCTGCATCATGTCCGAATCCAGAAACGACCTCTCTCGCCACCTCCACCACCACCACCAGGGGCAAGCAAGCCTTCGCTGATAGTGGAAACAGCTAAGAAATGACCTTATATCAACCGCTGCCCCACGAAGGATTACCAACCCGCTCAGAACACGGGACGAAAGGGCAAGAAAACATATGACAACGATGCAGAGCGACCTTCCCCGCCGTCTCTGGCACCCAAGTCAAATGCTGTCGTCAAACCATGATCCCACTTTCCGCAGTTGCGAGACCGCCCACGACGACCTATCGGACGATAGATGACGGTGTCAAGTTCAATGTTTTTCTATCTTACGACTTGATAGGCCGTACCATCATCACTTGCCCCTCCTAGCGCCCCCTTTTCCCGCTGAACCCCGCCGCCGCCGCCGCCGCCGCCGATGCCCGCCATGCGGACGTGTGCCTCATACCTGGGGATGTACACTGACTGGCAGGGGACATGGGGGGTGTCCCACCACGACTGTCAATCACCTACAGCGGTTAGGTTGCGTCGGGTGGTCGGCCAGGGGGGCACGGGCGGGCCATATGCACTCGCCGAATCAGAGCCCAGCAGACGGCCAAAAGCAGCATTCGAATCGTTCACCTGCCCGTCCATCTTGCCCCGTGTCCCCCTCCTAACCCCCACCTTGCATTCCGATCTCCGATATCTCGGAAGTCTGCGACGCGCAAAGAAACGGAGAAGAAGGGGGAAAAAAGCAAAGATCTCGATGTCCGGCCAGAACTACCGCTATCAATCCCCTCCTCCTCCTCCTCCTCCACCACATACACACTTGGATTACCGCAAACTCACGTGGACCATCTCATCTTGTACATCGTCGGGCACGGGTAGCTTCGCTCACGGAACGACGGGCGCAACACCCGCCCCTCGACCGAAGCTTTGATTCCATTGGTATAACCCCCAGGGGGAAGGGGCAGAAACAAAAAGACGGAAAAGGAAAACAAGGGAGGATAAAACCATCACAGAGAACTCTGCGGGACCAAGCATCACGAACTCCGGCAAGGAGCCGGTCCCAGATGAAAGGTGGCAAGAGAAGGGAACAGGGGAGAAGGGGGATAGCCGAGGGCCGGCGGGAGGCGGAAGGGGGGGGGGGATAACTGAAAAAGTGTCTCGAATTCTTTAGAGTTCAGTCACTTGTTATGTCGCCGTGTGGCGGAATGCGCGTCCATCCACACCGGGTGGCGGGTACATAGGTGGGCAGGCAGCACGGGACAGAGGCCGACGCACGATCCAGTCTGCAAACGGACATGGGGGGAAGGAGAGGAGGGGGACATGTGTCCCAATACCAGATCCTCCGAACTTGTGAGGCATCGGAGCAAAAGCCTATTAAAAAAAAACACGTCAGGGGCGCCACACGTTAGGAATCGTAGGACAAAGCACACCCGCAGAGGTAACGGGAGGTTCTGGAGAAGGATGCGGTCACAGGCATTACTTGGGGGTCCATGGTTATAGTGTAGGAAGCGTCAAAAGATTAACATTTGTCAGGCCCTGACCGGTCTAGTAGTAGTAGTAGTAGTAGTAGTAGTAGCGGTGGTGGTGGCGGTAGATGTAGAATAAGACGTGGAAAGCGATGAAAAACGTGAGCGCGCGCGCGGGGGGATATACTATCATACAAAGTTGCTCTTCTCTTGCGTCTCCTTGCTTTCCCCGTGCAGCTGCTTCCTCGACGTCTCCCCCTCTGCCCCTTGCGACCAAACCAAGCTTGATTCGATTTGCCCAAGGAGAGGGTGTTCCTCATGGCGTTCAACATGTGCGTGTAAACATGGGAGCTTTTGTGGCTTTTCTCGTTGATTTGTCCAGGGCCGGAGAAGGGGGGTATCGAGCCGAGTCCCTACGAGATGAAAAGAAAAACAAAGTTCGCGCGTCTGTCTGGTCCTCATTGATCCTCGAATTGAGAAAAATCGTCAAATTCCATCCCGGAAGAGGAAAAAAAAGACGTGCCTGCCCAGCGGTGAGATATCATGCTCTCATGCTGAAAACCACCTTTCCCATGCTGGAGTCCTCCTTAGCCCTTTCCCCAGGGTAGACTCCTCGAGCATCGCAGCCTCCGCCGCCCGAGGGAGAGAGAAAGAGATAGAAAGAGAGAGAGAGAAAGAGGGAGAGAGAGAGGGAGAAAATGAAAACAAGAGAGAAGGGGTCGCCACGCGGTGCCACACAAGCCTTCGCATAGAGTCAGCTCTTAAACTGATTCCATAGTACAATGCCGTGTTCAAGTAGATTGCCCGCTTTCGACATGTCACCCCGGCCCTCCATCTTTTGAGATGCCAGCACCAATGTTGCCGTGTCTTTCGTAGCGCATCCCGGTATGACCCCTCGCTGCACATCATTCAAGCCCACTCCGCGATAAGGAAAGCATACAGAGCCTTGCCTTCCTTAGAAACCAAGCCAGAGTAGTCGAGTTGCTAGAAGTCTGCGGATTCCGAATGGCATCAAGGAGAATCCAGAAATAAGGGGATTGAAGAAACGTAGTGGGAGGTGCAGTAAAGCAGCAACACCGATCTGTAACGCCAAACAGCCAGAACCTCGACGGGGAACGAAGAAACACGAGAACCGACGGTCGAGGTTTGGGAGATGCAGAGTGTGTCTGGTATCAACGGAAATGCACAAGTCAAGGGACAGCCTGGTTATCATGACTGATGCGACGTATGCTGGGGAAGACCAGACTGCGGCGGCATGGCGTAGCCACCACCCCGTTGTTGTTGCTGCACGTAGCTCTGGTACGCGAGCGCCTGCGAAGGGTCCATGCCGACGTTGGGCATGTAGTTGGGAGGCATGTGTGGGTTTTGCGGCATGCCCTGGCGGCCGGCCTGAGGAGGTAGGTGTTGTTGGGGAGGTTCCTCGGGGGAGTCGACCTGGTTCGAGTCGTCGACGCCGTTCTCACCACCCTGAGAGGGCTCGGGGGCGTTCAGACAGGCCTGTATCAAAGGTTAGCGTGGTGTCTCTTCACAGTCGATTGTGGTGCGAGAAGAACGTGGACGTACCTGAATCAAGTTCTTGCCTTCAGCCTTGGTCACAAGCGGCTGCAGCTTGGGGGTCGTAAATGTGTAAACAAGACCCGTCTCGGAAACGACAAGGAGCAGGACCTGGGTGCCGGTGAGGACGGAAAGCTCGTATGCCTATAGCAAGTCCGGGTTAACAATTGATGGGTCGAAAGTGGTTTACATATGATCGCTCCCTCGCGCGCGCGCGCGCGCACGCAAGCGAGCGATCATAAAGGCAGCGAGTGTAGGGACAATTAGGCGTAATATGCTCACCTTCTTCATGATTCCAGCCTTACGCTTTGAGAAGGTGATGTGACGACGTGACTTGTCGTTGATGAACTTGATTTCGATCTTGCGACGCTCGCGGCCGCCCTTCTCGTCATCGTCATCATCATCGTCGGCGGTGCTGGGACGCTGGCGTTTGACGCCTCTGTTCTCGGCGACGTTGCCGTTGCCAACCTGCGACTCGTCGAGGTCGGTGGGCGAAGTCTGGTCGTGTTGGTCGGTGATGTCGGCCATTGTGGAATTGTCGGAGGGTATCACGAGCGAGGCAGAAAAAGGCAAAAGCGGTGGAGATGCTCCTTTGAGCGTGGTGCCGATTGATCTATACTTGATCAGGGAGGAAGAGGTGCTGCTGTGTGCACCTTGGGCTTCTGTGGCAGAAAAAAGCAGGTCGGAACGGGACGTAGCCTGTATCGAGTCTGGTGCGGAGCGGATGCGGTGCAGTGCCTTTTGCGGTAGGTGGAGGTGGGAAAGGTAGAGAAGGTTGAAAGACGTGGTAAAAGTAAAGGTGTAAGGTAGTGGAGGTACTCGGGCGATTGGTAGTGGTGGTATGTGTGGATATCGTAGTGACCTTTTTTTTTTTGCCGACCAACTGAAGTGAGGAATTTGCTGGTTTGATTTTTTATTTGCTTTGTTTGACTTTTGGAGCTTCCGTGCCTGACATGCAATGCACTTCGCACTTGTGCTTGTCGAGGGGTCAGTGGATGGACGAGATTTGGCCCAAACAGTCGATGGTCGAAAGTGACTATCTTTTGACAGGCGGCGCCGACGTGCTGTCGAAGGAATTGGTCTTGGAAGTAGTGGATTGAGCGCGTGGGCGGTCGTTCACAGCGAAAGCGGAATGGCTTGGTCTGGCGAAATAGGACAGACAACTGGCTGCAACACGGATTAAGAGCCGGGCGGGTTGGCGTGTTGCTGCAGAGGAGCGTATTATTGGGTAGTCGCGCAGAAAAAGGAAAAACGCGACTCGGGGGTAACTTGGGTAGGCGGGGAGAGAGAAGGCCTCGGGAGGGGTGTGGGTCTTTTTTTGACCAGAAGAGAAGGAGAAGAGGGAGCTGAGATAGAAGCGTGGGAAGGCAAGGCCGAGCTACAACGTGGGCCAAAGAGGGAGGGGTTATTTCTCTCTCGTCCGGGGATGTAACCGAAGACACGGAGCCGACGAACGGGATTCTGGTTGCTCCAGAAGTAAAGCGCAGACGTTCGGGAGAGCGAAGTAGCAGGTTGGTATTGGCGAACGTTTTTGGTCGTCGTCAAGCGGTTTCCCCTGCTCGAAAACAAGCAACAAGTGTCAGTTGGGGAAAGAGCTCGATTGAGAATAAGGCGAAAGGGAACTGCGGAGTGAATGAAAAGAGGATAGTGAGGTTGTAGCACGGGCTGTGGCCACAACCAGACAGTTTAAGGAAAAACGAAAGGCGGGGGGCGGTGGCGGGCTTGGGCTCTATGCCTCTACGGATACCTCACCGTCGCGACGGGGGCCCTTGGGAAAGCGACAGGGGTGTGACTGCTAGCCGCGTTGTAGCGTACAGTGCGGGAGAGGATGGTACCTCGACATCTTTCGGGACCTGGAAGGGCAAGGATACTTTGTAGATGGTGGTGTGTGTACGTACCTCGGGCACGTCGCAGTGTACATCGGTACGTACTGCCTTGTCTGCTCCGTATCCGTACTTTTTTACCTAGGTACATACGTAGTAGTGTAGGATGTGTGTGGTGTGTGTGTGTGTGTGTGTGTGTGTGTGTGTGTGTGTGTGTCGTGGTGGGTGGGAGGGTGGATGGACGGGTGGATGGACGCCTGATCCGAGAGGAATGGACGGGACAAATGTGGAAGAATATCCTCTGTTTAACACCTTTGTTTCGTAGATTCCTCTCGCTCCGCGGCCCACTCCCCGCTCTGTGCACACATTAGAGGTTCAACGCCGTATAAAATAGACACTGAAAAAGAAAAGGAGAAAAGGGATCAGATGGAAGGAAGGGGGGGCGCGTTTGTGAACGTTTGGGATTTGGGAGAGAACCGAAAAGTCAACGTGACAGGAGACGAAAGTGTGTCAAGGGACTGTGGACGACACTCCAGGCTCGGGCACGGGGAGCGAGAGTCGACCCACCAAGGAAAGAACGATCCAGAGCCTAAAGGAACGAAAGAAAAGGCAGGTAAGAACGAGCGACAGACAATAAGCACCACTAATGAGACAGCGCGATTGGCCGAGGTGCCTTGCCTGGAAAGAGGAGAGTGGGGCCTCCTCTCAAGACACTGACTGTTGTCGTCTCCGCCACTTGCAACGGAAGGAGGCATTCTATCCATAGGTAGGTACAGCCATTGACATCGCGGCGCGGCTTATCTTACCTTCCCCTTTTCTCGCCTTGGATGTATCAGCGCGATATACATACCTAAGATGAGCACGAGATAACCAGGTAGCTTGCGTCTACCTGCAGCCTGGCTGCAAAGGCTCTCAATTTTCCAACAGTGCAGGCACAACCACGCGCCTCTTCCCGTATGCAATTGCTCTTGCTGCTCACAAAGTACATATAGTTTCGATCAACCGGGTCTCTCGACCCCTTCCCCAACCCTTTCCTGCCTCGCCTTTGCACTGACGAACCTATCACCACGCACGCACGACTACTTCGCCCATCAGTCCTCCAATTGCCTTCTTCTTCGACTACACTACTCACTGACGCCGCGCATTCGCATGCCAACCATCATCCGACTCGCCTGAATGAAGCACTTCTCATAGTGAAGAGCCGGGAAACCACTTGCCAACGCTCGCTCCCTTCAGCTTCGCGACTCTGGAGTCCCCGGAAGAGTCCCGGCGCAGGAGACACGCCAAGAGATAGACCTGCTTCCCATTGGTACTGTTAGGTCGCGTCCCGCTCTACCTGTGGGCCCTTCGGTCAGGTAGCGGCCGACCGCACCAGACCAGCGATAATAGCATGGTCTGCCTGTGCTCCCTGGAGGGGGGAATCCCACCGCCATGGGTTCTGGTTCTGCACTCGTGACTTGACTCTGCCAATGAGTACAACTCATGTCTGTCGACTCCTAGGCGTAATGCAGGCTGGCTAAAGATGGGACACTTCCTTGTCAGCTTTCTCGATGCGACTCCCGTGTTGTGCCTTTTGGCGATGCTTCTTGTATTTGCGCCATGGTCGGGAATCGGGATATCTGCAGAACATGAATGTACTACGGTTCCAGGCCAAAGTTTATCCCCCTAGTCAAGTACCGTGGGCCCGGCCCACACCCACTTAACCGACCAATCAGAGGGCCCATATCCATCCACCATATCCACCCACCACCAGCAGCGCCTTTTTCCCCTCTTTTTCCCCTCTCACAATAACCTATTAATCATAACTATTGCTAATATCGCTAATATGGTCTGGCTAGCTGGTATTGTAATGAAGCACCTTATAGAGGCTAATTAGTAGCGAATACGTACTCTTTATACTAATGCAAAGCTATTATAGCTAGATATAGCTAATATTACTGGTTTTTTAAAGGGTCAAATCTATACAGCAATATAGGCTCCTTTAGTAACTATTGCCTCTTAATTAGGCTAGCTATAGGTTATAACTACTTAACAAGAGTAAGAGCTTATTAAGTATATTACTTCCTCTAAAGAAGGCTACTAAGCCTCTTTTTTATACCTTTTTATTGTCTTTTTTATTACTTTATTTAGTGCTTATACTATTTATATAGCTCTCTATTACCTTGGGTTTAGGAGATGTACTGCCTAGCGGAAACCCCCTATCTCTAAAGCTAACTAGCAGAAGCGCCTTGCCTGGGCTCATGAGCACCTCCACTGGACCATCAAGGATTAGAGGAAGGTTCTTTAGACTAACAAGATATAGGTCATAGACAGGTATTACACAAAGCTATATATAACCCAACAGCCCGGCAAAGAATGTTAGAGGCTATGAGGGGTAATGAGGTTAGAGATAAAAGATAAGAGATAAATAAGATATATATTGTTTTAATATAATAGAAGAGCTTTTCGTTCACCTTGCTATCTAGCTAGATATAAGGGATATAAGGGGTTTATTTATACTTACTTTCTGTATATTCTAAGGATTTCTTAGATATTCTAGGTTGTTATCTAAAACACCTCGGTTATATAGTTTAGAACTATATTCTTATACGTTGTTTTCTAAAACATCTCGGTTATATAGTTTATAACTATATTCTTATACGTTGTTTTCTAAAACATCTCGGTTATATAGTTTATAACTGTATTCTTATTTCCTAGATTTCTCCTTAGATAGATAGTTCTTGCTTAAAGGAACTATTCTTTGTATATAGATATCCTATGTATTTAAAATATATAGGCGTTTTCTAAGTAAATATATAGTTATGTAGTATATACAGTGTATACAGTACTATTAATACCGTGGTATATAATTCACTTTATTATTATATATACTATCTTTTTTATATAGATATAAGGTATTTAAACCTTAATATCTAACAAAGAATAGGATCTAACTTGTATTATTAAGAGGTATTAATGTAAGCGGGGTTAGATATTCTAGAGATATTTCTCTGGGGATTAGAAAGGGCCTGGCATCTTCTAGGAGAAGGATTGGGGCAGTATTAAGGCTGACTCTTACTAATAATACACTGTTCCTATCATTAATAGATGGATCTAACTATGCTAGCAGCAATATGGCGATGCCCTTATTCTTATATAAGACAGCGCTCTAGCACACTTAGCTATGGTAATAAAACAGGACCTCTATAACTAAGACGTCTATATTATCTACTAGCTACTATATTTACCTAACCTCAACCTTATTAAGATGTATTAGAATTAGATAAAGGACTATATATAGAAGCAAGCAGGCATTAATAAGAACCCATTATACGATACCCTTTATATGTGGGTTAAAGAGGCCTGGGAGGCACTACCAGAGGAGTTCCTATTTAACCTTTTATCTACTATACTAGATTGATATAAGGCAGTGATTGAGGCAGATAGGATACATATCAAGTACTGACTTTACCCATAGAAATCAATCAATTTAGATGTTTTCAGCTTATGTCAGCCATTTTTGACCCTTGCCAGTCATGTGTCTCAGCCCCTGTCTGTGGGTCGATACCTGACTACCCGGATAAACTTACCCATCATACGTAGTACCTGACTTGTCCGGTTTGGGATCCGTTCATGTGCGCTGCTATGTCTCGACACCGTGAGAGACTGTTCTCTAGAGCAAGGCCAAGCTAACGCAAGACAGAGCGCAGACGTCGGGGCCCTGTCAGAGGAACCTAAATATTTCGCACCGTCGCATCAGAACTACATTTATGTCCTCTACCCTCTTTCCTGACTTGAGCGGTCATGCGCTTCGTACCTTCGTCAAGCCGATACAGAAGAAGGCCCATGTCAGCCAATACCCCACGACTGAAGGGTACTGAACCCCGGCCGCGCGTGTGTTTTTACTTCATTTTAACCCCTTCCCATCCCGGGTCTGAACTGGGAAATCAACGATCATCGTGGCGTGTGTGCACCTTGCACGCTCTCTGTCTGAGCAGCACTGGCCACAACTGCCATGTGAGGGAGGATGAACCAGTGCGCGCGCGAGAAATAGAGCGAGGCAAAGCACTCGAGCATGGTTGAAGGGCCATCCTTCAACCTCGACGCCCAGCCTTGGCATTGACACTTCGAGGTCGAGAAACGAGAAACTACCAAGCGCGCACTGTTGAGCCAGCACGCCAGCAGGACAATCAATGATCCCAAGGTCCTAATGGGGCGCCCATTTATCTCGATAATTAGGGCCCCCCAGTGCGACAATTAGTATATAGGGTACAAGACTGAACCCCTGCCGCTTACCACGACTAGCGGTATCCAGGACCTGGGCTTGTCCTAGGTAGTCTGTCTTCGGTCTTTTGCAGTTCATTGACTGGCCCGCTTGGTTGGCTGCTTTCAGCTGGTCGAAGACGTCTAGGACGGGAAATGTCGACCACCGCCCGCCACTGCTAAATGATACCACAATGCCCCCGGTGGGCCGGTTGAATACCAGGCTGCGCGTAAGGGGGCTTCCGAGCGGCCTTTCGTGCAGCTGGTACTCGCAGAACAACGGCGTTGGAGTTCTCCGACTGCACCGCACCGCACATGCTCTGCTCTGCCTGCCCGCGCAGAGCATGTGTGGGGCACCGTGACACGGGCTGGCTTAGCGCTGCTGCACAGGGTGTAGGGGTGCTCCCAGATGTCGCCCCGAAGCTGATTTCCTGGTTTGGAGAGCTATCGGTCGGCCAGGCTCATTTGCGCCCATTTTTGAGTGGCGCTCTAGAAGCCTGCCTCAATCAGCACTGGCATGCCATCCACAAAGGGTAAGTAGCTCACATGGGGACCAGGCGAGTCTTGCTCCTCGGCAGGAGCTTGAAGCAAGCTAAAAGGCTTCTTACAGCGGTCAAGACGAACCACGACCTGCACGGGTTTAGCAGCGGCTCGGTGAGTCGCCAGGTTCTGTACAGGCGCCAAAGACCGTTGACCTATCGGTTTCTGTGCAATTGTAGGGCAGGTACCGAAGCGACATTTGGCGTGTTCGATTAGACGATTTTCATCATCTACCAAAATTGGCAGTGCAGGGCCGATCTGACAACCAATGATTGGCGGAAATTGGCAACGGGCTGAGATTGTGCTTGTGTGCCCCTCGAGGCAAGCATCCATTCTCTTGGAATCGATAGCGTTGGCCAGACCCCGCTGCGACTGGGGGGGTAACTACGAGATGCCTCTGAGAGCCTGTGGGCTGGTGGTTGGTGGTTGGTGGTTGGTCGTTCGTTCGCTCGCTCACTCGATGAGTGCCCCACGCCGTCGCCGACCGAGATCGAACAACACGACACGGCGCGGACAGGGGAGTTGTGGCAAGGATCTGGTTGGTGGTTTACTGCAAAGCGGATGGGGAAACGACGCGGTCGCGTTGCGGCACGGCACAGTGCTTCAGGCGCTGGCGCTCGACATGGGACGTGCTGTCGAGAACGTGGCCCCAGAGCGGAGACAGTCAGGGCGAACTAAGGATAGGTAGCGTGTGATTGCAGCAGGAGGCAGGGAGCAAATGTCGTGAGCGTGGAGCCGTGGGTAGGTGATAGGGCACTAAATGCTGCAGTTCCGGTCTCTCCTTCCAGGGTGGTCCGATGGATACAATTCGAGACCGAAGTAGCACGCCAGGCTGATGCTGGGATTCAGGAAAGATTTCGATGCCTCGGAGCGGATCTTGGAGGAGCCTATGTTTGATGGGCGGACGGGGCTACTAGGGCAGGCAACCAACCAGCCAGCCAGCCGGAAGCCAGGTAAAATCGGGTGGCAAGGGCATCATTTCCTTCTCATGCGTCCGCGGATGCAGGATATATCACCTATGCTCCGTGCTTGGAGCATCGGTGCTTTATGCAAGGCCAAAGTTCAACTACGGCGCGTGTCTCGGATAACAGATGGAGTAATCGGAGCTTGCATTGCGCTACGCTTCATTCAAGGATCCGACGACGTCGGCCGAAACGGACGCGACAAGACAGATTCGCGATATCACCCGATAGAGCGATGGGTCGAAATGTTGGATCAGAGTCACATCCGTATAAAACCACGCGCATGTCCACTTGTGTCGATGCCTACACTCGGCTCTCGTCAGTTCGTGGGGAAAAGACTTCAAGAGGCACGTTGCAGATGACGGTCGACGATGAGCGGGAGGGGGAAAAAAAAGCAACGACGCTGGGCGGAAGGCCCCAGGGGATGATAGGCTGCCTTGGACGGGCTCTCGTATTCCGAGTGGTTTTTTTTTCGGTGCCTGCGCAACCAGTTTCGTTTCTTTCTTGGAGAGAGGGACGTTTTGGTGAAGTTCGGGATAGTGCGTCGCAAGAGGCTTGGGCTGAGGTTGAAGAGGCTGACGCGAAAGCGAATCAAGCGACTGTTGATGAAGAACAAGGTGGTATGAGAGGCCTGAGAAGGAAAGGCGTGTCGAATTTGACTTTCTGCGCTCCCGAAAGACAGATCCAGCCATGGCTCGATTCGTCTTTGACAGCCCGAGTGACAGCCTTTCGAGGACCACAAACCTGGGGCATTGCCAGGCATGTTGGGCTCGGCGGGCGCGTGCTATGCTGGACATGGAATGGGCTGGGCTGGGCTGGGCTGAGTCGGAACAACCGTTTGCTAGGGACCCACGACAGAAGATCGGTGGGTGGCGGGTGCACCGTAGCCACCTTTTTGCTTTTTGGGGCATCAAATGTCGATGAACGAGGTGAGTAGTAATATGGTGGAGTTGTGTGGAACGGCGTGGAGCGAAGCGTGGAACAAGGGGGCCCAAGATTGGTTCAACCCTATCCATAATCTAAGGATAGAGAATCGATACGGGCGGAGGAAGGGGCTGGGGGTCATGAAGACGGACGTGCTTCAGCAGGGGGTACATGGCATAGACCCACACTACGTGACCGGGCAGGCAACGCTGCACGTTCGTGCGAAGGAACGACAGGAAGAGAACAAGGTACGTATCTGTTTCCGCGGCCTCGGCGACATTGTTCATCATTTGGTGTGCAGAAGCTGAGGCATGTTCAACCCTTGACATTGATGGCGTTTGGGCCACGCAAGAAAAGACAAGTCGGACCAGGCTGGGCCCAGCCCAGCCAGGGCAGGGTTTGAGAGAAGGGGGGGGGATTTTGCTGGTTGATCTCCACATAGCACACCCGCTGACAGTTGGTGCTGGGACGACAAGAAGGAAGACCGAAAGGTGGACGCTATGCCTCATCAGGAAGCTAAATGATGGGACCACACAGTGCGGGTCAAATGGGTACTTGATCCGCTACCCGTGCGGATACCCGAGTCGAGGGAAAAATGCAACGGTAAATGAGGGAATCAATGTTCAATGTATTGTGTGCGTGCCGGACTGCAGGCGTGGGCGTGTGGGCTGGAGTAAAGCACTTTGGCTCCGGGCGATGGAAATCGCTGCGCAAACAATAACAACAACAACAAAAACAACAACAAGAACAAGACTGGGCGAGTCTCCCCGTCGATTGTCTGTCAGCAGCGAGCGAGGAGAGGCCACCAGCACGTTTGGTGAATTGGGGATGCGGATGGATGCCTTGAGAGAGTCGAGACATGCAGGGCCAGGCCTGGTTGATTATCACTCTCATTGTCAACATGTCGACGAAGTCCATTTCCCAGGGTCAAGCAGGCAGGCCAATTCTCCATGCGGACTATGCTCTAGCGCCAACACGCCACTATGCTACGAACTCGGACTTCAGGGAACGCAACAGAAGCTGCGCGTTCGGTGTCAAGTCAACGGAGCAGGGCCTGTCGTGTGGCCCGTTCGTTGCCAATTCTTGTTGGGCATGTCATGTCCTGCAGCATCTCACTGCCGCACAACCTCACACGAGCCAAGTACCTACCTACCTTTGAGTGCTTGGCAGTTTGAGTAGGGCATAAACTTGGGGAAAAGAAAAGGTACTCAGATGAGATGCGGAGCTACCTACACGGCGCGTGTTTGCCCGCGCCGCGCCGACAACGTCTGCTCGTTCGGCGTCAGCACAGGTATGTATACCTTCTGGCAACCTTGCTGCGAAGCACACCAATGTATGTCTTGCTTTTGTCCATCCCGAGGTGAGCGTCCCAGGCGGCATCAATAGGCCGATCGAGGTACACTTTCCATTATTAATAATACCCTCCCGCTGGTACTGCTAAGCCCGGTGGCTATCTAGCCAAACCGAGCCATCTGCCGCACACGTGACATCGGTCCCCTAAGTGGCTTCCCAGGGGTTGGTCACAGAATCCGGTGACAGTGGTGTTGCGACTGATTCACTCGCTGCTGATTGCCCTCCACTCCTGACTCCTGAGTCCTGCCGGCTCCACCCCTCCTGGCCGCTTTGCCTGGCGCAGTCAGTGTCTGTGGACGAATAGTCCATACGGAGTACCGGGCAATTAGTGTGCGTGCTCACTTCGGACTGCAACCGACACTGCATTTCGTCGCGTTCGACTGACTGTCCGACCTCAACGGTTCCTACATACTAGGTAGTCTACCATATTGCTCTTGCGTCGACCACCGGGAACCGAGAAACCCCTTACCTATGCAGTCGTACACGTATCCCGCTTGTCGGTGGCCGTTGATTGACCGTGCGTCATGAGCCCACGCAGCTCTCAAGCATCTCCAACTAGCCTCACGCTCCACATCGTTTTCGCTCTCTCACTCTGCAGCATGGGATGCATGATACGACTGCTGAGCTAGCCACCTGGGTATCCGGCAGCCTCGACGGACATCAGTAGGTAAAATGGATGCGGCAAATAATGCAGTCGAGGATTCGGATCAAACCTTGCCTGGAGCCCAACTGCTTGCTCGCTTGCTCGAGTATCAATGATATCACTTTCAATCTTAATACCAGGTCACCGATCCGATGCGAATCGTGTTCGCCTAAGGCCACGGCTTTGTTTCAAGCCGATCTAATGGCACGGGCTCTATCTCTCAACATCTTGGGGTTCGCAAATTCTGCGGCGCTGGATGATTACTACCATCACTCGAATGTGCAACTACTGTACAGAGTTCATACGCTCCGCCTTTGCTGTCGAGCATCAGATATTCAACGCCGCCCGGGTTGGTTTTTTTTCTTTTTCTTTTTTCCCCTTTCTTCCCCTCCGTCAAGCTCTCAGGGAGAGTACGGCACGGCGTAGAACTTGGAGGCGGGAGGAAGGGGGCGTACCCGACCATGCCATCCTATGCCGCAAGGTCAGGCCATCCGTATCTCGCCAGCGATGGTAATGTATATTTACTGGTTGAGAGGACATGGTTTTGGGGGTGGATTACTAGCTAGACTGAGGCACACATGCTGACAACACCATATATCTACTTCTTTTTCTCACCGGTGGCTCGTTTACCAGGTGTGTCCGAAGAAGCCGCTTCGGTAAGTCTCGGTAATTTGAGTTCGGCCCATGTTGGTATACGAGTCCCTGGAATATCACAGAGTCTTTACGAGTTCGCATTTGCCCACCACTCTACGGAGCACAGAGTTGTGCCTCACACCGGTTAACCTTCATCTGGCCGTCGTCGAAATCGCCGGTGTATCCGATCTCACGGGCTCTGGTCTAGTGCCGATCGGTAGAGGCCGTAATCCTGCAAACTGCCTTGCTCAACGTCGTTGGCGCTAGGTCTATCATCTACATAGTGCTTGAACGATCCGGTTTGGCTTGCATGACGTGTGCACTGTCGCCGACCAGGCCGTGCTGCTAGCGGCTCTACCCTCAGAGTATGCCCCTGAGTAGGGTCTCAGCAAAAAGCCAAATTTGACGTTTTCGGCACTTGGCCAAGTCTGTCAGCCCGGCCGGCTACTGGCGAAACAGTTTTCGTAAACAAGAGACAACACGAGAGCCCAAGCCTCCCGGCTTCGGTCATCTATAGACGCGCTCATCGGAGCCAGAGGAGCCGCCCGTTTACCTTCAAATTATCCAGAGAACTGGAAACGATTGGCAGTTGCTGGGCACCCTGGCCCAAGAGCTGGGTTCCCACATCACGCAGAGTGCTTCGACCCTCTCTCTCTGGAGCCTGCTCCACACGCTTAGGCTCCAGGCCCCCCCAAAGGCCTCACTCCGCCGCCCCAGTGTGATGAAAGAATCTAGTACATAGTACAGACAGAACGCAGGCCTTGGCGCGGCGAATGTTTCTGGCCTGTTGTAGTAAAAACGTAAGATGGACGGTGCCCCCGGAGCACAGGCAAACGGGGTTGTCAGGGCTCGGGAGGAGAGCGAACGCGTTCTTGTGAGATGACATTCCGGAGCATGCGATGGCGCACCACGTCTCACTACGGTTGCTGCGACGGCAGAGAGAATTCACTTCGCCTTGGAGCTTATACTCCATCTTCTATAGGCAAAATGCGCTCATTATGTAGATTGGTCTGGGCTTGAGACATTTTCACACCCCCCCTACGTTGTTCTCCTTTGCCAGGTGGAGTTCCTTGATACTTGCAGGTGATCTATAGCTCGAGCTCTGTCAAGGCTTCGATTACGACGCTTCAAACAACAGTCTGTTTCTGTTATCTTGTGCCTCTGGTCCAACTTGCCCTATTCTAGAGCCCTCGTGTGCAATCGCCCGTCTGTATCGAACGGCGCGCTGTGAATTGAGTCGCCTGTCGGAAGATGGCATGTAAACTATGCGAGTGATGAGGAAGCGAAGGCTACCTCATGGTCATCGCCCTAGCAGTATTGTTTCTCAATTCCTGTTTCCGTGGAGTATCTGATACTCTCGTTGTTTCTGCCAGTTTCCCTGTTGTCTCTTCGCATCCGGCCTTGGGGACTAAGCTAGGAGAGGTGAAGAACAACGCCGACCGACCGCAACAGATGCCTTTGGCTTTCACCTTCCGTGGCCTCGCACAGGACTTGTAGCTGCGACGTTATGGGCTAGCAGCTTACACGTATCATTGTCACGTCTCATTCGATGTGTTACTCGAGGGAGAAAGCTGCAGCACATGGATCTGCGGGCGGCAGTATGACACTGCTTGTGCGGCTGTAGCCCGTGATGGATTGCGGTGCCGAAGGCCATTTCATGGATGGCAGAGGTACGAGTCTTCACAATTTCATACTCGATAACCTATATGCCCAGAAACCTGATGAGTCTACCAATTAAAGTCGACAACATTATGCGAGGTCTCGACGGATACTGGGTTTGGTAGGTACGCTTCCTTGGCCTATTAGGAACTGTGTATATCCGCTGATATAGAAAAGAAGCATAGAAAGCGGCTAGGTTGTTCCGCGTAGCTGATGAGTTCGTAGGGTGAGTAAGGGGTATATTTAGATCGTGACGAGACTATAAGAAACACAACATGGCTTCAGAGCTATTTGGAGACAAAGACTTGTTTTCAACGTTGTTGTAGGAAGATATTCCAGTATCAAATCATTTTTCAGGGGCCGTGTCCTTTTGATTGTTTGTTCCATTGGGGTAGCTACGTCGCGCTTCTATACTGAGCTCGCTCGTGTGCGTGAATTAAAGACTCAAATGTAACTATGGGACTTGCGGTATGTGATACCTGGATTAATCTCGCCAGTCAATGATACCGTATAAGGCCAAAGGGGCTTCTATAAGTTGTCAGAACAACAGGCACTTGGAACGGTCTCGGATGAGTCACTCTTGGACATGCTTGAGGCTCTCAGATGAGAACAACGTATGAGAAGGCACGCACTCCACCCTTTGGATCGGTAGACGGCCGGGAAATTATCTCGAACGGGACGCGGCAGTTCTGCTTCAGGTCTCACAGACGTGTACTCCGTATCTTCAAAACCGCTCAGCTTGGAGTTGACAGTAGTAAGCGGGCGAGCGAAGTTCTTCGCTATAATCTAATTTGATACTATGTACCGGCCCAAGATGGTGGTTGTGACAACAAAAGTGAGCAAAGCAAGCAAGGCGAACTGGACTCAATGATTTTTGTTCCATCAGATACCCAACTATCCGGGCTTCATCTGTATTTCATCCACGTGTTGACTGGGCTGGTTTGGCTGACAATGAGCGTTTACGTCTTGATCCGGCGGGCGACGTTGAGCAAGGTGAGATGGAAACGGGGCTCAACATCACGTATATGCATGGCGAGGTCTCAATTCGCAGACTGCTACACCAAGAACGAGGCCGAGAATCTGCCGGTGTTGGATGTTATGGTCATACACTGTCCGAGCGGATATTACGTGCCTCGAACATTTATTTGAGTGATTCTGGCTCGATCTGGTCGTTGAGACATGCGCTGTACAGCGTTCCAGATTTCCGCTACACTGTATCAAAGAGACGGCAACATGGATGGGCTCCTTCTCTGTGAGTGTGTACATCAGTTTACCAAGTCCATTACTACGGGGTTGGCATATCCGATTGGATGCTTCGTAGCGTCATGTCAGCAGATGTAGGTGCCAGCCACTGATATGATATCTGGTGCTGATGGAACGCACTGTTTGCAGAATTAAAAGGGACTGGAAGACCGCAAGAACAAGTCAGGAGCTGGCATCCTTTAAAGAAACATGCTTCGTCACGACCTCCAGATTAGCCTACGGCATACCGACGCCTAGTATTCACTAGGATAGTTGTACCTGGTACGTTACTTCTATCTGGTTCAGATCGTTCGTCTACGGATGTTGCAACTCTCCATTTTGTAACTCTTTATGGGTTATCAGCGGTTACTACAGTCTCATTGGCGTCAGAGGACGGTGATCGAACTTCATCGGGTCGATCTAGCAGAGCCAAATACGGTCAGACTCTGTAAGCTCCCCACCCAAAAAGGAAGAAAAACCAAAACCTTTGCGTAATGCCAACTGTCAAATAACGGCGCAGACGGAGAATGTTCTGCATGAGAATTCTCTATGCAAGAAGTCACACTGGGGTCAAACTTGCAAGCGATTGGGTTCTTCGAAGTTGACAGCCATGCCTCAAGACGGACTTCAATTGCTCTAAGCGGCAGCCTAGGTCCAGAGTAACATAGGTGGAGGAAATGAAGCCGCTGAATTCTGTGCCACGACATCCAAACCTTGGTCGTCTCGGCGGTACATACATGGCTCTGTATTTACATGAGTCCCTCTCTCGGAGGAGAAACCCAGGCGATTCTGCCGGGAAATAAGACGGTGGGAGATACGCAGACCTCGAACTCAGAACTTTCATGTCATGTAGGGCGTCGAAGAGGAACTACTTCGTTGGTATCTCATTGCCTTTGTGGATGATGTCACTGGGCGAAGAATTGGTGGAAGTAAAATCTGGGGGCTGCTCCGGCTTGATACTGGCGGCAGACCGCAGTCGTAGGGTGCTTAATGAGAAAGGGAAGGCTGCATAGAGGCTGCGGCAAAGTTGTGTCGTGGTTAAGGTAGCATGTTGGCGTGGCATACATGGCCTATTCAATCGTTTTCATTCCGACACTTTCCAGAAGTCAGCTGCATCTAACAATTGATGCGGACTACTGTCCAGGGTCCGGGTAGTGATACTGACGGTACCAAACGGTTCAACATGAGTTTCATGATTCAGAAAAATAAAGGGTTCTGTCGATGTGCTGGGCAACTGAACTATATCCCCACGTTGTTCTTAGTACCTACGAGGCTCGTCAACATCCGGTCAAAGACGGCGGGCGGCGAGAACGGGGGGGGCGAGCGCAGCGGGAATCACAGTCAGTATCTGCTAGTGGGACCGTGGTTGTGTGTCGATCTTTCTGGTCTTTATCCATACCATGACTATCCGTAGGGCACATAAATCAAGGCTCGCCGCAGCTCTGTTGTGAGCATACAAAGCCAGGACTTGTAAGGTCTTTAACCGCCCGCTTCTACTGTTCTTACCTGCACCGGCTGGAAAAGCCGATTTTTATGCGAGCAGTACTCGCTATGCAGTCACCTCCGGCATTCCGGGGATATTCACCATTGGGATGATATCAGTAGCAGACGCCACAGACAGGAAACGGCCATCATGTGCGCCGATGTCCGAGGGTATTTACGTCCCCCCCCCCAGGAATCCCGAACATGACGGCCATTCTGGACTTCGTCAAGCTTATAAGGTGGCCTGACCACACACATATCCTCCGCAGACCTCCAGCACCTCGTGCAGATGTGACGAGAATGATGGAATACGTGTACCATCGGCCTCTCTCGAGGCCTTCGGCACGCGCGTCCCTGTTCTCCTCTGGCTTTCCTTCTAAATGTCCTCGATTCACCACCTTCACCAAGAGCACCGGGGGTACATGTTAAGATGTTCGTGTCGACACCCAAAGTTGAGCGGTGGCTCAGCACTATTGTGTGTTACCAATCCGCTCCGGGGCATCGCTTCGCGTGTGCATCTCCACGGATACTGCGACATAGATCCATGCGGGGTGATGGACATCTGTACGTCAGCACGTTAGGTCAGGGACGAAAAGATGCGGCTGAACGACGCTGCGGCGGTTGACTAAGGTATGACCTGTCATCTTTAGTGGACCAAGTTCAAGGGATTGAAAGTTGGCGGCGGTATTAGAGGGTGTCGTTGCAGGGCGTTGTTCATATCGTTAGCCGCGGTCGACCCGTCGGGGCGGTTTTTTGAAGCAGACCGGCCAAGGGCAGACGTGTGTTCATCAATGTGGCTTCTTTGGCGCGTTTGCCCTGCAGATGAAGCGTTGAGAGCGAATATGTCCAGGTGGCTGTGGGGAGGAAGGTCTAGCAACACCTGGATGAATATCACAACCATATTATTGCCAGTCTGGCTGAGAAGCACCAAAAAAAGCCTCCAGTATCAGAGATGCGGTTGAATCCATACCGTACCACAATAGAGGGAGGGGGTGAGAGAGAGAGAGAGAGAGAGAGAGAGAGAGAGAGAGAGAGAGAGAGAGAGAGAGAGAGAGAGAAGGCCGAGCAGCCGCACCGCTAACATGTCTTGAACCATGTCCCTCTGATCGTATCGTTATATCCCTGTCCCGTTAGTTGCCCTTACTGCGGAGTAGTCGTGCAGCATCGTGGTTCCACGGGCCAGCGACATCAACCACCTCAACAATCTCTCGGCTAGAATCGACAGACAAGAACGTCATTTGAGTTCCACCAGCCCTGATGGTCTAGCGGTATGATTCTCCCTTAGGGTTGTCTCTGACATCTCATTCTGGGAGAGGTCCCAGGTTCGATCCCTGGTTAGGGCCCTTTATTTTTGAATTCATCACACAAGTTTTCTGGTCATCTCATTTTTTTCGTGGATGTCGCGGATATCGATTGTTGTTTCCGTTGGAGGAGTCTATAAGCGAGGGCTACCGTTGGCCAAATCAAAGTTTAGTTGCGCCGTAACGTAGCCTTGGTGTGGGAACTATTGGCCAGCATGCGTTCGTTGTTGATCAAGGTTGATCTGTGGCGTCGAAGTGCCGACTGTGCCTTTCAAAGGCGTGACCAGAGTTTGGGTGGATGCGAAAGATTCTTTGGATTGAATCTGCATACGTACTCCGTAGACGACACTGCAAGTGATTGTTTACAGCACGTCATCCCCTAGTCGGATACAACTGCCGTCATCGTGAGAGATTGGGTGAGTCGAGGCGACGCCCGTCTGTTGCCGACATAGCCGGCTATAAAATCCCGGGGGCTTCGGCTGTTCCCACTTTTGAAGTATCGCGTGTGCGGGCTCACGTTTCTGTATCGGGTTTTTTCCATGGAGAATCGGATGGAGCGGTATCGCAGGGAGCCACGCACGAAACAGCACGAGGCCGTCCCACCCTTCGACATCAATCGGCAATGCCTGCCCTCTCCCCCCGTTCCATTCGGCTATTCCATCGAAACGATGTAGACCGAAAGCGGTAGTTGAGGCAGCAACAGCAATGTTTCGATACGCTTTGGCCTTGATAAGGGGTCAGAGTCGGGCAGTATTATCTTGACCCATAGGTCTGGGAGTCACCAACCCAGCGGCGGCAAACCCGGCCGGGAGCACTCTATGCGCGTATCCGTACACAGGGTACACCGTGCTATTGTCGTAGGGCTGCGCAAGACAAGAGCCTCAACAGAAAGGGACAATATAGAGAAGAAGAAGAAAAGGAAAGGAGGAAAAAAAAAGGGCCCTGACTTTGGCCCAGCGCTTGCATGATCCCTGTAGGCGTCTCCGCGGGTTACAATCGCAGCAACCTCAGCATCGGTTTCGGAAGCCCACCGACATTGCCTGTTCTGTGCACACAAGTAAAGTAGTGGGGACGACGGGCGCTAGCGACATGGGTTGGCAGGGCGGCCAAGAGCATGGAAATTGGACGTAGGCGGCGGTAATGCTGTGCCACCGCAGTCGGTGGAAGGCGAGACCGCTGAGCAATGAGCATATGGCGGGACGGTTCACAGCCCCCCTAATCCATTCACGTGCCATATGGGAGTCCAACCCGGGCGTCTATGGAGGTTGGCCAAGGTTGCGGGTTCGGTGGGTTCAGCCGCCGGTGGGTGGTGACGCGCGTGGAGTGGGATCCCGCCGAGTTTGTGACATGTCTCGGTTCAGTTACTACGTACACTAGGTATGATGTGGACGCCTACCAAGCATTGGTTCCTGAGCTCGTCTCCCCTTTCTCTTTTCCGTCCGTCGTTGGACGATGATGTAATCAGGTCATGTTGTAGTGTACCTAGCCAGGTCAGGGGACGACGTAGATAAGCTGACCATCGGGGGTGTTGAAGTACGTGGATGATTACGGTGAAAATCCCTGGTTAATTGCTGGTGTATGTGTAACTACGTCGCTATTTTCCATGGGATTCCCCGCACATTTATGGCTGTTGTGTTGCCTCAGGATCCAAATGCACGTGGTCATCGGATTCCGGATATTTTGGCTGGCAAAATCCGTCCTATAGATGTCAACCGACATTACGCTGCAGACCTTTCCTAATCTGGCCCAATGGGCCTGGAGGTCTGTGCTATTTGCTAGCATATTATACCTACTTTAATATACCCTCTTAGATTAAAGCTATTTATAGGTTTAATCTAACTAATTAATAGATAGGGTAATTACTACCCTTTTATACCTTTCTTTTATATTTCTATAGGTTTTTATAACTACTAATTACTTACTATAAAAGGTAGTAATTAACTAATTAATAATAACTAAAACTAGAGTATATATAATCTAGTAATATTACCCTCTATTAGATAGTTATAGTATAAGATAGTAACTAATACTAAAGCTCTAAAGTTTAATCCTAAGTAGAGGTAAAAAGACTTAATAGTAGTTATATCTATAAAGCTTAATAGCCCCCTTATATATGTCTAAGCTTAATAATATAAATATATAGTAACTAAGGTTCTTTTACTTAGTAAAGCTATATTATACTTATAGTAGTCTTAGGCCTTATATACTTACTATTATATTTAATATAGCCTCTATAGGCTTATATATATAATTATTCTTAAAGTATAGTTTTAACTATACTTTTATCTTTTATTATTACTTTCTAACTTAAAATAGTAATCTTTTATAATTAGATTTTATATTAACTTTTAGCCTTAATTAAGGTAATTATAATAATAAAATTACTAACTATATATATTACTTAGTTATTAAGAAACTTATAGTTAAAGTTTTATTAGTTATATTAATAATTAGTTATAATATTAAGGTTTACTAGTTATATCTCTATAATAATTTACTTTTACTAACTAGTATAACTATATAATTTAACCCTCTTAGTTAGAGCTATACTAGCTAATTATCTATTACTATAGTACTTATTACTTTAATTATATTAATAATTTATTCTTAACTAATTCTTTCTTATAGTTTTATATTAACTATGTAGTTTAGTTACTAAGATTTAATTACTATAGAAATATAAGCTATTTTTACTTTAATAGGGCCTTTATTAAACTATCTATTATTAGCTTTACTAATAGGGTATATATAACTTTAATATAACTATCTATAATCTTCTAATATAGCTAGTGGTAATAAATATCTATATAATAAAGGTGTATTTATAATTAAACTAACTCCTTGGTTATAAAGCTAATTATCTATTAATTATTATATTATATTGTAACTTTTAGTAATATATTTAAAGTATTATTACTAGTAGTAAGCTTAATAATTAATTAGCTTATAAATATGGATTCCTTTATAGTCTATAATAAAGCTAGTAACTCTACTTTAGTTATCAAAGTAGTTACTATCTACTACTTATTTACCTTCTAGCTAATAAGTCTACTATATAGCTTAATAGTAAAAGCCTATAAGCTCTTGTAGTTAATTAAGTTATCTTTAAAGCTTGTATCTGATATAATAATAAGCTCTCTATTGGGCTTAAATTTAAGGCAAAGGCTAGCTATATACCTAAAGTATCGCAGCGCCTGGTTTACTACTCTTTGATAGGCTGCTGATGGGTTATGATTAAATCTTACTAGCTAACTTACTATAAATGCAATATTAGGTCTTGTTATTACTACTATGTATAGGATTAATCTAACTTTTTACTAGTATCTTATAACTTTGTAGTTTACTACTGTCTGCTATAAGAGTAGAAGTTCTTTATTACCTATTAGGGTATTATCTAGTAGTAGCTAGGTTTTATTATTAATTAGCTTTACTATCTTTTTAACATATACTAACTGTAATAGCTATATCTTTTGTTATTATCTATTATAGAGAATTTCTATACTAAGGAACTATTATATTTTACTACTACTCTCTAAGTAGTATCTTTCTTTTATACTATTAGTTACCTTATTAGCTTTCTATTATAATAACTTGGAGAATATAAAGATATAGTTATTAATATAAAAGAAGAATATAATAGCTTTCTTTTACTAATAGTATAGCTCTCTAGTAACTAGTATAAATCTAAGTTCTTAAAGTCTCTTTTCTAGATACTTTTGCTATAGTAGTAGTAATTATTATAACTATAAAGGGCCTTTTATAAGTAGATAATCTTATTACTACTTTAGCTTAGATATTCTAAAGGAAGTCTTATAAATACTATTTTATTTATATTAATATATATAAATATATTTACTATATTAAATTAAAGTAATTCTAGGTCTAACTTAGTTATAATTATAATAAGTAATGAAAATAAAAGTTTTACTAGTATTACTATATATATATTATAGATTATATCTTTTAGCTATTAATTACTATAAATAATAAGGTATATATTATAATGCTAGCTTATTGTTAGGATCTATTAAAGTTACTTACTAACTTTAATCCTATTGGTTACATAAGACTAGTCTAAGCTTGTCTACAGGCCTACCTATAGGAGCCCCTTTTACCACTAGCTTAACCTAGCAGCTCTCTTAATAGTTATACTTCTTTATATATAATTAACCCTTTTTAAGACCCCTTATTTATTACTAAAAACCTAATACCTTACTTACTAATACTAATTAGTAGTTAAATATAGTAACTACTTACTAAAAGATACTATAGATTAGTAAGGTTTTTTAAGAAGAGATAGAACTATTTTAAACCCTATAGTAATAGTAAGATAGTTCTATGCTTTCTTCTATATAGATAACTAGCTTAGAATGCTATTATAGTAGACTTATAGTACCCCTATAAAGGGTACTATAAGTATATAAGCTTGATTTATATAAGTTAACTTTATTATATTATAAGAAGCTATAACCTATACGGTAATAACTTTTTACTAAAAAATTATTAGACTATAAGACTACAAAGTCCTATACTTTATATACTAAAAATAAGTATTAATAACCTACTATTAACTAACTTAATATAACCTTATTAACTTTACATTTTTATTACTTTAACTTTAGACTTATAACTATTATTATAGTTACATAAAAAGTAACTCTACTAAGCTATTAAATAACCTAATAGTTTAATAAGCTTATAGGAGTATAATAAACCCCCTTCCTCTTCTCTAACTTTTATAATTTTTTTACTTCTTCTCTCTTTTTAACCTTCTTTTTATACTCCTTTTCTTATTTAAAATATACCTCTAATTACCCTTGAGTAACTAATACTAAGGAAGCCTATATAAAGAAGGCTCTTTTTAATAAGCAGTAAGTGCTATGTGAGGAAGGCTCTTTTTAATAAGTAATAAGTTTAGTATAAAGGAGGAAGGCTTATATTAATAGGTAATACTACTACTAAGCCCTTAGTAAAGAAAGTAAGCAAGACACTATTAACTAAGTAATTACCTATACTACTAGTAGTAATCTCTCTAATATATATATATGCTTTCTAGCCTATTAGAAGAAATGTTTATATTTAAGAGGTTATTAAGCTAATAGAGGGTAACTATAATAATATAAGAAGAAGTAACTACTATAGAGTATACTTCTAAGGCTACTAAAGAGACTATAAGTAAGTATATAAGCAAGCATGTAGTTAGTATAGTATATAGATATTATAAATCTATACTTAATAGATACTATAAGTATATTAACCTATTAATTTAGGGTATTAAGTACTTAGATTAAATCTTAGAGAGCAGCCTACCCTCTAACTATATTAAGTTATTAGATATAATTATCCTATATTACTTAACTACCTATAAGAAGTAAGGCTACTATAGTAGAGATTTATAGTAATAAGTCTATAATAAATTTAAGGATTAGTCTAATATAGATTTTAATACTACTTTAAGAGTGATTATAACTACCTTCTATAACTTTATTATTAGCTATAGTATATAGGTAATAAAAGAACCCATTAAAAGTACTATTAGTATAAGGTTAAAGAAGCTGGTTAATAATAAGTACTTCTTAAGGTAGGATAATAAGATAATAAGTAAAATAGAGGCTAAGTATAAGGTCTTTTATAACTACTTTAATAACCTAAACTTTATAAGAAATATTAAATAGATACCGCAGGCTACTTCTCTACTGTTAATTAATAAGGTATGTAATAGTTATAAAAGTATAGATTTTTTATAGAAGTTATGCAATAAGTTAGATTATTAATAACATACCTCATATAGCAACCTATTGTTTAAACCTCCTCTATTTAAAAGGTGAACTAATAAAGCCTCCCTTATATTAAGTTTACCTATAACTACTATAATAGTTAAGAGGTAGTTACTAAGTATAACTACTTCCCTAATTAATAAGCTAACTACTTATTAATTAACTAACCTTATTAAGTTATATTTAGATAATTTAATATTAAAGTATAGTAGTAGTAATTACAAGACCTTTAACTTAAAGCTTCTAATTTTTTATAACCTCTATGCAAGGGTTAGTATCTCTAGTAACTACTATAGGTCTACTATCTTATTTATACTTATAAGCAATATACAGGAGTATTACACTAGTAATCTCTATAACTATTTAATTAGTTTTAATATACTTATAGTAAATACTAAATTATAGTTTAAAGGGAATAAAGTTTTCTACATATATAATATAGAGTTATAAAGGCTTAGCTATAAGTAAGTTGCTTATAAATTACCTCGTAAAACAAGAGTTAAAGTACTAGACTTACTTATTAAGAAAGTTATAAAGCTAGTTAGGGCTATAATATAATAAGGTATACCTACTAATAGTAACTATTATAATACTTTACTTACTTATTACTAAGGTATACCTAAGTGTATAGCTACTCTACTTAATCTACCTATAACTTATAATATACTTTATATATAGTTAAGAAATAGCATAAGTAATATAGTAGTAATATACAAGCAAAAGGCATAGTACCTTATAGAAGAACTGCCTAAGCTAGACTAGCAGCACTTTACTAACTGCTACTATAATAGCTAATATAGTAGTTACTTATTATAACAAGGGTATAATCCAAGGCCCTAAAATAACCACCTATAAAATAGTATATTTTAAGTAAAAAAGTGCTTTGTTTATAATAAGGAAGGATATTAGTTAATAACATACTTAAAAGAGAAAAGAGATACCTCTTATAAGTAGCTCTAAAGGAGCTACTTTACTAAAAGATTTAAATAATACCTTCTTAACTATAAGGGTAAAGAGCTTAACTCTCTTAGTAATATAACTAATAATAAGTATATACTAGATAATAGTAAAGAGCTCTTTGAGGATATGACTTTTTTTATATCTATAGTATTTTTTAGTAAAGAGAGTATTAATAGCCAGAAGGTCTATATATAACTATATAACTAGGCTACTTTGTATACTTTAATAAAAGAAGACCCTTTTATATAAGACCCTAGTAAAGAATAAGGGTTAGGTAAAGTCTTTATGCTTAATAATTAATACTTTACTATAATCTTTTAGGGTATTATACTAGATACTAGAGTAGCTTGAGTATTAACTATAGGTTACTAATAGTATATAGCCCTTTATAAGTACCTTAGAGTAGAGTTACTACTAGATACAAGCTATACTGGTAGAGTAAGTATTAAATTTAGTAGTAGTAATTTATTTAATTTACTTGGAGCTATTACTATACTTACCCCTATTAATAAGCCTACTTTCTATATAATAACCTCTAGTACTCTATTTCTTTTATACTTAAAAGATATAGATTCTAATAGTATGTAATTTAATTATCTTCCTAATATACTTACTAAGGGTATAACTATAATACTAGTGGTATATAAATAAGGCTACCTATAGATGCTTTTAGAGTAGCTAGAGTATAGCGTAGTGCAATACTATCTTACTAATATAGAGCTATAGTAAATATATTGCTAATTTAGTTACCTCTCAGTCTATTAGCTATATAAAGTACTCTAGCAAGCTAGCTATATAATAGCAATCTTAAATATAAAAGAGATTAATGAATTTTACTAGTATTACTAGCTAAATTTAAAGGCTTTAAAAAGGTTTAAGTTTACTCTCTATAATAACTATAACTTTAACTATAAGATCTTTATTAATATAATATACTTAGATAGTAATAAACTAATACTCTATATTATTAATAGTATAACCTTCTTTAATATAGTATAATTTTTATACTCTATTACTATAGAGTATATATAAGAAGTACTATAGATATACTAGATTAATATATATCTTAGCTCTCTAGACTAGATTATTATAGATACTAAGCTAAATTTTTATGTAGCTAAATTTAAGTATACTACCTATGTACTATCTATTAAGGTAAAAGAGGTCTCTATTAAGGCTTATTATAGTATTAATAAGGTTAAATAGTATTATATAATACTATACTAAGTATATAAGATAATCTATATAGAGTTAGAAGCTAAACCTAAAGTTACCTTATAACTTACTATAAAAGCAATTAATAATACCACAGGCCCTAATAGCCTTATCCCTATGCTATTAGTCTTTAGTATATGTTAGATATTAAGGTTTAAATACCTTATATCTATATAAAAAAGATAGTATATATAATAATAAAGTGAATTATATAACACAGTATTAATAGTACTGTATATACTGTATATACTAGATAACTATATATTTACTTAGAAAACGCCTATATATCATAAATACATAGGATATCTATATACAAAGAATAGTTCCTTTAAGCAAGAACTATTTATCTAAGGAGAAATCTAGGAAATAACAATACAGTTATAAACTATATAACCGAGATGTTTTAGAAAACAACGTATAAGAATAAAGTTATAAACTATATAGCCGAGATGTTTTAGAAAACAACGTATAAGAATATAGTTCTAAACTATATAACCGAGGTGTTTTAGATAACAACCTAGAATATCTAAGAAATCCTTAGAATATACAGAAAGTAAGTATAAATAAACCCCTTATATCCCTTATATCTAGCTAGATAGAAAGATGAACGGAAAGCTCTTCTATTATATTAAAACAATATATATCTTATTTATCTCTTATCTTTTATCTCTAACCTCATTACCCCTCATAGCCTCTAACAGTATATACCCTTATATTCATAATAACTTAGCCTTATTACCCTTAACCCTGTAGCATATAGAAGCTATATAAAAAGCAATAAAGGAGATTTATAATATTTATATAAAAAGGTAGTTTAATAAGGTACTTATAGTATATAATAGATCTAATACTATAGTAAGCGTAACCCTCTCTCTATAATTACTTATTAGGGTATACTATTAGAGTAAAGGCTAAAAAGGACCTTACTAATTAACTACTAATAATAGTACTAGTAGTATTATTAAGACCCTATAGGGACTATATTAATTCTCTATTATTACTATTAAGCTATAGTATAACCTCTATAGAGTAGAGAACTCTATTAATCCTATGTAACCCAGACTGCTAGTAACCACTATAGTAGAGGTACCTACAAATACTCTAATTAAACATAACTCTATTATAGTTACTATATAACTATTATTAGTAAGAAGAGACCTAGGCTAACTAAGAAAGAATCTAGCTTAAATTTTTACTATAGAAGTTATACCTATAGTTCCTATAATTAACTACATTTTTACTATAAAAAAGAATACTAACTATATACTAGTAATTAAGCTATGTAAGAAAGGTATAATAACTATACTTAGTAAGCTATTTAAATAGTTAGATACTAGTAAAATCTAAGAACTTGTAGATTATAGTATATTTTTTATTATTAAATATGATAAGAAAAAGTATAGTAGTATATAGATTTTTAAGTTATAATTAGTATATAAGGTTAAGAGTAAAAATAAGTAACCTTATAAAAAATTATAACTAGTTATCTAAGGTTATATAGATAATAGTAAAGTTATAATTTTAACTTAGTTACTAACTATCTAATAAATAGCCTAATAAGTAATACTCTCTATTATACTATTACTTTTATAATAAGGTTATATCCTCTAGTTATATAATATAATATAAGTATATACCTAGTTAGTAACTAAATTAGTATATACTATCCTTACCTAACTTCCCCTTAAAATTTACTATCTCTATATAATAGATATGATTATAGAGGTTAAATAGCTACTCTATAGTATACCTAAGGTAGGTACTTATTAGTAAGCTATATATAATAACTACTATAGAAAGAGCTTCTAGATAGATTTATTTACTTTTAACTCTTACTTAGTTATTTTAGTACCTAAAAATAATAATTTTATAATAATAGATATATAAATAAATAATACTATTAGCCTGATAGATAAATCATTCTCCAACTATAAAAACTATATACTAAAAGAAGCTACTTTTATAGCTAAACTAAAGCAATTTCTTAAAGTTAATAAGCCTATTACTTTTAATAGTAGTATATTAACTCTTGGTAATAATAGTGAGATAACCCTTTGGTAAAAGGACTAAGGGAAGAAGCTACGATTGGTTGACCCTAGCGCGTCTAATGCAAAGCAGTAGTATATTAAGTAGCATACCTAAGGTATATATATTACCTCTATTTACTAACCTAAGGTATGCTTTAACTATTTAATTACTACCTAGTATTAGTTACCTAGCCTAGCTAAAATTAAGGACCTTAACTAATAGGTTAAGTAGTAGATAGATAACTTTGACCGTAGGCTACAATTTTAATTACTAGATCTTACTAGTACTAAACTCTTTATACTTATTAATAGCTCTTTTATAAATAATAGTAATTTAATATTATAACTTAGCTTTATTGTTATGCTTACTAATAAGTCTAGTAATAATAAAGAGTGCTTATTTACTAGTAGAGATATTACTTTTAACCTTATAGGTAATATTATCTATTTTAGCTCTATAAAGTATAAAAGAGTTACCTATAGTATACTTACCTCTAAGATATATATAATAGTTACTAGAGCTAATATAGCCTATATAATTAGGACTATACTAGTAATAATTTCAAATTAATTTAAGGTTTCTTAGACTTTTACAACTATATATACTAATTTATACTTACTATATAAGTATTTAATAAAGCTTAGTATTATAAAAGAAAAGTAACTTATAATTAATATTATAGCTCTTTAGTAGTTATATAAATACTATAAGATTTATAAGGTATAATAGATCTATAGTATAGATAACCTAGCTAATAGCTTTATAAAGTTATTACTAAATAAGGTACTAGAGGAGCTTATTAATACTAAGTAGATAAAGATATAGATAAATAAATAAGTTTTATATATAGAATATATAAATATTATATTAGTAGTAAGAAGTTAAATACTTTATAATTTAGACTTTTATTATATTTTTAAGCTTTTTAGACTATAGGCTAGCTAGCTACTATTTAGCTAAAATAGAGAGTTACTAGTATTATAATACTAGCTTATTATTAGAATCTATTAGAGTTACTTACTAACTCTAATCCTATTAATTATATAAGACCGGTCTAAGCTTATCCACAAGCCTACCTGCGGGAGCCTCTTTTACTGCTAGCTTAACCTAGTAGCCCTCTTAATAGTTACACTTCTTTATATATAATTAACTCTTTTTAAGACCTCTTATTTATTACTAGAAACCTAATACCTTACTTACTAATAATAATACTTTAAGTAATATTAATTAATACTTATAAATTTAAACTATTAATTATTAAAGTATATAGATAATTATAGTAAAAATTCCTAGTTAATTATTAGTATATATATAACTATATTACTATTTTCTATAGGATTCCCTATATATTTATAGCTATTATGTTATCTTAGGATCTAAATACACGTGGTTATCAGATTCTAGATATTTTAGCTAGTAAAATCTGTCCCATAGATATTAACTAATATTTTACTGCAGACCTTTTCTAATCTAGCCCAATAGGCCTGGAGGTCTGTGCTATTTGCTAGCATATTGCACCCACTTTAATAGAAATCTAGAAATCACTACTTAGATCTATTATAACCCAGACTATCCTAAGAGGGTAGATAAGAGCTTATTAGTTAGTAAATCTCCTAGTATAAAAATCAGGCTTAGTGTAATACATAAGCTTGAGGGAGTATATTAAAGTAGCTAGAGTATTTAGTAGCAACCAAAGTATCCTCTAAGCGGGGGTACCTCTACTTTTATAGGTACTTTAATAGATATCCTAACCCCCTCTAAGAAGTATAAAGCTTAAACTCTACCCCCCCTCTTATATATCTCTATATATAAGTATAGTAAAGTCTCTTTAGTAAGTAATCTATAACTAATTTAATACTAATTTATAATTAATTTTAAATTGATTCTAGCTTAATATAGCTTAGATTTATAAGAATACTAGCTTTATTAGTAAGTATACTTATTATATTACTACTAAGAAGAGTAAGTTTCTAACTAATTTATAACTAATTTATTATTAATTCTAAATTAATTTAAAGTTCTACTTTACTACCAAGTATAACTTTAATTATAAGGTCTAGGCCTACTTTAAGTATAAGGATAAGATCTAAATTTAATAGAAGTTACTTATAAATTAGTTTAATATATATTTAGAATTACTTTAGTAAGGTAATACTAAGAGTATTTAGTAAAGTTAAAAAGAGAATCTTCTAATCTAGAATTACTTTAGAATTAGTTTAGTAGTGGTTAGTTCTTAAGTTCTTAGAATTAATTTATAATTAGTTTTTTTAAAGTTCTTACTTATTATTAAGTAATATAAATTTTTTTCTTATAGTTAAAAATAATATAATATATTTTATAAGTACTTATTATTAAATAATATATATAAATATAACTAAAGTTAATATAATATACTTATATAATAAGTTATTTATTATAATAAGTTATCTATCTTTTTCTATCTTTTTATCTTTTATATAAGTTAATTTAATTATAATATATTAAATTAATTAAAATTACTTATTACTTTTTTTATTATTATTTTAAATTATTTTATAAACTTTCATATTATATTTAGTATTTTTATAATTAACTTATTATATTATTATTTATAGTTATAGTTTAATACTTTCTATATAACTCTTTTTAAAAAGTTATTTCTTTTTTTAGTAGTTCTTAATATTACTTTTTCTTATTTATAATACTTTTATTTTAGTAATATTAAGTAATCTTTTAAAATATAATTAGATTTTTTTACTTTTTAATAATTATTTAATATCTATGTTTTTATATAAAGCTTATAAGTCTTAATCTTAAAAATAATAACCTTATATAATAACTTATTAAGTTCCTTAATTTAAAAGTTAATAAGGTTATATATTGTTATCAATATAATATTTTCAAATATTTAGATTTTCTTTTTAATATAATTAATATTTTATATACCATTTTTTATTATAAATAGTATCTTTAGATTTTAAAAGCTTTAACTACTTAAATATAAGCTTAATAATATTAGTATTTTTAATTTAAAATCTAAATAAAAAATAATAACTTCAAAATTAAAAAATATAAGGTTTATTATTTAAAACTAGTTTTTATATTATTTTTACTTATTAGGATAAAAAATATTATTTTAAAAATAAAATATTATTACTTTTTATATATTCTTCAATTATTATATAAGCTTTAATCTTATTATATAAGTATTTTAATAAGCTAAACTAATATATATATATATATATATATATAGTAAATAGGCTAATATAGTAAGTAGGCTACTTTCTTATTATACCTTAAAGGTTACTTTTTTAGCTATTTTTTAAAAATCAAAATTAAGCTTAAAAAAGGTCTAGTTTTCTATATTAAGCTTTAATAAGGGTTATATTATAAGAAATAATACTATAGAAAATACCTACTTACCCCAACTCTTATATCTCTTATCCAAACCTCTAGATAAGTAATTAGCTAGGTATATAAGAGTTAGGGTAAGTAAGTATTTTCTATAGTATTATTTCTTATAATGTAACTCTTATTAAAGCTTAATATAGAAAACTAGACCATCTTAGGCTTAATTTTGATTTTTAAAAAATAGCTAAAAAAGTAGTTTTTAAGGTATAATAAGAAAGTAACTTACTTACTATATTAGCTTACTTACTATATATATATATATTATTTAATATTAGAAAATTAAGATATATATAATAAATAAATAATATATAAAAAGTAATAATATTTAACTTTTTATAATATTTATTAAAGTTAGTTAATTTATAATTATTATAATTATTAAGAATTATAAGATAATAAAACTCTTTTATATAAATATATATATATTAGTTAAAATACTTTAACTAACTAATTTAAACTAATATTACTTATTATTTATTTATTTGTATTTAAATAAATATATTATATAACTAGTTAGAAATTAATTATTAATATACTAAGAAAAAAGATAATATTTATATTTTATAATAATAACTATATAAAAGTAATATTTAATTATTTATATATATATCTGAAATAATAAAACAAACCTATTTATAATTACTAAGTTACTTTATAAAAAGCTTTCTCTTATAATTAGAAGTTATAATAACCTTTCTATATAATAATATTTCTATTAAAAAGCTAGTTTTATTAAAATATAAATATTATAATTTTATATTTTATACTTTAATTATAGTATTACTTAAAAAACTTTAAAAATAAAAATAATTTTTTATTTAAATATTTTTAGAGTCTTTTTAATAATTTAAAAAATAAAGATAATATAACTTTTAATTAATATAGATTATTTATTTATATAACTATAAAGAAATATTTATATATAAATAAAAAAAGTAAAAAGTAAGAAAAGTAAATAACCTATTATACTATTAAGAAGTATTTAAAGAAACTATTTATTAAGTAATAATTCCTTTTAAATTTAACCTAATCTAATTCAAAACTAACTTAGAACTACTTTAAAACTAATTCTCTTATAACCTTTATTACTGTTTCTTAATTTCTAACCTCCTTTTTTCTAATATAAGCTTCTTTTTCTTTAACTCTAGCCTTTTTTTTTCTAATTTAAGTAACTCTCTTTCTTATACTAAGCTTTCTTTTTTATTCCTCTATACTTTATTCTATTAATTAATTACTAAAGTTTTTTATAGACTATTACTTTAAGTATTTCTAATAACTCTAGAGGAAGTGACTTAACTTAAACTTAAAGATTAATTTCAAATATATTTTAAATACCTTTAAAATAAACTTCTAGTAGCTTTAGATGGAGTATAAGATTAACTTCTTAATATACTTTAAGATAGCCTTTAGGATATATTTTATAATAGTAGAAGTAACTTAGAAGAGGTTTAAAAGAGAGTTTAAACTAATTCTATTAACTTTATAATAAACTCTTGATTTAACTACTATTAGATTTAATATTCTAAAAGTATATATTTAATATATTTATTATCTTATTATTATTAGTACTTTTATTAGTATATATATTTTATTTTTAATTAATTCTAAATTAGTTTAAAACTAATTAAAATAAACTTTAGACTTCTTACTAAAGTAGCTAGTAATAGTATTATAATACTTAATTAAAGAGATATCTTACTATATAAGAGGTATCTTAAGTATTATAAAGACTATATCTTATTTTATAATATATTGATTATATTTAATATTTCTAAAGTAATTAGAAATAGATTCTTAAGTAATTTAAAATCAGTTTTAAATAGATTTTAGTATACTAGTAAATATAAATAAAAAGAGAAATATATTAACTACTCTATATATATAAAGCTTTATATAATACTTTAATAGTATTTATATAAGGTATAAGTTTATTTTAATTATCTAAAGTTATTTTAAAATACTTCTAATTTAGACTAGTAGTAATTATTACTTAAGCCTTATACTAAGCCTATATAGTTATTCTAGGTTTACCTTAAGAAGATATTAGCTTTAAATTAATTTCTAATTAATTTAAAATAAACTTAGAATACCTTTAGAACTACTTACTAACTAAAAGATTATAAAGTAGCTAATAGTCTTTTTCTAACTAGTAAAGTAAAAAGCTTTATATTTAGTTAAATAATAAGTTTAAATCTTAATCTTCTAGGTAATACTACTTAATACTATAAATAAAGTAAACTATATAGAAGTATATATAGTACTTAAACTACTAGTCTTATAGCTAGTATTTAGAATTATATTTCTTTAAGAGGTATTAGCTAAAATCTTTTAGAATTAGTTTAGAACTAATTTAGAAGTAGTTTAAAACTACTTACTAATTAAATTCTTATAATCTTAGTTAATAGTAATACTTACTAAGCTCTTATTATAGAGGTACTTCTAGTAAACTATATATCTATATTACTTCTTAAGAACTTAGAATATAATAATATATATTAGTTTATATATATCTATACTCTTATAGTTTATATATACCTATATAAGTAAGATTACTAAGATCTAGTTTAGAATTAGTATAAAGCTTATTTAGAATTAATTTAGAAGTAATTCTTAATATACCTTTTAAAGAAAAGGTATTATAAAAGCTTTAAATTACTTTAACCTTATACTAGCTAGTAAGATACTTAAAGTTAGTATCTAACTAAAAGGTCTTAAAGGCTACCTTTTTCTATAGCTTAGCTTATTCTTTATAAAAGGTAATATATATATAGTTACCTCTATTATCTTTAAAGTATTAGATATATTAAAAATAATTAGTTTAAAATCTTATTTAAAAGACTTTTAAACTAGTTAGAAACTAATTCTTAATATATTTCTACTTAAATTTAATACTTACTTTAATTATATTAATACTTATATTAGATTACTAATTAATTATAACTAGTAGAAAAGCTTATAGCTTCTTACTTCTAAATAAGAGCTTTAAGAAAGTTTATATTTAAGAGACTTATATAAATATTAATAGTACTCTTTTTACTATAGGTACTATAGAATTTCTAGAGCTTTAAAAACTAAAAGAAAGTATCTAGAATTAATTTAAAATTAGTTTTAAAATAGTTTAGAAGTAGTATAAAAGGATTCCTTACTTAAGCTAGTCTTAAGCTAGTTAATCTTTTAAATTATACTCTAAAGCCTATATATAATACTTATTACTAGCTTTATTAAAGAGAGTATTAATTAATAATAAACTCTATATAATATTAATAAAATAACTAGAGTTAAAGAGAGATTAAGTAAGATCTAAAAGTTAAATTTAATTAAGTAAGATATCTAGAGAATTAATTTAAAAATAATATAATTTATATTTATAAAGAACTAAATTAATAGGTATTTAGAATTAGTTTAGAATTAGTTTTTATACTATATTACTTTAGCTTCTAGTAATTACTTATAAAGAAATGGTACTTCTTATAATATATCTTTAATATATCCTCTCTTTAGAGAATAGTCTCTATAAGAACTAAATAAGATTAAAACTTAATAAAAAGAAATCTTATATAATAAGTCTTATTTTTAAAGTTAGATTTACTCTAATACTTATATAAGGCTATAAGCTAGGAAGTTTTAGTAATAAACTATTAAAAATTAATTTAATATTAATTCTAAATATATTTTAAATCTATTTTATTATAGTTCTATTTACTTATTCTATAGTTTAACTTAAGTACTTAAAGAGAGTAATTAAAGTAAAAAGGTATATAAGTAGTCTATTTTTTAATTTACTATTATTATACTTTTACCTATCTTAAAGGTAGAGTTAGTAAGAAAACTTATTTTAAATATATTAAGAATAGATTTAGAACTACTTATACTATTACTTTCTTTTTAAGGTTAGGCTTATATACCTTCTTCTAAAGCTCTATAATATCCTAAACTATTTTAAAAGTAACTTCTTAATACTTTTAAAAAGATAGATTTTAGTTAAAATATGAGTAAGCTTTTCTTCTAGTATAATTATATATTAAATATAAATAAATAGTATTTTAAAAAAAAGCTAATATATTATACTTAACTAAAAAAGTATATATATATATAGTTATATTAAATCTATTAAGTATTAGTTACAAATTAGTTTAAAATCTCTCTTAAATTAATCTAAACTTGGTTCTTTATTATATTTTAAAAAGCTTTTATATTATCTTTCTTAATTATTTAAATATTTATAATATATAAAATATCTTTTTTACTTATTTTAAAATACCTAATAATATAAGGTATATAAATTATCTTTTAAATAAGAGTATATATATTATAAAAGCTATAATACTTACTTTATAATACTTCTACTAATTTTAGTATTAGACTTAGTATAAGCTTTAAATAGGGTTTATCTTAATACTAAGTTAGTTTTAAATATATTTCTAATTAGTTCAAAATACTTTTCTAAAGTAACTTATTAGTTAAGAAGCTTAAAAAGCTTAAATAAGATTAAAGATATATAAAGTATTTCTTATAGTACTATTTAGTTATACCTAGTAAAAAAGTAGTATCTCTTTCTTAAGGGAAGGGAATATATTATTATTGTTTATTTAGAATAGGTTTAGAACTAATTCTAAACTACTCTTATGTGAATATATAGAAGGGAAAGTTTAGATAACTATGAGGTTACCTAACCATAGTTATATAACCTCCTACCTACCTTACTTCTGAAATTTTTTATGGGGCTTTAGTTAGGTAACCCCCCCCCCAAATAGTTAGCTTACCTACTACTATTAAAGTATATAGATAATTATGGTGAAAATGTTAAAGTAGGTATAATATGCTAGTGAATAGTATAGACCTCTAGGCCTATTAGGCTGGATTAGAAAAGGTCTGCAGCAAAATATTAGTTAACATCTATAGAACGGATTTTACTAGCTAAAATATTCAGAATCTGATAACCACATATATTTAGATCTTAAGGCAACACAGCAGCTATAAATATATAGGGAATCCTATAGAAAATAGCAATATAGTTATATATATATATACTAGTAATTTAACTAGGGATTTTCACTATAATTATCTATATACTTTAATAATTAATAGTCTAAATTAATAAGTATTAATTAATATTACTTAAAGTACTATATATAGTATATATAATATATACTATAGCTATTATTATAACTAAAAACAAGATAGCTATGACATCAGTAACTCTAAGCAGCCTAGCTAACTAAAGTAATTAATATATCTAGCTATAGCAATAGGTAGCAGCCTTAAATCTATAGGAGTTGATTAACCCAAACGCTAATAATATATAGTATACTACTATAAAATAACTAGTAAAGCCTTTAATAGCTCTAGATATTATAGACTACCTAATGATGCTATTTATAATAACTAGGTAGGTAATAGATAACATAGTAGACAGCTAACAACCACTAAATCTAAAAGATATATAAGCCTTAAAGCTATCCTAACTATTAAATAAAGGATAGAAATAACTTAAATATAACAATAAGATATATATATAAAAACAACAGTAATATAAGCAAGACTATAAGGTAGTTAGTAACTTAGTTACCTAGATCTATATAACAGTAAATCTAATAGTAGTTATAGAGTACTACTCTATAAGTAAGTTAATATATATATAGATATATAATATTAAGATATGTATTAATCTACCTCTATATAAGGAAAAGGGAATTACTATAGCAAAGTATAAGAAAGTTATAAAAAGAGCCATGGATTACAAGGTAATAGATATAAAAGAGGTAGAGAAATAGATATCTAACTAAGAGAAAGCGCTCTCTTATAGCATGTAAGTCTAGTAGTATTTAGCTACAAAGACTAGTAAATGGTTCCCGCTGCTGATGAAGGTATTAAGGTATACGCCGCTAGCAGCATGGGTAGAGGCATATAAAAGTACTAACTATATAAGGGCTATTAATAACCAGCTCCTATATTGCAAAGTAACATTAGCAATATAGGCCCGCATCGCCGCAGAGCCAGAGCATCCCCATGCAAAAGCCGCTCGCAGCACCTTCAGCCTAGTTGCTATAGTAATAGTTACTAATAACATTATAGAAGATCACATATAAAAGGAGCTAATAAAGAAAAAACAGTATAATAACTACTATAATAACTAAAATAATAAGAGTAATAACTATAGTAATAAAAAGTACTTACTATATAATATCCCTAGGTACTTACTATTAAGGTATTACTTTATAAGCAAAATATACTTAAGGTTTCTATAGTAACTATGCAGAGCAATTATTAACTATATAAAGCAAGCTCTAACATAGTAATATATAAAAGATAAGCTAAAAGAGAAAGATATATTACTAGCCTCTATATATACCTACCTAGATAAATTTACTATAGTAGCAGTAGTAGTACCTCTAGCTAAATAATAGTTAGAAGGTAGTAAAGGTAAGATATAGTTAAAGGGTAAAGGAGCTTTATCTATATAGTTAGCTACTTTTATAATATCTAACTATCTACTTAAAGACTTTGTTATTCTAGATTTAGGGGTAACCCTTTATATCTTCTACTCTTATTATTTCTTCTTAGAGATAACCCTAGCAAAGTTAGATAACTTTATCTAGGTAAGCAATATTACTATCCTAATTAAGGGATAGGGTAATACACTTATCTATATAAAATAAGATAATTACTAAGTATAATTTATACTTCAAAGAGTTACCTATTATCTATTACTATTATATAACCTAGTATTATATATAATACTTAGAATAAGGAATAATTAGTAGTAGGATAATAGTCTAACTAATAATTATATATATATAGTAAAGGACTACTCTATAGTATTTAATATAGATAAAATTGCTAGTTAATAGGTTATTAAGGCTAGTAATAACTATGATAGTCTTTATACTACATTAGTAGTATACCTAGTAGTAGCAAACGCAAATACAGTTATAGCAGCCTTAGCACCAACAGACCGCTACTAAAGGAGTAGGCTAGTTAAAGCTAACCACTAGCATAACTATCTTAGCTACCTAGGTAGCCATATACTCCACAAAATAACTACCTAAGCCTGCAGCATATAGATAAAAAGAGATATACCAAAGACATCTATTACATCATACAAAGTATATATAATAAGCAAAATATAGTAGTAAATATTGTATTAACTACAGGAGTTAATTAACTACATAAAGATAGGGAATCATATTACACTGGATTTTTACCTATTTAAACAAGGCTATAGTAGATATAAGTTAGCCTTATTACTTAGCAACCAAAAATCTAGCTTTATATAGAACTATTACCTATAATAGCACACTTCTAAGGCTATTAAGATAGCTTTAGTAAACTTTATATAGTTAATTAAAGTATATAAATTAATAGAAGTATAAGTAATTAAGTGTAACAATAAAATTATAACTACCTCTCTATAGGTAAAGGAGGCTATAGAAAGTATAGGTATCCTATTTAAGGCCTCAGTACTTAATATATAAGCATAAAACAGCAATATAGAGAGGATTGCTATAGTAATTAAGGAGAAAGCCTATATAATAAGGCTAAAATTAAAATTACTAGTATTACTATAGCTAGAGATTCTAAAAGTAGCGGTATACTTATATAATTAAACACTAGCTAAATCTCATAACTAGAGATCTCTATATCAGATCTAGCACATAGTAAGAGGGCAGCTATTATCTATATCATACCTTAGCCATTTACAAGTATTTAACTACTGTATATATATAATAACTTTAGATACTTAACTTAGCTATAATTATCTCTAGTACTTTAAAGGAAAGATATATATTAGCTATCTAGTTAGTTATATATTAACTAACTAGTACTATATATATATCTCTCTAAAGAATAAAGTTATCACATCTTATAATATAATATTTAATAAAGATAGATACTTCTCTAGAAAAGAAGATAAATAGGTAGATAAGTTAAGTAATATAAATAAAACTATGATTAATAAATAGATCTAAAAAGTAACTAAAAAGAACTTTATAAATATTACTAATAGTAAGGATATTATAGAAAAAGATATAGTAGAACTTCTAAACCAAACTACTAGTAAAATACTAGAAGGAGTTTATAAATATGTAAAGTCATACTTTATATTAATAATACTACTAGAATCTCTAAATACTTTATTTATTATACTACTATTAGATATACTTAATACAAGAGAGCAAGAAGACTATATATATCATAATAAAATCCAATATATTAACTATATTATATATCAAAAGTAAATATATTTATAAGAATCTTAGAAAGCTATATTTATAGCTAGGACTGTTAATAGTCTTTACTACAGTACCTAGAACTAGTAAGTTACTCATATAGCTAGGACTATTAATAGTCCTTACTACAGTCTCTAGAAAATCTTAAAGCAAGACCTCCTACCTAGTAAAAGTATAGGCTAGCCCCCTAATATTAAGAAGGATAATGCAATAGGAGAGGATCTATCTAACTCTAGTAATAAGATAACAGTACCTTAAAATATAGCTATAAGGCTAGCCATAAGGCTATACTAAAAAGATTTACTTAGGTTACCTAAGGCATATGCTAACCTAAAAAACTACCTATTTATAGAGGATTTTTAAGAGGCTAAGAAAGCTTATTTATAGAGCTACAATACTATAAATAGCTAGGTTAAAGTTAGTATAGAGGAAGCTAGTAATAACTAGATACTTAACTACTAATAGGTATATACCTATAAGCTAAACAAATATAGATTTCTTATGAAGTTCAAGGCATGCCTTGTTATTTGTAGTAATTAGTAGCTAAAAGATACAATCTACAATATATATATGGTAATACTAATAGGACTTTTATTCTAATTGCTTATTATAATTATAGCTAAGTTAGACTTAGAATTACTTTAATTTAACGTAGTGAATATATTTATATATGCTAATATAGATAAGATAGTGTTTATAAGACTTCCCCTAGGATATTTAAGCTATAGTAGTAATAAGATTATCTGCCTATAAAAGGCCCTTTATAGGTTATAATAATTACTACTACTATAGCAAAAGTACTTAGAAAAAGGACTTTAAGAACTTAGATTTATACTAGTTACTAGAGAGCTATACTACTAGTAAAAGGGAGCTATTATATTCTTCTTCTATATTAATAATTATATCTTTATATTCTCTAAGTTATTATAACAAAAAGCTAATAAAGTAATCAATAGTATAAAAGAAAGATACTGCTTAGAGAGTGGTAATAAAATATAATAGTTCCTTAGTATAGAAATTCTCTATAATAGATAATAACAAAAGATATAGCTATTACAGTTAGTATATGTTAAAAAGATAGTAAAGCTAATTAATAATAAAACCTAGCTACTACTAGATAATACCCTAATAGGTAATAAAGAACTTCTACTCTTATAGCAGACAGTAGTAAACTACAAAGTTATAAGATACTAGTAAAAAGTTAGATTAATCCTATACATAGTAGTAATAACAAGACCTAATATTGCATTTATAGTAAGTTAGCTAGTAAGATTTAATCATAACCCATCAGCAGCCTATCAAAGAGTAGTAAACCAGGCGCTGCGATACTTTAGGTATATAGCTAGCCTTTGCCTTAAATTTAAGCCCAATAGAGAGCTTATTATCATATTAGATACAAGCTTTAGAGATAACTTAATTAACTACAAGAGCTTATAGGCTTTTACTATTAAGCTATATAGCAGACTTATTAGCTAGAGAGCAAATAAGCAGTAGATAATAATTACTTTAACAACTAAAGCAGAGTTACTAGCCCTATCATAGGCTACAAAAGAATTAATATTTACAAGCTAATTAATTACTAAGCTTACTACCAGTAATAATACTTCAAATATGTCACTAAAGATTACAATATAATATAACAATTAATAGATAATTAGCCTTATAACTAAGGAGTTAGTTTAATTATAAACATGCCTTTGTTATATAGATATATATTACTACTAGCTATATCAGGAGATTATAAATAGTTATATCAAAGTTATATATACCCTATTAGTAAAGCTAATAGCAGACAGTTTAACAAAGGCCCTACTAAAGCAAAAATAGCCCGCGTTTCTATAGCAATTAAATCTCAGTAACCAAACCGCGTGGTTAATACAAAACCGCAAGGAAGAATTAGCTAAGGATGAATTACTAATATAATTAAAGTAATAAGTACTATAGTAATAGATAGTTAGCTGGTGCGACCCCTAACCAAGAGAGTTAAATTATATAGTTATACTAGTTAGTAAAAGTAAATTATTACAGAAGATATAACTAGTAAACCCTAATATTATAACTAATTATTAATATAACTAGTAATACTTTAACTATAAGTTTCTTAATAACTAAGTAATGTATATAGTTAGCAATTTTATTATTATAATTACCTTAATTAGAGCTAAAAAGTTAATATAAAATCTAATTATAAAAAACTACTATTTTAAGTTAGAAAGTTATAATAAAAGACAAAAGTATAGTTAAAACTATACTTTAAGGATAATTATATATATAAACCTATAGAAGCTATATCAAATATAATAGTAAGTATATAGGGCCTAAGACTACTATAAGTATAATATAGCTTTACTAAGTAAAAGAACCTTAGTTACTATATATTTATATTATTAAGCTCAGACTTATATAAGGGGGCTAGTAAGCTTTATAGATATAACCACTATTAAGTCTTTTTACCTCTACCTAGGATTAAACTCTAGAGCTCTAGTATAAGTTACTATCTTATACTATAACTATCTAGTAGGGGGTAATACTGCTAGACTATATATACTCTAGTTTTAGTTATTATTAATTAGTTAATTACTACCTTTTATAGTAAGCAATTAGTAGTTATAAGGACCTATAGGAATGTAAAAGGAAGGTATAAAAGGGTAGCAATTACCCTATCTATTAATTAGTTAGATTGAACCTGTGAATAGCTTTAATCCAAGAGGGCGTGTTAAAGTGGGTATAATATACTGGTGAATAGTACAGACCTCTAGGCCCATTAGGCCAGATTGGGAAAGGTCTGCGGCAAAATATCAGTTAACATCTATGGAACAGATTTTGCCAGCTAAAATATCTGGAATCTGATGACCACGTGCATTTGGATCCTGAGGCAACACAACAGCCATAAATGTGCGGGGAATCCCATGGAAAATAGCGACATAGTTACACATACATACACCAGCAATTTAACCAGGGATTTTCTGTTAAAGTACGTGAATAATTACGGTAAAAATCCCTGGTTAAATTGCTGGTGTATGTATGTGTAACTATGTTGCTATTTTCCATGGGATTCCCCGCACATTTATGGCTGTTGTGTTGCCTCAGGATCCAAATGCACGTGGTCATCGGATTCCGGATATTTTGGCTGGCAAAATCCGTTCCATAGATGTCAACCGACATTTCGCCGCAGACCTTTCCCAATCCGGCCCAATGGGCCTGGAGGTCCGTGCCATTCGCCGGCATATTGCACCCACTTTGACAGCTACCACGGTCAGGGTGGCTCTAGTAGTGTAGTACTGGGGTTGGCCGCTGACATAAGCCTCATCGTCGCAGGCATGAGCCATGTTTTCGCCCGTGATGTGGGAGGGGGGAGAATCAACAAATCAATAAGGGGGAAAGGGATGGCATTAGTGAACTGCCCGCCTGCTGGGCTACTAATGTACGTACCTGTGTGCAATGCACTGCGTAGAGGCAGGTAGCATATTGCGAGCCCAGTCCTCGAGATAGACGCACACGCTCACACACCACTCTGGTATGTACAACTACTGGTACTACTAAAGTGCTGCAAGGACCAAGCCAGCTAACGGCAGCCCTAAGCCATTGGCAAATCGCGCGACCTGCCCCAATCAGGCGACTCTTGGGCCGTTTGAGCGTCGTGATTGGTCCCGATCCCGGACACTGGCGCCTGCACGGGTCCTGCACTTGATTGGGGATGTGTGTGTGTCTTGCCGGCCTGCATGAGGTCGCCCCTCGGTCCTGAAACGCACCTCGTCAGGGAATCGGATTTCTCAGCCCATTTCCACCCCTTCACACAGTCTCTCCAGTGCTCACTTTTCCGTGGCTGTGCAGATCTCGCACCGTCTTTTGGTCGACGAAACAGGCCCTCGCTCACAGTGTGGGATTTGTGGACAGGTCCCAAGGCGTTTCAGTGCGTTTCTCATCCTCGCGGCCGCTGTTCGAGAGCTCGTGGGCAAGACCGGGGAGGGCCCTGACCCCCCAACGCCGCCAATACCCTACCTACGTAGCCAGGCAAGACGGTGACACCCACCATCCATCCCTCTATGGCCACTTGTCGTGGCCCCTCTCCCCTTCTCGATAGAGCGCCCCTCTGCTGGTTGATTGAATCTGGCGATTCTCTCTAGGGCCTCCCTTGCCAGCCCAGGTATCGTCCGAGACAGTTTTGTGGACCCCCTTACCGGACGCTCTCCCGCCCTCGAGCTTTTACGGGCCACCGCCAGCACCAGGAATCTCTTCTCCTCCTCTCTTGCCTCGTGTAGCAAGTTGCGCTTCCCTTGGAGGGAGATTCTTGATCCATCTTCACCTTCTGTACTATCGTTCACTCCCCCCCTCCTTATTCTCTTCTTCGTGACGTTTTCGTCAACCCTCTTTTTTCTCTTCCTTTTTTTCTTCTTCTGTGCGCTCGATTGTCCCCGCTGGGTGGTGGAAGTTACATTGATTTTTGCTGGTCGAAGACAGTCTTTACCCCCGATACAGCGAAGGCACCGAACGCACGACTGAACCCGTAACCGAACCCGTACCGAATAACATCGAAAGACGCCGGTCGTCAAACTCACCAAGCTCACCAAGCTCACCAAGTCTAAAAACAAATATTCCGGTAAAAAAAAAAAGAGAGGAGGATCTTGGCAAGAGGAGGAACATCGCGAATTAGGAGGAAAGGAAAGAGGAGCAGCCAAGTCTCACCGAGCGACATCGTGGTTGTCGGGTCTCTAGGCTGCTCGTTTTTGTTTGAGAAACGCTGCCAATCATGGCGAACAAGATCCTCATGGCCTTTGTGGCCGCCGACATTGTCTTCCTCATTACCGGAGCCCTTGTTCTCGGTTTCTCTCTCATCAACGAGAGCCGCGTCAAGGAGGTCCCGACGGACGGAACCGACGCCGTCACGCGCATGCTGACGGCTCAATTCCCATTGACAGGTGCGTAAAGGATGGAGTGATGGAAATAAGCCCGCTGGCATCTTCATCTTCTCATGGGTTGTGTATCGTAATGAGTACTAACTCGGCCGCAGCCGGTATTGCCAACGCCGTCTTCATCTTCGTCACCTTTGTCAGCACCATCCCTGGCATGATCACGCCGACTCGCGGCTGGCTCAAGATCTCGGGCTACATGACGACCTTCTGTGCCCTCTTCAGTCTCATCGTCGGTGTCTACCTCTGGGTCCTTACCCTCACCACGAAGAACGACTTTGGCAAGACTTGGAGCCTTCAAGACCCTGCCATCCAGGACCTCATGCAGACTGCTGTAAGTGACCCGCCCGATACGCAGCTATTAAGTCTTTTTGAGGCTAACTTGAAATGATAGTTCAAATGTTGCGGATACTTCAATAGCACTTCCCCCGCCTTCATCACGAATGCTCAGTGCCCGAGTCCCGCCGCCGCCGCCCTGCAGCGCGGCTGCGCAACCCCGATTACGAGCTTCGCCAACATCTTCGTCGACAACATCTTTACTGCCGTCTTCGGAATGGTCGGTATTGATGCCCTCCTCGTCGTATGCACGGCCATGCTTCTCAAGGACCGTAAGGAGCGCGAACGCTACCGCCACATTGACGAGAAGGCTGGCTACCGCGGCTTTTAAGGTCTCGGTAGTCTCGTTTCTTGGGGCAATGTGGCCGCGGATTGGGCAACCCGAACTTTTCTCATCTCGTTTTGGGAACCTTTCTTTCTTCCTTCGGAACCCCCCCTTTCTTGCTGTGTGGCAGTATGGGAGCGAGCGTGGCACTCCTCCCCCTTTCTTTTTTCTTGGGATGAGAATGAAGTGATAATCGCCTCACCACCGCGGTCATTGAAAATGGCCTTAATCTTGCTCCTTAGACAGAGTGGACAGCCAGAATCAATATCTTACCCCCGCCTTTCTTTCTGCAATCCAGCAGAGCCCTCTCAGTCTTCCCCGTCGTCCGGGGAGATAGGGTGCTCACGACCTTTGACGCATCGAAACGAAATTCCGGGACGGAGATATTGAACGCGAAAGTCTTTTGGTGTGACGGCCCATACTTTCTCTCTCCCTCTTATCTCGGTCGTCTTATCTCTCGAGCCACACAGACGTCAACCTCTTTCCTGTTTCAGTGTGGACATCATAAATTTTTAGTGTTGATTATCTCTGTTCTGTACAAATGGGGGAAGTTGCCCTGGAATCAAACCTGCTTCTCAACGTTGTGTGTGTGTGTGTGCATATACGTGAACTTCGTTTTGTCGTCTCATCCTGGGTGTGTGCGAGTTTGTGCGTGACTGATCAAGTGAATGCGGATTCCGAGTCGTGGAATGTGCAGGGAATAGGGGGCGGCGGTGCCTCCTAGTTGCCCATGGGAGCTGGTATCTCGAGGACCTGAAGACGACGAACGGGATGAGCTCATATATACAGTAATCTCGGTTGCCAGCCTAATGTGCGTGTACCACTCTTATGGATCTATTCGTGGCGATAATGACGTGAGGGATGTAGACACAACCAAGACAATGGTGCAATATATCTGATTAGCGACTCCATAGCGGATTTTGGGCTGGAGATCCCCGGATGTAGTAGGCCAGAGTTATCTTAGCCTGAAATAGCTTGGGCGCCTTCGTCTGGGGTAAACATAGCCAAGGAAACCCTCGTGCCCATGATGAGAGTTATCCCATTTGGGTCTCCCACGAATACGTCTATCCTGGTTCGTCCATTGGCAGAGCTGGAAGGGGGAAGGCAAGGGAAAGGCACATTAAGACCCGGTTCGACCTGGTATTCTATATTGTATTGATTGAGATAGACAGCCCATTTTGCCGAGGGGTCGTCGATTCTACGGACCAACCAGCCTGTGGTTTGGCGTAAAAAGAAACCGACCCACCCCGGCGCGTATTAACGAAACAGGACGGGGCCGGGCTAGGCCAATCTACCCGGATCAACAACTGGCGGGGCAAGAGCCGGGGGGAGGGGGGAGAGTCAGTCCTATGTACCTCCAGCACTGTGGCGCATGGGAGAGCATTGGCGATAGTGACAATATAATAAACACCCGGCTGTTTTATTCGTCTTCTCCTTGGCTACCTTCTTCTTGTTTTGTTCTTCTTCTTCTTCTTTGGCGTCTCTATGATTGCGTCGGCTGGTATGAGCCGGCGAGCCAGCGGCCCCGAAAGAGCATCCAGACCTCAAGGATCTTTCATCTAGACTTCACTCTCTTTGTGTGTAGCCAGACCCGTCGTTGATCATGTGAGCAGCGTTCACGAGCCGAGGACCGCGTCCTGGTGCCTCGCATCTCCAAGCTGCTTGTCCAAGATGAACCCCCCTTCCCCAATTTGACCTGGCTGAACGTCGGCCTCCATACCCACGATCTATGAGTCAGCCAAACCCCCTCCCCAGAGGCCGCATCGCTATCGTTGCTATTGAGCACTGCTCAGCAGTGCACCAGATAAAGTTTCGCGTGACATGACTTTCCCGCCTGTGATGTGATAAATATAGCTGAGTGCCTGCTTACCTATGGGTTTAGTGAAAAGTTTATAGCAGGATGGGCGTTGGGGAACCCAGACCTATGCCTTTGCAGATGGAGTGGAAGAAGCATGATGGTTGCGCATGCGCATGCAACTCAATGCATGCACGCATACAGATGCAACAGACATCACACCACAGACCGGACAGTAACGTCACTCCCTCACCCAGCCTTGAACACACATGCAGCCTGCACTGCCCAAATCCTCGCCACACGGGGAACTCAAAGTTTCAATGAAAGAGTCAGGAGATGTTACCAGAACCCACGAGTACATGTGTTGGTGATGCAGGATTGGTTGGTTGTCACTGCTGCAGCTATATCCGTTGCGAACAGACCAAAGCGGTTTCCATCATCCAAGTAAAGCGGGGGGGGGGGATTGACAAAAGAAGAAAGGCTCATTGTACACAACAATGTACAGACCTGACAACCTGCTGTGTAGTTGGATCTGCTTACATTGTCCGTTGTCACGCCCTCGTGTCTTTATTCCTAAGCTTGGGAAGTCAGGAACCCAATTGGCAACACTGAAGCGCCATTTCGAGCTCGCCCCGACATTGAGACCTAACAGATGTAAGTGATCCTAATGACAAACACAATAGTGATGTTGGGCCTTTGAGACGTATATGAAAGCTGGGAGATCGTTTTTTCAATGAACCACGACACACGTGGAACCTCAACTCACTCTGATAGATCTGATAGAAAATGTCTTCTGGATTATAAGAGAACAGAAATGTTTCAAAAGGGAATGAACAGATGCCAATGTTCCAAGACTCATACAGGCGAATCGTCATTCGGCCGGCCGCTCCGCTCCCTATCCTGGGACCCACTACCGTTGCCATTTTCACTCTCTCCTCCGGCATCCCCTTCTCCTTGCCCCGTCGGCGGCGGATGATCGTGTCGGAACATGGACCATGTAGTGCCGCTCCCACTGCTTCCTGGCGGGTTACTCGCACCGTAGTCCGCCGCCGCGCTGCCTGGCCTTCTGTCGGACCGCCACCACTTGAGCTTCCAAATGCCGCCCATCGCGTCCTGCAACGTGGGCATGCTGCTCTGGCTCTTGCGCCGCCGGCGGGCCGTGAAGCCTGGGAACCCCGTAGATTTACGTCTCCTGTGCCCCGAGGGCCGGCGTAACGAGGGAGATTCGCTGCCGGGTCCCACATCTGAGCTAGGAGTGAGAGGGGGAAACTGGTTGCCATTGCCGCTGCTCACGCCGCGGCGTTGTGGGAGTAGTGATGTCGATTCACTAACGTCGGGCATCGTGCTGGAGCGCCTGCGCGAGGTAGGCGAACTAGGCGTATCACGGTCCTCAAGCTCGCCCCAGATCTCGGCGCGTTCTTGCCATCTCCTACCCGTCTTTTTGCGTCTAGGCGTAGGAGTTATCGGCGATATCTCGCCGCTTGCCACGTCGAATGTCGAGTAGGTTGTTGCAGGTAAGGGATCATCCTCTTCGTGGAGGCTGTACAGATCATCACCACCCAGGAGGGACTCCTCTTCGTCTTCTGTGTCTTCCACAAGGCCGAGGCCGGGTGCTAGGGATGATTGGCCAACGCCAGGTGCGTGCTGCTCGTCGCTGAGACGCCAGGACAGGGCCAGGACGCCAGCCAGCAGAATCACAGTTCCCAACGCAATGAGACACGCGCGGAGGGGGTTGATCAGGTCCGTCTGCTTGAAGTAGATCAAGCCGTCCAGGATCGCAATAATGTTATAGACACAGAACACCAAGGGGTATAGCACCGAGGTCGAGACAAGCTTCAGACCGCGATGCAGGTAGTACAGCTGGCTCAACGCTAGTGTGATCAGCGCTAGAACAAGGACCCAGGCTTGCCAGTGGACGAACTGGTTGTTGCCATCCACGATCGTCTTAATGATCAGCTCAACGGCCGACTTAGCGACCAGCAGCGAATGCGCTGAGAGGATGCCGCTTATGCACCCATACGAAAGACCACGGACGAAGCGGAACTTTGAGTTGAGCGACATGCTTGTGAAGTGGTCGAAGCAGTCGATGCTGATGGCTATGGACAGGACCAGCAAGGCCTGCATGCTCATCCACACGATGAACGGTTTCCGGCCGAGCAGCTCCAGCAGCTCCTGTAGGTTGTGAGCGGACGCGGGGATGGCGCCGAAGATGGCGATCAGCACGGCTCCGGTGCAGACCAGCAGCGTGCCCCAAAGCGACCACCTCGTGAAGGGCTCGTTGAGGATGAGGGTGGCGCATATCGAGTTGAAGACGAGGCCTGAGGCCTGCAGGGTCGAGAGCACAGGGAGAGGGAGCGTCGATATCTGGACGGAGCTACCGAGAAGGTTGGCGGCGATGAACATGCCCATTCCCAGCTGCCATCTGCCCCTCCGGTACGGCGGCCGGCGTATCTCGTGCGGGCCCTTTTCGTCTTCGAGGAGGTGGGATTTCCGCTGTAGGGTGAGCCCCAGGCTCTGGACGCTGGTGGATAAGAGGCCGACGATGATTCCAATCTACATCAGGGTACACACGTTAGCGACCTGGTTTCAAGGGGACGCATGCCCGGCGCAAATGGAGTTGGGAAGCGTACGGCGATTGTCCCCCCGGGGGAGATGCCGCCAAGGGACCCCATTGCGCGCACAGGATCCAGCTAGGTGTCGGTCATTTGGCGGCGGCGATGGTTGGGTTTGAAGTAGCGGCTGTTGGGGTCATGAATTATCGTCGGTCAACCCTTGTCTCTCGTTCCCTCTCCTCGGTCTGCCCTGGCGCTCGCGTCGTGGGGGGGCGAACGAAGGGGGGGGGTATTGTTTCCCTTTGCAGAATGACCAGATGGAATCGACTTTGGCGGGTGATCGGACGCTTCGGTAGGATGGAGGACGGAAGAGTGGTGCGGGAATCGCTTCAACGTTACGAGGGGGGGAAAGATGTAGCTAGGAACGTTTGGCCGAATACAGGTCGCCACACTTGGGTGACAAGGTGTGTGCTACTGCGCTTCCCTCCAATAGCCGCCAAGAGAGAGCTTGCGGATGGGTTTCAAGGTCCGGGTGAGCACCTAGTTCGTCCTGATGGCAGTTGAGAGAAACGTTTCTTCTCCCAAAAGAATGGATGCTTGCGTATAATCCAATTTAATGCGCGTTATTAAAGCATGGAGATTCCCACTAGCATGGCCGGAGTCGGTGAGCCACCTTCTCTGTGAGATCGTGGCCTCAGCTCGAAACACCAGACAGACGTACGTTTGGCTTGCACGACGCAATGGCCGCCCACTGTTCCCATCGGAGTATGCCCCCCCCCCCAAGGCGGGTACACACAGCAACCAAGCACCGCCAACGACACTACAGCCAGGGTGGGATTCTCCACTCTTCAGGTCCCGCCTGCATTGCATTATTCAGTGCTCGTGGCGGTGCGGGCTACTTTCGACCCGGCGTCACCTGACAGCCAGGCTGGACAGCGCTATCTTATCTTTTCCCCTTAGGTCGTGCGTGATGTCACCGACTTCCAAAGGAAACGTGGCTGGAGAGACGCCAGAGGGCCCACTGGTCAGACATGCACGGACCATATGTGGCTTGCGGTTTTTTTTTTCGTCAAGATTACATTACCCAAGCGGGTCGTATGGGGGTCTGTCTACCCAAGGTCAATGTGGCTGACAGATTACCTGTGTGTCTAGGTGGGTTAGTGCAGGCCGCTGAAGCTGGGCCGAACGTCCCACCCAGTGATGCTTGCCGACTGGTGTGCTGCTGCGGCGGCCTAGAGTAGGTCCTCGTCAAACAACAGCTTCATTCAACTACCGAACCCCCCTCCCATCGCGACTTGTCTCAACCACCGACGGGCTCAACCACCTTCCTACCGCTCATTCCGCGCGATCCATCTTTTGCCCGTCGTCATCCTCGTTTCCCTACATACCTAATTGATCCCGAAAACAAAGCCGCTCACACCGACGCAACCCCCCCAAACCGCCCATCATGTCGCACCAACCGTTGACCGACGACCAAGTAAGCTCCCCCGCATGGCCCGCCCATCGTCAACGACACAAGAACACACCATGCCTCCAAAAGACGTTCACTGACTCCAGGGGGTTGACGAACAGGTCGGTCAGGAGCTCCGCAAGATGACGGCGTTCATTAAGCAGGAGGCGATGGAGAAGGCCCGCGAGATCGAGATCAAGGCCAACGAGGAGTTCGCAATCGAAAAGTCCAAGCTCGTCCGCCAGGAGACGGACGCCATCGATAGCCAGTACGAGAAGAAGTTTAAGCAGGCCCAGATGTCTCAGCAGATCACCCGCTCCACCGCCTCCAACAAGACGCGCCTCAAGGTTCTTAGCGCCCGACAGGAGCTCCTCGACAACATCTTCGAGGACGCCCGCAAGAAGCTGTCCGCCGCCACAAAGGACAAGGGCAAGTACCAGGCCACCCTCAAGAACCTGATTCTCGAGGGCCTCTATGCCTTAGCTGAGCCCGAGGTTCTCGTCCACGCGCGGAAAGCCGACTTTGACGCCGTCAAAAAGGCCATCGAGGACGCTGTCAAGGAATACAAGAAGGACGTCGGCAAGGACACGTCCGCCAAGGTTGACGAGTCCAACCCTCTGCCTGCGGAGAGGTATGCTTGACCATGATCCCCTCGTTCCCGTGTACTTATCACTTGTACCTGCAGGAACAAAAGCTAATGAAGATGGAAACAGCGCCGGTGGTGTATTCATTGTAGGCGGAAAGGGAAAGATTGAAATCAACAACACATTCGAGGAACGCCTAAACCTCCTCCAGGACACCGCTCTGCCGGCCGTCCGCGAGGCCCTGTTTGGAAAGAACACCAACCGCAGGTTCACCGATTAAAGCACATTCTCTCCCCGAAAGCGCGCGCCCTGCAAACACCTACATAGCCCCCTTCCCCCTTTTCTCCCGCTCTCGGGGCTGGACAAACGCAACGGTGCATGAAGGAAACTCCCGGCGCCACCCTGTTTCTGAAACCCCCTTCCTGTGGTGTATCTTAGATGCTGTATGATCGTGGCCAACTCTTGGCGTATTAGGTAGTTGTCGTTATACTACAAGTCCATTATCATTAACCGAGTGCCGTGATGAATGTGCCATCCTCGCTCGAGGGCAATTCGACCTTGGCGTCTATTGCCTCGGCCGGCTTGTTCTTCCTCGGGTGGACAAACTTGTGCATGAAGTCCTGTTGCCGCCTCTTCTTTGCCGAAGACGGTGCTTGGTCGCCGAATATGCTCTGCGTGGGTGGACTTCTTGTCCGCACTGAGTAGCTGAGGCGCACCCCGGCCCACTCGAGGACGCTCTTGGCCTCTGTGCGCGCCAGGTTCGCGGCCCCGGTGTCGTTGATGCTGCGCCAGATGGCCTTGAGGCGCCTCGCAAGGTCGTCAACCTCTGCGTTGAACTCCTTTTCATGCTCCCGGTCGTCCTTTCCATGCATGAAGGAGCCGTCATCCACGGCCATGTCGAGGAGTTGCACCAGGGCTTTCAGATCGGTGTAGTTGGTCCTGTGGCCGACCTGGAAGTCACTGTCCTTTACCCGGGCAATGACGAGCCGCACAGAGATGACGTCGTCAGGGTGCTCGCTGGCCAGCGCCGCGTCCCGAAGGAAGAACGCAACCGCTAGTCGTCTCCGTAGCTCGTGGAGCTTTGGCGAGGTAACCGGCATGCAGAGAAGCGGCAGTATCCGAAGTGATGTCTTGTCGAACCCGTGATAGAGAGACGAGCAGATCTCAAAGCACTAAATCGTGTCTACGTCAGCAAAGGGGCCTGAAACCGTGCCGTGAAGCTCAACTCACGAAGCCGCTCCAGACATCGTCCGCCATCGAGTTCACTAAGCCCTCCAAGGCATGCTGATGATGTGTAAGGATATCCGCGTTCTCGAGAACCACCCTGTCAGCCGCCATACGGAGGAGCATCTGTACGGCGAAGACCGCTGAGTCGTGGTCGAGCCGAGCTGCCACCCAATACAGCCATTCCAGGAACGACTGGAGAGGCTGCCAGTTGCGATTGGCATATACGTCTCGTACTTCTCGGACTGGTTTGAGAACCTCGTCACCGATATGATCCGCGGCGCCCAGCCTGCGCAGAATTTCTTCGAGCCGCTGGGGAGTGACGAGCCGCTTGACATGTTTCGCGTTGGCCGCGGCGATCCTGCGGCATTCCTCTCGGAGGACGCTGACCTGTTCAACAGCGGCCATGTCCAAAATCCAGAGATATAACTCATCTGGAAGTCCAATGATGGTTGCCAGGCTGGCGGGCATCCCGGACAAAAGGTGTCGGTCTCGCGTTCCCGCATTCGCAAGGAAAGACCAGGGCCCCTGTGCGCACCTCTTTGGAAAAGGAGCGGGCCCGCCCAGGGCGCTGCCTTCCTTGTTGAAGAAATACCACCTGGTCCTAGATGCACCGGCATCTGACCGCTCCATTGCCTTCATTACTTTGTCCGCATCCTCCTCGGACTTGATGCCAGCAATCTCGATCAACTTCTGACGTGCCTTACTGGGACTGGCCTCCAGGTCCTTCATCACTTCGTCCTTGACCTCTGGTGCCGCTGGCCGTTTGGGGCTGTCAAACAGCACATCGTGTCTTTGTGAGTGCGCGTCTAGCGTCTTGAAATCAAATTTGTGCTTCGGCTGGATGGTGAGAGGCGATTTGTGAACAAACCGGGCCCGCCTTTTGGCCTTTGGCGTTCCATCTTGCCTCGGCTTGGTCGGACCCAGCATGTCGAGATCGGGGAAAGAATCATCAGAGAATGAGTCATCGTCATCCTCGTCGTCAGAACCTTTTATCACCGCGTCTCTGGTGAGAGTGGGACGCTTCTTCGCTGTTGACGGAGACGATGGAATGCTGGGAGAGCTCGGTAGACTAGGGAGAGACGGCAAGCTGTTGGGGGTCCCTGTGGCTTTCCGTTCCCCTGAGCTGTCACGCTTGAGTGTGCCCAATGGCCTGCTCGTGCTCAACGATGACATATCAGGGAACCTGCCAGCTGATGGAGAACCAGATGGGCTCTGGCCGGCCGTCCTTCTAAGTGGGCTCTGGCCAAAGAGCCGCCGCCTAGGTGTCGTAACTTCCTCCGGCTCAGGAGACTGCTTGGTCGACGCTGGCAGCGAAGAGAACCGTATCTTTCGCAAAGACCCGCTGTTCTGCTCCGAGGGCGACTTCCCAGGGGTGGCGGTCTTTCTTGGACTACGCGATCGCGATCGAGGTCTACTTCGGCCTGGTGTCTGGTAGATAAGACGGCGTAATGATGGCGGGAGGGTCGGGGTAGTTTGAAGTACCGAGAGTGACGATGCCGAAGTATCTAAGCTCGATGATGTGAGAGCAGGCAGCGGGAAGGCCGTCGTCGTTGGAGACTCGGCCCGACCCGAGGCAACAACTATGGTATCTGCAACTGAGGTTCCATCTTGTGCTTTCTTTGAACGGGCACTCCTGGTAATTGTATGCCGGGGCGGCTTCGCATTTCGGTCGTGAGCATGATTTGATATCTCTGGGTCGGCAGCATCGTACGACTGTGATCTTGGGGTTCCTGATCCGGACTCTTGTGAGGACTGCAACGATGAGACCGCAGGTGTGGCAGATTTCGATGCACGAGCAGCCCCGAAGAAGCTCCTAATATCTCGGCTGCCGTTTGCGCCTGCAGCCTGGGCGGTGTTGCCCGATTTCCGAGCCATGGCCGACGGAGGCTAAGTGGAGGTGCGGTGTGGCCTTGAGCAATATTTGTTTTAGCCGTATACGGGCTCTGATGCAGACTATCGCGCAGGTCCCTGACGATTGAATGGAGTGCGTCAGCCGTCGTGATAGAAAGCCCAGTCACGTCAGAACACAGGTAGCACCACCGGATGGAATGATCTTCGAGGTGCCGACGCGTGGGCGACGCCGTTTTCGCGTCGAGCGTTGAACGGACGGAGGAGTTTTAGTGGGGGTCACTTAAAGCTCGGTGCTCTTATCTTATCATTGCTACATTATGTCATCATGGGGCGTTTCACGGACAGTGGGAATAAAGTCGGCTTCACTCGACGAGCCGACCGGGCGAAAAGATAAGGGCTTCTTCAAACCCCAAATGTCATGTGGCATTCGGAAGCGACTGATGCGAACGAACACATAGGAGGATTGGATGTCGAGCGTGATCTGATGAGTTCGAAAATGGCACGAGTACTGCAGAACGATTGCGATCTTGCCTTCCGTTGCTTGATTCAGTCCACTATGACAGCAACCATCATGTGGGAGGTCCAGCAACGGCTGGATCCGGGTCAGATTCGGGCATGCAGCTATTCAGCACCAGCGGAAGTGCAGGATTTTCGTCTCCTAGTCCTTGTTGGAAGAAGTTGGAAAAAGCAAAACCTGAAATGCAGCTACGGAAGCACCGGGTAACGGATAATGAGAGGTACCTCAAGAGGCTTTTGAATCACAGCGGAAAAGATGCGGGCCACGGGTTGCTCCGTTTTCCACAATTCCGGGTACGCGCTCAAAGCGGCGGACAAGGAAATGAAAAACCCCGAACCACCCCCAGCACTACCTCATCGGAGACCGCTTTATTCTATTACCCATTTTATCACTCTGAATCTTTTGGGTTTCAGGGGCCAAGCAGGAGTCTGGAATAAGGGTCCACCAGTCATGACCATCACCGCTGCTGCATGACGGTATGGTTTGGGAGTTCCTTGCACATTCCTCTTCCCTCTTATCTCAGCCCTTTCTCAGTTGAGGACATCACGAGAGAAGAGGGAGGTTCTAGCCTGCAAACGGTTCTTGGCTGCCACTATCCCGGCGCATGGGACACTCTCCAAATTCCAAACGAAGTCTGTCATCGGACTAAAATCGGCTCGGGGATCCCGTCCGCAAAGACGGCAGTCCGGATCAGAGATGCATCACTGGATCTGTTCCGGGACTTCGGGCCACGACCAAAAGCAATCATCCTAGGTTAAATCAACTCGTGCCCTGTGTGAGCCGTATGGTCTCCCTCTTCCTTTCAGGTCTGGGATGCATCGGAGGGGGTGCAAGATTTGTGGCTCTTGGCCGTCCTAATACAACCCGCTTCCCCGTCTGTTGTCCTCCGTCTGTTTTCTCGCGGAATTGTTTGAATCACGAACCTGCATTGGATGGAACCAACGGATTTGGCGTGGGGAATTGAGTCTTGGGTAAAAATCCATTTCGCGTTTGAGTTCGAGTCGTGCAAACCGTCAAGGCAAGCTTTGTTTGGCTGCTGCAACTAATAGACCGTATAGAGTTTTTGGCCAAGAGCGACCAATAATTGCCTGACTTGCCTTTTGCCACTGAGTGGTTCGTGTAGAGGACATCGTGTGTGAAGTTTGGCATTATGGGCTGTCGCATTCAAGGTGGTGAGAACGGCGCGCGAGCGTCTCACATTGTTCCACTCACCTCGTCCTCGGCATCTCGAATGGGCTCCGTCGGCGCCGTGAATCGTGGATACAGCTTTGGTGACTAGCTGAGTGCCTGGAAAGTCGCCGTTCTCCGTCCTTCCTCCGAAAGGACATGTCGAAGTTCCGAAAGCCCAACTGGCCCATTTTCCAGCTGCGATTCAGAGTCCAGCGGCACGCTGGTTGGTTATCTGTGGGCGGGGCGCCCATTTACTACTATCTGTAGGGAGCACATGTGTAGAAGAAGCCGGGAGGCTAGGCGACCATCCCCAGACGGGAAGATGAAGCTAGTTCACTAGACTGCTAGCAAAGGTCTGGCGTAGCCGTTCAGGCAGAGAAACTCCACAGGGGGCACCCTGACACACAGGACAACTTCGGTGTGTTCCCTGATTGATCTGAGTAGTTCCTTCTAGCATTGTCTCCCATCTTGTTGCAGGAGAACACGGATAGCTCTGTGGGCAGAGGCGATCCCGAAAATGGTTGCCAAGCTCAAGCGGGAAGCATGTCGAGACTGTCAAGAGGTGCCTGAGTGATCGACTCTGTGCTTCCACAGCAGGCTGTATATTTGTTTCACGGTGCCATTCCTGTGTGGCTAGGACGGGCTTGACGGTGGTGTGAGATCCGGACGGGTTTGCCTTTCTGCGGGTCTCTAGCAATGTCCATCTCAGCCTCCAATCCCCCCCCCCCCAAAAAAAGGCTTTATCGTGTGTGTGTGAGTTTTTTTTTGTTTTTTTTTTCATTCGCTATGCCATTGATATCGATACCTACGTCGCTGCCTCGCGAGAGGTTGATGGCCACCTCCTGCCAAGTAAGTCGAGATTGCTTCGTAAGGCAGTGTTGCTCTGGACGCGCGTAATTTGAGAAGTTGACATGACAGACGAAGAAAGCTTGGCTCTGAAGACTACCAATACAACACGCTTGCTTGAACGCGCATCTCAATCCCGCATGCCAAACAGGCCCTGGTGCCACAGGCGCAAAGATTCGCGATCCGCCCGGGCGCCCGTGGGTACGATGCAACCCCGAGGCCCACTCCACCTCCCATTGCCATAGCTGGGGTGACCTGGCCAATGGACCGTTGTCGCTTGCTATTTGAGGTGCGAGAGAGAGATTTCCAATGGGCCACACTGGCAGTGAGCCCAGCCAGCCGTGGCTCGTAATGAGGCGTTGGGTTTCATGCTCCGTCGGTCATCAAAGACAAGACTTGGAGGCCGGGGGGGTCCTATTGCGCGTTTTCCCCTTGCTGGCACATTCTTGGTCAATTTCTCTTGGGCAGCCAAGTATGGGTCGTTGCGAGAATCAGCAAGTGGTGTAATTTCTAGCGATAAGCGACAGCCCACGTCTGGAACCGGATCCCCTTTTGGGGTACCTTGTTGGAACGGAGCGGATGTGAAGATGGAAATGGGACAGGACGACGATGATTGCGTTCCGTAATGAACACGCACAAGTAGTGCTCAGCCTCCAAAGGAGCCGTTAATAACAGGGTAGTACGGTAAATATACCGTACATTGGCTTGGTTGATCCTAGTGTATACACCAGACCTCCAGACCGCTGGCTGGCCGTGGCCCATATTAATCATGACCGTTCAGTTGCCGCCTCGCGGTTAGGATTTGCCTTGTTGCGACGAGGAATGATAACTGGACCTCATCCGAACGGACCAGTCACCGGGGCAGTTGGCTCTTGAGATCAGCCTGCCCGCTGTCAGCGTGAGGTGTGAAGTGCGCTGCCAGCACACAACGTGACAACTAAGGTGGCCGGTTGGACTCAGCGTTGGCTGGTACCAGTAAGCAAGTAGAGACTAGCTGGGCTGTGCAACCATGCCTCTTTCCCCCTTGCCTTCCTTCGCCTCGTCCAGATTTCCACCAACCCTTCGTCCCACTTGCATGGGGCGAAAGCGCACACGACGGACCGAAAGGATGAGGCTTACAAAGCAAGAAACGAAAAGCTGTGCAGCGCAAACGCGGAAGCCGGCGCAGGGGAGCGCTAAGCGGCGCGCAGACAGGCAGACGGGTTCGGCTGCAGAATTTGAGGGTGGGTTTTGGGTGCTTAGTGGTGAAGGCCTGAAGGGGGGCTGAGCTTGGAGATGAAGTGCACTTGGGTTGGGTCGGATGCGGATCGATTGGATGGGCGATCATCACGTTGCATACCAGCCTGCCACTTTGGGGGGGGGGGGGGGCTCCTCCTCCTCTTTCTCCTCCTTCTTCCCACCGAATCCTTGCGGCCTCCCTGGAGACCCTGCCTTCCTTGGAGGTACAGATACGCGTGAAATGCTTGAGAATTTGCTGATGAAGCAAGCAGCCGGAGTATTCGAGGAATACGGGAGGTGAAGGGAGCACCGTAGCGAGTATGTGTATTATTATCAAAGATACAGGTGCAGTGCAGGGAAGGCACCTACCTACCTACCTACCTACCGGCAGGTGGGACGCAGTGGGAGCGGCGATACGCACTCGGAGTTTACTAAGTACCGGGTACGGAAACTACCTACCTGCTTGCCTGGGTACGCGGTACCCACTAATACTACTGATATCGGATGCGTCTGCTTACACATAGCACATAGCACCCCACGGAATACCCGGCAGTCACTCGAAGTTTTGCGCTCCGAGGTTTGGGATTGGTTTGTGACGAGGCGGGCTTGGACTGGCGCTGATTTGACAGCAAGACGTTGCATTGCGAGGTCTAGGGCCACGGCCACGGTTCGTTCTGTGCTCGTTTGGCCTGGTGTTCTCCCTGGATGTGCTTGGTCCTGATGAACCGCTGCCGTCATCAAGTAGTCTCTGTCTACTGGTTGGGGTGTCGGAGCTAAAGGCCAACAAAGGCAAGGCTTCTGTGAGATGAAGATAGCGGTGTCATTTCTACCTACTCACACCTCGACTGGCTTGTCGAAGTTTGGACGACTGGGTTACAAGTGTGCTGGGGAGAGGGTGGACGGCTTGCTTTGCATACATACACTTGAGTAGTAGGCTCTCCCTCATGCACACCTCATATGTGTGTGTCTACGGATACTTGTCTCCTATGTGGTGTACTGAGGTACGGAGTTTATGTCAATCAACACAGAACTCTGGGGGGGGAGAAGACACTCGCCAATCACAACCATGTCGCAAGGTTGGTTGCATGGGAAATGGGCATCTCTATGGGGCCGATGCTAGTGCAAGGAGAAAACATGGGCAGAGTGCCATTGCCCAGGTTGGGGCTCCATGCCTGCTGCTCTCGAATCTCCTGTCGCTATGGTAGCGAAAAAAAAATGAGGGTCTTGGAGGCAAGTGTACACTGTACGTTATGTACCTAGGTAGTTGTACCTGTGTACAGTCGGGCGGACCGGCGGGCGCGACGTTGTACACTAGACACCTAAGCTACAGGATAATCGGGTTGATTACCAATTGTGCGCATCCCTCAGAATGATTCATCCACCAAGTGGGCTAGTGCGCAATGTACCTAGCCAGTGGCCATGTAGCAATGTCCAGACGAGGCCTGTGGTGTTTATAAGGTAGGTAGGTAGGTACCCATAGTACATACTACAGATGCTGTGATAAGCATCCGCCTGACTGGGGGTTGTTGACCGTCCGCAAGTTGGGATTCAACTGCCAGACGGCTTCGTAACGACATGGTTCACCCCACCGGGCACTAAATAATAGAAACTGCTCCTCGCTCTCGGAGCACATGTGCGATTTGCTGTCTGCCACGCGTGCCAATCTCGAAAAGGCATGTTAGCCCAGTCCACCGCACTGCAGATGGGTCATTGGGTATAGCATATGCTGGCAGCAAAGGCGGACTGTGGAGTTGTGTTGGCCCCGGGCCATCCGGACGGGCTTCCACCTGGTCGTACCCCCGTTGTACCTGCGGCCCATCGACTTGCGGAGTGGATGGTGTGCATCGGTGACGCGAGTGACCACGCAACAGCAGACGAAAGACCTTGAAGTTCGCCGTCTGGACTGAAGCACATGTGGAGATCCCAGCGGCTGCTTGTTGTTTCGTTGCTGGTGTTGCTGCTCGCCCTCGAGGTGAGCTTGCTTTGCGTCTATTACAACGCTCCGTCTACAGAAAAATTGAGGCGTGTGACTCGCGCTTCGGTTACATCGCAGTGCTCTCCCTGCTCTTCTCTCCCTCTCCTGTCAGACTTCCCTATCTGTTCTGCTAGCCAGTCCTCGTTCTCGTCCTTGGCTGGCATCCGTCCTTCTTTCTCCCTCTTCTCTACCTTCCGACATTCACCATCCCCGACTTAACCTCTGCGTCCCCTGTACCTGTACTCCGTAGATTCTGCTGAGGCGCGGGGTCTTGACACAAATCCGAGAGACCCTATACCCATATCTCCGGACCTTGGCCTTAGACCCATGGACCAGAAGAAAAAGCACGATACAAGGGCAATCAGAAACAGTACATGTTCTTTTGCCCTCGAAACCCGTACCCGCCCAGGCCTTTGCTGCGACAGTTCCCTACTTCAACGGCAGGGCGAGGTACTTCCTGCGCCACGCTCCCTGTAGGTACCTTCAATACGTACCATCCAAGCTTAGTGTACATTTCTTCCCCCTGCGCTATTGCCCAGAAGGCGAGGCCGCGAGTTACATGCGGTACTTTATCCAACCTTGGATAACTTGTCTCTGATCCCTCTCCCCTTCTCTCACCCACCCCAAAGTAGGTACGAAAGCACACACGCCGCCTACACGACTTGCTCATAGCATACTGCTGAAGGGGGAATCGAAGTACCTTGCCTTCCACCCCCGGGCGGCTCGAAGTTAACCCACCCCCCCATCATCTGGTTCCTAGCACCCAGAACCCAGCGACAGGCACTACCCCCTCCCGGCGGGTTTTTGGGTAACGCTGTCATTAAACACCGCGACAGCACCTCCCGGCCCCTTCTGCCAAAATAATTCTTGCCCCCTTCCGACCACTCCCTTCCAATTCTATTACTCCCTCGCACGAACCACTCTCCCCAGCCAACACCACAACACCAACCTCGGACGGCCATCGACGACGACCACGACGTTACGCTGAACACCCACGGTCGCTCGTTTTCACTTCTACACATCACTCGACGACAATCCGCTCTCAACCGCCTTTTTACGTTCGAGGTCGCCGACACTGGATCGCTAGGCAGCACGTCACCCCTCTCCCATCCGGGACCACTGTTGCGGCCGGACGAGGCCGTCCTGGAGGACCACTCGGGCTGATCGGGCTGCTCGCCCGCACACCAAGAGGTCGCGATGGCGCCCACGATCGAACAAGGGCCCAACGCTGTTCTCGATCCTGCTAACGGCCCTGCCAACGATCCTGCCAACGAACCCGAGAATCCCACGCTGCGGACAAGATGGGCCACCCGCAAAATGACGTTAAAGAGCAGCAACAAGAAAAGGCTTTCGCTCATGCATCGCGCCACACACAAGAAGAACAACAGCGAAAAGAGCCGTAGCTCCGGCGGCACCGAGTCCTTGCAGGCTGAAAACAACGTGGCAGAACCCGACCCCGAAGAAAGCAATGGCGGCAGGAAAGTCTTCTTCAACCTCCCTTTGCCCCCGGAACTTCTGGATGAGGAGGGCCACCCGAGCCAGCACTTTCCGAGGAACAAGATCAGGACTGCCAAGTACACACCTCTCAGCTTTGTACCGAAGAACCTATGGTTCCAGTTCCAGAATATCGCCAACATTTTCTTCCTTTTCCTCGTCATCCTGGTGGTAAGTCGAGGCGCCCCCGACCTCCTTGAACATGTTTCCAACTCTCTGCAGTTCTTTCCCATCTTTGGTGGCACGAATCCAGGTCTCAATTCTGTGCCCCTTATATTCATTGTCGCCGTCACAGCAATCAAGGACGCTGTCGAAGACTATCGCCGTACTATTCTCGATATTGAACTAAATAATGCCCCCGTCCATCGCCTGGGGGGCTGGAATAATGTCAATGTCGAGGAGGACAACGTCTCCCTCTGGAGACGCGTCAAGAAAGCCAACACTCGTTTCTTCGGCCTTATCTGGCACGTAATCGAGAGCCTTTGGTCGAAAAAGGCGAGGCATGAGCTTGCCATTCGCAAGAACCCCCAAACCGCAGACGCGCCGCGGCCTTCGATCGAAACCCACGCCGGGCCCCGAGACTCGTTCGCTTCGCCGCACTCCGGTCGCGATTCCTTCGTATCTGCACGTGAGGACATACAAATGACACCGGTCCCCTCTCCATTACCGCGCCAGAACCTCGAGGTGCCTCAGCCAGACGACCACAAGCGAGCGAGAGAATTGATGCAGCGTAAGGGGGATGTGCTCAACCGAAACTTGCCGATCAAGGGCGAGGCTCGGTTCCACAAGGATCACTGGAAAGATCTCAGAGTCGGTGACTTCGTGCGCATTTACAACGACGATGAGCTCCCAGCCGACATCATTGTCTTGTCCACATCCGACCCAGACGGAGCATGCTACGTCGAGACGAAGAATCTGGACGGTGAGACGAACTTGAAAGTGCGACAGGCCCTTAGGTGCGGCAGGTCTTTGAAGCACGCGAAAGATTGCGAACGGGCGCAGTTCTGGATCGAAAGCGAACCCCCTCAACCCAATCTCTACAAATATAACGGTGCTATCAGATGGTACCAATCCTTTGATGACGAGGCGGGCCCCGAACTAATGACCGAGCCTATCACGATTGACAACATGCTCCTCCGTGGATGCAACCTCAGAAACACGGACTGGGCCCTCGGAGTGGTTGCCTTTACCGGACACGACACCAAGATCATGATCAACTCTGGCATCACGCCCAGCAAGCGCGCTAGAATTGCTCGGGAGATGAACTTCAACGTCATCTGCAACTTCGGCATTCTGTTCATTCTGTGTATTTTGTCGGCCATTATCAACGGTGTCGCGTGGGCGAAGACAGATGCTTCGTTGCACTTCTTCGACTTTGGGTCAATAGGAGGCTCAGCACCCATGTCCGGCTTCATCACCTTCTGGGCGGCCATCATCGTCTTTCAGAACCTGATCCCCATTGCACTCTACATCACCCTCGAAATCGTCCGACTACTTCAAGCAATCTTCATCTACAGCGATGTCGAGATGTACTACGAGCCGCTCGACCAACCTTGTATCCCAAAGTCCTGGAACATCTCCGACGACCTGGGCCAGATCGAATACATCTTCTCCGACAAGACTGGCACACTGACGCAGAATGTCATGGAGTTCAAGAAAGCAACCATCAACGGGCAGCCTTACGGCGAGGCCTACACGGAGGCCCAGGCTGGCATGCAAAAGCGACTGGGCGTCGATGTTGAAAAGGAGGCTGCTGAAGCTCGAGCCGAGATTGCAGATGCCAAGGTCCGTGCGATTGACAGCCTCCGAAACCTGCACGATAACCCTTACCTCCACGACGAGGATCTCACTTTCATCGCTCCCGACTTTGTTTCCGACCTGGCAGGAGACTCCGGCAAGGAACAACAAATAGCCAACGAGCATTTGATGCTTTGTCTTGCCTTGTGTCATACAGTTATCGCAGAGAAGGTACCTGGCTCGCCGCCGAAGATGATATTCAAGGCGCAGTCCCCCGACGAGGCGGCGCTAGTCGCGACAGCCCGCGACATGGGCTTCACGGTGCTTGGTAGCTCTCAGGAGGGCATCAACCTGAACGTTATGGGCGAGGATCGCTTCTACCCCATCCTGAACACCATCGAGTTCAACTCGAGCAGAAAGCGGATGAGTGCGATTGTGCGGATGCCCGATGACCGTATCCTTCTCATCTGCAAGGGAGCGGACAGTATCATCTATTCGCGTCTCAAGCGGGGTGAGCAGCAAGAGCTCCGTAGGGTCACTGCCGAGCACCTTGAGATGTTTGCCCGCGAGGGCTTGAGAACGCTTTGCATAGCGCAGCGCGAGCTTACCGAGCAGCAATACCAGGCCTGGCGCAAAGAATACGATATCGCTGCCTCGTCCCTGGAACATCGAGAGGAGAAGATGGAGGAGGTTGCCGACCATCTCGAACGCGAGCTGCTTCTGCTCGGAGGTACCGCCATTGAGGATAGGCTGCAAGATGGTGTGCCGGACACCATCGCCCTCCTTGGTGACGCCGGTATTAAGCTCTGGGTTCTCACGGGCGACAAAGTTGAAACGGCTATCAACATCGGCTTTTCTTGTAACCTCTTGAACAACGACATGGAACTCATCCACCTGAAAGTCGACGAAGACGAGACCGGCGAAACTCCCGACGATCATTTTCTCAGCATTCTGGAACAGGAACTTGACAAGTACCTCCAGGAATTCGGCATGAAGGGCGACGACGATGACTTGTCGAAGGCCAAGAAGAACCACGAGCCGCCCGGCCCAACACACGGCCTCGTCATTGATGGCTTCTCTCTCAAATGGGTTCTTCACGACGCTCTAAAGCAAAAGTTTCTCCTTCTTTGCAAGCAGTGCAAGTCGGTCCTCTGCTGTCGTGTCAGCCCTGCTCAAAAGGCCGCCGTGGTGTCCATGGTGAAGAACGGCCTCGATGTCATGACACTTTCTATTGGAGACGGTGCTAACGACGTCGCCATGATTCAAGAGGCGGATGTTGGAGTCGGTATTGCTGGCGAGGAAGGTCGACAGGCCGTCATGTCATCGGACTACGCGATCGCTCAGTTCCGATTCCTCTCGCGGTTGGTCCTTGTCCATGGTCGGTGGTCATACCGCCGTCTCGGAGAGACCGTCGCCAACTTCTTTTACAAGAATGTGGTCTGGGTGTTTGGTATTTTCTGGTACCAAATTTACTGCGACTTTGACGTCACGTATATCTACGAGTACACCTACATCCTACTGTTCAACCTGCTCTTTACGTCGGTCCCGGTCGTAGTCATGGGTGTTTTGGACCAAGACGTTTCGGACAAGGTCTCGCTCGCAGTGCCCCAGCTGTATCGCCGGGGCATCGAACGAGCAGAGTGGACGCAGACCAAGTTCTGGTAAGCCCGGCCACAGCTGCGGCTGTCGATGCGTTGCTAACTCGCCTATAGGCTATACATGCTTGACGGCGTCTACCAATCCGTCATGGTTTTCTACATTCCGTATTTGACTGTGGTTAGCACGAGTTTCGTTACCAAGAACGGCCTAAACGTCGAAGACAGGACGCGACTCGGCGCCTACATTGCTCATCCTGCCGTTTTCGTCATCAACGCCTACATCCTCATCAACACGTACCGCTGGGACTGGATCATGATTACGATTGTCGTCCTGAGCGACCTCATGATCTTCATCGTCACCGGCATCTACACGGCTACCGAGGGATCCATGTTCTTTTACCAGGCCGCACCGCAGGTATACGCCCAGGCGTCGTTTTGGGCAGTCTTCTTCATTGTACCCGTCATTAGCCTCTTCCCCCGGTTCGCGATCAAGGCGATTCAAAAGGTGTACTTCCCGTACGACGTCGACATCATCCGCGAGCAAGAGCGGCAAGGCAAATTCTCCCGCCTCACCCAGGGCGAAGAAGCGACGGTCGTTGGGGAGCAGGAGGCGAGCAAGACACCGTCAAACTCGTCGGACAGCTCGCGCAAGGGTAAGCATATGCACTATGCCAGTGTGGATGAGGACAGAAGGCCAATCTATCCACCTTCAGTTGCGACACACACGACGCACAACCCGCGTAGCCAAAACGGCAGCGATGGCACCAATTACACGGGCCACCGCCAATCGATGGACATGGCGCAAGCACAGTCCCTCGACATGACCCCTCCGATGCGAGCCTCCTTCGACCGATCTCGTCCCTCCTACGATCGAGCCAGGCCGTCTTACGACCGAATCCGCGCCTCGATGGACCGCACACGAGCCAGTTTCGAGGCCAGCAATGACTTTACGTCTGCTGCTCGCCTTTCTCGTATAGAGTCGAGCCAATCCTACAGCGACCGATTCCATCCTCGAAGACTAAGAGGTCTGTCATTGACGAAGAGCGCCAACATGTAGCGACCGCTCTGACCCATGGCTGACTCGGATTCTCCTTGTATCATATCTCGCCTAGCCCTCGAGACAGGGCCTTGTTTCTTTTTGCTGTTTTGTTGATATCCCCCGATGCATCACGATCTGCATGAGCGATCTACGACATTCCTACCCTCGCGTACCAGCGATACCGATGCTTTGTCGCCCTCAACCTCCCGTCTGCTTCTTTTTCGGTCGTGCAGGTTTATTGTTTTATTTTATTTTTTGATCCTTTTGTTTTTCCCTAAATCGTATAGGGGATTCCTATTGCGACGGCGTTCAAGGAAGCAAAGGAATGGAAGACTCGGACGGCATTTTCCGTGCAAGTTTTGGTGTGCATCCTAGAATTGAGAGGAGAGGGGGGCGCTAGGAAACAGTCCATGTTGAAGGTGCTGGAATCTCTACTTGGGGCCTCAAGGGCGTTGTGGCTTGGTGGGCCGTCCAAAGTGCCCCGGCGATGCCTTGTTGTACATAGGCGCGAACAGCAGGAGAAATACGCGAAAACCAAAACATAATCAGGGAGTGGCTTGGAGACGAGCAAGGGAGACAAGAAGTCAACTGTTACTTGAACTGTTAACACAGAATAATACCGATCCATGGTGATTGAATGTCAATCTATTCTCATGCCATCCCATCAGATCTCATCAAGGTCGATTGCCACATCTAACACTCAGAAACACAGCCAGGGGTCCTATCGTCCCGACACCGGGGTTCACCGCTTAATGCGCAGGTACCACCTGCTATATCGTGGGCCCTGCATCGCCGCTTAAACCCTACTAAAGGATACTTATCCGCAATATGCAGGAGGGGACTAGTAGAGGTGGCACTACCGGGGCAAGCTCTCCCGAGCTCTGCTGATTTCATGCCAAGAGCAACTGATGCGGCGCGACTTTCAAGAATCTTTTGGGAGGGCGCTCTGTCTCACTCTCTCTATCCACAAGAGTGAAATCACAATTGCGGCTCCAGAGGACGATACCCCTCTGCAACGAGCCGTTGCAACATCCTGCCCAGGTCGACTCCAAGATGGACACACAACTATTTGACGAAGTCTCCGAGCGGATCGACTCGTACATTGAAGCCATTCCGTACGCCACTGCCCGCCGAATGGTGCCACTTCTGGCTCTCGAAAACCGTAGCTAACGCGACGTGTTGGTGGTAGGCCCGGCGTGCCTCAGTACTTCTTCGCTGCTATTGCTGTCGCCTTCAGCGCCTGGCTCCTACTGTTGGCGCAGGCATGGCACGAAGACAAAGCCATCGCCTACACAGTCCCTCCGCCGAAGATTCCTGACGAGCATTCAATCGTTGATCAGACCAACGTCAAGGTACGGCATACCACAATACCAGCTATACAAGTGCCCCTCATGGCTTATACATGTTATACCCATTTAGATCTCCGGCACGACCGCAATTCAATGCTACGCCCCAGCTACCGGCCAGTTCCTTGGCTTCATCAATCCCTCTACCCCAGCGTCCATCGACCGCGCTGTTGACGCGGCCCACGCAGCGCAGACGAAATGGAAAAGGACGACCTTTCGCGAGCGCCGTCGTGTACTGCGCACGATGTTACAACACGTTCTCGACAATCAGGAAGCTATTTGCCGCGCTGCTTGCCTCGACTCCGGCAAAACCATGGTCGACGCCCAGTTGGGCGAGATCCTCGTCACCGTCGAGAAGCTCACCTGGACGTTGAACCACGGCGAGAAAGCCCTCCGCCCGAGCCCGCGACCCACGAACCTCCTCATGGCATACAAGAAGAACGAGGTGCGGTATGAACCGCTCGGCGTGGTAGGAGCGCTCGTGAGCTGGAACTACCCGTTCCACAACCTCATTGGGCCCATCATTTCAAGTATATTTGCTGGGAACGGTGTCCTGGTCAAGGTCTCTGAACAGACGGCATGGAGCTCGCAGTACTTCACTAGTATCGCGAGGGGTGCCCTCATCGCTCATGGGTACGACCCTGCCTTGATCCAGACGGTGGTGTGCTGGCCCCAGACAGCGAATCACATAACCTCCCACCCCAAGATATCTCACTTGACCTTTATCGGTTCCCGCCCTGTGTGCCTGAAGGTTGCCGCGTCGGCTGCAAAGTCGCTCACGCCTCTCCTCGCCGAGCTTGGTGGCAAAGATCCTTCCATTGTTCTCGACTCGGCCGTCAAAGATTTCAACCGTGTTGTTGAGATTCTTATGCGCGGAACTTTTCAGGCTTCCGGACAAAACTGCATTGGCATTGAGCGCATAATCGCTACGCCAAAGCTTTACGAACAGCTAGTTTCCACGCTTGCACCGAAAGTCCAGGCTCTCCGCCTGGGCCCCACTGCAGATGTGGGAGCCATGATCTCCGATGGTACCTTTGACCGGCTCGAGACCCTCGTCGAAAAGGCACTCAAACAAGGTGCTCGTCTCCTCGCCGGTGGCAAACGTTATATTCATCCCGAACATCCCAAGGGTCACTACTTCGCCCCAACACTTCTCGTTGATGTCACTCCGGACATGGATATCGCCAACGAGGAATGCTTCGGTCCCGTCATGACCATCATGCGCGCTCCAGGCCCGGATGCCGAGTCCGTGCTATCCGTGGCTAATGCCCCAGACTTTGGTCTCGGCGCTTCCATCTTTGGTGGCGACAACGATCCCGTCCTCCGCGACGTCGTCGATGGCCTCAATACCGGAATGGTGGCAGTCAATGACTTTGGCGCAACCTATGCTGTGCAGCTTCCATTCGGTGGTGTCGGTGGCTCCGGTTACGGACGCTTCGCCGGCGAGGAGGGCCTCAGGGGCCTCTGCAACATCAAGAGCGTTTGTGTCGACCGCTTTGGTTGGCTGGGCGTTCGCACCTCCATCCCGCCTCCTGTCAGGTATCCCGTGCCGGATCAGGAGCGCAGTTGGCAGTTCACGAGAGGGGTTGTGAACGTGGGCTATGCACAGGGCCTTGTAGGAAAGCTCAAGGGAGTTTTCGACATCATGAAGAACGTTTGATTAATGGCTAAGGCATGGCCGAGAAGTACCGTACGCGGGAGTGAGCTACGTAATAGCATATATAGAGTAATTAATATCGAGAGATGGTGGATGAGAAGCACAGAGTTAATTCACAGTATCCCGCATTGCTTCGAAACTTTCTAAACTTCCTCTTTCCAGCCAGGTCGATCCATCCACTAAATATTGTCTCCTCACCCCGACTTTATTGTATCCCGCAATTCCTTGCTTCTGGTAAAGTGGGCTTTTGACGACAGCCTGCACATTGCCTTGTCCCCCTTCTCCAACGAAGCTCTCGGGTGAATGGGCCCGTCTCCGCTCGCATAGAGGCTGCGGGCAGTGTATAGCGCCGCCAGTATCGGGGCAAACATCAACGCGCCCAGGAGCACCCTTCCCGAGGGGCAGAGCCGAGAGACGGTGGCCTTCGGCATATGGAGGAGTAGTCACAGTATATCTTTCCATATCTACGTAAGCAAACAAACTATCGGCTCATGCGGCTGGTTATTGCAGAACGTCAGCGTTCGGCCGGTTCCTTCGACAGTAACGCCCTAATCAGATTCTTGAGGCGCTGGGCTGCAGTCGCAGAGACAGCACGACCTGTTCCTACACAGACAGATGAAAACAGGATGCAAATTGACATACAAGACATCAAGCACTGGGTGAGGAATGAACGATATTGTATCAAGAGGGATATGTATCATTAGCTGCAGCCCTATTCCATTTTGGCAACTTCATCAAAGCATTCTGAATAGACCGCCCCAATTCTTTCTTCACATCCGTCCTCGTATGATCGTCGCCCCTCGAAGTAAGCCGAGGCTCGCTGGAAAATGCAGGTATATCTAATCACCAAGCATTACCGCCAGCAGGAGCGCCCCAGGCAGAAGCGGCCTCGGGCTCCTCCTTCTTGGTCTCGTTGCCGGCATCATCGCCGCCGCCAACACCGCCGCCCCACGCACCATCAGCGACAACAGCGTCGTCGCCGCCATAATCCTCGTTGGACCAGCCTCCATCACCTCCAGAGACACCAAGGTGAGCAACACCAGCCTCCTCGGGGTCAAAGTCACTCTCAGTCTCAAACTTGAGATGCTCCAGACCTTTTCCGGTAGGCTTGTAGGGCTCAAGGAAAGAGGGTATCTCTTGCTTGGTCTCCAAGAGGGTTCGAACGAGAACACTGGCAATAGGTTCATCACGCTCGGTGTAGAAGGAGGTAGCTATACCCCGCTGGCCCATGCGGCCTGTACGACCTTTTATGGGTATTAGCGCCGTGTAATGATGGCAATCAGAGTAGCAGCCAGAGATTCTTACCAATTCGGTGGGTATACTCCTCGATGCCACCATGATCCATGCTGGGAAGATCATAGTTGATGACATGATTCACGTTCTTCACGTCAATGCCGCGAGCGCTGATTCCAGTGGCAATCAGAATAGGGGACTTTCCGGCACGGAAAGCGCGCATGGAAGCCTCGCGCTCGAGTTGAGTGCGGTCGCTGTGCATCGATGTGCAGGGGAAACCCAGGTTGTACAAGAAGTCGTCGAGATCATCAGCAGTGCGCTTGCTGTTGACAAAGATGATCGTGCGGCAAGCAGGCAGCGAGTTGATGTGCTCCTTGAGAGCCGCCTTCTTGTCGAAGGGAGCCACCTCAAAGACTCTCTGCATAATGTTGGCATGGGTGCTGCCAATACGTCCAACGTTGATGCGAACACTGGAGGAAGAGAGATGCTCCTTGGCAAGGTCGCGAAGTGGCTTAGGGAACGTGGCTGAGAAGAGCATGTACTTGATGTTGCCCTCCTGTTGCTCTGCAAACAAGGTAAGTATCGGCTCATGATACAAGCGGAAAGGGAAGGGAGATTTCACTTACCGCCACCAGTCATGATGACATCGAACTCCTCGCGCCAGTCATCATGAAGCATCTCATCAGCCTCATCAAAGACCATGTATCGCAGCCGACGGAGCGAGAGAACATCCGGGCGCTGAATGAAGTCGCACAGACGACCGGGGGAGGCAATGAGAATGTCACATCCTTTGCCGAGCTGCTGGATTTGATCGCGGATCGGACCACCGCCGTAGGCGACACAAGGACGAAGCATGGTGCGGTAGCAGAACTTACGGGCTTCATTGAAGATCTGAATGGCGAGCTCGCGGGTGGGGCAGACAATGACCACCAGAGGCTCCGCGCGAACCCACGTCTGACCAAGCTCAACCTGGGCAGGATTGGGCCGAGGAGCAGCCAGCTTTTTAGCCTTACCCATGAGTTTGTTGAGTACCGGAATGAGGTAGGCGGCGGTCTTGCCGGAACCTACTCCCTTTGCATGTTAGCAACGATGACCAAATACTATAAGCATAGTGGCGAGATGACTTGCCAGTCTGAGCGACGGCAACCACATCGAGGCCCTGGTGGATGGCCGGCAGGGTGTACTTCTGGATGGGGGTGGGAGCGTCATATCCGGCAAGCTTTACGTTCTCCAGCATGACGGGGTGCAGGCCGGCGTCCTTATAGGATTGAACAGGCTTGACCGGGGTGAAACCCTCCTGGGTGACTTCAATGCTTGGGATGCTGGAATTTGTGAGTCGTGTTCAAGAATTGGGATTGGAATACTTACGTCAAGAAGTCGATGCCGGTGTGGTCGCGGCGGGTGTCAGGGTCACCGAAAAGGGCCAGCTCAAGTTCTGCGAACTTAGGACCAACATCGCCATAGTCATCATTCCACTCATAGACGGCACCGTTGCCTTCCCAATCAGTGGTCTCAACGGGGCCCTGCTGGGCAAGCTCCTCGTAGTTGTAAGGAAGAGGCGCAGTCCACTCCTTGCCCTCGTTGTCGAGGGCAGCAGCAGGAGCCTGCTTGTTCAAGCCCTCGGATGGCAGAGCAGACTGCATTTCGGTGGTGTCAAAGGCGGACATGTCTAACCGAGGAAATTCTGTTTGGCTCGCAACGATTAGATTATACAGAACCATCAAAGTGATTATACGTGCCCACCTACCGGGATCGCTTGTCCAATGAGGCATGCAATTTTGCTGATTGAATAACGGACCGAACGGGGCGAAAACCTTTGGCTGGCTGTGTATACTTCAGTTAATCAAGTAGAGGGAACGGGGAAGCAACGCTTGCGAGAGAATAGTGGTATCGTGTGATAGAGACGATGTGGAGTACCCCGCGGGCATACAAATTGCTCCTAAATTGGCAGGAGGAAAAATGGTGCGGGTAGAAGAAAAGAAATGGAAGGGCAGGATCTCAGAGCTAGGGTAAATGTGTACCTCAGTCAGTGTCCGTGGAAAGGAAAGTGTAAGGGCGAGGATTGCTGTCTACGGGGTTTGCGAGTAAACCTTTTCCACAACGAAGCGTTTCGGAATATGGTTTGGGAAAGACGCGCAGGCCGAGGCGACAAAAGTCGACCAAACGATGAGAATGATGGTGGTGATGAGCGAAGGATGGGACAGATGAATTTGTAGAGGGGGGAAACTGAAGTCGCTTACCTTTCGAATCAGTCTGGAGAATGTCGAAGTGTGACGTCCTGGAGAGATCAGGAGGGAGAGAGGAAGGTATAAATACGTATGACGGCGGCCAGTCGAAAGGAGGAAAGAGCAAGGCGGCTTGGAATCTGCTCCTTCAGAAGAGAAAGCACAATGGACCCTTCTGCCTTGAGGCAGGAGAGCCTGTCCCAGCTGAAGTGAGGCGATTGGCCATATCGTGACGTGACGTGCCGGACAAAATTAAAAACCCAGCAGGAGCTGGCACCAAACACATGAGTTTCCTGTGCTCTTCGTCTAGTGAGAATTGCACATCAATCGCCCTTTGGACCAATACAGTTTTGATCCAGGCTTTGACGAGAACCCAAAGACGTCACTTTTTCTTTGTAGATGACTGAATTAGAGGGCCTGGGAAATCGCTTTGATGTATGAGCGAAGCCAGAATGACCTTCTTTGATATCAAGAAGGGGCAAGGCAGATGACAACTATTGTCATACCTGTTCCGAAGAGCTACTTCAACCACGAATTTTGAAGCAACTGTAAACTTGGAGAATGGGGTCCCACCAAAGCGGAACGGGTATCATTATGTCCATCTAACGAATGCTGTACTAGCCAATGGACCGAAATTTCCCTGGGCGCCTCGCATGATGCTAGTATAGTAGTTCTCGCCGGTCATTTCCCTCATGTAAACAGTCTTTCTTCGATGAAGAGTGGACAAGCATGGCAATATGGAAAGTCACCTCTTGTGCCCTGCCAGCTGTCGTCTTACCCAGACGGACGGCCGCTGCTGCCTTCTACATGTGACGCCGAACTCCCATTGTACGCGAGAAGTTGGGCCATGTGAATCATACAGGGGAATACGCTCGGTCGGTGGAGGGCATGATCGTCCAAGCACAATGTCATCGCCTAGCAGGGTTTCACGGCCCCAGATTTGTGAATAAGTAACGGGTGAGTGCGGGCCCAAAACCTCACCACAAGTCAAGGAGGTCTTGAGGCTCAACAGTGGACGTCGCCTCATATCCCTCCATGCCTTCGGCTAGAGCCAGATCCATCTGAACCGCCGATCGTCCGATGGCACCGCCCTCCTTCTTGGCCTGCTCTACGCCGCGATTGAAGGACTCCAAGAATCTCCTGTGGAAAACACGCTGCCGGGATTCGCGATCGTTATACATCTCGGCTTCCTCATCTCGACGGGTTCCGAAGAGGTTGAGATATGCGAATGGGTTTGGCGTTCGAGGGACGCGGTACATATTGTCGGCGTAAGCAGAGGGATTGCTCGGCGCGGCCACTTCGGGCTTGAGCCCGGCCTGGAGGAACCGGGCTAGGACGGCGATCTGCCTTGCATGAGACTGCGCGTCCTTGGTCCGCAGACCCGTCTTGGGTGCGGTTGACCACCCGGTGCTCGTCTTGACGGTCCATCCCATCAGCGCACAGAAGCTGTTCAGCGTCTTCACCCAGCCGCCGGGGCAGCTGACGATCTCGTTTTCGGCGACATCCAACAACCACTCGAGGACGGATAAGGAGTCGTTGCTGATGTCGACGGAGAGGTGGGTCATGCCGGCACGAATATACATGATGCAACTCTCGGTGTGATGCTTCACTTCTGCGTCGGGCAAGGCCTTGAAAAGCTTTAACAACTGGGTGCGTACCGGCCCTGAAGCGTCGGAGACCAGGGGCAGAAGCTTGCCCAACACTGTTGCGGTCCCAACGGGGTTGTTGCCAGCCAGCACTTGACTCGTCAGGTGTGCCAACGACTCCTTACGCTGCTTCTCTGCTCGTGATGTCGAGGCCAAAGAGAGATTGTGCTTGAACTGGGTTGCGTTGTCAGGGGCTTCAGTCGAAAGCTTCTGATGGCCCATGGCAATAGACTTTGCTTTGAAGCTAGTGTCTGTGAAGTTGGCGGGCTTGACCTTGGCCTTTCCGACCTTGAACTTTGGTTTCTGCGGGAGAGTGTCAGATACACCGAGACAAAAGGGGCCCCGGGGCTCTTGGTTGCGATCCAACCACATCTCTCACTGAGATATCTTACCGCGAAATCCTTGGCCTTTTCCTTCTTCTTTCTCGTGCTGGAACCCATGATGGCTGTCGTTCAAGGGCTCGATTCAGAATGTCTTGATTGTCGAACAATGCAAAATATCCGCAAGGTTTGGTGGTCTTGGCAGTATATTGCGGTTACAGTTGCTGCAATGGCAATATGTCTTCACATGAGATAGATGGCTTGCTTGCACACTGAAAGGCTCGGACCCCTGCCAGGTCTGGAGCCAGAAAATTTTAGCGGTCAGCGACGGCAGAATCCTGGCAACCAAGCTCCCTAGCAGCCCCCACTAAGACGTTTGTAGGCTGTTTGAATCCTAGCTTCAGTTTACCTTGGGCACTGTGGCTGATCCAGCCAGCCTTACAGACGAGAGCCGCCGCAGCTTTTTGGGAACACAGATATTTGCCTGGTTACCTCCCCCTTAACCCGACGTCGAACTTCGAATCTTCAACTGCTTGACGAGGACAGACGTACATACGCTTTCCACCCTGCCGTCTTTGATTTCTAGATATCGCTAGCCAGCAGACATGGCCGACACAGTAGCAACCGTGAGAGTGACTTCGAACCCCTCTCCAGCGATGGCGTCATAGCTAAACAAAAAATGTACCTCCCTTCGCAGAACAACGGACCCGACGCGTTGGACGAGACCCTCACGCGGCTCTCCAAGAAGCCCGGCGTCAAGGCAACCGTCATCCTCGATCGAGTCACGGGCGCGATACTGCGGACAAGCGGCCAGCTCTCTTCTTTCAACGCGGCGACGCTGGCGACAGGGCAGGGTTCGTTCTCTGGCGAGGGCGCCGCCGGGCAGCAGCAACAAACCGGCGACGAACAATCGCAGGGCCTGGAGGATTTCGCGGCCAAGGTGTGGAACTGGGTTAATGCGTCGGGTACTCTTGTGCTGGACCTGGACACCGAGGTAAGAGGATACGGCACCTTACCCGTGGTGACGTGTCGAGAGCATGGGCTGAGCGCTGAACATGGAGAACAGGACGAGCTGAAGCTTCTGAGGCTACGGACGAAGAAACAGGAGCTCGTCATTGTACCTGATCCGAAATATCTTCTCATCGTGGCACATGACACACCGCCGGCCTGAGAATACTACAGGCCAGCTCCTCGTCGCGGATTTGGCTGTCGTTTTATGACGCCTCTAAACTGAACCATACCAGGAGTGGGCGCTCCATACGAATACACGATGACGAGCCGAGTGGTAAGCGGCTTGCCCATTGACCCGCTCAAGCACAAGGACATCTCTAAGGGGGAGAGGAGCCTGCCTATGCCCCAGGCCTCGTACGCCGATACAAACGCGCGCGCAAGGGGTTTCCAAGGGGAGAATGATTAGATATGAACGGCCAAGAAGGCTCAAGAAGAATGATACCCCAAGACTACCTACCATCCACCACGTTCACCTAGCAACCTAGGTCTGAAATGAAGCCGTGGAAGCCGTTCCGCGCGCATGCCTGGCACCTTGAATTAGGGTGCAATATAAGTGATGGGGAAAAAGGTGCAAGAGATAAAACGAAAAAAAGGGAAAGAAAAATAAAACCGAACCTATCTCGCTCCGCATGACATATTGAGTACAAACCACCCCAAAAGTCCTACGGGCCGGGTTGGGAACCCTCTGACGATGCTGAGCATTCCTTGCCCCTTCGCGGCAAACGATCTGTCGCCGGGTAGCTGGCCATAGCCGCCACGCACTGTTTCTTTGTGTGCAGAGATTTTGAGATCAACTAAACTAGCAGCCGCACAATCTAGTTGCTTGATACGACCCCGAGGCCAACCGGCCCGCCGACTAGCACAGACACCAAGTGCCGGTGCCGAGATTTGTGGTGTCACACGCCGAACGACGGCAAGTGGGTTGCGACCAGACCGGGTCGGTGCCAGGTGGCTTGCTGGACGAAGTGCTGCACCCATGGCCAACAGTGGTGGCCCCTTCCAGCGCCAGGGAATTAAAGGCGCCTTGCTTCCCCTTTGAAGAATAACTTCATACCACACCCACACACACGTGCGGTCCCACGCTCGGTCGGTACGGTGATCTTGGCCTTCGGCGCAGCCGTTTGAGCAACCTTTGGCGCGGTCTTGCCGGGATTGTGGAGCATGAAGTCTCTTCAAGGAGTCGTTAGCTTACCTGGGCTTCATGGTTCCGCGTAGATCAAAAGTAAAACCCCCAGTTCAGGGTGAAGAGCATGGACTGATCATCTCAACGCTCTGTTGTAGAGCCATCACACTGGTCATCATCATCTAAATGACTGCTGTGAGTCTGGCACGTATATGAACTTCCAAGATAAATCTTATGGCCCGTGCAGTCGTGTGATGCTTAGGACAGCGGCTTATGCCATTCCAAGATGACGGACGTGTGGGGCCAGCCGAACCAGCCATTTCTTCTTCTCCCACTCCCTCAGGGATATGAGACGAAGATGTTCGAGCACGACGGGAAAGTAAGCAGCTCACTAATTCTGACCGTTGTCAAGTTCCATACCATAGGTACCTAGGTACTAGTACGTCGTCTTATGTCAATAAAGATCAGGCCCCCAGCTGCCCAGTGCTTGCTTGTGCTTGTGCTTGGAGCGGAACCTCACCACCTCACTTAACCAAGGCCAAGCTACAACCAGGGCTGGTCCTGTCAATGTCGTGTGCCGCGTGTCGTCCTCGCCGAAGCAGCGAGGTAATGCCTGTCGCTTGCCGTGTGCGGTTAGGCTCCACATCGTCGTCGGTTCTTCCGCGAGGGCCTTGGAATAATAATACCACTGGGTAAGCGAGAGACACGAGACCCCGTAGATGAGCACGGATGAGATGGGCATCCCCATCAATATGCGCTGCAGACTTCCGAAACTTATCATCAGCTGAGAGGAGAGAAACTCTCCAGCAGCCCAGCCAGAGTTCATCAGGAACCGCTAGGAACGGGCCCCGTTGACGCCCTGGCCTAAGCCCAATGTTCGAGAACAACGGTCGAAGCAAATGGGGAAGGGGGGGGGGGTAGGCGATATTTGATGCTTGCGCCCCGGGGTGCGGCTGGCTTAGCTACCTACCTATCCTGGTTTCCAAGCCACACGGCACCCGTTCGGGTCTACCCCAATGGTGGCACAGCGCTCGGTATGCTCTCGTCTTCTTCTCCAAGATGTGTAACGGGCTGGCGAAGACAGTGATGACGGTGGCGCAAGTAAGAAATGATCTACTGGATCACACATTTTTTGATGTTTGGCTCAACACCCCTAGACCGGTCCTTGCTAATTCCACTTCTGCAGCAGTTTCTGCAGGCGTTGTACTTGCATCTTCTGCACCTTCCCCTAGCAGATACAGGTGTGACCCCGAGATTCTTGCTTCTCCTCTGACCGAACTTCCTCCCTCAGCTTTCCCTCATTCCCCTTCTTCTCCTTCTTCTTCTTTTGCTTCTTCCTCGCAGACTGCATGCTTTGCAGAGAAGTACTCGGTGAGGGTGCGAGAATCCGAAAAAGATTCCAGCGAGCGTTCAAAAAACTTGGTGCACGTTGCTTTATTTGTCCATTGCCCAGAGAGGAAACAAACATTGCCCAAGTGAGCAAACGCCATGGGGGAAAACCCACCGCAGCTGCAACGCGACGACTCTATTGACCTCATCATCCTTGAGACGGGAGCCACCACGGTGCCACACTAATGCGACATGACATTATGACTGCCCACGGTAGTGGTAAACAGGGGGTTGGGAGGAATTTGCATGGGACGTGGATCTTTCGTAACCACCTACTATGTAGCTAATCAAAGATCTCCCAGAAAAAAGAGAGAGATACCCCTGGTCTGGAGGATGGACGAGGATCGTGTGTTGGGAATATGCACATGCGTGTAAGCTGCTGCCCCTGCCCTCGACATTTTCTGATTCTGGTCTGCTACAGCCCAGTACAGGTTTATTTCTCGCTTCATTTCCCGCCCAGCTTTTCTACAGATGGAGTCGGCCACACGCTTCCTCGGCTTCTTCGGGGTCTGTCTTCTTTTCCTTTTTCCAGAAGCCCCAGGCCCACCAGTAGTTGCAACAGAATACAGGGGACTCGAATGTGGTGTTTAGTGGCAACCCCGTGACCATGGATCCCTTGCCCACCAGGTCTACTTTGCTGCTAGAGCCGGAGGATGAGTGCGGCACGGCTATACCCAATACATAGTAATGCACACTCCATACAGTCTGACATCGATGATGAAGGGCATAACGATGTAGAGCTGGCACTGTTCTGGTGAAATGAAGCGTGGCTGTCAAAACCAAGAACATGACTCTCCCTTCCCTGTGGCTGCCCTGCGACTAACCAGAGCTGTCATGGAACACTGCTGACCGTCGTCTCTTGTTGTTTTCCTTCCACGCTTTCTCTCACTAGGTACGCTAGCTCCCACGGGAAGGCAGAAAGCCAAAGGGGGGGGGGGGGGGGCGGGTTAGTTGAATCCGGAGTGGCCTGTTATCAACTTAGGTAGGTACTACGTGGGTAGCTCGTACACCATGAGTGACTGATGAAATCACAGCACAGATGTTACACGACAAGGGAGAATGGAAGAGAGAGAGAGAGAGACAGAGACAGAGATAGAGAGAGAGAGAGTCCATGCCATCCATCCATGCCCAGCAAGTCTGCAAGACGTGGAACATCCACATTCGTGCACCCTTTCCCCCAGTCCCACATGGGCGCGCAGATGACGAACGAAAGGAGGCTCCTTGATGGGCCTTTTGCTTCTTTCATCATTCTTTTTCTTCTTCTTTTTTTTTCCAAATTTTAATTTAGATGTTTCCTCTATTTTCTTCTTCTTATTTCTTTCTTTTTCATAATTGTTGGTAGTGTGCTGGTGGTTTCCATGTGCATTTTCTTCTCTGATGACTCTTTTAATTTCCCTAGCTGCCTATCTCACCAAGGGTATCTGACGTGGACCGACCAAGAGATCTGAGACTGCCGTGCTGCTCACCCCTCCCTCTTGCAAACAACCGGACTTCGGGCCATCCCCCCCGGGACCGGCTACTATATTCAGATACGTGGAGTAATCAAGTCGAGGAGGCTCTCTCCCGCAGTAAGGGTTGGATATGGAAATCCACCCTGCGCTTGCTTGGTGGATAGTATGCGGCCTGTGGCTGGAACGAGGGGTACACCAACAAAGCGGACATTGCCATGGTCCTCGTCTGTCCTATCCCGTCGTGTCCTGCACCAATCGACCGCCCAGTCAGAGGGGTGGGTGTTGGGCTGGACCGAGGGAGGGGGCGGCCTTTAGGATTGCCCTCTCTCGATGAAGTCCAGTGCAGAGAAGGAAGCAGGAAGTGTGGACGATAACAAGAGCGAAGTGCCACCCCCCTGCCTTGGCAGCCATCTGGCCGTGTCTCTCTCGTTGATTTGCATCCATTTCTTGTTTTGACCACCCATCGCCTAGCTGTCATTTGTCGTAGACTACATCTGTGTCTTTCCCTCTCCCTATCTTTTTTTTCACCTACAAGTACCACCCTTCATGCCTGTCTTCCTGGTTCTCCCCTCACTTGTTTAAGTCCCGACCGATTGCCGTTCACTTGCATTTACCCATCTGGATCTTGCAGCAACGACTACTTGGGCTGGAAGTCGCGTTCCGTCTTCCCGCCTCTGGGAGGTTATCCTGTATTAACTAGGGCTCGCACCGTCCCCCGTCGTCGACGATAAGACGTCAGCCCCTTGCCCTGCTCCAATAATCGACGCCACCTTCGATCAGCCACCCCAGCCAAGATTCACAAAGCTTGGAAGGTGGCCGCTAGAGAACAGGATTTCCGGCGGCAGCGAGTAAGAGGGATTGCAGGTTCGAAAGACCAAGGCAGAAGCGTTGGAAACGAAGAAGATAGGTACAGCACCGACGGATGAGACGAAGACGGCGACAAACCTTTATCCCATCACGACACCCCCAGCACCACAAGAAACGATTCAACACCCAAGATGCCGTCGCTATCGCTGCTCAGACGAGGGCACAAACATGACCAGCAACGACCAAGATCCCCGCCAAAGCAGCAACTGCAACAACAGCCGCAGCTGTCGCCACGACACAAGGGTGATGCAGAAGACGGCTCTCAACGACAGCTGTCGGATTTGTCTGGAACAGAGGAAACGGGTGTGCGAGAGCGCAAGTTCTCCACACGGGATCTCTTTGGAGGGCTGCTGAGTCGCAGCAAAGGCCGTGGCAGCAACGGCAGCGCGTCGACGACGGCTTCGTCAACAACGCCCGGCCGCGGAACCGGTGCCGAGTCGCCAACGAAGCTTCCTGTAAGTCGAAAGTCCCCTTCCGGTCAATCAATCAATGTAGACCATGCAACGTCCCCTTTTCCGTTTCCGCCCTTCCTTGTTGCATTGCCTTGAACGCCTTCAGCTTTCCAGAACGTCGGTCACTTTTCGATCTGTCTCTCGTATCATTTGCGCTCCTGGTGGTTCCCTTACTCCGTCCGCAGCATCTCCTCAGGCTAGGTCCCTGAAGCGAGGGCATCACTCCGGTGTCTGCTCCAAGCCCCCTCGATGTTCCAATGTACCTGCCGATGCAGCTGAAGATGAGGAAGTCCTCAGAATCGCAGCAAGCATGCTGGGAAGATGCGCGCGCGCAACCCACGCATCTTCGAGCATGCAGAGAGCATGCTAGTTACCACCTTGGGATGCACAATCAGTAATTGATTACCACCCACACCTCAATGTTCACTGCCACTCCTCGCTCTTTTCTCCCCAGGCCAGGTCCAGTTTGACGCTGGTGTCAGTGGGTTTGTCTTCGTTTAGGCTGGATATTCCGTGCACCGACACAGACAACAACCCGTGGACAGACAGATAGACAGACTGAGTCCCGGCACGGAGCAGCAGCTCTCAAGACGCGTGGGGGTACCTCTCCCCCACCTTCCCCCTCTCCTCCCGATGGGCCCCTGCCCGGGCTAATGCTCTGGTGACGGGCCCCGTGTGTTTCCCTTCTTGTTCTTGGCTCTCTAGCCTTCTGCCTGTGGCTTGACCCTTCCTCGCTCAACTACCGGGCTGGACCACTATGACACGGCCCGGAGCTGGGGCGGGAGCCACAGCTGTAAGTCTACAGCCACCACCTCATTCCCCTCCTCACCCTGTCACTCCCCCGCAATCATCCTATCCAGTCCATCAATGGGAGCTGCATCAGGCCATTTTGATCTGCCCGGTTCTTCCTTTCTGGCTCATACCGTGCCATCTCTCCTGCATGTACATAATAGTCTGCTTATACCTGCTTGGCACACTGCTTAGCAGTGACGTCCGTTCGAGATGCTCAGACTCTGACGATCTATGTCCCATTGCTTCCTTGCATGCCCTTTTCTTATGCCGCGTGACCACCACCTCTCGGAGCCCCAACTCCTACTGTCAACCCACCCTCTCTGCTCTTGTCCTATACAGTGCAACTTCTCCTTCTCCTCGTCGGTTTTCCTTCACTCTTAGAAGCCGTCCTGTGCTTGCTTTGATCACCCCAAGTCTCTCAAAGTCACCAGAGACAAAAAGGCTCTCCCGTCTACATTACACAAACAAAGCAGGCAGTCCTACAAGTCAAGCACCCTGCCGTCTCCCTACCTACGCAACCTTTCCCCTCAATTGGCTCAAACCTCTTTGTCCGACCGTCCCAAAAGCCGTTGTGTCTTACCAGCAAACCCCAGGTTTCCCCTCCGCAGAGCAGCGCCGATTCCCGTTCCTCTCGGTCGCCGCCCCCTCTTAACCCCAACAAGCCACTCCCCTCCCCGCCTCCACTCGACAACGAGCAGCAAGCCGATGGCCCGACGCTTAAACCAGTCTTGAAGCTGACCAAGATCATGGCGACTCTCAGCGATGATGATGTTGAGAAGCTCTTCTCCGGTGCTCCGCAATACTTTGCTCGCTCCGAAGGCCATTACACCGGTGCCCCGCACCCCTCGGTCGCTTTTCCATGGGATGAATCTCTCGAGATCCGCGATCTTAACGACCATGTCCAGATCGAGGACGCTGCCTGGAGTTGCATCACTGCCTGGCCTCACGTCACGAGGGACATGAATTCGAACCCTGCCGCCATCAGATGTGCCAAGGAGAGAAAGCGAGCCCACTTCAACCCGCGATGTCGAGAACGGCCTAACATGCTGAGCATGCAGGGATTGGAGAAGGGCACCATGGGGTACCAAGCTGCCCTCGAGATGCCCGTTGGCGATGCTCTCCAGGAAGAGCAATTCGGCTTCGACAGTCTGGGTCCCAAGGCAAATGTCATTATTGAGCAGCGCAAGAAGATGTTGGCCTCCAAGGATGGCCTTCGCCGCCTTGAGGAAACGGCCATCTTGGACCAGCTTATCAAAAATAGCGAGAGGTATAAGGAGAACGAAGTTCACAGTAAGATCCACAACACCTTGTACAACGAACTGTTTCTGGGCATTTTGCATCCCCCGACCCGTGTAGTCGACCACCAAGATCCGTACAGTCTTTCTGTGCAGATCCAGGCGCTTGTCAAGGTTCTCGCGGCACCCAATGTCTGGATCGATTTCTCCCACGTCGAATGGAGGATCCGCCTGGGCCAGATCTTGTGGGGCTCTTTCGAGGGCGACGACGTCGAAACCGAGATTGACATTGAGGATGCCGAAACAAACGAGGAGCGCAAGGAAGAGCGTTATTGGCTGCTGCTCCAGATCCTCCTCTCATGCGAGCTTCTCATTAGACTGGACGCCATCACGGAGGGCGAAGAGCTGGGCACTGAAAGCATCAGACCAGCCGAGATCAAACGATTCGAAAAGGATGCGAATGCGACAGTCAAGTGGTCGTTGCACCTCGCGCGGGCTTGGCTCGAGAACATTGAGATAATCGAGAGAAAGGTCGATCCGGCCAACACCCAAAAGCGTCACTCGGGTGGGTGGCTCGCATCCTTGACAGGGAAGATGAGTCTACACCCCAACAACATTCATGTCCATCCCCACGATGACGCCTCTGTCTACACCATTCAGGGACGCTACAGCGAACGACAGGTCAACGGTCTGACGAACTTTGCGAGGAAGCTACGCTGGCCGGACATTGAGTCGGACTCGTACGTCGAGCAGATCTCGGAGACGGCCAACAAGGTCTCAGAGGCAACGCCGATTCACACGCCTGCAGAAACGCCAATGAGCATTGATACGGCAAGGTCGTCCTATTTCAGAGGCGGCCGAACTGAAGCAAAGGTAACTCGCCATCCGTCCGGGAAGCACAAGATCTCTGCTGCGTTGCACCCGTCAGGTTGGCTGTCAAAGTCTTACGTGTCCGGCTTGATGCTACCCGGCGAAGGGCTGTATCACTTGATCATGTCCACTCTATTGGAGAATGATAAAGAGGCGATGGCCAAACTGGGCCCGATGGCCAACCTCTGCGGTGGATTTGTGTATCGTGGGAAGAGTTTCTGGAGTACAGCATGCATCGTCGGCCGCGTTCTGGCCGCTGGCAAGGGTTCTGCTCAGTGCATGGGATGGATCTCCAGCGATATCACCCCTCAAGACCATGGGAACGGCTGGGTCAACATTGACGTCGCTGAAGTATCAGGTTTGTGCAAACCTCGAGAGGTCTTATCGAAAGGCGCTGACAGCATCCCAGAGGACATGAAGAAGATTGGAAGACAGGCCAGGCTCTGGGGAAAGACGCATGTCGAGCGCGAATCCTGTGTCTTGGGTGACGCGGATCCCAGTTCGGTACTGCCCGCCGACTTTATCATCCCCTACGAAAACAATTATCCCGAGCCGCCCCCTAGCCTGAGCATCTCGCTACTGTCCCTCGACCTGTCCGCGCCCGTGGATTCAGCCCTGTCCACCCCGACAGAAGAAACAGTGTTGACGCCGTTCTCTGATGTGACTAGAGCCCCCGAACTCTGCACGTACCTGTCATCTATATCCTTCTCCGTTGGCGCACTCGGAGGCGAGGCCAAGGAGCACACCTTTGCGTTGACCAAAGACATACACTTCGTCACAGCGCACCCATGCCACCCGTCCTCTCATGTCAGAGTTCTGAGGTCGCCGTCCAGTCCTACTATTCAGCAAATCGACGTGGACGGCAGCGGGATCGGGGGCCAGAGCTCCAAGCCGGTCACTATCACGGGTAAGACAGCCCACTCCATCTCCTGCATCCAGGTAGACTAACTATTTCTAGGGCATCCTCTACACAAGTTCTTCACGTACACTGTCATCCACCTTTCGGAGCTTCTCGAGAAGTCCGATGTCTCACTAAAGGATCTCCTTCTCAACACTTCATCCGTTCGGCGGCCCTCTTACACCCCCACCGCGAACACCACACCCCGTGTTCTGGTGATTGACTGCATAACTGGCTTCAAGCGTCAGCCCCCCACTCAGGAGACGCCCACCTCGCCCATTCTCGAGCGTACCGCCAACGGCGCTAACCTCGCGACGACGAACATGCACCTCGAGTCCCGACGTCGCCAGTTTGGCAGCGACATGGAGATTCTAGTCCGTGCCTTTTGCGCGGAAAAGGGCTGGAACGCCATCATCTCAAGGCGCAGGCGGGGCTGCCTCGCTTGTGCCATCAGAGAGGCCGGCGCACTTGCCTGGAAGGTCATCATCCGCGTTGACTAAATACATACCCATTCCCTTTTTTGCTGTCTTTCCATTGTGTATATTTAAAGGCGATGGATGTTACATTGCCTCGGCGTCGAGGATCCAGTAGTGATTGCGCATGGGGTATACATGCCCACGCACACACTAGACATACATAGCATTGATTTCCGCGGAACGACTGACCGGAGGGTGAAAGATGGACACAGGTGTGCGCATGGTTATGTTCTGGACTGTAGTACAAGATACCCCCTCCTGATATAATACGCCGTAATGAGTTCCCTCTTCCTAGGTCATATTTGTCTTGTAACGCGAAACGTAGAAACCCTTTGGTATTGCGTGACTCTATCGAGCGAAGGTGTGTCTAGTGCGATAGCATGCCCAAAACCAAATCGCAGCCTACAGCGAAGGGACCCAGTTCGTAAAGCTGGCAAAACAAACACAAATTATTTGAACCATCACCAGAGATAAGTGCAGACGCACCCGGACCGATTCTGGGGCCCATCGCCCAAAAGAAGACACCTTGAAACACAGTTCGGCCTTGAACTGGTATCGTGTCCCTCCCCCCCCAAAAGACGCGTACAACCCCTCTAAATCGACAATTCTGTGATCAGCACACTTTGTCATAGGCCGTGCCACACCGAAACCATCCTTTAATAGGCCCCTCGGCTACAGATCGGCGCCGTTGAACCAGCTGTCGACGCTCCACTCCTTCCAGCCGCGCTTCTCGCCGGGAAGCTCGATGGATTCGTACTCCTCGCGGGTGACATTCTGCCACTCCTCGAGGGGGATCCAGCCGATGTAGGCGCGGTCGCCGAAGCCGCCAATCCAGTAGACGGACGTGACGACGAAGCGGACCCACTCGGACTCGTGGACGGGGCTGCCGGGGAGCCAGTACTTGGCGTCCGGGTGCTTGTCGACGAAGCAGTGGGCAAGCTTGAGGGAGGTGACGGGGTCGACGGGGATCTTCTCGAGGTAACCGAGCAGCGAGAAGCGCGGCAAGTTGGCGGCGGAGTAGGGGACGGTGTCGGGCGGGGCGGCGGCACCGGCTTCGGAGGAGCCAAAGACTTTGTCTCTGAGGGAGGAGAAGAGGGAAATGCGCTTCGCGGGCGGGTAGGGCGGGGCCCAGTGCATGGAAAGGGAGATGTTGGAGCCGGCGCGGACGTTCTTGAAGGAGGTGGCGATGGTGATGGCCAGGATCGTGGGGTTGCCTTCCTCCTCGCAGTCGGCGACGTAGTCCATCAGACCGATGGGCATGCCGGAGAGGTCGCTGCCCGAAGCGGAGCGCGCGCCGGCCGGGAAGACAGTCGATAGCTCAGCCAGCTTGGTCCGCGCAAGGATGCGACGGCCCATGACGGCAGACTCGTATGAGGTCGGGATGCGGGCGGCGTCGGGGTCGGAGGGGGAGGGGTTGGAGACGAGGTGTAGAGGCATGCCGGGCTCGAGGATGGCGGTGGCCGCAGTGGCGGCAAGGCCGGCGAGGAGAGCGGAGGTCTTCATCTTCGAGATTCTCGGACGGGACGGAACCGAAGGCTACTCGAGGTCTAAGAGAGGACGGGGAGGGACAGTCCTAACGCAGGCGTGGGCGGAGTCTTTGTAGCAAAGTCCTTTGCTCGAGGTGTACGGTCGGATGGATACGAGGGCGGTCTCGATCGTGCGAGCTTCTGCCGTTGGTTTGCAACAGTGGGCTGGCGCTTTCGGGGTTGGTCAGTTGGAAGTTAGGTCACGGTTCAGCAGCCATGTGACGTGATGAGACGCTTGGAAAGTGGCCGGGGTCAGATCTGATAAGCCAGAAGTAGCCACCCAGGCATGTGAACATGGATGCGAAGTGAGAGGTCTCCAGCACTATGCCTGGGAGTGTGCCCTGCAGAATCTGGGTTTTCATTCTAATTTCTGCCCGGCGTTTGGGGGAAAGAGAGCTATGGCGTAAGATGGGGGAGTCCAGAACAACGGACGGTTTCCCGGTGCTGGTCAGCAATGTCTCGTCTAACGACCTAATGTCTGGTGTCACTCATCGCCTATCGGCTTATCTGGTGAGGGGAGTACAGTGTGTAGCACAGTTCCTACCGGCCGATGCTATCGTATGCAAACTGTGGGCTGGATTTTCCAGCGGGGTGCACCAGCACCGCGATACCTGATAAGATGACGGGAGGTCGCCAGTTAGGCTGAGGATTCCTCAGGGAGGAGGTACCACTACCAGAAGAGCCCCCTTCACCTTGGCAAACTCTGATTGGCGCGCGGATCTGTCTGCTGGCAACTCGCAGCCAAAAGGCGCAACTCTCGGTTACAACATAGCCAGCGCATTGAAAGCTGCAAGCCCTTCGCCTGACAGCATCGTTGACAGCGACCAAGAAGGCACGCCCTTCCGACCCACCAAACCCGGGAATTCATTCCGAAGGCCCTGCATTCAGTTTTGCAATATTTTGGCCGCTTTCCGAAGGACCCGGCCGGCACTTGGACACAGAAAGGGCCCGGTGTCTCACTCCTTGCCCCTGCTGAAAATTCACTCGAGTCCCTGAAGGGACTTCAGCTTGATCGCAGGACCAACCGGGGCTTCAACAATCGTGTTCATCAGAAGCCGACTGCACCATCGGCACCACCAGGTCTGCCATGGGAAACAAGACCGAGATGGCATCATGGAACGGTCTCCCTGTCGAGCTCAGAGGCCTCATCCTCGAGCATCTGGCATTCAGCGCCGTTGCAGAGAGACGCTCGAGAATTTGGAAGTCCAAGAGCAAACGCCATGACATGGGCAGCTACGCCGTCGTATGCCGGCAGTGGCAGGGATTCATCGAGAAGATTAATTTCAGCAACCTCGAGATCAGCACCGCCAAGGACCTCGCCAGCTTTGATGAGATCCTCCGGGACCCCGCCCGCCGGTCCTACCTCCGCCGCGTCTCACTCCGCGTCGAGCTGCCGCGCTACGCCAACAAGCTCGCCAAGGTGCCCGAAACCGATGTCGAGCAGAATGAGAACGAGGTCGCCTTCACCCAGGGCGTCTGGAACTTCTTCGACATTCTGAGCAAGTGGGCGCCCTTGGCTTCGGGCATCGAGCTTGAGCTGAGCGCCGCCTCGCCCAGCGACAAGAACAAGTACTTTGGAGAGATGGGTCTGGATCAGGACGGCAACTCACGTTTCTTCGACCACGACCTCGACTTCTGCTTCATCACTGCCGGCTGCGACCAAATTGGACGCCACGGCTTGCCCGAGGTCTCGGTCATCAGCAGCTGTCAGATCTTGCGCCGCAACCATCGCAACTTTTCATCTCGCGCCCTCCTCACCATTTTCTCAAGCCTGCCTCAGCTCCGGGAAGTTCGCTTTGAGCCGTGGCATCAAGTGGATATGGAAGCACAGTTGGAAGTCGACTCAGGTATGTCTCTTCCTCTCACTTACTTGCTCACACACACACACACACACACACACTCTCTCTCTCTCTCTCGTATCTGAACAGTGTGAGATGGACAAGGAATCAACGGAAGCTTACCGCTTTTCCAGATCACGCCCGGACTCTTCCCTTTTGGCCGTCTCATATCAGGCGGATCAGCATTTTTGAGCACTTCGATGCCTTTGCCGATGGCGGCGAAGGCGAATGGGAGGATGCTGATTCCGGTGACGAAAACGAGATGGAAACAAACACGGACTCTACCGCACCTGGTCCCGCCATGGCTGAGGCCGACGATCTGGTTGATGCCCCGAGGACATCTTGCCCCAGTTTGGGTCATAACCTGGGTCATCTCAGTCTTCAGGCCGAGGAAATGGCCGTCTCGAACGTATCCGACACGAGCGACTTCTTTGAGGGACTGATTACCCGCAACCGCTCGCCACCTGTGTGGAAGCACCTCCGCCGTCTTGCGCTGACGTCGAACGTGATGGATCATGGTGTCGACGCCGAGCTCATCAACAATGTCCTTCGCACGGTGGCCAATGCTACAAAACACATGCCTGTGCTGCAGATTTTGGAGATTTACAAGACGGATCAGTTTGGGGGCGCCGTCTTCCGTTACAGTGCTGACTCGCTCTCAACGACGGCCTCCTGGGAGAGCACCTGGGACTTCCGCGTAGGGAAGGATGTGAAAGCAGCGTGGGCGGAAGTAGCAAAGAGGAACACCACCCACAACCTGGATTTCCTGCCCGAGATTCACCTGGGTGAGTATCGCGGACCGTATGCCTTTTTTGACGAGCATCTGAAGACGAAGGACCTCGTTCTCCACCCAAACTCGCTGGAGGACATGCTGTCGAAGAAGATGGACAAGTGCAAGGCGTGCAACGGATACTGCGCGCATCCCAAGAGCGCGGAGCAGATGTGGGGTTCGTTGGAAGACACTGCATAGACTACGAGAGCATGACCGATGCATTCATACGAGATCATGTCTAGATACCCTGTAGAGTACACACATTGCACGGCTGGTTTAAATGCAAATGGGATGGTTTGAATAGGTTGCATAGTTGTCTGGAAGAAATCCCATGATGCAACAGCAACTGCAAGTGGATTGTCCCCAGATTAGTGCTGCCTCCCGCTTTAGGCTCCTCGCCGAATGATTCATCGCCAGCGCCACTGGTATGCTCAGACCACTAGTGTAGTCCCCCAAGTCCGAGATTTTACCGGTGCATTTCTTCCGGGAGGCGAAAGCGGAGAAGGTGACCCTTCGGGAAAACCCCCCTCGCTCGCCCTGTTCCTTCTCCACAGCTAACACGTGACGTGCACACAGAAATTCAGTGAGCCAAAATTGTTCTGGGCCCGCAGTCCTACTCGCATGCAACCCGACGCCCATCCGCTCGCGCAGAAGTCGACAAACCCGCTCTCGATTCCATCGACAACCAACTCACCGAAACACCACAGCAGCAACTTGTCAAACCGCCACAATGGGAAAGGTTCACGGATCGTTGGCGCGTGCCGGAAAGGTCAAGTCTCAGACGTAAGTCTTTGCCCGTTCGGACAGTCCTCAGCCCATCTCCAAGTGCTTTCCCCCCTCTTTTTGGAGGAGAAGGTGGCAACCGCTCAGAACCCGGTCATCGCGGACGAAGAATAGGGAAACAACCGGGCGGGAGGAGGACAGAACACATCACTCGATATCGACGGTTGACGACGATGGAAATGACGAACGTAACGGACGCGATGACCGATCGGGCGACGCTGAAGCCTGTCTTTCTGATAAAATGAACTGATCCGATTGCTGACTATCACGATAGCCCCAAGGTTGAGCCTCAGGAGAAAAAGAAGACCCCCAAGGGCCGCGCGAAGAAGCGTCTCACATACACCCGCCGCTTCGTCAACGTCACCCTCACCGGTGGCAAGCGCAAGGTACGCTTTCCCTCGACCAAGGCCGGCGCCGAGAGACGTCTTGTGACCTTTCTGAATGATGTTTCGTGACTAACGCCATCTTGTAGATGAACCCCAACCCTACCGCTTAAGCGCCTTTTCTCTCTTCCCCTACGCATTCGATAAGACTCTAGGAACGTCTTGGCCACTGGCATGAGGGTGGAATCGACGGACAATCAAGTTCAAGGGTGGTTGGCGAAACATGGTGAAATTTGGAGAATTGCCGTCGTGGCCGGGGTTTCTTCCACCCTCTCCCCCTCCCCCTGCTGATGGTGCGAGACTGGGTGCGGCTTGGGTGTAGATGCTTGTCTTCCCACCCGGCCCGACGAAGCAACAAGAGACAAACGAATGAGCGCAGCAGAAATACGTAAAACTATTTGGGTTTCTGGCATTCAAAATCGGAAATGGGAACTCGCTTTTTTTACTCTTTGCCTATGCCTCCAAAGTCTTGAGTCCGCCAGGTGTTACCAAGGCGGCTAGGCGGCTCGCCACCGCTCGGGGAGAAATACACGATGTTTCTTCGGCCATATGCATCTCCGCTCTGCTTTGCTCAAGTGATCCGACATGAAGGTCGTTTGTAGAGAAGAGCACATCGAACGCCGGCGGAGACGTCTGTTTGACGATCGAGGCCGCAAAGTGTTTTGACTGTAACGTCTGCATGTCCATTCCCAACTTGATCACTCTAAAACCGCCACACCAGCGGCATGTGCCAAACAGGAAAGGGTTTGCAGGCTCTACGGGCACCTCTCCATTCAGCCTTGTGAGCATTGGCATGGCGACGAGTGATTACATCATGCTACCAGATTCGGGCCTGAAGATCAACTTACCTAGCCAACAGTTCAAACATGCTATTTAGCCGTGCAATATGCACTACAGAGTTATTACCAGCTTCACGAAGCCCTAACGGGGAAAAAGAACGGTCAGCCCCTTCCTCCCTTTTCACTCGGCCTACAATCCATCATCCAAACCCATTACCGCCTCTGTCCAGGACGCATCCTCTATCAGACCTTGATGCCGACAGAGAGGCCCTACCCGTCCGTCGGAATGGAGGATGCGTAGTCGCCCGGGTGCCCCGGCCAAGCCCCGCCGTGCGTGCCGGGGCAGTACCTTTCGACCAGCCTCACGAACTCTATCGTGAGGTCTATTTACCTTGGGAACTTGGCGTCCCGGAGTCTGTTCATCCACCCGATGGTGAGACGGTTGCCTTGCCCTGGGAGGGCCAGGCCGGCGACGACGCTGGGGAGGGGCGTTGAGAGGAGGGCGGCGAGGCGTATTGCAGTTGTCTTGTTCCGGGCGGAATGTCTTTGGCTTTGGGTATCTCAAATTTTCTCCTTTTCTTCTCGTTTGGCAGGGACGAATGTTGAAACCGGCTAGTAACTCGGAAAGAAGGCGTCCGACGCAGCCACGCTATCTCGACGGTCAAGCGGTCTTCATGCGAAGCTTCCAACGGTGGCATCGCCTGGTACAGGTACAGACTCCTAGTTTGATGCGAAGATAGTTTATAAAGGGGGCTTGGTAGCATGGTATACAAACCTAGCGAGTTATAGGTGCCCAGTTTGTTTGTCCAGGCGATTCCCTAGCGGTTTTCGCTTTCCTTTTTGCTCATGAGTGGTGGCGACGGCAAGTTCACAAAGCTCCTATCGATATGCTCCGAGATGTTGCTTCTCTAGACATCAAGTCACAGAGAACACCAGGAGCTCCACCGACAACCCATCAATAATCGCTTTCGGGCTTGTCAGTGGAATCCCCCCTCCCCCTTCCGGAGCACCACGGCCGGTGACCTCACGCTACCATCGGCGAACCAACGGAAGCCGCCGAGTGTCTCGCATCTCATCGTCTTTTCTGTATTGCTCTCCGACGGGGCCATCGTTCTTTGGAGTAACCCACGCCGGATGGACAGCCTTTGATCACGAAAGGAAACGACTTCGGACGAACATACAGTCGCAACAACGGCCAAAGACGTCCCGCGCCACCCGGCAGTGGCGACTGCCCCCTGCAGACGAGAATTCTTGGCCCCTTGGGGGCCAAAGAACGAACTGATATCTCGGACCGTGGGAACCTCAAGGCAGAGGTTGCATCTCGAGAGGGCCCAGACACCCCCGGCGCAGCCAAAGGGAACACAGCCTGAATCATGCCAGGGGAACCTCCGCCCCTTCGTACTCGAACCAGAATGACATCCTCGGCACGGCACTCTCTCTTCTACCCTCTGTGCCCCGGCACCCTGACCCGACTTGGTGCGCACCTTGAACTACCGGCCAGCCGGTACATGACGAAATCGTACCCGTCATGGGCCAGTGGACGCATTCTCCACGCCCCATGAATAGCTTTCCGCCTCACCAGGAATTCGACGTCTCTTCAGCCGGCACTCTGAGTTTGGCATGGTTGTCGTTGGACATGTTCCTCTTGACAAGTAACTGTCGGACGATTCGGATTCGAACGCTGGCCACTAAAGACTCCGGGCATGCCAGGCCCAACCCCGGGCCGTCCTTGCCCTCGTCTCCTTGCGTTGCGCAATTGACGTGTCACGCTGAAGAATATCTCTTCAGACTAGAGTGCTGCATACCTTTGGCGAGGGAAACGCAACGGCCTCGCTCATGCGGCAGTGGATCCCACTGGTCAGGAAAGACCACGACGTTCCACGGGAAACGGTTTGGTTGTTTTCCGTATATGCTCACGGCAGGGGGGGAGCGCGGGCGGGCAATTCGGTCGTCACACTGCAGCAGCGGCCTTGGTGGCGGGAGAAGGATCCTGTACGCAGGAGGCAGATCAACATACATACCAGATAAAAACAAGCATACCTCGTCTTCACGGGATTGTCCCACCGTTGAGATAATATGCCACCCAAAGGACCAATAGATTCATGAGCGCGTTGTGTGCGGAGCTCGCGTTCGGGGCCGATGCCCCACTCGATCCCGCTATTACCGCCCGGGACTGCGAAACTACGGAAAGAAAACCCGGGAAAGATACACTGTGGGCACACGACGGAGATTATGCTGAAGAATAAAAAGGTATCTTAGTTGATGTCGTTCGGGTGCATAGCGCTAGGTATAGTAAATGGCAAGACACATGGCCCCTGCTTCCAGTAGACAGCCAGGTCGTTCAAAGAAGCCGTTCTAGGACCGCTTCGCAAAAGTAAACCATCCCTCCCCAAATTCTGAAGACGCCCGGCAAAATAACCATACGCTCAATGGTACTCTGACGAAACAAATTCCCTATCATGCTCGTGAAAGAAAAAAAAGAAGTGGCCGCTCATCTAAACGTCGTCATAAATCTCCCAGGCTTCCATCGACTTCATCAAGCCTCTCTCATCCCTCGGCGCATTAAGTCGTAGATCGCTGCTGATGTGTGCTGGGGATCCCGCGATAAGATGTGCACACGGAACAACCCCCCGCAAGTCGCCAGACAACAATTGTAGGATATCGAGTAAACAAAGCAGGTCCGCCCTCCGTTATCTTCCCATACAAAGGCGGCCCGAGAAAAAAAAAACAGAGGGCCGCCGCACAGAGGCCAACTTCCGAGGTTGTGGTGGTATCAAGCAGAATTCGTAAAAGATCGACCCGTATAAATCAAACCGTTCGCCATGACGAAGAACTCGCGAGTCTTTCGAAACACGCAACAGAAAAGGAGCGCATCCCGGCATCGATCTATCGTCGGAAAGAAAACGGGGCTTTAACACAATAGAAAGCCCAGCAGCGAGATTGCCTTTGTGACATCACGTTGATGTCGTGAGCTTGCGATTATGTCGATGAGGGTGGAGTACAGAGGCCTCAAAGACTCATCGTGAGCCACTCCCATTCCTGCGGACCGGAAGTAGGACCGCCTGGATTCATCATCTGGCCATTCTGACCGCCAGACATTCCCATCATGCCCGAACCCATCATGGGACGCTGGGTCATGCCAAATCCATTAGCCAGGCCCAGTGAGCCAGCTGTCGGCATGCTAGCAAGGCCAGTGGTGGATCCCAAGGATTTCGCAGCCTCGTTGGGAGAGCCCGTTGAAGTTTCGGGACTGTCAACGTCCATACCCGCAGTGCCGTCGCTGCCAGCGCTCTTGCTGTGACGGCGCTGGCGCTTCGAGGAACCGGAAGACGAAGATGTGTTGACGTTGCGAGATAGAGCGGCAGCACCAGGACCGGGAGTGTTCTTGGGCGGGGCTGCGGCAATCGGCACAACCCCCTTACCGCCAGCGGCGGCACCGGTTGATGAGCCGGTTCCGTAACTCGTCGGCGTGCTGCCGGCAGTATTGCCTCCCGACGCAGGACCGCTAGCCGGGCTCTCCGCCTCGTTTGCACTACTGGCTCGGGTGGCAGCGGGCGGCGTCGTGGCATTGTTGGCCGGAGTGGAAACGGCGAGCGTCGAGTTCTTGCGGGAGACTGACCCCGAGGCGCTTGCCGCGGCGCTCTTCTTCGACCTTGTGCTCGTGCCACCAACGGGCAAGCTCGCGCCCGAGCCGCGATTTCTCTTCTTGATGACATCGGTCTTCAGGCTCAACGGCCGAACAACGCCGTGGAGCTTCAAAAACAGACCACACGCGTTGCAAAGAGGTTGACCTTCGGGGTTCCGGCGCCAGAGCGGTGTTGTCTGGGTGAAGCAGTTTGTACATGTGGTTGGCGCGTTTCCTTCGCCTTGGCTGCCCGCGGCCGCCTGCAGGTTCGTCGTGGAACCCTGCTTCGAACCAGGGGGGGATGAGGGCCGGCTAGGGGCAACGGAAGAGTATCCAGACACTGCGCCATTGTTCTCAGGTGGGGAGTTGGGCGTGGATTGTGCCATGCGATCGAATGGGTTTCCATTTCTGCCTAGATGCCCCGCGGGCGTCGAGGCCGTGCGTGGAACCTTGCCGCCCCTCCTGTCGGAACCTTGCCTGAAGGACTGCGATCGCGGCAGGTTACCGCCTTCCCAGTCATTGTTCTCGACATAATCCGTTGTGGTGCCACCGATAGTCACCTGCTTTCGGGGCGGGCCGCCAGGGTACCGCGCAGCCTGTGTACTGTACTGACCGGGCAGAGACGGATCCCAGCCAAGGGAGTTGCTGTCGTCCATAGCACCGGGCGAAAAGTCCTGAGATATGACCATGTTGCGGTCGGCAAAGGCACCACTATCCTCCTCATCCGAATCTGCACCAAACGTGAACATACCCTCATTGGGCATAGACATGCCGGGGGAGCGAACGGGGTGGTCTGGCTGGAAGACTTGGGTCGGGTCGATGTGCCCAAAGGGACTGGGCGCGGTGCTGAAGGCAGAAATATTCTCGGTGGCGGGTGCAGATGCCGGGAACATGGGGTTTCCATTTTGCGGGCTGTACATGAACTGCCCGTTCATTTGGTTCCCCATGTTCTGAGGGCCTTGGCGGAAAGGTTGCTGTCTTTGACTGCGCATATCCATCGATCCAAAGTAGAAGCCGTCGTTATCGGGCATGGGGTGCGGCGTCGATACAGTGGAATGATAAGCCGATCCTGGCGGAGAGTAGAAATCGGTCGGGTTCAGTGAGGAGGACTGGACTGAAGAACCATTGTAGACGGTGGAAAATGGGCCGTGGGATATCATGGGAGAAGTGGAAGGCGAGAAGGAGAAGTTCTGCTGGAAGGGACCGGCAGATGTTATGATAGGGTCGTTTTCGATGTTGTAGGTTTCAAGAGGGAAGGGGACACCAGTCTGATGCGGATTTTGCGACATGTTGGATCCGTTGGCGTTATCGAGAGAGTATTCGTGTAGTTCTGAGTCGGCATCCAAGTCACTCGAGGTTGTCGTGGTGCTGTTCACTGCGGGCACTTGGGGAGAGAAGTCGGCCGGACGTTTACGGGTCTAAGTGGGATCGGGGTCAGCCCAGGCGAAACCAAGTAGGCACTAACACGATATCGGGGGGTGTGTGCATCGGTACAGCGCCAGGGGGGGTGCGCAAGATAGGAGAATTAAAAGGAACGCAGACGTCAGGGTTGGGCGGGAGGAGGGGGGGTGGAGGACATGCGCCTTGTTCGACCGGTTCGGCGCAGGACTTGGGGAAAAAAAAAAGGTTGGCTCACCCGTCGCTCATCGATACTCGTTTTACGGTGATGCCGAGTAACATAGTTGAATTCGTCGTGGGTCTTCTGGTGATGGGGGGGGAAAGGAACCGACTGCGGGACAAAGTGCTGCTGTATGACTGAGTCCTTGCGGGATTTGATAGGAATGGCCGACGAAAAGGAAGAGTGCACTGGGTGCTGCTGGCACTTCTCTTCCTGCTTGAGTGGTAGAGGCGATGGGTTCGTGATAGGCGTCGCATCGTTCTCGGAAAAGATGAAATCATCCAGATTCATGGCCTCTGGGTGGTTAACATTTTGTTCTGACGACTTGCGTAATTGAGCGATGCCGCTTGGAGGGTTGGCATTGAACGTGGTAGCGGGTGGTGCAGCTGCCGGCGCAGATCGAGCGAGCCTGCATCATCCCACACAGAGGTTAGTCAAGTCCTATCGGGCGTGGCACGCGAAAGAAGGCGGCCAGAGAGAAAAATCCATGAGCGAAAAAAAGAAGGGAGATTAAAAATTGAAAACAGATGGCGCATTGGAAAGGCAAGAATCCTAACCTTTCTCTCTCTTCCTCTTGCTGCTTCTTGCGCAAGTTGAACGCCATCATTCTCCACGTCAGGTTCTCCATGCGTTGCTGGTTTGGCAACATGTGCTTTGTCTTGCTGAAGAACTTCCACACCTGGGTGGCCAGAGGGTCCTCCTTCTGCATGTCGTCGGGGCTCTGGTAGGAGTCCATGGTTGCCTTTTGGAAGGGGGGGAAGTCTGAATTTTTCAAGAAACCGTCTTGCGCATTTGGGTACAGAGCGGCGGAGAGGTCGAGTCGTAGATCCCGAAGACCGGCGGGCAGGTCGCTCGGGCTGGCCTTGGAATGCGCCTGTGACTGTGATGTACCACCGTAGTGGTCGTCAGGCCTTCGCGGAAAGCGAAAGTCGTGCTGTGTTGTTGTGGGATTCATCGATGTTGAGGGACTTGAGGCCGCAATGGGGGAGGGTGGACCGGCGGCCATGTGAAAGCGAGCAATACTTTGGAAGAGAGGAATAGGTTTGTGTGTAATGTGAGAGAGAGGAAGAGGGGAAAGGCTTCCTTGGGGAAAAGTGAAGGTTTCGGTTTCGGCGAGTCGAGGGTCACCAGAAGGAATTTCCCCACGTTCGCCTGGCTGCAACTCTCTCTGTCTTGTCTCTTTCTTTCTCTCTACCGCACTTGACCTCGCTGGCTGGGTGGCTTGTCCGCCGACTCGGTCGCTACCGGTCGGTGGGTACCTGGTACGCCACGAGTACAGGAGATGGGCACGCCGATTCAGCAAGGCGCTTGTGTGGGCAAGGCCGTGTTCCCTCTGCGCCCGGTGTTGAGTCTGGCAGTGTGCTTGGCTTGTTGGGTATGGAAGAAGAATCAGGAAGAGTTGAAGAGAATGAAGAAGGTTTCGATGACTGGGCTGCCGAATCGATGCCGCTTGAGTTTTGATCACGAGCGGGTGCAGGCGGCGTCGAGGGGAAATCGGGAATTCATCGCACAGGTTGCGGCGTCGGGAGGGATCTCTTGTCGCAGTAGCCCCGGCGGGACAGTGGGCAGGATTGCGTAGAGAGAGGACGGCTCTTGTCCGCAGTTGGTGTCGCTTGCTGGGAGTACGTAGTTGTGCCGTGCCTCGTGCAGGGGCCGAGGGAGGGGAGGGTGTGGTGGGTGCGTGGGTGCGTGGGAGTTGGAGTCGGAGTGGGATTCAGAGTGGGTAGAGCAGGAGGGTCATCCATGGTCCATGGGTGAGACCCGACCTGGGCCCCTCCTCCAGAGATGGACAGAAAAAAAGCCAGGGCCATAGCCAAAAAAGCACTCTTCCTCTGCCTCACACTCACACCCAGCTGCGGAATGCGGGAGGTGGGTGTGGAGTTGGCCGAATAGTCCCGTTCCAGTACGCCCAAGCAGTCAGTCTCCTTCTCCTCCTGCTGACTTGTGAGACTTCTCTCCTTCTCTCTCTCTCTCTTTCTCTCTCTCTCTCTCTCTCTCTCTCTCTCTCTCTCTCTCTCTCTCTCTCTTCAGAAAACAAACAGAAAGAAGCTAGTAATGGACGTGATCCAAAAACATTCAAGCGCTGCGACAGGTGCTGCAGGTGCCAGTGGGGGGGCCAGCATGAAAATAGATGCATGAAGGGCGTCTCTGTAGGGGACCTGCCCCCTCTCTCCGCCGTGGAGGCGCACGCTGGAGACGCTTGCTGCCCACCTGGCGCTGGCTGGCGCTTTGCCCGGTGTTCCACCCATCCCCCCCTCCACCCTCTCCAGAGGCGGCGGCCAGGAAATCGGGCCCTCTCTCCTTAGTGTAGGGACCCAAGGAAAGGAATGGCAGCGTCCTTGGACAGGACAATGGCCGATCCTAGCCTGCAACTGTTGCGGCGGATTGGCCTTCCCGGCCTCCAAGGGTTGGCACATGGAAAAATGATTAGCATCACGAATCGTTGAAGAAGCCATTTTTGAAGCCCCCTCCACTGGCGTCGCGTTGACTTACCCTCCAACTGGGTATATCCCTTCATCAAATACCGCTTCTTTGGATACTCGACACATGCCGGACGCTCCCCGCGAAATGTTGCGTTGGCAGGGGATCATTCTGACGGGTAGTAGAGAGCGAGGGCTGGCTGACTGACATATGATCCGAATCTAGTTCGTTTGCCATGTATGGATTGGAGGGTCGACAGGGAAAAGCTGCTGCTCCGTCCATTTCCCCGAGAACGGCGAGACCCCGTCATAAGCCGTAGCATTTATTTGCCCTATGGTACAGGAACCGAACCGGACGGACACCTTTGTCAGCCAGCCAGCCTTGGCTAGAACGCGCCGTGTACGGGCGAGAAAACTGGCTGCAAGAGGGCGCTCGGCTGTATGATGCGATGCGATGCAATGCGACTGGGCCATTCCCTCTGGTGGCAGCACCGAACCGGACTGGTCTGTGGTCTAATAGTGTGCGGCGTGTGCCGAACAACGGACGTTGGACTGAATGAGAAAGTGTGGAGGCCACTAACGTCGAATGTCGGCACAGGTACGAATGGGGCGTGCGCCTGGAAGCCGAGCAGAGAGGTACCTACATACCTAGGCACTGCGTAGTGCCTACCTAATTACCTACCTGCAGGCTACGCATGGCTCGACTCTGTGCCGCCTGCCGTTCGGATTGTGGCCGGCCGGCATTCCTGCACCAAGGTGCCTGCCTACCTACCTACCTAGGTAGTTAACTTGTCAGGAGGCCCGCCCGCTGCTCTTCCTCAGAGGAGGCTGGAACCCAAGACAGACAAGCGTCATTGATAATCCAGAAGGCATTCCAGAGTTTCTCATCTGCACCAGTTCACGCATGCTTCGAGTCGTCCCGTATAGGGTGCTTGGAAGCTCAGTGTCGCATTCCAGAGTACCGAGTCCCCTTCTCGCCCGCCCGGACGACCAATTTCAAGGCCCAAGACGCTGTACCAGAATTCCATGGCTTACATGATGCCGCCGTCAGCGTGGTTTCCGGTCGGATTTCAGGGTCCTGTCGGGAACATGGGAGGAAACTTGCAACGAGCAAGGCACGGCCAGAAACCCGCCCCCTCGAGTTGAGAGACGTCCCATCTCGGCGGAACTCCACTTTGGACAAGTTCGACTTCACGCGAAGCCGGGAGGCAGGCAATAAAAAGAGGAGCGAATCGAGACACCACTCTGTGCCAGCCGCGCCGGACGGCGGTCCCCGGTCGTGGCACAGCGCCAACTCGCGTGCCCAACGTTGTCGCTGGTGGGCCGTGTCCTGGCTAGGACAGCAGTGCACGCCATGTTGCTACGTTCTGCGTCTTGGTGCGCGGTCCTGCTAGCCAGCTGGGTCGTTGATGGATGAAGAACAGCATCTTACATGGTAGGTGCAGAAGCACCAAACACTGGACCGCGGTCCCAGGAGCCGATTCGGTCCTTGGTTCAGCGGCTCTTTCCCCATCCGTTCGCCTACCTACACTCAAGGCTCTCAAACAGCGACCCGCTCCCATCTGGTGCCTGACGAATACTCATTCGAACCATTGAGCAATCTCGTTTGCCATTTGAAGACGGGTTTGCCGCCCTCGAGTCGTCGTAGGTTATGGCACCCTTCGGGGGGGGCCTCGAGAGGGGAGGTGGGCATATCCTACTGGTGGAGAGTTGGTTCAGGGTCCTAGTGTTTATGGCTCGTGCTCCCAGAAAGAAAAGTTGGGAACATAATATCTCACACCAAGTACACTCTGCGCTACAGAAAAGCATTAATTATGTTGTTTTGCGCTTCGGGCTGCCGTCGAGGGAAGCTTGCTGGTTGGTTTCCCCGCCCCAAAAAAGTAAGATTTCGTGGTCCAGGACAAGCTCATCCCGGGTTGTCGGTGGTTAGTGACGAGCGCTGCGCCCGTCGAGATGTACGTAGTAGCTTTGGAGGTGCTATGGTAGCGGTAGCAGTACTACGTGCATGATGAGCTCGCGAGGAAACATACCCTGGAGACCTCCATCTCATCTTCATCACGGATCCGTTGCTTGGTTGATCCCAGTGGGGGGACATCCACAGCGAAGTAAGCGAGAATTCGGGCGTATTTCTACCGTGTGGCTTGTGCCCGTCTCAAGGCCCCTCCTCGTTGCCTTAGTTCATCTTCTTTCTCCCTTGGGCTGCAGCCAGTCAGAGGAAGCGCTCGCAAGAAATATTCTCGAATGAATCCACAAACTGCCATACGTGATTGGTCTCTCTCTTATTCTTTGGCTTCAAACGTCTAGAACCAGGTTCGAGCATGAGCTGGTATTGGCTACAATATCCCCCTCCCCGGACTGCCACACCCCACGCTACCTGCTTGAGGAGAGTCGATCGCAGTCTGATGCTGCTATGTACTCGCTAGCGCCGCATTTTCGGCCGTTCTCTCAAGAGTTGATGGAGCCTGTGTGAGTGTGTGGCGGGCAGGCCAAAGATAGTAGCGGCAAGGCCCCTTCCTCTCATTCCTCCCCGCAGGGGCAATTGGGATTCCGTAGCCGGTTCCTTGTGGTGGTAACGGGTCTCGTCAGCCTTAGGCTAAGAGGACACGGGAATTTATCCCCAATCTGGCGTCGGACTTGATGACACAGTGGTATGGGAGGACAACGGTGGCACGGCTACGATGCGCCAACCTGGCTTTCCGTGCATTGCTAGGTCCAGGGCACCCAGCTAGGTAGCCGAAAGGCAAAGATGCGGTGACTTTGCTAAAGCAATAACGACAGCCGACAGGTCAGACAGCGACTTTAGGCTAATCGGTATGTGTACGCCCTTCAAGACTCTCTCTTCAAAAGGGGGGGAGGGGGGCTCAAGGCTAGGGTAAAGTTTAGACTCTCTGTGATCGGAACAAAACCGAGCTCTGGTTCGAGAGGCAAAGGCAGGCCGCGTGCTGAGGAGAAATCACGGCACGGGAAAAGTGCCTCATCAACCGACGCAAGGTGTTTGGTATTCGACTACTCGCCGCTGCAGGTCTGATGTAACTTGGGAGACTAGACCGGCACTGGTGGGAGGGGGGGACCAAGGAAGAGCTTCAGGATGCGGCAGGCGGAACGAGACGCAATGGCTTGGCTTGCAGACTCACCAAAGCGCATATGCAGACGGTCTAATGGGCTCTTCCCACCCTCTTCGTGGCGTCTTCCACAGCTAACTGGACATGGAAGCGCATGCGCCGGATATGTAGAAGTTGAATTGACAGGTCAGGGAAGGCCGAGCGGGCCAGATCAAGAAAGGCCAGGCCAGGCCAGGTCGAAGATGAAGACAGCCGACGGGATGGAGGGTGGGTGTTGTTGGTGAAGTACGTACTTACATCGTACCGTACACTGATACCGTATAGGTAACCCTTACTTGCTTGGGTAGTAAGTACCTATCCGAGACCAGACCAAGCAGGCAGGGGGTTGTTGAGCACTTGCAGCCACTTTGCAGGGAAGCTGCACGAGACCCCCACACCAGGCCGTAAGTAGGCAGCAGCCCACAGATATTATTCTGGCCTGCCTTGAATGATGAAGAAGAAAAAGGGTAGGTCATGGACCAATACTCGGGCAGTTAGGGTAGGTAGTGTTTCTGCAGACAAGTCTGGAACTGTGAATGTGTGTGCCACAGTACCTAACTACCTACCTACCTTACCTAATGTACCTAGGTATGCACAGACGGGCTGGCCGACGTTCGAAGGCGGGTAGGTTCATGGAGAGTAATTACCAACTGACCGGCAAGGTCAAGGTCAAGGTCATCAAATATCTCATCCATTAACAGTTGCCGTGGACATCAATAATCAATCCATCTCACTCCATCAACAACACATCATCAAATCAATGGGTCGAGGCGCTCCTTCGCGCGACCTTCTCCAGACACTTACCCCCTCCCCCCCCCCCCGTCCACAGGCGCGGTTCCCGCTCCCGATCTCCATTTTCCAGTTCCCGTACGGATGCATGCTTCCTTGCTGTCCCCATAATTTGCTCCTCACTCTCAGGTTGCTCAAGTTGCCCTCTTTCGCCCATCCAACGTTACGGGCCTACGTACCTAGTATGGTTGGTTCCTGTCGAGACTCGATGCTCCTCCGTCTAGTACTCAGTAGGTAGTAACCAACACTCGACCACAGAATCGTCTCCGCCTTCTGTCCGAGACCTGCGTCACATTCGCGGGGCCTTCCTGTCCCTCTTAACGGAATCCTTCTTGTCATCCAACCCCTCATTATACTCGCATGGCTGCTGTTCTATATTGATGTCACACCCGTATCCACGCATCCGACACTGCAGCTATAGCGAGGCATTTCATGTCCAATACAAGTCCTGCTTGAAACCGCTTTCATTTTTGCCTGCCCGGAGTCCACCTGAGCCAGCCCATGATTCCCGTTACATGTCCCCCTGTGGTCCTTGGATCGTTAATGAAGCGTTACAAAGAAAGCTCCGCACCAAATCCCATATCCCTGCAATTGGTGAGCCAACCGACACAACAGAAACATACGGCTCTTCCGGCCTTTCCTTACGTCCGCGAGTCATTTCACCGGCACCCATGGCGTCTTTCGCAGTCAGACATGGGCGAGGTGCCCAGAACTCGCACAATGCCTCGTGGCAGAGGGTCCAAGACTCAAGGAAGGGTGCTTACTTCCCTGGCTTCAGCTTGGGCCTGGCGGGCGTTCGTAACAAGGATTGTCTCCGGATAATGGGCGCTCTGCGATTCAAGTTAAGTTGCTGGGCGTTTCCGCATTCTAATGACATGACAACGCCCTACAGCATCGCAAAAACCTCTGCAGCGAACATTGCTCGTCCTCTCGTGTATCACAGATCATCGTGACTATGATCTTCATTCAACACCACAGCACCGCGACTGGCATACGTCAGTCGTCCACACAGTCGAAACGTGGGGACATGACGCCTGCAATCTTCAATGGCTCCGGGCGCTTCATTCTCTTCGGTTTAGCTCGGCTTGAGCCCCGGCATGCTCACTAGCATACGATAATTACACCTTCATCCTTGACAGCATCCGCCTGTCCTATATTCTACTCAAAGACAAGGTTCAGTTCAGGTACGTACGATTCCAAGGTTGCTTAGGTGTACCGGGGAGACTGCCGCCAAAGGAAATCGTGAGAATCCTGGTCGGGGAGAGATCGGTACCAAGCACCGTGGTAGGCTCGCATACAACAAGCCTTCAGACTTTTACGATACGTGCACTCCCTACTCTGCAGGCTGCTCCCCTCCATGCTCCTACGTACGACTAGAACTGGCAGTCTTGGATTTCGCGATACGGCGGCCACTCAAATTCATGACGAAATTCCGTTTGTCCGATGTCGACTGCGAGATCTTCCAAATCGCCGCGAGCCATTGAGGGCTCTTGGTTCGATGCAGGGTGCGCTGTGCCGTGTTGCCCCTCAGAGCCCCAACGGACCGATCCCCACAATATCGACAGCGGTGCCCAGCGTTCTCCTCCCCGGTTCCCGAATTCTGATGTCCCATCTGCAGAGCGGATGGCCTACTCCTTCCTACACCCGTTCCGTATGCTTCTGTAGAGCCGCCTTGGTGGATATGTGGCGTCTTTCGCCAAACCAGTCTGACTACCCAGGTGGACTCCAAAGCCCAGGGTCTGACGAAAATGGAGCGGAACAGACTTGTGGCTACCCAACCTCCAGCCCTCGATGATCGGAGCATGCAAGAAGACATGACTGGCGTCAGGCAGCACAGGCTTGAACTCGACCCTTGGCGGTTCATGGGGCCATGAGGTCGTTCCCAAAGCATGTCTTGACATCTTAATGGCGTCCGTCCACTGGGGTTGTTGTTGTTGCTGCTGCTGCTGCTGCTGCTGCTGGGCCTCGCACGGCTTCAAAGGGGTGCGGCAAGCTTTGTCCACTGCTAATCTGTCCTGCTACGTCGCATTCGACCTCAGAGGGCGCTCAGCGTGGCATGTGACCCGATGGACGTCATGTGTGACATCGGATTCTAGATCGACCGAGTTACACACGATGTATGTATGGCGGCAAGAGATGCCAGTCGGTTTTGACCATATCCATAGACGACTTCAACACCAGCAGGCACGGACCAGGAGATGCTCCCCGGAGATTTGGACATTCACGTTATCCAGCACGAACAGACGGGGGTGAGCAAACACGGGTCAGCGGGCGGCTTGCGAGAATTCACGACATGCGGGAACGAAACGAGGCCAGCCTTCTCGAATTAACACATCGGAGCAGGTGCGACGATCGTCCCGGTTAACACCGGCGCAATGTACTCTCCGTCTATGGAGAGAGTCATTGTGGATGGCGGTGAGTCGGAGTGTGCTCTAATGCCCCCGGCAACGCCACCAATGCTGTGGCCAACGACACTGGGTCGGCCTGGAGACAGCGGTACGAGTCGACTGCGCTAGGATGATAACGACCTAGGTGCTATGCTTCCCTGCACCTCCCCCCATTCTGGGAGGAAAGTCAGCGTTTTGAACAAGGACCAGCGAACTTGTCGCCCTATTGGCCTGGCTGATGTCTCTTATCGAGGCTACCCCCACATGAGTACTTTAGAGCCCGGCAATCTCGGTCAAATGTCGTGGCCCCCCCACTATCGCCGTCAACCTGCGGGACTTTGTCGTGTGCTGCTCCGAGCAACGGTGCTGATCAGGGAAGCCAACCAAGTGACTCTCGATTGTCATCCGGAAAGTCTCGCGGTTTTCGGCCGAGGACCAACGTTGGTCGTCCTGCCTTTTTGCGTCGCTCATGGGGCTGTCGTCGTCCCGCACACGGGTCATGTTTCTTGCGGTTCCAGGGTCGGTCCACCGGGCAGAGTCGGCCGACACCACCCTCGAGAGGGTTGCTGATCCCAAGGGTCGGATGTACGTAGTAAACTGCCATGTAATTATTCCGGAGGTAGGAATGGTGCAAGGGGGACAACGTTTGGTTGATCACGCCTGGAAAGGGGGGTCGCTTCCGCCGCGAAACCCTCGAACTAGGCTAGTCGGGCATGAAGGTGCCCCGCGTGGGGGTCTGCTTCTGTTCTGGCAGGACCAAGCGCGCAGGGAGCATGCCGGCTGCGACTTGGAAGCCTGTGTGTGGCGTGGCATGCGGTTGGGCGTTGATCAACACCAATTCACCCGTTCACCTTGCTGAATGAAGCCACAGCCTCTTTTGTGTTGGAAGGGGCCGGTTCCCTTCCATGACGCCCTACTTGGGCTGCGCTGCTAATTACTCGTCGGTTACGGAGCACGGCAGTTTCCTCGTGCCGCTTGAGAGTTCGATGATGCTTCCGGATCCTTCGACCCTCCTTGAGGCGGCAAGATTCGCTACTGCTGCTGTTGCTGCTGCTACTGCTGCTAGGCTCACGTGCCGCATTGCGAGTAGCCTGGAAAATGACCCAAGGTGGGGTGGGGTGGTGCTCGACCTCGAGATGGTTGCAAGTCGTTCAAGTCCGGTTGCTTGGATCGCAAAAAACAAAGAGAAGAGGAGAGAGTGTGTCTGCTTTATAAGTCTGCTCTTATCTCTCGTACCAAGTCCATCAAGGTGTAGGTAGGTAGGGTTGTAGGGTAGCTGACTCCTTTGCACCATTCTTCCAGCAAATTGCGAAGCAATGTCGCCAGCGATCGGCTCGCGTGCGCAATCAATCTCCCTGTCGTAGCATCGCTATCTATCTCTCTATCAGCCTGTCCGTCTATCTTTGATATGTGTTTTCCCTCGGACCTGCCCAATCTGCCAGGGAACCAGGACTAGGGGAACCAGGAAACGGGAAAACGCTTGCCCTACATACCTACCCGTGCCCGCCCCCACTTTAATTGGAACTCGAGGACTCGTCACCCACTAAAGTGGGTGCTGAACACCCATACGTCCATAACACCCATATGTCCAAAAAATCCCTCAAGCTCAACATCAACATCACCACCTTCGATCCAAGCCACCACAATGACCAAATTCAATCAAACTGAAGAGGAGCGTATCCAGGAGGCCATTCTATCGATTCGTGAAAACCCGAACTTAAAGCTTACTGCCGTGGCTGAGAAATACCAGATACCACGTAAGAAGCTGTATCGGAGGCTTTCAGGAACACCATCTCTTAAGGACCGCCCAGTCCACGGTAGAAAGCTTACCTGGGACCAGGAGAAGGCTCTTTGTCACTATATTGATCGAATGGATCATATGAATCTTGCCCTACGGCGAGAGCTTCTTGTGGATGCTGCCAATTACCTCTTGGCTAAGTCCCATGAAGATCATCAGATGCCTCCTCCAACTGTCAACCCTATGTGGGCCAGTCGATTCATCAAGAGGCATGGGTACTTCTACGCCAAAGAGAAGACCCTTGATATGGAACGGAAGAAGTCTGAGGATATAGAGGTTATCAACAGTTGGTTTCTGATGCTCCAAGAGACCATTAAGGTATATGGTATACAACCCTCTGATATCTGGAACATGGACGAGACTGGCTTCCAAATAGGAGTTGGGAAGGATAAGATGGTCATCACCAAACGCAAGAGGGCCCATTACTTCGCCATCCCAACCAACAGAGAGTCAGCAACTGCGATTGAGGCCATATCCGCAGCAGGTGATTATATCCCTGCGTTCTTGATCCTTAGTGGCTCTGTTCATATGAGCAGATGGTATGGCATCAAGGACTTGGAGGCGGATACAGTAATTGGAGTATCGCCAACTGGTTATTCGAATGACCAGATGTCCCTCGATTGGATCAAGCACTTCGATATACACTCAAAGAACCGGACCCAGGGCCACAAGAGGCTCCTTCTGATTGATGGATATGGCTCTCATCACACTGTTGAGTTCCTACAGTATTGTGAGGATCATGAGATCCTTCCTTTTGGCCTCCCTCCTCATTCAACCCATCTCCTTCAGCCACTGGATGTGGTAGTGTTTCAGCCTCTCAAGCACTACCACAGCCTTGCAGTTGACACCATAGTCCGGGAAGGCTGTACCAACATCACCAAGCTGGAGTTCCTCAGTTTTATTCAGTCCATTCGTAAACAAACCTTCAAGCAATCTACTATTATATCAGCTTTTAAGAAGACTGGGATAAACCCATTCAACCCACAAGTGGTGCTGGAGAAGATCGCAATCCGAGATGGCACCCCTCCTACAGTGACCACACCACCCAACACAGGATCGTCGTCCTCCTCCTTCAGTACTCCTACAACCATCAGGAAACTCAGAAGAGTGGCGAATAAGCTCTCTGAGGCATCAGAGATCATCAGCAACCAAATCGAAGAGCTGACTGGAGAGGTCTCGCCATTCAACCACAATCTAGATCGATTCATCAGAGGGGCCCTAACCCAAGGGTCTGAATTGATCCAGGTCAAGAGAGATCTCTCAAGGACCAATTTAGCTGAAAAGGTCCGCAGAGCTCGTCGTCAGGCACGAAATACACAACTACAAACAGGAGGGGTTATCCAAGTCAAAGATGGAAGGAAAATGGTGAGGCAGAGGCAGGAAAAAGTATGCGAAGGCTGTGAAGGTGATACAGTCCCTTGAGCAAAGATCCGCCAAACCACGAAAAAGGTGGTTTTTGAGGCCGCAAAAAAGGCTCGGAAGATGAGAATTGACGGGACATTACAGCCATTATATATCATTGATGATGAGGGCTGTGGTCGCTTGCTGAAGAGGGGTTGAGGGTGGGAATAGATTCAATTAATCACTTTTTTGGACATATGGGTGTTATGGACGTATGGGTGTTCAGCACCCACTTTAGTGGGTGACGAGTCCTCGAGTTCCAATTAAAGTGGGGGCGGGCACGGGTAATTGGCTTAACCACCCATCGTACCTTCTTGATTGCATTGTCCATTTCGCTCTTATCTACGGGCTTCTGAGCTGCCCATCTGCCCACCCCCCCTGTTGCGTTACCCTTTTGCTACACGAAGGTTTGGTTTTGTGCGCGTGTCTCTCGAGATAACCTCCTGGCTGCCGCACGCAAACCCTTGGTGCATCGATGCATCAATATGGGCACTTATGCACGTTTTGGCATTGGCGCTGGCCAGTTTGCTGCACCTTGGTCAAATTCTTTATCTTTTGGCACGTCGCGTGGGCATGCATCTTGAGCGATCTTCTTATCTCGTCCGAGCGGAAGTGGACGGACAAAGCGGCCCCTTATCTTTTCTCCAGGTTTCGTTTCCCCAGACATTGCTTGTCGGTGGAGTAGCATCTTTTTGGGGGGCATATAGATGCAACATGCTGCTGCTTTTCTTGCAAAAAGTTATTCCGTGCGAGAGAATCATTTTGCATGCATGCTCTTCCCAACCTACCGACTCAAAGGCTTTCGAGTCGCCTCGATGCTCCCCATATCAAGACAACAGCCCGGCTGAGTGGGAGAAGAACGCTTCCCACCAGAGGACTCGGTGGAATACGAAACTTGGCTTGCCTGGTACGACGGGGCCGAATTGCGAACCATGCCAGCGCACGAGCTAGATGTGTTCGGCACGACGGGGACCGCGTATCACTAGAGAATCATGATATCTTCGACGCGGACATCGATCGCTGGTCTTTGATCTATCAACACCAGCCCCACGAACCAACAATACAGCCGGCTAGTTGATCAAGTGAATACTCGATGGCAGGGACGACATGATCAGTTCAACATTATCTAGCGTCAACGGATTCACACTCTGTGCGAAGGGGACATTGCCTTCATCGGGTCTCCCAGGCCGTTTCATGGAGATCCTATGCACGATCGGTCATGTTGTGTCGGCGGCTTGGCTTTTTTTGAACGCTCTTCGCCACGTCGCATATACAATATCGATCCGATACCTGGGCCGAGGTAGCACACATCTTCTTGCTACACATACCTACCGCCACTCATGTTACAGGGCCGCACTTGTATGTCGTTTGTCGATAACCACGAAAAGACAGGGCAGCCTCTCTGGCAGACTACCATACCGAACCGATTCCGCAGGCTTCGGCCCGATACGACACGATACGAGATCTCGCCGTCCATCACTGCCCATTCCTCCTAGTCCACCTCCCGATAGGCGCCGACGCATCAGCTACAGTGGACATACACATCGTCCCCCATCACCTGGCTTTGCCCTCTCCGTCAAGGACAGTTGAAGCCTGGCCTTTTCCCGTGGTCTCTGTAGCCTCTCTCGCGGATGGACTGCTGGCCGCTTGGATATGCCGGTACGTTGGAAAGGGAATTTAGGCTTCCAGAAAGGACCCATATGGCGTATGGTTCGGGAGTCCCGGGGATAAACCCTGGGAGGCAAACAACCACTTCCGTTGCCCTTGGCTTGGTCCTCGGTCTTGGACCAACAGGCGAATCATCATTCAGACATTTGGTCTACGACAGCATGATCTTTTTGGACTACTTTATGCCGGTTACACGACGACACCAAAGCGAAAGCTACGCATCATTCATAGCGTCATGGGCTCGCATTGTTCTAGAGTATGCCCCGGTGGCAGACTTATATATGGCAACGACGACCCAAGCCAGACAGTTGGAAATCACTCGATACCCAGCTACCAAGGCGCAAGAATTCCCATAACTTAACAAGTCGCCGATGGAAAGGGTGAACATGGTTTTGAGGGCAGGTGCTGGGAGGCGTCTCCGAGAAGAACAGGGAAGGGGTAGTAGATGGTCAGCTCCTCTAAAACGGAGCCCATCTGCCCTAGCCCGGTCTTTCTTTATTATACGAGAGTCACACGATGCCGGATCCTTTGTACACGGTTGGCGGACTGACGTGGCAACTTGACAGGACATCACTGACCAAGATGGACGGAGCACATCTGCGGACTGGTGCTAGCGATCGGTCCTTGGCCACGTGCAACTCGCAGGATATACGCGGGGTGTCGGTCTACATGGAGAAACAAAAGAATCGAAAGGAATTCCTCTGCCCCTCCCAATATTTCCTATGAAGAATTTGCCTCATATCGATCGTGAAAAGCAAGCCCAGCACCCCGCGCGGCCCGAGCCCGCCTGGAGATGGACCCGTCGCCGCGAAGCAAGTTTCGCGACTCGGCAAGTCAGACCGGCACGACCGGGTAACGATCGGTGCGGACAAAGCCCACGATCTTGGTCTCAGGTTCGTCTCTTTCGAACTGGTAGGTTCTTCAATGCATTGAACGATCGTCACCATTCAGTGTCTGCCATGACAAACCCAATGATTTCGTTCATTGCCAGTATGGCGGGTACCATCCGCGGCCTCAACACAGCTAGCTCTTCGAGCTGGTCCTTTGTTCTGACAGCCGTTGTATGGAGGAGTCCTATGGCTTCCAATGTTACACTGTCTGGATCCCAGATGCTATGAAAGACACCGTGTTGTCGCTTAACAAGCGCTATATTATTCTAAGTAAGAGTTTGGCGGCGTTCATCCACACAGCAGAAGCGCCTAGTAAAATCTTGAGCGCATTCCAGACACACTCTATCGCCCTCCTCCTGTCCGCGATTGGGTCTCACTGAGGACAGTCGGCAGTACTTACCTAGCTAGCTAGGGTTGGCCATTTATTACCATGGACTCTGTAGAAGTGGAGGAATTGAGTGAGTGGCCTTGAGAACGAGGAAGACGCAGTAGTCTAGGGCAGGCAAGGAACACACGTTGTGTAATGATTCACGGCGTAGCCATCGCCGAATATGTTGGACAGTCTGCTTCGTTTCCTAAATCATCCCGATAATCGCCTTACGATCTGTCGGCATCGCAGCCTGTTGATCTTCACGCGTCAATGGCAGCCAATTTCGTAGGCCTGCTCTCCGGGAGAGCATAGACAATCAATGAAGCCGATCCAGAGGAGTCGGTCCGAGTGTACAAAGGGAAAGTCTACGACGGAGACGAATATTCGCAATATCAGCCGGATTGCCGACAAAGCAACCGCACGGGGCGCTACACAACTGACCCTTCCTGGCTGTACTCCCGCCTGTGCGACTTACATACAGTCAGCCAGGCGCCGGACAGCTCTCACATCCGTCGATTGACCTTCCAAACAAGTGGGAAAATTTTGCTGTTTTTTTTATATGTACTGACGTTGCATCTGCCCTCTCTAGCCGCCAGGTGATCAGCTAGGTTTGAGATGAGAAAGACGTATCAAGGATTCGATTGCTCTTATAGAGGCACAAGATGCCGACGGGCCAACCTTGTTGCGATGACTGTTGCAACTTCAGGCGCCGAATCGACAACATGATGTAGCACCTGCTCTTTCCTGTACGTCGATGTGTCGTAGAGGAACACGGGGAACGCTTTGCTAGGACGATGCAAGGAGCCTTACGGTATCACTAGGTCTTGGACTGCTTGTAAGATGCCATGTGTAGTTTACCTTAGCCAACACGTAAGGAACAACTTTTCTGACAACACTGGCACTAATGAGACTCGATTTTTATATGATGATAATTTTTTTTATTCTACTACAGTCTGTGTCTACGGTAACAGAAAAGGCCTCGTACATTCAAGAGGCGTTGCGTAAGGAGGATGGAGTTATTGAGGAATTGTCAAGTCAACATGAATAGGTGTCATAAAGTAGCAGCCCAGCTGGGTGTGGTTGAAATGTGCTCGGCGCCTGGTCCACTGCCGAACATGTCCCGGTTCTTGGGCTACCTAGACCATTGCGTCACACTTTCTGCGCATTCAGGCCCCCACCCCTGGTGGGGTGCCGAGCATGTGGGGCAGCGTTCCCCCTGCCTGTCAGCATGAATAATCCAATCCTAAGCAACGTAGTGGTTGAAAAATCAGCCAGTCATCACCCGCAGCGGCGCCCCCCTTAGGTAACCGCTTAGACAGCTTCACAGGGGGAGTGTGTAAGACCCTTACAGTAGTCCGCCGCGCCAGGACATGACAACATATAAGCTTCCATAGGGGATTTGCAAATGCTGAACAACGATATCAAACCGCATTCGCGCTGATTCTCCGCCATCCTAGCACTCCTTCATCGCGCGAGAAGCCCCGAGCCCCAAGTATATATGCCTCGCATCGCAACCCTCACTGCGATTATCGCTCTCTTCGTTTCCATCATCATCTTCAACACACAGTTAAAGAGCTTCTTCGCAGACATCACGTCTTCATTCACTAGCACCAACACAACCACCACCATCACAGTTCCAGCCATAGTCCCAGAATCATCTGCCCCTCCCATGCTCAACTCTGTCAAGAACACAATGTCCAAGACTCTCCACCACGCAAAGATCACGCCTCACCGGAGCGGCACTCGCGGCCATGCAGACCACGGCTGGCTCAACACCTACCATAGCTTCTCGTTCGCCAACTGGTACGACCCGCGCTTCAACAGCTTCGGCGCGCTCCGTGTGCTCAACGAGGACCGGGTCAAGGCCAACTCGGGCTTCCCCACGCACCCCCATCGCGACTTTGAGATCTTCAGCTACATCCTCTCGGGCGAGCTGACGCACCGCGACTCCATGCTGCAAAAGGGCGCCGAGGGCGGCCAGAGCGACAAGTTCTACCGCATGCACCGCGGTGACGTCCAGTTCACCACCGGCGGCACCGGCATTGCGCACTCGGAGATGAACGAGCACAACAAGGACACGGTGCACTTCCTCCAAATCTGGGCCATCCCGTGGAAGCGCGGCCTGCCGCCCACCTACCACACGCGGCACTTTTCCGAGGACGACAAGCGCAAGGGCTTCGTCAAGATCCTCTCCCCTCTCAAGGCCGGGCCTGACGCCTCAGCGGCCGAGGAGAAGGCCGCGGAGCCGGCGATCCCGGACACCATCCCGATTCACGCCGACTTCGTCATGGGCGCGGGCATCATCGAGCCCGGAAAGGTCTTTGAGTGGAACGTCGGCGCAAAGGTCACGCAGCAGACGAAGCGCAAGGTCTTTGTCCACCTGCCGGCGACCAAGAACGGCAAGGCAAAGGTCAGGATCGACGGCCGCGACGACGCCGTCTTGTCCGAGGGAGACGGCGCCTTCGTCGACGCCGTCAACGCCGGGGACAAGCTGAACGTCGAGAGCGTCGGCGAGGCTGAGGCCGAGGTGGTCGTTCTGGATACGGCATGAGGCCGACGAATGATACCGCGGGCAAGATGGAAGGCTTTGGTTTTTTTTTTATCGAGCGGCATAGAATATCCAACTTTTGAATAACACTAGACTTCGAAATTGACGTAGCTATCGTGATATTACTATGACAGGTCAGGCATACAGTCAATATGAGTGAATAGAACACATAATAATCAATGAAGAAGAATAGGCTAACTCAAAGCATATCCGAAAGTGGAAAAGAAAAAAAAACAGTTCAGTGTACTTTATTTCCATCCAAGGCTGATCTTAAGGACAGTAAGCGTAGATAAAGATAGAGAGAGAGAGAGAGAGAGAGAGAGAGAGAGAGAGAGAGAGAGAGAGATCTTTTGAAGTACCTAGGTAGGTAGGCACAGAAAGCCGTGGGACGGGCCGAATGAATGCTAAAGTGACTGTGCGCAAACACCTATAAACAGTACCTAAGTGGGCCTCATATACGCCTTTTACACAGTGTGCATATCGAGAGAGGTGCGGGGGAGTTGCTTGCAAATCGTCTTCCAATTTTTCTCCAAGTTAGCCATTCATACTCATCGACCAACCACTTGCGAAACCAACCGCCACCGAGACATTACTACTCACAAGATCGCGGTGCGCAGCGCCTGTGAAGAGAGCACTCCGCCATTCATCATGCATCTTCAGCCCATCGACAATACGGAGATTGAGCCCTTCACCAGTGCCATGGGTACCGACGCCCACATCACCGTCGTGGCCGAGGCGCAAGAGACCTTCGACGACGTCTGGGGTTCAGAGCCGGGCTTGCCGACCAACATGCCCCAAGATGCGCCCACGGGGACGCACCCCGGCGACATCCCGAGACTGCAGGCTGAACACACCACCGCCGGGTACCGCGAGGGTGTCACCGCGGCCAAAGCCCAGAGCATCCAGACGGGGTTCGACGAGGGCTTCAGCCTTGGAGCCGAGATCGGGTCGCTCGCCGGCCAGATCGTCGGCATCCTGGAGGGTATCGCCGCTGCCTTGGTCGGCCATGACGAGGCTGTCGCGCAGGCCGCGCGCAAGGCCTCGGACGACGCCAAGGCGGAGCTGAGGACGGACTCCATCTTCACGTCCGCATTCTGGAACACCGATGGGACCTGGAAGTTCGACGTCGACGAGCACGCGGGCGACGAGATTCTCTTCTCCGACGTGGCCCGCGCCCACCCCCTCATCCAGAAATGGACAAAGGTCGCAGACGCCGAGGTCGACCGGTGGGGTATCGTCCTCGATGCCATCGGCGATGCGCAGGAGCACGAGAGGCAGCCGAGCCCGGAGCGGGCCTCGAGCTCCGCAGTGCCGCAGACGAAGAAACCTCTGGACTGGTGAGGTCGCCAAGACGATCGACCAAGCTGTTTACCAAGCTTTTGATTCTCTTCTCTTTTGTCTCACAACTGACCGGGCTGGCGATTCGACGAGCAAGCCCTCGTCGAGAGTATGTACCGCCGGTTCCACATCGAGAGCATGTCCGGTCTATCGACGGTTTCCAGTAGGTTGCCACGTCACTAGGCCATGCCGAGTGGAGACGGCATATGCTTACTCGACGTGCTTGTAGAGAAAATTGCACCGATATGACGAAGTGTGGTCACTCGGGGCTCTATGAGCTTCCGGGAAAATTCTAGCGCAGAGCTAAATCGGACTTACCATCGGTTACCTTGCAGGATTTCGCCCATTTGGGACCGAAGCCGAGTCTCGAGTCCAACGCTTGTTGTGAGACTCGCTTGCATATTGGCACGGCAGGGCATCCAAGTAATACAGGCTTCTTGTTCAGTGACTGTGCTGCCCCTCGTTTAGCCTACCTGGAAATGAACGGGGAAGCGAAGCAGTTTCGTAGCCAGGGGGCAGCGGGAACACCATGCAGGAACACGTCATGTTTTTCCGGTTCAGTTCCAAAAGCTGGATGCTCATCAGCGAGCCCGCTGCATAAAGGAGGGAAATGCACAGAAAGCGTGCCACCAAAAGCTGGCCAACCAACCTCATTATAAGTATCTTGGGTGATGGGGCCTCATGTGTGAGGCACAAAGCCCAATAGTCGATCCACTGCCGACCTTCGGCTAGAGATGCAAAATAAAGAGAGAAACACCTCGATCCCGTCCCGTTTTATTCTCGACATCATGCTATGGTGTACCACAAAGTGAACGAATCCATGGCTCCGTAGGGCCTCTGAATTGGCTATATTGAGGGATACATCCAGCTTGTGCGCCTGGCGCCTGATCTAAAAGTGAGCTTATTCATGGTTGGGGCATCCATGGTGGTGTTTCATAAGTGCGGGTGACGGGCTGTGCTGCTTCATCATTGGAGGGGTCAGCCCATCCCATGTTCGAAGTCTCTTTAAGCTCAACACCATTAGCGCTGGATTTGCAGGGGTCACCGTCGTCCAGTGTGCTTGAGTCGGTAGCGCCTCCTTATTGTCGGAGGAGGTGACATTGTCAAGTGCCCTCCCCCCCTTGACTTCCTTGGCTCTAAGCACCTAACCCCCGTACCCTTTGGACGACGATCCGGAGTCTTTGCTCTACACAAGGATGAAGGATGATCTCGACCGCCAGAGACTCTGCTCCGTTCCTGTATCAGAATCAAACAGGAGGGTGCGTTAATCTACCTATTACAAGCTGCCCATCTGAACCCTGTCAACCCTCAATGCTTCTCTTTCTTCTTTCCCAAAAGGGGATCGCTGCCCGCGCCAGAGACATGGGCGAGCCCTGGCCTGCTTCTCCCGTATCTGCATCTGTCGTCCGAATTTGGCCCTACACAATCTTGGCCAACCTCCATCTGAACTACCTAGGTCGTCCATGCGATCACGCCCCTGATCGACCAGCCCTTATTGAACGAATTACACATGCAGTCATGGAGGCGTTTGATGGGTCAACGGAGTCCCCCCTGCCGGTACGTTCTTCTTCCAAGCCTCATAGGCCAGAGATGGACTTCTCTTGGAGACACAAGGCGCATGCATGATGGCCAGTGAGGCTAAGTCAGTACGGCGATTCGACGAGAAACACCGCGAGCCTCTTCGCGTGTTTGGCTCTAGCGACCTTATCCCTGACCCCCGTCTCGTCACCGTCGTCGCAATGCCTCACCCTCTGTGTGGCTTCGGACTGTGGAAAAGGTTGAAAAGGGCAGCCGTGACCCGGGCTACGCCGCGCCTCTCTCTTCCTGTTCTTCAGTATCTCTTGATACCATCACATTCGCTAATACCGTGAACCCCGAACGCTCTCTACCTTTCCACATATCCACCCCAACTCGTTACATTCCTTCATTTATACGAGAGCGCCATCAACTACGATGCGTTGCTCCGCCATCGCAATCCTCGGCCTCACGGCCGTCGTCTCCGCAACATGGGACGGCAAGTTCAGCTACCCTCCCGGCATCGAGCCACTGGGCATGGCCAGCGGCAATGCCGACTTCAACATCAAGACCTTCGGCCCCTCAACGGGCCCGCCATCAGACTGCATCTCTGTCTGGCACCCGCCGCACCCGGGCGTCTACATTGACGACTGTGACAACGACAAGGACAAGGGCTGGCACTGGGTCCATCCGGGCAAGCCTAAGGGCGACGACAAGCCCGACCAGCCTTGCGATAAGTGCGACAAGCCTGATCACGGCATGCCTGGCAATGACAAGCCCGATCAGCCTTGCGATAAGTGCAATATGCCTGATCACGGCATGCCTGGCAATGACAAGCCCGATCAGCCTTGCGATAAGTGCGACAAGCCTGATCACGGCATGCCTGGCAATGACAAGCCCGATCAGCCTTGCGATAAGTGCGACAAGCCTGATCACGGCATGCCTGGCAAGGACAAGCCTGACCAGCCTTGCGATAAGTGCAATATGCCTGATCACGGCATGCCTGTCAAGGACAAGCCTGACCAGCCTTGCGATAAGTGCAACATGCCTGATCACGGCATGCCTGGCAAGGACAAGCCTGACCAGCCTTGCGACAAGTGCAACATGCCTAATCACGACAAGCCTAAGTATCCTCCTCAACCTCCTCAACCCCCTCAACCTGTTCAGCCTCCTGCGAACACATCTCCCCAATGGAAGTGGACGACCTCAACCATTACCCAAACTGCAATCTCCACCGTCATCAGCTGTGCACCCACCGTCACCAACTGCCCTGGTAACGGCGGAGGCATCCAGTACGCGACTGTCACCGTCTCTGCCATAACAACGATCTGCCCTGTACCCGTCGTGCCGCTCCCTCCGGCACCGCCCGCGCCGGTTTCGCCGCCTGATGCCCCTCCGGCACCGCCCGCGCCGGTTTCGCCGCCTGATGCTCCTCCGGCACCGCCCGCGCCGGTTTCGCCGCCTGATGCCCCTCCGGCACCGCCCGCGCCGGTTTCGCCGCCTGATGCTCCTCCGGCACCGCCCGCGCCGGTTTCGCCGCCTGATGCCCCTCCGGCACCGCCCGCGCCGGTTTCGCCGCCTGATGCTCCTCCGGCACCGCCCGCGCCGGTTTCGCCGCCTGATGCTCCTGAGGCACCACCCGCTCCGCCTGCGGTGCCCATCTCCATCCCCGCCCCCCCTCTCGAGACCTTGTCTTCGGCCTTCATCCCGCCTCCCGTCGCTTCCAACCCTCCCGTTGTCCCTCCCGCGCCGTCGAACCCGCCCGTGGTTCCCCCTGCCGCCACAACCACCCTGGCCGAGATCGGCACCATAACTAGGCCCAACGCCACCGCGACCACGAGCCTCGCCATCGTCGCCGCCGGCGCCGGCCAGAACGCCCAGCGCGCGGGCGGTGTCGTCGTCGCCGCCGTCGTCGCTGTCGCCGCCTTCATCTGAGAGCACTCTTGGGCGATACTCGTTTGTCTTTTGCTTTTACACATGTTACTGGGTTCGAGTCCCCAGGAACGGGTTTCCGGGCAGAATAAAGGTACATCACGACGATGGCTGGTGATACAACGTCGACTAATGGTAATGACTGGGTTAAATATACGATTTTGGGATTCCATTCGGGCGGCGTAAAGGAGGGTTCCTCGGGCTTCGCAAACTTGGGCGAAGGGGGAATGTTACTCTGGAGTCAGGGAAACCCTACTTGATTAGCTAAGGCCAATGCAAAGGGTTATGTCTTTTTTCTTTGATATTTTGAATACTTTACACTCGTCAATTCGTGGTCTCGAGACAACCCCCGTGATTTCTCTATCGACATGCAACCGCTTTCTTCAATGAGCTAGGTTCAACGCGATACCACTCCGCTTCGCCGTGCGAAGAAGTTTACCGGTTGCCTTTGGCGTAGTGGTTTCCAGCATGATGTGATTCTGGCTGTGCCGTACCTCAACGACCGAGGATCAATGACAGACGTACAGCTTCCGGGGTACCTCAGGGCAGATGGATCACTCCACACTTATCTCTCCTCAACTAACCTCCTCTAAGCCATCCTAGTTGCGGGTCACTGCAATCGGACGACACCAAATTCCAGTCGCACAACGACGTACATTGGCTGCAATGTACATCGTTGTTCCCGCGTTTGGATCAAGTTGCGGAGAGCTCTGATGTTCCCATATACGAGCCAGAACGCCTTAGGTGACAATATCTGGTGCTGGGACCCGACAGCAAAGCCTCATCTGACATATGCAACACTCGCGGCGGCGGAGAGTTTCGAGAGTTCGGACTGTCGGCTGCTCCAAGGACTAAATTCATAGAACCATTCGAGAAGCCAGGGTTGTCGGAGTTCGACAACTTTCTCGAGCCGGATTTCTCGTCAGAATTCAGATGTACCGATTTTCAGTACATATGATTTGGCTTGAGAGCGCCCCTGGTTTCTCTCATGAGGTAGCCATCGGGCAATACCACAACGCTGCGGACGACCCGGTGGATGAGAAGTCAGTTGTACGTCGTTTGGCTCTCAGCCGGAACGGCAGACTTCAGAACCTGTGGTTTTGTGCTTGAATTGTCACCTCAAGTGCTTCCCAGCCGGTGTGCAACATCCTCCACACGACTGCTGTCACCAAGAAGGTCTCTGGTGACTTCTCGATCACGTCCTGCTAAGCCAAGCACAACAAGCTTTTGAATCTGCCCATCCTCGCCCATGACTAGTCTGCCTGCCCTGCCATCGGCCCATTCGATGCTGATCTGTTTGGCTTCAATATCAGCGGCTGTGATACTGGTGACCGCCTGCTGCGAGTCTTCGTCTGCACCGCCGCTGCCACGGAGACCAGCTGCCTTCTGCAAATCGCCAATAACGGCAGTCCGGTTGTGGAACCTCACAATCTCCCTTCTCAGTGTTCGTACAAAACGAGACAGATCCTGAGGTTTCTGTCCTTCATCGTCGGCCGGCTTTGGTGCTGGAAGATGGCGGGCGGCAAGCGCTGCTAGCGGAATACACGGAGGGACGGTGTGTCGGTGGACTCGCAGATGTCGGGACTCCTTATATGGCCGGTTGAGCATGACATAGTATGGCCTGCGGAACTTGGCATCAGACATGATTTCGATGCGAATGCCGAGGACGTGACCACGATCAACAGCATTGGGGTCGGGGTCCTGGACCTTGAAGGTCGTGACTGTCGCGCAGGCTCGGTAGAGGCATTGCTGATCATGTGCGTCCTGAGCTTTGGATCGGGAGAGGACCTGGTCGCGGGCCAGGTTCGACTCGAGGGGAAGCACGAGGGCACTGGGTTTCTGCTTCTCTTCTTGCAGAGCGGCTCGCGTCAAATCGGAGGAGAGCAGAGCCGTGGCTTGCACTTTCAATTCTCTTTTCAAAGAAGCAGCTGGCCGTAGCAACAGTCAGCAGCTGCGGGAGGATTCGAATGGTCCAATCGCCTACCTCTGGCTCGAAGGTCATTGATGTCTTGGATGAGGGCCTCGGCCGCGGCATCCTGTGGTTCGGTTGACATGATGCATCCAGTGTTGCGAAGCCGCAACGATGTGTTGAAAAATTAAGATGATCGTGGCCTGCGATGACGTGATATGGGTGCCCAACGCGCTGTTGACGCGGTTGATGAAATAGAAGATAATTATTTGGTTATTAGCCATGAAGCGCGGCGTAAACACACCAGACGCTGACGAGGAAGTAGGCTTATCTAATCTTTTCCTTATCTTATCACTGTCGTCCAAATGAGGAATGGCGCCAGGGGTCCCAGGCAGCATTTCCGGGTGGCTTTGCTAAAGTGGAGCGTCTGGAGCTGGATAAGCTTCTCTGCATCTTCTCCGTTTGTCCTTCGCCTTCGAAGTATCGTCGCATTCAAGAAACACTCTGGTTGTCTAGAGGTGCTTCGGTAAAAATCGCATTGTTCCAGTCCACCTTGGACTGGGGTTCTCTTCTCTCATCAAACTTTATTCTTATTCCTCCTTACTATCTTTTTTTTTTCGGACCCCGCAGTTACCTATCGGTCACATTTCATTCCCTCTTCGCCACTGGCGTATCCCAGAAAGCTTCAAAGGCCACGGTTGCGCTTCCACTCGTCGTCCCATAAGCATCGCCCTTCTGCTCCCGTCCTTCCTTCCTTCTACCAGCACAACCGCACAGAAATTCAAACTGTCGATCGCCCGGCTGACTAGCGTCAGTGTAGCTGTCTTGAAGCTTTTGTTTAAGACAGCTTCGCCTTGACTCCCACGGACGCTGCTCCACCCCGCCCTCGACCTTATCCTGTCCTCTCTCTAGACAAAGAAACTTTACCTTCTGACAACACCCAACTTGTCGCATAAAGTCTCGCAACCCTTATTTCTTTACTTTCAACATACCCACTTGCAGCTGAATTGTTCCCTCCCCTGCTACGACACAAGAACTGCGACCTAAGATTCAACCCAACAGTAATCCATTGCAACCTAAGCCCCAAATGAGCGTCCGAACACGCCGGAACAAACCCTTGAAGCGCAAAGCTTTGGCCGATCTAGCTGTAGACACGGACGGCACAAACGGTCACGCCAACGGCGCGATGAACCAGAACAGTGTTGAATACCGGCGCAAGACCACGGCTCCCGGCTCTGATACCGTTACCGCGAATCTCATGTCGCGCGAATCATTCACCCTCGACGATCCCGTCCCCAAGACCCCCATCGCCAATAACCATGGCTTCTTCGAGCTTCCGGTACAAGACCAGAGGAACTTCCTCCTGTTGGTGCTTCTGTACTTTTTGCAGGGCGTACCCATGGGTTTGGCGGGTGGCTCCGTGCCTTTCCTCATGAAGGACCACATGTCGTATAGCGAGATTGGAATTTTCAGTCTGGCCTCGTACCCTTACTCTTTGAAGCTTTTCTGGAGTCCTATTGTGGATGCAGTCTGGAGCCCTAAGGTTGGGCGCAGAAAGAGCTGGATTCTTCCCATCCAGCTGCTCTCTGGGCTGGGTATGTTGTGGCTTGGATCGACCGTGGAAAACATGATGGCCAACACTGGCAAGCCCGGCGGCCCTACCGTGTGGAACTTCACCGGGTGGTGGTTCTTCTTGGTTTTCATGTGCGCCACCCAGGATATTGCTGTGGACGGCTGGGCCTTGACCCTCCTGACACCCGGGAACGTTTCCTACGCCTCTACCGCGCAGACCGTGGGTCTCACTGCCGGTCACTTCTTGTCTTACACGGTTTTCTTGGCATTCAACTCCAAGGACTTCGCGAACCGCTACTTCCGCAGCTCTCCTTTGGACCACGGACTGATGTCTCTTGGTGGATATCTTACTTTCTGGGGCTGGGCCTACATTGCCATCACCATCGGGCTCTCTCTTTTCAAACGCGAGGAGAAAACCAAGAACGAGGACGGCATTTGGGATGTGTATAAGATCATGTGGGGCGTCCTCAAGTTGAAGAACATCCAGACCATCATCATCGTCCATCTCATCGCCAAGATTGGTTTCCAGGCCAACGATGCCGTCACCAACCTCAAGCTCATCGACAAGGGTTTCGGCCAGGAGAACATGGCCTTGACGGTTCTCATCGACTTCCCTTTCGAAATCGCGCTCGGATACTACGCCGGCAAGTGGTCGCAAGAGTATACTCCTATGCGTCTGTGGTGCTGGGGGTTCATGGGCCGCCTTGTCGCTGCTCTCGTTGCCCAGTTTACCGTCACCATTTTCCCGGCTGGTGGCGTCACCTCCTGGTACATGCTGGTGGTCATCGGAGAGCATGTCTTTTCGACTTTCACCAACACGGTCATGTTCGTTGCTGTCTCAGCGTTCCACGCTAGAATCGCAGACCCTGTCATCGGCGGCACCTACATGACTCTCCTGGCTACGTGCGTCAACCTTTGCCTTGTGCCACAGTACCTATGCTAACATATCATCAGTGTCTGCAACCTTGGCGGTACCTTCCCGCGCTTCTTCGTCCTGCGCCTGGTTGATTACTTCACCGTCGCAACCTGCCATCCCGGCAACCCCGCGGACCTGAGCACCCTCAAGGGCCCAGTCATCACCCAGCCCTTCTCATGCTCCCTGCAGCCCGATAAGGAGAGATGCGTTGCCGGCGGTGGTACTTGCGACATGGTGCGTGATGGATACTACTTGGTTAACATCATCTGCGTCATCTTCGGCGTCATCACATTTATGCTTTACATTCGCCCTAGAGTCTTGCATCTGCAGTCACTTCCCATGAGGGCGTGGCGCTTGTCGCCGTCTAAATAAGGGACGCAAGGACTGTGCATAGAGAAGAAGATTATGTTATATAGTATGCATCGCGTAGCGAATGGCGGGGACGCCCTTAGAAAGCATAAACCAGATGTATCCGATACCTTTTATTACCGTGTATGCGCGCTATGCCGTCTGATATACGCGACGCTCGCTCAAGTCTGTCAAAAACTCTACATTTCCCATAAAACTGTAACGTCACTTATGCAGCGACTGGATGTGCCGCGAGTGCAAGTCCTGCACGGCGGGAATGATCAGGCCCTCAATTTCCACCTCCGGATCGCCCTCGGGCAGCGCGCTCGGGTCAAGCGGCTTGTCCTCCCACGTCTCGGAGCCGTCGCCGGCGGGGCACTTGCGCTGGGCGCTCGGCACGCGGACCCACCGGTCGGCCTGTCCCGGAGCGACGAACACAACTTCCCACTTGCGCGTGGACAGCAGGTTGCCAATGACGAGGTGGTGCTGATAGCGCTCAAGCGAGTACTTGGCCTTATGCACGAGGATGGCCGGATCCGTCTCCAGCTTGAAGCTGACAACCATGCCCTGCGGCGCCCAGCCGTCGACGAGGTTCTGGAGGAACTTGGGCACGGGGTCGAGGTCAACTATCAGGCGCTTGGAGCGGGGGACCTTGGGAGATGAGTCGAAGTTGTCAAAGGTCTCCTCGTCTTCCGGGTTGGCGCCGTCGCCGTTGCCGTTGCCGTTGCCGTTGCCCTTGACGGGCGCCGCCGCGGCCCCCGAGCCGAACGTGTCGGTGGCGTTGGTGGACTGAATCTTGTGCTCGGCCATGCGGTCCTGGGGGAGGAAGAAGTCCGAGACGGCGGCAGCGAGGTATAGCAGCGCCGAGGGGCCCAGGGGCCTTAGGAGCCCTGCGATGGCACGCAGCTCAAAGAGGTAGTCGGTGATTGTCGTGAACGGCAGCATCAGCAGCATGTTGTTGCGCTTGGCGGCCGTGTACTTGCGCAGCACGGCACGCATGCGCTCCTGATGGCCTGGGTTCGCGACGACGGTGCCGTCGTCGCCCTCGGCCAGAAAGTCGAGGAAGCAGTCGGTGGCGTGGGAGTAGTGGCGCGAGTAGGGCTGCAGGGAGAACTGGCGGTGCAGGAAGATGACGGCGTAGCCGGCCTCGAGGAAGTACTCGGCCGAGGTGGCGCCGCGGGTTCCCGCGGAGAAATTGTCGATGAAGCGGACCGTCTGCTTCTCGAGCGGCACGGTCGTGCCGCCCGAGGTGACGAGGACGATGCGCCGCGAGGAGGTCGCGTGATGGTCTATGAAGGAGCGGGCGGCGGCGACATGGGACTCGAGGTTCTTGGGGGGAGGCTGCGAGGAGAAGTAGGCGTCTTCTTGGCACCCGGCGTCTGCTGTGGGGGCTGACATGCTGGCCCTGGTGTAGAAAAGACGATGGGAGATGGCAGTGGGTGTGCTCTTCTCTATATGCAAGAAAATGATTGGTATCAGTGCCAAGGAGGGCGCGCCAAGTAAGACGGTTTGTATGAGTAAGATCTGTGGGCTCGTCAGGGAACTGATACGCAAACACAGCCCGTTTAAGGCATCTCCGATTGCCAAACAGCCCTTGGATATCGTTAAGAGTGTGAGCAGCGTGGCACCATCACCTGACCCAGCAGAAAGCTCTTCCGCCAAACCTCTTGCCAACCTTATGTAACGTGGCTTACATGTCACTCACCTTGTGTTTATAATGTCTTAGCGAGGCACAAAAGGCCGCAGATTTGAGAGTGTATACGGAGCGGCGGCTTGTATGATGTCTCCGTTAGCTCACAATAGAATAAACAGGATGATCGAATAAAGATAGCTCGCGAAGCAAGTGGGAAAGAAAGGAAGTGACGAGGGGTTTAATCCGTCGTTTCCATCGCCGGTTCGGTTCCTCCGCACGGCCGGATGGAGGCCCGTGCACCACCGACCCGCACCTCCGGGATGGAATCTGCTGCGGATTTCTGGGAACGTACTTGCTTCGGGGCTTCGCGACGACGTCCCGTCGGCGGCCCCATCGCTTGTGCCGCCGTGCATATTTCTTGCACAATTTTCCCACTGGCGTGTGGTTTACCGCTCGCCATCGCTGGCCGATCATCCCGATGTGTCAAGCTGCCACTCTCAAACAAGGCGTGACGAGGCAGACAAAACGAGTGTGGAATTACAGTATTGCAATGGACTCGGTTGCGCCTATGAAGGTTTGCTTACAATATTGGGTCTATATACAACGTTATTCGTGCCTATGTACAAGCTTCCATAACATCTGGTCGAGACTGTATTCGAATCGATGGCAGCTTCTTCTTTCTTTCCATTTTCCCCTCAAAAGATTCCCCAAATGTTCTTCCCTACGCAGACAATTTTGGCAGCCACTAGCGCCACGAGGGCCAGAGCATACACAAGGCCGGTGAAGATGATAAGGCCCCAGTACCTCCCACCCGTCGCCGTGACGATCTCGCCGCCAATAGGAATGCCAATGAGGCACGCAATCGATACGACGGTGTACGTCGTTGAGTAGTATCGCCCATAGTGTTGCGTTTTGCACAACCTGCCCACACACACGGGGCTGATGCTGATGTTGTTTCCGCTCGCGAACCCGAAAAGCACCGCAAATACCACGACCCCCGCCGTGGTCGAGCCCACGGGCAGCCAGATGGCGAGACACGCGACTATGGACAACATGGTGGCGGCCATGTTGCTGTTGAAGGGGCCCGCCTTGTCCGCCCACCAGCCGGGCAGCGCCCTGCCGAGGACGCTGCCGGCGTTGAGGATGGGCAGGATGGAGAAGGCAAAAGACTCGCTGAAGCCCTCACTGAGCATGTAGCTCGAGATGTACGTCAGGGGGATGAAGAGCGCGAACTCCATGAGGAAGATGCCCGCCGTCGTGAGGCTGAAGGCGGTGCTGCCGAAGATGCGCGGGTCCGGGTGGGGGCTCGCGTTGCGCGCAGGCGGCAGGCGGGAGCGGATGAGGAAGTTGGAGGAGCCGCAGAGGAGCAGGCAGATGAAACCGACAGCGCGGATGGTCCAGCCCCAGCCGATGCGCGGGAAGAGCGACTGCATCATGAGTGGGAAGACGATACCGCCAATGGAGCCGTCTGTGGAGGTCATGCCCGTCGCGAACCCGCGGCGAAGCTTGAACCAGTGGCCGACGGCGGCGATCGAGGGGGTGAAGACGAGGGAACTGCCGAGGCCGCAGAGGATGCCGAAGGCGAGCATGAAGTGCCAGTATACTGAAAGATTGTGAGCCGCTGCAATGACGAAAGCAGGCGAGGAAGAGGAGAGTTGGAAGACAACTTACACGTGCAGATACTCAGCAGCATGACGCCGATCACGAGGCAGATCGTCCCGGACAGGACAAGCCATCGTGGGCCATACTGGTCGAACACGGGACCGATGTAGATACCACCAAAAAAGCACAAGAAGGTGTATACGGAGAAGATCCAGCCGATGGTGCCTTCACTGTACCCCTCAAGTTGGTGCGTCGCGACGTATGTCTGAAAGATGGCCAGACTGTTCATGACGCCCAGGGCCGAGAACAGCGCAAGCCACGACCCGAGCACGACAGACCACGCGCGGAACCCGCCCTCTGGGTACGCCTCGTCCTCTGCGGCCGTGTCGGTACGGTCAAGATGGCCGTCGCCCCCCCTGCCTCCGCCGTGGCTCTGCTGCTGGTGAAGATCCCGCCCGTAGACGTCGCCGCCAGCGCTGACGATGGCGTTCGAGACACAGGGGATCAGGTCGTTGCCCAGGGTGGCTGCGGCGCCGTCGTGGGCCGCGCTCTCGGTCTTGCTCGGGAGAGGGAAGTCATAGCCGCCGTAGTCGGGCTTCGGGGTGAGGTGGCCGCCCGTGCGCCGGGCGTCTTTTTCCGGGTCCATGAGGGGGATGGAGAAGAAATGAGAGCGGGAATTCGTATTACGTCTTGTGCTGTCTGTCTTGGGGAGCTTCTGCTTCTTCTTCCGCTCCCCGGAACCTGTCCGTCTTTTTCAGCCCGACGTCTCGTGATCCTCTCCTGCCCTCCCATCCATGTATATTGTGTCTATGTCGTCCCCCCCTCTGGACTGACTTTCTATTTTCCGCTTTGTCCCTTTGCAAACTGCAATAGCTTTCGAGGTGAGAGAGCCTGGAAAGGAGTGACGCCTAAAGGAGGTCGTTTGTGACAGCGATGGGGATAATCTGTCTCTTGAGGGACAGTATCAAGGTTTAGAATGGATGTCGACTAATACCACCATCCAAAAAGCCTCCGATGGGGCCCGTTGCGGAACAGCCGAGAGAATCTACTTGTACTTTTCAGTTCTTACTTCCAGATTTTGCCTAACCGCTCTTGGTTACAGTAGACTGGTGACTGGTCACAAGAGAGGGAGGGGAGGGGGATAGTGGCGACTGCGTCTGGACGACAAGGTATGTGGGGGTTAGGTGAACTCGATGCAACTATGCAATTCATTCAATCATCACTACGCAACCGTTCGAAAGAAAAAGACGAGCGACATGCAGCGTAGGTAAAGCGAGAGAGCCAGAGAGAATAATCGCTAGTCAGTAGGTAGGGAGGCACGATGGAAAAACTTTTTCGTAATTACCCCATGTTGCTGGATCGGGTTCCGACGTTCGGCACAGGGCCACCGACAACAAGACGGGTTCCAGACTCTTCGCGAGGTAGCGGGGAGTGGGACATTCTGGGCCCGGGTTTCCTCGTGAGTTCCCAGGTATACATACCCGCACCCGCACATCCCTTTTGCTGGTCGAAAGGCCTGAATGACATGTTTTGATGCGTGTCGCTCAACCGGCTGGCTTGGCTGTCGACAAGCTGGCAGACCAGACACATCGTCATCGAACGGACCAATCGTATTATTTTGATTAGTCGTTGAAATGTTCGTAATCTTTTTTTTTCTTCTTCTTTCTCCAGTCAGTCCCCCTCCCCCCGACTTCGCCGTTCTCCTTCCCCGCTTCCACCGACCGGTCGCGGGAAATCACAAGGCCCTCGAGGACCCAACTAACCCGACACATGACGGCGAAGCCGCCTACTGCACGAATGCCTAACTGCAACGTTCACAGACACGAAACCGGCGAAGAAGGCTCCGCAGCCCCCCGGGGAGGAGGAAGTGTGCAACCGATTCCACAGCATCGCGATCGCTTGATTGCCTGTCTGCTCGACCCACTGCGTAAACGCAACAGCAATCAATACACACGGCTTGAAGCCGATGCGTCGAGCAATGACACCATGACCACCATGACCTAGGCTGCGCTGCTTGGCCTTTATACGACGATCGAGATGAGATGGCGCTCTGATGCCGCACATCTCCCTGGAGACGGCCGCTTTCAACAGCTAGCCATGAGTGTTCACACACCTACACTAGGTAGAATGGGCAGGTCCGCCAAAGGCAAGAGAAGAGGAGTGACTAATACTGCCTGTACTGCGTAAATCGGAGTCTGGCCGGTAGCGGAATGCTGAGCTCGGGCTTCTTTACCAACCCATAAACCGAGTCCCGGCCGCTGCCAACTCACCAGCCTCAACTACCCTGCTCGATCCCGTAGTTTACCCGGTCGGCCAGTGCCACCAGACCACATCATTACGTAACGCAAACCGCGGGTTGACCGCTTGACACCCAGCAGTAGTGTAGGTATGTAGGCAGGTACCTAGTAATAAGAGTCATCATAACCATCTTCTCGACAATCTCAGCCCCCACAACCGATGCAGACGGATACAAATATCCCAATAATGACCTGAACCTGCCCGGAAGAATTCCACATTCCGTACCCAGCCCGATCCAACTCAGCTTCGAACTAGTGAGACAGGGTTCGTTCGGGTCATCTACGGTCGTCCGGGGCACGATTCCGCTAAACCAATCGAGCGGGTTTGGATTATAGATTATGTTCGATCCAGACTGAAGCTCCCGACTAATGGGGGACGCCAATTCAATTTCACCCGCTAACCCCCTTCGCAGCGCTGTCTCCCCACTAGGTAATTATCGCATCACCGGCCTCCAGCGCTGGCCGGGGAATGCCCCTGTTCCCATGTCTGAGTCAAGGCCGACAAACACAACCAGACGGCAAAAGCTTGAAAGCGGAGATCCACAAAGCCAACACAAAAGAATTCCTCTCCGAATCCCCTCTGGCTTATCTATCGTCGTCGCGGTGCGCGGGGTGGACCGGGCATGATGCCATGGTGGATCGGGACCAGAGTCCAGCCAAGCTCTCAAGTCCCCTCATAGCGGAGTTTCCCGCCCCGCCCCCCGTATTGCCTCTTTCGACCTAGACCATACGAAGTCCGAGACTGTGCGCTTGCACCAATAACATTGCGTGGAAGTGTCCCCGATGCTGCAATAGCTGGCCTCTTTGTGGATACTGCACCCGCTTGTAGTACCCGACGAAGTGATATTATGGGTAAATAACGCTCACGACGGCAAGGCCATCAACTGGGCATGGCAGAACAGCCCCGCCTTCCCCCTCCCCCACCCACCCGTCGGTCTTCTCCCCTTGGAGTGTGTCGACTTCAGGTTATTTCGTCCATTTCCTAGCTCCCCATGGTTATATCGCCATTCGCTCCGGAGCTGGACTGTCGGCCGAGACGCGACCAAGACGCCCCAGAAGTGTGTTCTGGTTTTCTGAAACGCTGCCCACCGTTGCAACCCCCCCTCGCCGTACCCTTGCGAATCTTGCAGGACGAGATTGACTGATCTGCGGCCCAACCACAGCGCCTCAGCACCTCCTCTCCACTGCAAGCTTCTGCCGATGAGGAAATATGTGAAAAATAAACAAGCAAAAAGAAAAAAGAGGAAAGAAAAAAAACCCCCCCATAAAGACTCGCGGGGGACAGCGCGCCTGGGGTGAGCGTGAGCCAGGCTGTCCCCACCCTCGCCTACCTATCCCCAGTTGCATTTTCCGACTGATGGGGGTCCCTTTCCCATCTCTGCCACACAGCCTTTGTGACGGGTTTTCTGTTCTGGCTACCTGGGAGGGGTAGGACGGGCTGGTGACGGTCTAATTAGTGAGAGCCCTCCCTGTATCCAGCGTAGACCTACCTCTCTGTAGAGAGGCTCGACCATGCTGGAGCATGCTGGAGGTAGAAGCGGACGAGGGCAAACGCAATAAAATGAACAAGAAGACCATGTTTCCGTCTGCCCAGTCGTCATCTCTATTTTGCTAGTGTGTTTTATTCTTCTTCGTCTTCTTCCTCTCTTCCCCTTTGCCTATATGGAAAGCAGCTCTCGGCCTGAGCCCGTGCCGACGCGATAACCGCAATCGCCGCCCACTAGCATACGCCCACCGTAGGGCTGGCTGTCCATGTAGCTTCAACCATGCATGAGACTGGTTCTTTCACCTGACCTGGTTTAAACGCAGTGGGCATGGGATCATCCACCAAGGCCACCACACGCCCAACACACACAGCCAGCTCGTGTATCCGCCTGTACTGCTTTTTGCGTTGTTTTCGTGCCATAGTGCACCTGTGCGACCTCACGAGGGACCGGACGGCACCTGGAGACACAGCCAAAGGCGATCCTATGGCAGCTCCGAGAACTCACCAAAGAGGAGGATCTGGTCTTCAGCCGTCGACTGCTTCAACATGTGCATCGCGGGGCTTTACGATCAGTATCCAAACCTGCTTGATTTTTTCCCTCTCGACTTTTTCTTTCTTAGTTTCTTTCGGGTCGAGCCTGCCTCCGAAACTAAGCTTTTGTGGTATGCCTCCTGTCATTGTCCACCTCTGGGATCGTAAGAGACCAAAGCGTCTGTTGGGGATTTCCCGTCAGCCTCCCTCGGCTGCCCAGTTTTTCACTTGATAACAAGACCTCATATTTGCGGCTGTAAACCATACCTGTTGCATTCCATCTTCCCGAGTGACCTCGGTCACGAAAACAGCTTCCACCTGTCCGTTAATATCCACCACTCTGTCGCCCCTTTTGAGCTTCAATCCGAGGCCACCCAGATAGTGTCGCCTTCGGCACCAAGCGTGTGCGCCACCACTGAATTGCCGAGTCGAAGTCTCGTCAAAAGTCGCCAGGGCCCCCGCATGCAAAGGACCTGGCAAAACGTTGCTGCTAGAACTTGGACACTTTTCGCCTTTAGCAAGACGATACCAATTTCTTAAGAAACCCCAGACCTGTTCTTTGCTGAAGCGCTCCGGAATCCGCCGCCAGTTTCGCCGTGTTGGTCAGTATGCCTCGAGCCTTCTAATAAAAACAGGTTATGTGCCCTGATGCGCCCTTCATGCCGGCCGGCTGTTCCCTCCCGTGAATTATACCAGCTCGTTGCTTCCATGCAAAGACGTGTCGATTTCGTCGTGGCAGCATAGGAACGTCAGTTCGGTCTTGTCGTGTCGTCGTTGAGCAAGTGCCTGAGAAAGGCCCCTGGCTCTTGGGATCGTCCGCCATCCACCTCTGCGTGTGCGCCTCGGCCCGTCATTTCTTCAGTCTTCACTGTTTCAGCAGAGCCGGATCGGCCGCCCTCCTGCGAGGTTAAGACGTCAATTTGGTGTCGGATAGTATCCAGAAACGCAGAACGAGCCGAGGGGTCGAGTTTTGAAACGATTGATTTCCTAATGTCTTGGTGTCAGTAAGAGACGTGAGAGAAGAAGCCCTCAGGCTAGATCGATATTACAATAGCTCGAGGAGAGAGGAGATGTCGTCCAGGGGCGTGCCAGCACCAGGTGCCCCTGATGCAGGAGGTGTGTGGTCCGGCTGAGTGGAGGACAGTTGCATCAACAAGTCGGCGTTCTTGATGAACTTGACGAGATCTTCGAGGTCTGTTTCGATATTGGCGGTGCGCATACGGCTGATAATCTCGAGGGATTCGGCATCGGAGCGCATGGACAGCAGCCGGAAGAGTTCTTCAAAGAGGGCAAGGCGTCGCTGCAGCCCCTCATGCCTGGTCTTGAGGGCGGCAAAGCGGGTGACGTCTGGGCCGGCATCGTACTCGCACCTGGTACGACCCATGCCGGCGCACAAGGAGCACACGGGACGCATACCATCGCATTTCGATTTCCTTCGACGACACGATGTGCAAGCGATCTTGGTCTGAGGGCGGCGTCTAGGTGCACTGGGCGTGGTACCGCTGGCGGATTGCGGGGTCGACTCCCGCTCCGATGAGGCGCTGCTGGCTGCTGTTGGGCCTGCCGGCAGAATCTCTCGCTGGGGTTTCATCGTGACCTTGAGCACAGGAAGGCCACGGGCGGGCCTGGTGGGCGACCAGGTTCGCCGGGGACTGGTGATAGGAGGCGCAGACGTGCAATAGTAGCCGTGACGGCGTGATCTCTGGCAGGAATTGGAATGGGCGCGCGGGTGGGCGAAGCCACAGAGAGAGGGAGAGAGGGAGAGAGGGAGTGAGAGAGAGAGTGAGAGAGAGAGAGAGAGGGCAGAACCAGAGCCGGAGCCAGAGCCAGAGCGGGCCCCAACTGCAAGAGTAGATCCGCCCGCCGCTTCGCTTCGAATGTCTCGATTTTTCCGGGATAGAGCGCGTCATACTGCCGACCCGCCGGCCATTCTGAAGATTGAGGTCTAAGGGTCCGGAGTTGATGTGTTGTGTGCCGTGCTGGCTTTTTGTCGATTTCGGGTCTTCGAAAACGTTGAATGCTCCTTGTCGCCAGTGGAATTGCCTGCAGTCAGTGAGGTAAGGGTATGACGAAATGGTCAAGGCGGCGGCGGCGGTTCTTGCCAACTCCAGTGTCCAGGGGTGGTGGTCGCTGGGGACAAGAAGGAGGGAAAGAGAACAAAATAACAGAGGTGCCGGCTGGCTGGCGGTGCAGGCGCTGTTGTTGCTCGTGCTAGTGCTATCTGGGACCCTCCCCCTTCTGACTGTTCCAAGGCTGACAATGCTCTCGCACCGGGACCTCCCGAGGAAAATTGAGGAATCTAGAAAAGCAGTAATAAAAACGAGCACGAGACGAGGAAATGGGAAAATAAAAACAAAAGAATAAAGGTTACTGGATGCGACGTTAGCTTTAGCCTTGTAAAGCTGTCTAAACTTCCATGGATCCGTCTGGCCAAGACCTAGACCAGGCCATCAGCCGGGACGACCAGTTGTGCGATCTGTTCACCCACTGCAGGGCAAGGGTATCCAGACACCACTATGCTTATCGAAAGTTTGCCGGCACATCGGACCCCAGCTGTCGGTTCCTGTCAGCAGCCCTAGAACTGGACGCTCGAGACCGTCTGTCGTGTTCCCTCGTGGCTGCTGAAACCTTCCCAAGTGCATGCGCGGGGTGGCAAAGTAGAGCGCACTCCTTCGCTCCGGAGGCCAGGGTTTGACGAGGAAGGGCACGATAAAAGGCAACAAAGCAGAAACCGGGCGCATGGGAGTGGCGACGATTGCAATGGCGATGAAGAACAATCGACAGCGATAAAAATGATGACATGACATCATTTGGCACGGCCGTCGAGAGCCGACGGTGAAATGAATGCAGCGTACTTCGTCTGCTTTGCTGAAGCATGCATGTGTGGGTGCGCTATGGCCAGGCGGGTCCGTGGCAGTTGGTTGGTCGGAGATGTATCCGTGAGGGACCAGTCAACCACCAGCTTGACATATAATATTTGACCGTGACTGTCCTCCCGTACTCGGCACCATCTTCGAGTGGCCATCGAAAGAACCAAACCTAGTTTCACAATTATGATCAGCAAATGGAATCGAAGAGGAGTCGATCGATATTCGAAGGGAGATTGGCCGCAGCGAAGACGTCCTTTAACAGAGCTGGTAGCGAGAGGGCACCCAAAGGCCAAGGGGGAGAAGAACGAAAAGAAGGAAGTAGCTAAGAAACGAGGTGAAGAAGAAAAAAAAGAAAGGAAAAAAGAGAAAAGGGGGAGGTGGGAGGTTCCTTGGCCCTGCTTACAATCGGTCTCCGACGGCGTAACTCTTCCATCTCTCAGCAAGTGCCATCCGCATCAGCACATGCCTTTCGCAGAGCCAACATGCCCCGGATCCGAAACTGTAGCCTCCTTTGCGCTTTATTCAATGCCCCGAACGCCTGGCTCAACACGTTAAAAATCACAGTCGTATCGTTGTAGTATGTACGTGTGCCGCGCACGCCTAATAGCGTAGTATATAACTCGGAGCCGCCATCCTTCTCTTTCCCGTGTTGAGGTTCAAGGCGACGGGCGCGGCATCGTAGACACGCTGGGTCCGGCATTGCTGATGGTGCTGGCTGTCCTGGAAATATATTCCTGAATCATATCGCAATCGCAGCTGCCATGCTGGAGGATCTGGTTCTTCAGAGAAACCACCTCGTTTTTGAGCACCGTTACCCAAGCGTCAAGGTACATGCGCTCTTGTGTCACTTGCTTTTCCCTGGTGGCCAAGTCAATCTCGTACAGCTTGGTCTTCTCGCGACAACGCTTAGCAGCCGCTCGATTCTTGACGCGGTACGACTTCTTTTCGCCTGGCACTGCTGGTACCGACGACGTATCTCTGTCTTCACCCTCTTTGTCGTCCCCTGCCCTTGCTCCACTATCTTCGTACGACATTGAGCTGTCGAGAGGGGATTCGCTAGCGGCGCCAGCTCTAATCCGCATCTTCTCTGGACGGTTTCGGGCCATCGACGCAAGACGCGGGCGTGCTGGTTTTCTGGCAGGTGTCGTTGCCTTTTTCTTCTTTGAAGTAGCTCTTTGCTCTAGCTTCGGCCCCGATCGGTTGTGACCCTCGGAAGGGGGGGTTTGCTGGGACGGGGCCCCGGCGAGAGAGCTACAGGTAGAATCTGGCCATTGAAGCGGTGGGCTGAGGATAGTAGACTGCGGCGGCTGAAGATGCTTCCGTTGTTGCTGGTTCGAGGACCAGTCTTCCGGCTGCGGTGACCAGCTGACAGGTGGACAATGCGATGTTAGTCCAGTGGCCTCGAAGAACCCATGGTTCTGTCGCTCGGTCTCGGCCTCCCATTGAACGGAGCTCATTGATCCCGCCGAGTTTCCCGGGAAGAAGTCTGGCTCAACGGGTTGGTAGTTCCACCCAGGCCACTGATGACAGAGCTGATTCACGTTGGGGTGCGACAAGAAGGACGTCTGCTCCGGCGGTGTGGCAAAGAGAGGCAAAGCCCTGTACTGTGTCTCGGCCATCGGAACTGGGTCGGGATAGCCTGGCTGAGCCATTTGATTCTTCTAAGACGGATGTCAGCTGGACTTGTGTTCTCGAGGATGACCACGGTCGTGAGTGAGGGACTTGTATAGGGTTGGGGTGGATACCTTCAGAACCGGCCGCCCTGGTGGTAGGAGCAAAGTCTAGAGCTGACTGCTAAGGAAAGGGGGGCGGACGTGAGGATGAGATGACAAACACCTTGTGTCGAGAGACGAGAGTCGGGTTCAATTGCTGACCCGCGGGTATAAGTTCCCTTTTTGAAGGAACATGGTGTTGTAAACGGTGTGTTGCGTTGTGGTACTCCCCGGTACTTTATACTTTCACCTGCTGGGTGATGGAGCTCGCACTGCCTGTTCCGATAAGTTACCATCCGTGTCGCCAAGAGAGCGTTGAGGATGTTGTGCCCACAAGACTAGACTTACCGTGTATTGAGCTGCTGTGTTTTCTGTAATTTCGCTTTAGATGCTACACGCCCTTAGGCTTGAGTTATATTCCAGCAAAGGTATTGGTATGGTGTATCTTTTACGTTGTTGGGTGCCGGGCGTAAGTGATCCTGCACTGTGCTTTTTTGCGTGTGTGTTAGAGAGGTATTAATTACTGTGTACCTGTCAGACGCTGAAAGTGACCACCTGGAATACGTACCTCAATGCGGCTACTCCCGCTGTTGGAAAGACGACACATACAACAGAGGAACCTGGTGTCGAGTATCGATGACGAAGACTGAGGGGCGAGGGCATGTTTGACTGGGCCCTGGTGGTTATCAAGAAAGATTGTGGACATGCGAGATGGGGCGCTATCTTCTTGGAGGAACGAAGCAGGAAAAGGACGGATGGGGATGGCTAGCCACCCAGGGCGTGGTCACCAACCGCATGGGGATGACCTCGTCAGATGGTCGCAGGGTTTAGGTACCAATCGCAACTGTACCTGACGTAGGTGTTTGGAGCAGTAGGAGAAGACGAAAGATTGAATATGAAGAAGACCGAGAAAAGACTGGGTGTCGACTAGTGTACCTACCTATGCTGTTCGCCGATAAGCTTGTTGGGGTTCAGAGGCGCGTGTTGATCAATCGGCCAGTGGCTAATGTGTGGTGCGTCGGAACAGATTCCGGGGGTTATTGGCACATGTGATTGGCCAGGGACATGACTCACCTCTGCACCAACATCAACCCCTTCCATGTTTCTACCTACTGTACAGTCGCCCCCTCTTAGCTGACCTGCTTCTGCTCTGTCTTACAGGCACAGGACAAAATATCTTTCTTTACTCTTATTTCCTATTCATTTCTCTGCCCCATGACTAAAGTTGCAGCCACGGGTGAGGATAGGCTTGCCCTCCTTACCTACGTCGGACATGGATGAACATGCATGGCTTGCCCCGAGCATGTAGTGTACATTATCTACCTACCTGGGTGGGTAGGTAGGTATTCAACATTGCATCCATCAAGAGGGGGAGGGGATGGCCTTCCTATTATGGCGAACGCATGCAGTAGGGCAGGTTGGGGGGGGTTATCCATCTGAAAGCATGTACAAGAAGGTAAGTAGCTTGCGCCTACCGCAGACCTACCTGTCGTCCAAGTACTGTCTGTAGTCTGTACTGGTATACCCAGTTTCTCTCTGAAGCAATAGTGGGTATAGCAGCCAGCGTTTACTGTGCCCTTCGCCTGCGTGACAACGTCGTTGCCGTAATGGACCATGTGTACGATCCCCTGCCACGGGGCTTGCTCCTCGACCGTTCGTTGGATGCTTGCCATACCGAGATAGAAGATTCGTATCACCTTACCTGGGTCATCCTAGAGCAGATGGGGCACCCACGCATACCGGACCCTCACTCTCCCTTTACCCTTACAGGTACTGTACAGATTCCGCATGCATATCATTACCTGCAGAGTTGGGAGTGACCACCGGTGCTGTCTGTATGGACCATTCATTCATCATCGTCTAGATTACCCTCCTTGTGGAGAGGTGTGATACAATGTAAATGCACTGACCATAACCTTTTCCCTCTCGGAATGTGACCTTGGTCTTGCCCGTGCATCTTGGCCATGTAACCGTACATAGTAATTACTCCGTAGAGCACGGTCTGACGACCCCATGGGATAAAACAAAGCCGGCGGGCCCCCGCCCCTCTCACTTTTCTGTCTCAATAGGTATACCTAGTCCTTCCCTACGACAATTTCCTCTTTCAAGCAGCTCGAAGCACTCCAGAGTCCGCAGTGACCGGAGATGATGCCACACAAACGACCGATCTGCCGACCCCATGTGCATTACTCCTCCCATACGGTATGTCATTATAGCGCTGCTGTGTATCTTGGCACCATTCATCGCTTGACTTTGCCATGCTGGCAGCTGGAAAAGACCAACCACGTCGTTCCCTGATGTGAACCCCCACCGCTGATCACGCCGGATACTGTGGTATCAGAGCCTCTCGGAAATCTATCCATAGAGCCGGCCCCATGCATACCTTACTTTACTTGCATTTGGGCACACACGCTAAGAAGGCCCAGCTTGCCCCAACACATGCGGAGCTCTCTCGCGGGGCGACTGCACACTGAAATGCACAATGTCAGGCCAGAAACCAAGCATGCCAACGCAACTTCAGCGCTGGTTCGATCATGGGCCTCGGGTGACTGTGAAAAAGGAATACTGGTTAGTGCCGGAATTTACGTTCGGGACACCTGGAGGAGGTACTTTGTACAAGGTCACTGCGCTTCCTACTCGCAAGGATTGGCCTCACCAAATCAGAAGCCGTCATCGACATCGGGGTAAACCCCGGTGCCCCACCGATCCCTGAACCAAGAGGAACAGAAATCCGAAGGGGAATACGTGGCGACTGCCAGGACTGCGTGGACTGGTCTTCATATACTGCCATTGTGTTTGAGCACGACATATGGTAATTGGGGATTCGACGCGCCTCTAAAGGATCGTCTGAACAGCTCCCTCCCTCCTCTTCTCTGCCTGGAGTGGCCTTTTGACCAGGGAGGTTTCACGACCACGATCTTAGCTCGGTGCTATTCCCGACTTCATATTCGCGATGATCTGACATGTAGCTGCGTGGCAAGGGGAAGATGACATAACTGTGTGTTCCATTGCGAGCAGTCCGATAGTAGCCCAACTCCTGTTCCCAGGCGCGGGGGCTCCAGGATACCACAGGGATTGGATGACGGTGGCACAATGCATTGCCAAACATAATCTCGAAGAAAATTCGCCAGGGGCCCAATGCGACGAACGGATAAATCCGTGACTTGTGAAGTAGAGAGCGGGTTTCAAAGGATCGCAAAAACAGAGCAGCGTGTATGGGGCGGACACCCGTAGCTACATACCTACATCTGATTACAGTGTTTCGTCTTCTCCCTCTCTACCCTCTCCACTTCTTTCCGCTATCTTGACTGGTGATGAGCTCATCCGCCTATACCCCAGACTCCCAGGTTTCTTCCTCGCAGAGAAGGGCTCCAGCGGGTAGGTAACTATAGACACCTCGAAAAGCCTACCGCCCTCAGCCACCGGCTGGAACCATGCTCAATCATCCAATGACCTAATGATGCCAACACCGGTGTGTCCCGCTATTTTACCACCGGCAACTTAGCTCCGCCAACGGCCAATATTCTTCCAGACCCCACGCTTCATGAACCGTCAGAGTGACACTTGTGAAGGCGAGCCTCTGATGTTCGCACCGTGGCTCGTGCCATTCATCGTCCTCGGCGACGGGAGGCAGTGGGGGTGGGTTCCTCTGTTTTGTAGCACTCTTCCCTCACTTAGGTACTTATTTCTCTCATCATCTCATCCCGCACTGCTCCTCCTCTACTCACTGTCTAGGGCCTGAGGCTTCCCGCTTATGTTGGCTATTAGACCTTCATGCGTGCTGAAGCCTTCTGAGAGCTGGCATGAATTGATCTTTCCCACTTCTCTTTCCCTGATCGAGAAACTTTCCTATGCCAACGTTGTCCAAGGACAGTAACTCATCCTGTCTACAGTTCACCCAGCCTTTCCCCCCAAGGAGACACAATATCGTGTACGACCACTTCCAACGAGCGAACCTGAGTAATGGAAACCACAGCGAGGTTGAGGCCACTGTTGCCGCTCAGCGCCAGCAGTCCGCCGGCGGCCCCGAGCATTACATCGGCACCTAAGAGAAAGAGGCCGAATGTTGCAGCAGCCTGCAATGGCATGCTTCTCCTACCCAACCTTTGAAATTTTATGTCTCTAATACCTTATCTAGGCTGCCGGAAGAAGAAGATCAAGGTGAACAGGCAACCCTTTTCCAGTCCAATTGTGCTACCTTTGTCGCACACATAGCCGAGAAAAGACCAACTCAAGCTGAAAATGTCTTCTGACAGTGTGATGGCGTCCGGCCGTGTTGCTACGCCTGCAAGGCATCGAATGCACCCTGTGTCTACCCCGTCCCTGAGGGTCTATCACAGAGGCAGGCCCAAAAACAGAGGCTTACCCACGTGTCTATGGCACAAGAGAAAAGCCGGCGGGTCCTGGAACTACTCCGAGCGAGTCGAGATGGAGCCTCTCAAGATATCCTAAAGCGATTGCAGCACTCTGAGCACCTTGAGGATGCGATCCAATCCATAGCTGACGCTAGTCTCTTGCTTCCAGTGAATTATAGCAGGAGGGGTAAGCACTTGCATAGTCTTTGGGTGTATGGAATATTTGTGATAGCTTGGTCGTTAACACAACACTCACAGGAGACCCGGAAGATATCTCTTATCAACCAAAAGACTCGATTCACGAAACGACACCGCTTCATCTGACGGCAAGGTACATTACAGCCCATGGCACAGATCCTGACACAAGTCGCTGACCCCTTACCGAAGAAGTTCCAACAGACCAGGAGAAGGCTTGCCGGCTAGTACTTCTGATTCCGAATCTGTCCTGCTCGTCTCGCGCTGGACAACTGTTTCTCAAGATAACAAGTTTTTGACCCATCTTATCGATCTCTTTTGGATTTGGGACGGCACATTGACTCATCTTATTGATCAAGAGCTTTTCATCGGCGATTTGAGCGCCGCCGAGCCAGATTTCTCCGTGGGTCAAAATCGGAGGTTCTGCTCACCCTTACTCGTTAACGCCGTTCTCGCCGTGGCTTCTGTGTGTACTTTCGACCATCTTTTACTTGCCTCCTACTTCTTCGGTGGGTCCTTGATGCTAATGTTTGTGGCCGATGCCTGCAGCTACACGCGACGAGGAAACACCCCGAGTCATATTCAGGAAACATAGTGGCACTCGGCCACGGATTCGCCAGCCATGCGTTCAAGCTACTCGAGTCGGAAAAGACTGAGAGTTCGTTGACCCTGCTGCAGGGCGTTGCCGTTCTCTGGCTCTTCGCCAGCAACGAAGGCTCTCAGGCGTCCCGCGCGCAGTGCGCGAGCCTCAGGGACTTACTACAACACACCTGGCTGACACTCAGTCTCGAGACCGGCGGCTTCATCCAATCCGGCGTTTCCGGAAAGGACGAAGCGCACGGCGTTAGGATCCGGCAGGCCATTTCTCATGTCACATGGGGGTTTTACTGTTTCTTTACGTATGCCCTCACGTAGATACCCTTGGTTGCCTGGTAGTCGGAACTCTGCGGCTGACAAGAGTCGTTTCTCTCCACAGAAAAATGTCCTTGCTATCCTCTCCAGACATGCTGGTCTCAAGGCCGCTCATCATGAAGAGGTTTGAAGACCCGAAGGCCCAGCCCGGCTCGCCAAACTCGGTCTCGTCCGCCGGTGGGGACAGCATTTCCAACCAGGAATCGTACCAACTACTGGTGTTCAGCGCAAAGTGCTCTCTCTGCGAAATCGCCAATCACTTCACGTCGGGCTTCTTGAAAGGCGGTCAGATATCGCTCCTAGATAGCGGGCATTGCGCTGCACTCTACAACAAGCTACTTTGTTGGAAGCTGACACTTCCAAATGAACTCGTGATGAGAAACAGCGTTTCTCCATCTGTCTTACTGCTCCAGTAAGTCGCAGTTTTTGTTTTGGTTCTCCGGATACCAGACAGGAATCTCCGACAGAGACCGTCAGCTGACATCCTTTTTACCCGAACTAGAGCAACGTATGATTTCCTCGCCCTGAAGCTCCTCTTCACCTACACGAGCCACGCCGGCACCGACCCCTTTGACGGCCGCAACGCCGCCTCCCTCCAGGTCCTCCATGCGAGCTCCATGGCGACGGACTTGTGGATCTACCGCGGCATATACACCATTAAACACGAATACTGGGCGGCCGAGTACTGCTCCTTCGTCGCCCATGCCCTCCTCCCCCGCCTCAAGACCGACACCTCAAACCCCGCAATCCAAGACACCATTGGCCGTGTGTGCTGTGTGCTCGACGAGATGGGAAGCGCAGGGGTCTCTGGCCGCGCGCAGGAGCTGCTGGCTGGCGTCGAGGAGAGGGCGAGGGCCCTGAAGATGCGAGTGTCGTCGTACGGACAAAGATCGGCAGCGCACGAGGGCGCCGCTCCTATGGTTCTCGTGCGCGGGGCGCGCGTCTTTGACGGCGCCAAGGGCGGTATGCTGAGTCCCAATGACGGCACGTACGCGGTCGGCTTCGGGAAGACCATTAAGCACGTACGGCCGGAAGGTCCCGGCGGAGAACAAGGAGGAGGAAGGGGAGGAGGGACGACAGATGATGATGTGTTCATGTGTCGGTCAACCCCGTGATGCGCGGCGATTGTGCTTTCTTTTATTGTTTTTTGTCTCTTTTTTCTGTCTATGGCTACAGGAAGGCTGTCGGTTGATGGGATTGTCTGGGGGCTCGTCCTGGCCATGTAGGCTTTTTTGCATCATACTTCCAACTTATCACATCGTTCAAGAGGACCACAGTGTGATGATACAAGGGACATCAAAACGAAGTCTCCCAATATAAACCTCCGCTGATATGCCAGGTCTTGGCCCAATTCTTTCCATTCCTTGCGCATGAGCATCGGCTACGCCGCCTACCTCATGCCGCAATGTTACTCGGGCTGACCTCTTCCCCTTGTATCCAGACCCTCTTGATGTTGCGCGTCACATTGATGTCATCCAGCGGGTTCCCCTCGACGAGGACTAGGTCGGCCCGGAGGCCGCCCCGGACGATGCCCCGGTTGCTGAGCCGAAACGCCTTGGCGGCCACGCAGGTCGCCGAGCGCAGCACGTCGAGCCGGGACATGCCGGCGTCGACGAGTAGGCGCAGCTCCTCGTGAAGGCTCTCTCCGAACGGGACCTGAGCCCCCGGGACTAGGTTCGCCGTCGTGCCGGCGCAGATGACGACGCCGGTATTGTGCAGCGTGCGCACGGTGGCCGTCGCGTTGCTGTAGTCGTTGCCTGCCGCGGCGCCGGGATCGGCGTGCTGTCTTGGGCCCGCGTCGGCCGAGCTGTCGTCGTAGTATCTGACCGCGCTGCCGTGGCCGCCAGGGTCAGAGGGTACACCAGACGGTCGACCCCTGGCGCCGGTGTCGGTGGTGGTCGCGGTCGACTCATCGAACCTCCCGGACGGCGAGCGCCTCCGCATCATGGCGAGCGTCGGTACGAAGACCTTGCCCTGGGCGGCCATTTCGCGCGCCATGGCGGGGTCCAATGCCGCGTCGAGGGGCGCGTGAGCGAAGATGTCGAAGCCGGCGCGCATGCCGCGTTCATAGCTTGCCTTACCGACGGTGCGGGCGATGGTGAGCTTGCCATAGGCGTGGGCGGCATCGACAATGGTCTTGAGAACCTCGTCAGTAAGCGAGTGGAGGTCGACGATGACTTTGATGAAGTCTGTTCGATCCGGGCCGCTCGATTTCTCCGAGACGAACTTGACGGCATCTTCGCGCGTGCGGATGACGAGCTGGTCAGGGCTGTGGTACAGCTGCGATTGGTAGTCCGCGGCGGGCGCGGCCTCGGTGCCAGAGGCGAGGAAAGTGGACAGACCCGTCTTGCCGGCAGCATAGACTCGCAGAGCCTGGCATTGTTGGGTATTGCTGCTCAGGTCCACGACGGTAGTGACTCCGTGGCTTGCAAAGATACCAAGAGCGGCATTCGCACCCTTTATGTTGACGCAAACGTCAATAAAACCAGGTAACAACGAGCAGCCTTGCCCGTCAACAACGATATCAGACACCTCGGCCTCGGAGCCATCGGCCACGGTGTCCTGGATGTTGCCGGCGGACCGAGTGAATACGACATTGCCAGCGTCACGGATCACCTCGCTATCGAAGACGCGAACATTCTTGATGAATATCTTCGTCATAGCTCCTAGTGCCTCGATCTCGATGATCGTGTACGTGTGACGTGCTGCTAGTGTTATAACGGTAATCCAGAGAGGGTGTGCCTTAGCCTGTGGGATTTGAGTGCAGAAGTAGTTGTCCTTGGTGGTTGGGGCAAACAGACAGGTGTACAATAGACAAACGATTCGATCCGCGGTCTTGATATTGCAAACCAGGGTAGTCAAACACAGAGACCCGTTGACAATACGTTTACAAAGTGCCACTCCGCTACTATGCGAACACATGCGGTACCTACGAGCCACCCACGATATAGCGGAAATATCTTATTAAAGCAGTGTAATGGAGTCAGATGGTTCGCCGACGGCATTTTTCCAAAATGGCTGATGAGATCACGACCGTATGTTAGCCTGGCCGGGGGGTTGCTAGAGCCTATGATGTGTTCGGAAAGAACTCCGGACACGTTGGACCAATTACGAGTCGGAACGCTGTTTAAGCTCAGCAGGTTTCCCTCCAACAATGGTCCTCGAAATAACCGGATTGATTGGCCTTCGACGTCAGACGCCGGCCGTGTTGGCTATGCTGGTTCCAAGGAGAAGTTGATAAGAAGCCTCGTGAGCCAATTGAAAGATGGGGTAATTCAGAATCCATTCCTGCACGGCTAGTAATACGGCGCCCATAACACAACCGTCACCGCGCCTTTCATGCCTGTCATATATCATAAGGCACTGACTGCATTGTGTGACTGGATTGATGTAGTTATGCCAAGTCCCGTACTTACACCAGAAGCCCAAAGTGTCAACATACACCAAGCCCTCGAGTTGCCAGCAGGGATTTCTTTGCGCGGAAGGCCCGATCTCTAGAAGCTCTAGGAAACAGCAGCAGCTACCTGTAAGACTTACAACAGGTAAACACCAGTGCTTTTCTTGGATAGGAAAGTGAAGACTCGCCTTTAGTCGTCGTCCTCGTCACTTTCGTTAAGTATACATCCTCTTCTATGCTATTTTCACGCCTGGAGTGACGCTGTCTACATATGTAAATATATAGCATCGACCTGGGATTGTCATCCTTTGAGTCAAAGAGCTACTAGCCAGAGCGTAAGTGGCGCCATTCTGCATATACTTCTTCAGACAGTACAGTACACATAGTTCAGTAACAATAATCACATAATGATCGTGCAAGGCAGTAGCTGGTCGGCAAGAGAACGGCCGTGGCTCGCCTTGCAGGCCATGTGTGGCGCGTGCCTGGAATGGGCGGAACGGTCTATTGCTGAGGTCTGGCACACCACCTAACCTCTTTACAGATCGCTTTGCTCCTCTCCCCTTTCCTCTCAAAACTAGACCAGCTTCTGTCAGAACCAAGTTACAGGAGAGACTATATGACTGTTAAGCAACCAGGGCGAAGGGTAATCAGCCATACCTTTCTTTACTACTCCCCGTAACATTGATCCTCCGGCTTTAGACTAGTCTCTGTGTCGCTTAACCCGCAAGTCGCCAATCAGGATGCTCTTGGTATCTCATTTCCAATTGTAACGCCACGACTGGAACGCCAGAAGGCAAGACTTTCATCCAGCAGGCTAAGTCAGGTTAGAAAAGCTTACCGGCAAACACCGCAGTCCTAGAGATGCAAAAGACGCGGCCACTAGCCAGGCGGACACAGTCTCAATACTCGCCCAGTTTCGTGTGCTCCGCAAAGCTGCGGGGAAGCTTCGTTGTGCAAGATATGACTGAGCTGTGAGCAGTTGAGTCTCGCTGCCAGGCCGTCTCAGGCTGTGCTATCGGCACAATGAGGGTGATACTAATGGGTGAATGCAATTGACCCGGAATCAAATATCGTCCTCGTCAGCGTCTTCAATCATAACCTTCTTGGGCCCAGCGGCTTCGGCTTTGTCTGTCAGGGCCGGTGCCTTCAAGTAACCCTCTTGTTCAAGCCTGTCCGCTTCCTCGGGTTCCATCAAACCGCCTTGGCTCTTGCCTTTATCCAACTTCAGTTTGACGGCGGTAGGCACGAATGCAGATACTGCCTCTTTCGCTAGGTTTCGAACCATGGGTTTGGCCTCGTAAACAGTCTTCGGCTCTGGCGCTGCGGGCTTTTCTTCCTTCTTGTCCGATTTGTGGGTTTCGGCCTGCTCAGCTTGCCAGCGCGCTCGCCTCTTGGCGTACCATTTATCCATCATTTCCTTTGGAATCGGCGGTGGGGTATCCCGCGGCATGGGAATGCTCCTGACATCATCAGGGACGTCCTCGTCGCTTGTCAATTCGTTGTCGTCCCTTCTCCGTTTTCCAAGGACTCCCCTTGAGGAGTCACCTCCTCGGTTGAAGCCTCCATGACCAAATGAAGGGGCTTTGTCGCCTAGCGCTTCGCGGGCCTTGTTTACTGCACGCAGCTCCTTCTCGAGACCTTCCAGGACTTGTTCTTCATGGCGAGAAAGCTTGCCACCTCCCGTTGCAATTGCCTTGAGGTCGTCTATCTGCTTCTGGATTCGTTCGGGATTGCGACGGGCAAGCTTTTCATTGCGACGGGATTGGACTTCTGCCTTGCCTGCATGGTTGATGCGCATCAGTAAAAAAAACGTCACCAATAAGGGCGAGTATGATTCTGGGGTTTGGTTGTACCTTTCTTGATCGCTTTGGCTTTGTCAGCCTTGCGCTGGGCTTGCACAGGATTGAAATTGCGTTCCTTCGGCATCTTGGGATGTCGAGCTGGTGCGGGATGATTTGGCACAGGTCGCCGTTAAAGTCGATGTCAGAGAAAAGAAGCTTTGGCCATCAGAAGAAGCCCGATCGTTCGCTCCGACGACTGATTGATTTGGCATTATCGCCCTGTCTTATCTTGTCACGTGATGATTTATCTTGAGCAGGGAACCTAACGGTTGCCCCTGCGACATTGTTGACTTCATGCCCCGCATTGCCCAATAACACTGCCCTTTGTTCCCTGTCTCCCCCCCAAAAACGTGAGTGTCCACCCGGACAGCGATCGACTGTGCATGGTTCTATCAGCCTTCAGGTCCCATAGATCTTGGGCTGTTTGTCTCCATCCATCCCACCCCCTGGATTCCAGCCCAAGTCAACCCCACGTCGGAGAAGACAACAACATAATAAGCCACGCTGGTTATCCTCTATCATAAACACGCAACTTTATTCGTACCCAGCAGCAATTTCAATCCTTTATACTTCTTCACTTCAGCCCAATAACCAACTGACTCATTGCTTGTTTTGTCTTCGGCTTCGTCGCCCCTCTTCACTTCCCCTCCCTCAATCCACCGCGGCCCCTGTTTGACAACGTCACAACGATGTCGGGCTTCATGTCCAACCTATTTCCTGGGGGGACAAGAGATCCCCATATCTCTTCACGACCAGAAACACCCACAAGAAACAGCTTCATCAACCCATCCAACACGCCCCAGGGCAGCCCCAGCAAGAGAACAATCCCTCCTGGGGCCCATGAACTGCCCGATGCACTTGACAATGCGCTCAAGCTGAGCACTCCTGTACTCGAACGGCCCAGACTCGACCGCCCCTTGAGCGTGATCACTACCCCGCAGTCTTCCGGAAGGGGCAACGAAAACAGCCCGAACATGGACGAAAGCGTGTTGCACAAGGGAACGACCTCCACCGGCAGTCCATTGAAGAGGTCTCATGGACAGGAAAGCACCACTTCCATCCCGCGCTTGGGAGCAACCGACTCCCCTTACCAGCAAAGCCATGCCGCTATCTCTCGCCATGAGCTGTACCAACCCAGAGAGAAGGCTGCGACTCCCAGAAATAAGTTCAATACACAGAGAGCTCTTACCCCAGAAGAGTTGGAAATCCTTCAGCGTCCCAATGTTCGAAGACTAGTCAACGTGACGCAGCTTTGTATGTTGTGTCCCTTGAAGCCTGCTGCTATCCAACTAACGGAAAACAGACTTTCTCGACTACTACTTCGACCTCCTCACCTATGTTGGCTCCAGACAGAACCGTTTGACTGCCTTCCAGTCGGAAATTCCGCCCCCGCCCGAGACTGACGAAGCGACATACAATCAAATGTGGCAGAAGTACAAGGGACGGGAGCGCGCCAACTTGAGAAAGAGACGTGTCAGACTTCGTCAGGGTGATTTCCAGATCTTGACGCAGGTTGGACAAGGGGGCTACGGCCAGGTCTTCCTCGCCCAGAAGAAAGACACTCGCGAGGTTTGTGCTCTGAAGGTGATGAGCAAGAAACTGCTCTTCAAGCTCGACGAAGTCCGCCATGTTTTGACAGAGCGCGACATCCTTACCACCGCCAAGAGTGACTGGTTGGTCCGGCTGCTTTACTCTTTTCAGGACGACAAGAGTATCTATCTTGCCATGGAGTATGTGCCGGGTGGAGACTTCCGCACCCTGCTGAATAACACCGGTGTTCTGAGCAACCGCCATGCGCGTTTCTACATCGCCGAAATGTTTTGCTCTGTTGATGCGCTCCACCAGCTCGGCTACATCCACAGAGACTTGAAGCCGGAGAACTTCCTTGTTGACTCTACTGGGCACGTCAAGCTCACTGACTTTGGATTGGCAGCAGGCATGCTCGCTCCAGCCAAGATCGAGTCCATGCGAGTCCGTCTCGAGAAGGCTTCCGAGACATCGGTGCCGTTTGGAAAACCCATGGATAAGCGAACTGTGGCGGAGCGACGTGAAGGCTACCAAACGATGCGAGCGAAGGACATGAACTACGCCAAGTCTATCGTTGGCTCTCCTGACTACATGGCGCCCGAGGTTCTTCGGGGGGACGAGTACGACTACACTGTGGACTACTGGAGTTTGGGTTGCATGCTATTCGAGGCACTAACGGGATTTCCTCCGTTCGCCGGTTCCACCCCCGATGAGACTTGGCGGAACTTGAAGCATTGGAAAGAGGTTCTCAAGCGGCCTGTCTGGGAGGACCCCAACTACTTCCTCAGCAACCGCACATGGAACTTCATCACGACGTAAGTGCACCTGTTCCAAGGCTTGTGTACAACGCCTCCTAACTCCGGTTCTTAGCTGCATCAACTCCCGGTCGAAGCGCTTTTCGAACATCAAGGAGATTCTCGAACACCACTACTTCGCCGAGGTTGATTGGGACACCCTGCGGAGCACCAAGGCTCCATTTGTGCCCGAGCTCGACTCAGAGACTGACGCAGGATACTTTGATGACTTCTCTAACGAGGCCGATATGGCCAAATACAAGGAGGTGCACGATAAACAACAGGCGTTGGAAACCATGGCGGATCGCGATGACGAGATGGGCAAGAGTCTCTTTGTCGGCTTCACATTCCGCCACCGCAAAACCACAGACGATGCCAGTCCGCGCAAGCCGATACCGTTCAAGGAGGAAGAAGATACCTTCGGCACGATGTTGTAGAGCAAGCCTGTGTGGCGGAGAACGGAATGGCAGTGGTTTCGTCAGCGGGGCTACCGCTGAGCTTGGAGTCGATGTCGTCAGCGGAGCTACCGCTGGGCTTGGAGTCGACAGATTCCATTGATGATGATGAGATAGACGTCATGGGGACGAGGCAGTGTCTGCAGGGGATGGGAGAATACTTGTGTATGAGTTTGGGACTGGACCACGCTGCAGCAACAGTATGTTTTGAGACGAGATTTCGGACTTTATTTTTACATTGGAGTTTGCGACAGGATAGGACCAGGATGAAAAGCCTGCTGCATTGCATCAAGCAAGTAGGGTCCTTCTACCGGTTGGGATTGATTCGAGGGTATAGGACGGTATTAGACAGCTAATCATCCGACACACGTGGAACCAAAGATGATAGACACACACAGAGCAGAGACCCAATCTTTTCTTCTTTCTAAACATGTGAGCGCTGACAGCCAACTGCCGCGTCATCCGTTGAGGCTGACCCAAAACCCCGTGAGAGTACCTACCTTAGTTTACGCCGACATGAGCAGCCTCGACCCATCGGAATGCCGGCACCTAGTCCATCATCTTTTGCCTTTCATTATGGCGGCTCGTCAGATGGTGGACGAGGGCTTGATCAGCCCGAGCCCAGCAGCAGCATAAGCACATATTCTGAAACAAATCGAATAAGGCTCTATCCGGTCCAAGCCAGGTTCTCGGCGCCCAGACAGCGACCCTACTCACTGACAATGTTTCGCTCCGTTCTATTTGGCCCAGTCTGAAGGGGTCCCAATGGGCTGGTTGTGAGTTGCATTGTGCAGGGCGCATCAACGTCAGCATCAGCGCACTCACATGCGGATGAGTCGGTTCAGGGAAGAGGCTCCAGGAAAGGGCGGGTTTCTGAGGCCGCTGCCGTGACAAAAGCGAGATAAACCAAAGGTTAAGGGGGAATCCATCAGTCGAGTTACCCGGGGGACCGAGCCAGTGACGGGCGAAATAGTTGTTAGTGTTGATTGGCTTGGACAGCCTTTGATCGCCGGCCGACACTAGTAGTAGGGGGGGGCACCCGCTACGGCCGGTGTTCCCCAAACCTCATCCCGGATTTCCACTTGTCGTGTCACATCACTAACTGTCTTGTTTACGCGGCCCCGTTGGGCTAAGGTAAGTATACGGTGCCGATCAGCCACTCGATGCTGTCTGACTGCTGCAGGTGAAGAGGTGGACCACCTCTAAGCGGAGCTCTCGACCGAGCAGTACCGTGCGATTCTCTCTTCCTGCCACACAGCCCACGGGGACGCTATTCAGGGCTGCGCCCTGGCTTGGGTGTGAGGGGGGGGGAAGGACAGGACGGGCTGTACGATGCGCCGCCGTGCAGGAATCGGGAGCAGTCAGGCTGCGGGAGGGAGGGAGGAAGGGACGAGAGGCTTTCGAGGGTCGTACCGAACCAGCGGCCTGGCTATCCGATAGGATCTGCGGATGGTTCAAAGAGTCCTACGCGAGTGTCCGTGGCCCGGGGGTGGTTCCCTTTACCAAGGAGACGAAGGGGCCACCAAGACACCATGTCATTGCTTTTTGCCATGCGTCTTTTCGGGCCCGAAGCTCTGGCTCCCCACTCCAATCTGCGGGTGTAGGATTGCCGAAGACGTCAGTAGGCAGAGAGAGGCGTGTGTGTATGTGTGTGTTTGTCTGGTGCCAGAGGTGGCCATGTCGTTCGCAGAATATAAAGAGAAGCCATTCGAGCTCCGTATCATCTGTTGTTTGACCGCTGCTCGGATACACCAAATCGGACGCATCTCATCTTCGTCGCAAAAACACAATCGCTCGCAAGCCTCTTTTCATTCGTCTTACCAAAGACTTTTTACTATCGCACCCCAAAACACCAAACACAACAAAAAAAGAAACTCCATCAAAAATGAAGGCCACCATTGTCGCTGCTGCCCTCGCCCAGGGCGCCGCCGCTGTCGCCGCCCCCAACGGACCCGGCAACGGAAACTGGGGCCCTGGTAACGGTGCCGGCTTTGGTGGATTCGGATATGGTGGTGGATTCGGCGGTTTTGGCCCTGGCGGCTTCGGCAGAGGTGTTGCCCAGTGCGCTGTAAGTCCCATCTTTTACACTTTTTTTCCCATCATCGCAACAATCTGTCCCGTCTTGTTGCAAGCCCCCCGCGCCAAATCTTGATTTTTGAGTCAGACAGCTGACACCCACCCAACGAATAGAGCTCCTGCTTCTCCTCCCACTTCGCGACCGCCACCCCTACTCCCCAAGCTTTCTGCACCGACGCCCCGGTCCTGAACGACTGCGTTCGCTCTGCCTGCACCACCGACACGGCCGCCCTGGCGTCGTACACCTCCGTCTCCTCGTCCGTCTGCAACGCCTTCACCTCCTGCGCCAGCACGAGCACATTCACCTACAGCGGCGGCTGGTGGGGTGGTGCGACCAAGACGGATGCTGCTGTCACCATCACGGGATGCCCCGTTGATGGCTGGTGGGGCCCCGGCGGCGCGTGGGGCGGCATGGGTCCTGGCTGGGCCTACAAGACCGACACCGTCACCGTCACCCGCACCATCAACGGTGCTGCCGTCACGGGACCCGTCACCGTCGCCCAGGCCGTCTCAGGCAGCAGCACGCTGCTCACGACATTCACCGGCGCGTTCGCGGCCCAGGAGACGAGCGGCTCGTCTAGCTCCGGCTCGTCGAACGCCGCCGCTGGCATTGACTCCAACCGTGCTGTCAAGGTCGCTGGTGCTGCCCTTGGCGCGGTCGTCGCTGCCGTCGGCCTGATGTAAGGGGCCGAAACCCCACTGGAGCTGTCGATCGCTCTAAACTTTGAACCTGTATACCTTATCCCCCTTTCCTTTGTTTGTGTGCTCTTACAAACAGGATTTGCAAAAATGACTCGAGAGATGAGAAATAAGGGGCCAATGATACGGTGTCAGTTGTGGGGCAAACGTTTGTTTCTATTTCAACGTCATTCCTGGATGATCAGGAGTATTTGGAGGAAGCGGTGTTAATAAGGCTGGATACCTTGTGTGTAACGTTTTTGATGATGAGATGTCTGTGACGGGAGATGACCACAGTCTTTACTTATGAGCTAGTATAGTCACGACCGGGAGTAGTTAATAGAAATAATCGTTTCTTACACAGCTACAAGTGGTCATTAAATGTCGAGCAGATTGACCCAGAGGAAGGAACGCTTACGAAGTAAGATATATCAACACTTCACAGAGGCGTTTGGTCATGAACGGGTAATTTTGGGTTATGTAGTGTGCTTGTAACATAGCGTCACACGCCCAAGGCGCACGCAAACTTACACCACGAGGCGTTCCACTTGAACCAGCGGTCAAGTAAATGGAAATCGTCTCTACTCAACCCGGTCCAATCAGACATCCAAAAGTCAGACTCAATAGGGTGGGGTGTGGTCATTGGGAAGGGTGGAGAGCCATGGATGGCTACTCACTTACTTCGCGTTTGGTCTATCTGAGCTGAGCACCACCACTCACCAACCTCCATTAGAAACGCCGTCACGTGGCGCTTACAAAGTATATCAGCTGTATTTTCACTAGAGCCGCCGTTGCTGTGGGAATGGTAGTCAACAATCGCGCCCCACTTTCGCGTCCCGGGGACTCAAGGAGGGAAAGAGGATGAAAGCACAACAGGCAGGCGCGAACCATCCGCTCTCCTTCCTCCGATGCTTCACCACTGTCCCGGTACCCAATCCAACTCACCCAGACGCCCTCGAAGAGCGCGCGAGACCCTACATGGCCGAGAAATCCCCTTGATCTTTCGCCGACACAGAAGGCGACCCCCTAGGCCTAGGGGGTTCAGGTCAAACTGTGATTTCGAGGCACTCGCCAAGGTCGATGGTTCAAATCCTGCTAAGGTCAACAAAAACATACCGCACCGGACAGCCTACTCGACGACAGGCTAGCGATGACTTCCCCAGCATGTGCACCAGAGATGTAGCTCCCACCGGGGAGTGAACTCTTTTGACTTTTGAGTCATGTTTATATTTTGCAACTGTATGCCTATATTTCCTCTCTACATAGAAGTGTTCTTCATCTTGGGCTTGTTGTTAAGATGTTTCTCACGAGCTAAATTTACACTCCTTGACCTTAGACCTATAGTTGCAGCAGAGAAATTAGGCCGGTTCAGTTCTGTTACCTACCTAAACATAACAACGTCCTCAGTATTAACTATTGACGCTTCTTCTCAGACTAAAGGTGCTGAGATTATTTATATATTCTCGCTATCCTACCCGGCAGCTACAGTTTAACAGCGCATAGAACCGGTAGTGACGGAGCCAGACTGGAGCGGTCTAGAACGTCAAGATTAATCACTCCCCACAGCAATACCAGGAGGTTTTCCTAGATGGGAAAGAAGACTGTGCAGCTTAAAGCAGCTTGGGTGACTACACAACAATATCAAACCTGGTTTATCTTGCGTGAGTCCTGTGACGAGTTAAAATACAACATGGTGCTGGTTAAGCCATGAGCCCTGCCTTCGATGTATGTATCGTAACCAGCACCAACTACGCTCCGAACCTGCTCCGGCCAGCACCAAACATTTTGTCCATTGAATCGTGATGCATGAAGTAACTAAATTGTAAGTCAGTTTGTTTTGAGTTGAAATAGATCGCCACCAAAGCACATGGCCTGGACTGCCATGACCGAGAGCTCCGAGAACGAATGTCACTCATTGACGAATCATTACCCAAGTATCTTCACGAACATGGGTTTGCTTTTCAAAATCTCAATGTGTCAGGGCCTGGATATACTATCTTTAGGCCTGGGTGGCTCATTTTGTCTCGTGAGAGTATTGTACCTAAGGCAGGAGGGCCTTAGTCCCAGATTCCTAAATTCTCGAAAGCTGGATACTATCCTGGCGATTACGTAGTGACCAGGGGATTTGAGTCTCTAGCCACAATATGTCACGCGAACGCCTTCAATCGGACTCTTATGTATACAGCCACTATATCACGGCGTATGAAAAAGTTTCGCTAGAGGCACCCACTAATCTGTCGGAAGTATCCCAGATGCAACTAAAGGACACACATACATCAAGTGTAACGTATAAACATCCAATCTCGTTCAAGGAATAACCAGACCTATGGCCCAACTGCTGCTGGTCATGTGTGTGCATCGACATGATCGATGATTGCGAGTTGGATCGCTGAATATTTTATACACATATATGTACAGAATGCGTCACTGTAGCTTTCAAAAACAGAGAGTCTATGGCCTCTATTTCAGGGTTATATCTGCAGCAACAATATGGAAGAAAGCCATAACACGAAAAGGACCAAGCCAACTCCTCAAATACGCATTGATCTACACAGTCAGAGCATTCTAAACTCTTCAGTTGCGGGCCTCTCATGACTGATTGCATGCCCCGGTCCACACATGTTTTTCGTGACGGCGGCTCTGGACGCTTGCTCATGCCTATCTTGTGGACATTCCCCCGCAGAGGACGTGTATACTGGATTGGCCACCCTACAGAAAAGAAAGAAAAGAAAAATGTCCCCGATGGCGGAGAGATCAGTGGTTCACTGGTTAATTGACGATGCCAAACGGTACACGTTGTTGCAGTCTTTTGCGACGATTTGAGGAGCCCAGCATGCCCGCCGCCAACAATCTGTTCGTGAATATGTCAAGTCTCATCGCCTGTCTCCTGTGATTCTACGGAATTGGAAGCACTGAAAAAAAGAATACAATCGTATACCGTCTCCTTAAACTTGTCCAGTAGGCGACCTGACATCAGGAGACACCTCTTAGCCTCCTCGATATTCCCTCGTTTGCTGGGTGCATGAACGCCAGCCAAGCGGGGACAAGAACTAGCTTCACTTTCAAGCGCGTACTCCCCCCTCCCCTCCTCCGCCTCACTACGGTGTATAGCAAAAATACCGTTATGATCGTGGCCCGTGGCCTCTTAGATCGAGTCAAGCTGCAAATCATCCAGGCAAGGGGGCAAAGAAGGACAAAGTTACGCCAATACACCCATTAGAACCCCCCCGGCTCACCATGGTTTGAAAAACGGCAAGGCCCTGCCCTGTTGTGCCGCTCAGGGCCAGACCAAGCCGCCGCAGCGGAAAGGCTAAGCGACATGGCGGCGGAGAAGAAGAAGGAGAAGAAGAAGCGCAGAGGATCAACGCAAAAAAACCCACAGGCCAACTGGAGGACTTTACGCATACCAAAGATGCTTCCCAAAAGAGGGCATGAATCGCGAGCCGGCCGTGAAGCCAGTTCAAACATGGCATCTGATCCGGGGCGCGGGGGTAGAAGCTGAACAAGGGAGGACGGCTTGTTGGGGGCACATTGGAGAACGGCGCAAGATGCGACATGCTGTTAGCCTGCTGCGGAAAGCATAAAGTCACGACGAACGTTTGTTTCTGGCTGTTGTCGTGTTTGAGGGCTACCCGAACGGTTCGTGGATCATGCCCCCCCATCTTCCGAATTACTTTACTTACATGGTCGCTCGGACCGTTGGGGGCACGGACGGCCCCGGACCAAGGTCAGGTCCCTTGTTTCCCCCCTTTGAAGATGGAAGGAAATTGTGACGAACCTTTCAGGCGTTGTATAGTCAACTTTCGGTAATCTTGAAACGCAAACCCAACCCCGCCGCCCAAGGTAAAGGAAGCAAACGGTTACCAAAAACTATAAATCTAACACCAGTATCTTAAACTTTTCTCTTAGTGTTATCCCACTCGGGGCGTCGTTCGTTCCCTTCGGTCTCCGCGGCCAGGGTCTGGGGCCTGAACATGGTCTCAGCGTCGAGCGGCCGAGCCTCGTCGAAGGAAGGGGAACACGCCCTCCTCAGTCCCCCCCCCGTAGCATAATGAGGTACAAGAATGCCACATTGCACTGCCTCCAGCGGCGCGTTCTCACTCAGTAATCTGATTGGGTTGAATGACTGCTGATCTGGGGAGGGGCGGGGGGGAAGCGTATTCAAACCAGGGGTCCAACACACGTGGAATCAGCACCAGCAGTGGGCAAGTGTGAATGAAGCTTTACCCACAGCCACTCTCAGTATCACGCGCCTTACAAAAAAAAACGTGCATACTTTATGTCCCCATAGCGAGACTACTAAGTGCACTAGCAACTCAAGGAGAGTACCATAAGGGAGGGTGAAATAACATGATACTGATGGATAATATTATAACCATTTAAAATCGCTTATTCGTATAGTAATGTTAGGATTTGATGTTCTATTCATTGGAGTAAAGAGGAGGCATTTGGTATGGGTGAGCTAAATAAAGTGTGTGCGTTTTTTGTATAAAGAGTGTGAGTGTATGTAGGTACCTAGGAAGGATAAATCCAGGGCCCTTTGTTGAGCCGTGGGAAGTGTTATCATTCCCGGGGCTGACCGACTCAGCCTTGACGCGAGGACGAAGTCTGGCCTGCATTACATGCACGCCCACGGTATGTAAAGCGTCAATGAAAGAGGGGTATAGCGACTCTCTGCTAACCTTTGCTACGATGTATTCTATTGCTTGATTGTACTATTCGACATTTGTCCTGAATAGTAGATACGTCATGAGCTGTGTGGACCAGCGGTAAGCTCGCATCCGGCGCAAGGAACGTAACGCATTTTCTACTCGCTACCAGTGCAAAATATGACAGGTCACTGTCTTGTTTCATCGTAATCAGCTTGTTCGTAATGTTAAGCGCCCAAATGCTACCGAAGCAGGGGAGCCGGTGGCCCTACCGGTACCAGTCGCCGGGAGACGACCGGCGAAAACATCGGGAGGTTACAAAGTGGGGCCATCCGCCCCTCTGTGACGGCGGATGACTGATCGCACGACACGCCTTATGCGCCCCATCTCCAACCGGAGGAAGAGCGCCAACCGCATCGCTGGCGTTCCCGGGGGCGTCGGTGAGACGGACTTGGGTCGGAAGACATTCGGGGGCGGCGGTGTCCTGGCCACCCTGTCGAATCGCGGGGCGCTGTGGAGCCCGGCGGAAGTGACTAGCATCGTGAGAGGGGATTTTCGTCGAGACTGTTTCTCCTCCCAGCCTTTGCTTCCCCTTCTCATAAACCATGAGATAATTAATGAGGTGTTTTTTTGGGGGGTAAGCTGGATCTGATCCTCGCGCAGTTCCAGATCCGGCCTTCGATGAAAGAAAAAAAAACCCCCGCTGTCTTGTTGGGTTGTGATACACTACGTGATGGAAATCAATTGTTTGACTCGCGTAGTCGTGGCCTGCCTTGGCAGCGACCAACTTTTGGTCCCTACAAACTGCTAGTCGTTTGCAAGTCATCGGATCAAGGTCATTACATCCAACTGACACATGCAGGCTGTCATTGCAGATCTTGGACCTGCCTCCTGTGGGACAAGGCCTAGCTGTCACCTGTGTGCATCAAATCCAGGCCCCCGTTCTGACCTGATCAAGGGCCCATGCGCTCTAGAGTGAGATGATAGATGATAGGTACGTGGCATTAGTGGGCTTCCGTTTATGGCTTTTATTGCATCCTGGGCAGCCCATGCGAGAGAAGGGGGAATAGGAAAGAGGATGCCCCCTCCCTGGCAACCGGCAGCTTTCCTGCCCAAAGTCTTCCGCATGGCCTTGCACACGATCTCCATTGAAATTCCAGATACAGCCCGGAAATGGCAACTGGGAGGGGGAAGGGAGAGATTTCTCCACCCCTGCGATCTTTTTTTTCTCGGGCAAGGAGCCGGTGGCTTGACTCGAAACGCTGTGTACTCGTTTTCGTCAAGGCACAGCTGGGCTCCACTACAACATCGGCCCCTTTCACAATCTTTTGAATGAATCCATAGGTGTACCGTGACGATCGAGATCCCAGGTGTCGTCTGAGGGCATAGATGACCGAGGGATGGCAATCCGGATCACAAACAGCGTACTCTTCCGGGGGGCTGTTGCTTCTACCAGTCCCGCACGGGCCGGGTCGGCATCGTAATGAGGACTGACAGAAACAAAAACAAGGCAGCCGGCTTTGATTAGTATGGAACCACGTCGATTAGGTGTTTGTGCCATATCGGCTCTGTCGATGTTTGCCCAAAACATTGACCGATACGACACGGTACTGTATTTAACAAATTTACCCTCCGTCTTGGTGGACCAAGCACGGAATCTGTTTATGCGTACTTCATTGCTGGAACGCTCCGGAATGATTGATTCCGTAGGACGGGACCCCGGACCCCGTGAGGCTCTCTGGATCCGGGGACCATCCATGAGGAGTGGGATGCCGAAAAACGCCGCTTTTCCGAAGCCCACCTCTTGTCTCGGCTGAAGAGTAAGCTTGTGCTTTGAATGTAGACATCGCGATGATGCGTCCTAAATATCCACCTAGAGCGGGAAGATGTGCCACCCCGGCCGGCGCGTATCAGTTAACAAAGGTACTGGATGAAGCAGGACCATCTGGGAGGGGTTCGTGAGAGTAAGCGAGGGAACACATCCTGGCCGATGACCCATATGCTTCGGAGCCGCCGCACAGTAGTCGATTGAAACCCCGCCATACCGTCAAAAGGGAAGGACGGTATCGCACAACGGAACGATCTGGAACCCGCGCCGACAAGCAATGAGGCTCCAAGGCGGCCAGACGTCATAGAACGTGATGGGTGGGGCGGAACCTCGGCTGAAGTGGAAACCAAGCAGAAGCCGAAGTCCGGCCTTGGGGCGACGACGACGGCGGTGACGTTTGATGTCACAGTAGACGAAAGGGACCGCTGGGTTACCCGATAGTGATGTTATCCTTGTCCAGGGCGCAAAGGACGATGAAAGCTACACTACCCGCACTATACAACGTGCAGGGAGTTGAGTTGGAGCAGTGTGCTGTACCGGCCATGCTCAGGGGAAGAGAGTAGTAGGTCCCAGTGCGGCCGGCATCTAGATTCCAGCTTCTTCCTAAACCTATGGAGGAAGAGCCTTTCGCGAATGATTGGAGGTGTCTAGAGAAGACGACTAGAAGGACCTAAAGGCCCGAATCCCGATAATGGTAGTGGACGGGGAGGAGTATTTCCGATGTGGCATCCGTACTGAGAAGAAGCGAAGCGGCACGACGATGACATTATCCACCTTTTCCAGGTCATAGTGAAAAAAGAAGAAGTATGGGTAAAAGAGAAAGATTACTGACCTCGGCTGTCGGAAGCGTGGGTCGGAGGCCGAAACGCCGCCTTTGTCGCCGAGAGATTGTAGCCCCAGGGTCCGAGCCGCTGCTGACCAATAGTCAGCCAGGGATCTTCCGGGATAACTTTGTGCAAGTGGCAGACCAGACGAAAGCGGGAGGCATCCGCTAGCTTAGGCTGCCATACTAACGGAGGCTGATCCGAGCGAATCTTACCGAACCCTAGCCCTCAGAAGAGGAGTCTAGCTTGTTGACAGGACGTTGGCGATGATGACAGCGGGCGAACGGCGTTGGTTCGTCCAAGGAGCAGACGGGAATATACCTGTAGATAAGGGGGTGGAGGGCGTAACGGGTGTCGGAGCGTCACGTGCGACGCCATAGAGAGCGAAGAAGAAGTCGATGGTCGGTGGTCGGTGGATATTGATCAGTGGCCGATGAAGCCATAGATCGGTCAGTGGTAGTGTAACGGACACTCACTGCCAATTAGATGCTGGAGTGGCGGAGGTGGTTGTTCTTCGAGTTGAGCTGAGTTGAAGGTTGAGGTACGTACAGTAGCTCAGCCGTGGCGTTAATTGAAATTGGTACTTGCCGATGATTACCTACCTAGGTAGGTATCTAGGTGGGTAGTTTGGTAGTCAATTGCTCTCTCTACATAGTAGGCTTCCTAGGGAGTCTTCATCATGTGCATTGATGGGTGCAGGTTTAGGTACCTGAGACTTTCCAGTGCCTACCTAGGTACCCACTTAGATACCTAGTTAGATTGCCAAAAGGAGATGTGGAAAGCCCGGCCCACTGATGGGGACGAACGACCTTCTAGAAGCGAAAAAAAAAAAGAGGAAAAAACTCAACGGTCCAAGATGATTTCACTTGGGCGGACCAAAAGACCGGGGAGGAATGGATTCGTCCAGCCGGTGATGCTTCGGTAACTCATAGTGACTCGAGGCCCCGTAACGAGGTTTTTCTTTACATGGGTACCTTTTGAGCTTTTTAAAGGGAGTATCGCAGGAGACAGCGACTTCGAGTACATGTGATTGGAGGAAAGCGATGATTAGACTATCGCACTCGGTTCGGGCGATTGAGTAAGCTCCGTCCTTCTCCCGCTGTAAGATTTCTAATTCATCCCGTGCCAAGGCCGATGAGAGTCGGAAACAGTGATAGTAACAGGCCCCCATTGAGCAGCACTGCGGTTCGTTGTGAGTTCTACACGTATTTGGAATCCTCTCAGGCCATAGCCACCATGATATCACTGCCGCGGGCATACGTGCTGAGGCGAAGGCGAAGCCTCATTACGAGCATGCCATGTCAGGCTAGCCCTGATGGCGTGGAGGGAAGCTGTCTTCAGCATCAACGCAGGGTGGTTGTCTTGGCCCCGTGGATCTTCAGCCTGGAGAGAAATAAATTTGTGCCCCACAGCAAGTGACAGTGACAGTGACAGAGACGAAATGCAGATGCAGATGCATCGCCAGGGATCTCAACTGGAGCCGCGGTATGAGTCACAATGAGGTTCTTGTGGTGTAATCTGTGCCTGTGCGAGTACCACAGGCCGGTGAGTAAGACCATGCTAATGAGGGATCGTGTAACCGGCCTACCTGACTACCTAGTTTATCAATCCTTGTCAGTCCGGCAGCTTCTATCCGTACCCCGACGGATATAAGCATCGCTTGCATGAGTGTTATCTCCCTTGTACCACGCAGGATAGGTAGCTTACAGCACTTGCGGGAGTTGCAGCCTCCACATCCACTCGCCAAGCTTGATAGGTACACCTAGGTATTTCGGTAGGCAAGGTAGGGACCTAGGTACCTAAGGAGTTTGGCCAGTACGTACCTACCCAATGCAGACCGTTCCTGATCATTCCTGGCCAGCGATGCAAAGTAAGTTGGTACGTACAATGTACGTACGATGCTTCAACAGATTACTAAGCTAGTCAGCAACTTTCCTTTTCCACCACGTACGTTGACAACTCCACGTCGATGGCTCTAATCATGCACGAGCGGCGTCTTTGGTTCCCGCCTCCGTTGCTTACACCATCTAATCCCGGCCGTCCACCGCCCGGACACCGTCTCGGTAACTCGTTCGACGGAAGCAATTGGGCGCCTGGAATGGATTGCGGGCCATTGCGGACGACGCTCTTGCTGGGCACCTGGGCTATCTTTTGGCTGGACCCAAAAAATTCAGCCGCCAGAGCAGAACACACGGTAAGGACTTCTCGACTTCTGGCATGGTGGCGCCCTTGACGTGAACAGGACTGTCGACAGCCTTCATGCATGTGCCACGCCTCGCCTTCTCACTCGCCAGAATCAGGAGACCCCGACGATGGTCAGACCACTATCTAGGCGACGGCCCCGCAATCTTCAGTCCGTGCTCCGTGGTTCTGCCGCGTGCCATCGGCGAACAGGCTATCAATAATCACCCTCCGTTCCAACTCCCCTCCTCATCTTTGCCAGGCTTTCGCTCCTCCCCGACCATTGGGGATCCATCACAAACCTTTTTTGGCTTCGCGTGCTGTGGTTCGCTCGATGAAGAAACAAAACGAGCGGCTCTTAAAGCGTCGACTTTGGGTTAAACTTTATTGCTCGAAACTGCTGGCCGTGACGTCTTGTGCACCCTCGGACGGTGTCATAGTATCAGATGGGTTTGACGGTAACGGTAACCGCAACCAACCTGCACGATCTTACCGCACAGTGCATTGCGCCGCACAGGAGTTCGAAATGAAGTTCCCTGCCTTGTCCTCAACACCGGTCGTGCTCCAGCGAACCCTCGTGGGCAACCCCGCGTGCCCGCCCACAAGCTTTCACAGAGTTTGCGGTCAGGCACAACATGCCTTCTATGCAGCTCCCCGAAGCATCACGAACCTTTACCGAATGGGGTAGCTACCGCTCTTGGCGCAGCCAGACTTTGGCACACGCACCGACAGCATGGGATCTCTGCCACGGAGCGAATTAGGATGACACATAAGTCCACTCGCCACGGCCATCCCACACCAGGTTGCCGGCGCCCGTCGTCGACCTTTTTTGCCGAGGAAGTCCCTGCATGGAAGATAGCTCGACCATTCCCGGACGTCTGTTCCCCGAACCCGTTTTGCTGCCAGCAGGCCCTTGCGCTCGAGCCCTACCAGCAAGAAATCCCACCGCCTGTCATGCGAACCTGAGCACTCTCTCTCGACGACTACCTGCACCGCTTGGGCAGACAAGTGCTGATGGGCCGTATTGGGCCTTGATGGCGGTGTACTGTATGAAAGCATTGAGGAATACAAGCTATTTTTTGCCGCAAGGTGTAGGGCGTGGGCCAGCAGCTCATCCCTTTGGATCCAACCCCAGCAGCCGTGATCAACCATGATTCATCAAGCCTGGCTCCCTGTCGATTTGGACGAGTGAGGTCCTCCACACAGGAACCAGCCATGCGTATCAGCAATACCTGACAGGGTCTAGCCTTTGGCGTCATCGATACAGTCATGCCGTGTCATGTCTGCGGCCGAGTCTGAATTCTCACTAACACCGTTCCGGTCGATCTCGTGTGGCTTTGTTGTCGACAACAGAAGCGCAGCCCAAAGTCAATCAGGGCCCCGCTCTCGGCGCCGGCCTCGTCAACAGGCCGTAGACTTGGCGTGCGGGAATACAGCTGGCCCTGGTGGTACTACCGTCGGCGGGCCCGGCGAATTCTGCCGAGTGTATCCGTACAATCGCGGAATTACAGCTGTGAGCTAGCAGCCTGGAATGGATTGGCAAAACCCTCGGCCAGGATCGAGGTGCGCTGGGGCACTTGCAAAAATTTGACGCTCGCGGTTCAAGGAACACACACACGGCACTGTAGCGAGGCACATCGTCTCTCCCTAGACAGCACCACGCCTTGGAGGAGCACCAGCACGAAAAGCGGAGCGATAACAGAGCATTACGGTGCACAGCCAACCAAGTCCAGACGAGGGGGGGAGACTTCGGAGCACTTGAGCCACTCTTGGCGCGGAATTCAATGTACACCATCTTCGTTCTCTACTGCAGCAGCGCACGCATGCATTCCGCTCCATTCCTTGGCCATGTCACCCATGCAGAGCTTACTCACCTTGTCGGCGACCTAGCGACCTGGCGACCTGGCGACCTCCACACCTAATGTACTGTCATGTACCGACCACCATTACACTACGATGGCACAACCCACTTCAGGGAGGCGTACTACACGTACCGTTTCGCTTCGTCTCTCGTGGAGTGCTAGGTACCGAGGCCTGCCAGGGCAGATGGGGCATACTACCAGTAGACACATGGCTAACATAGTTGCAGCGTCATATCCTGATCATGACCCCAAGCCATGCGGGCATTACGTAGGAAGTTGGCTTCTCCAGATCCCGCCAGAATTGCGGGCAACCCTGTTTCCTAGATATAAGACGCGGGATGCTGTCTCGTTGGATCAGGGGTTCCCTACCACGGAGGCAGATAGATGACGGTCCAGCTCGACTCAACTTCGCCGACCTGACGTTGACGGCTCCGATGCGCTGGTGAAACAAACGATTTCTGATTTGGGAAAAAAGATCTTTTTGTTCTCGACATTTCAACCTCTCTTCGCGCTCAACATCCCCGGTCTTGAAATCCGGGTCTGCCCTTGTGGAAAATATTCACTTTGTCCACACCATCACCTCTATCTCACCTCACTCGCCTGCGAACGACAACAAGGCAACCAACCGCTTTGTTACTCCAAACGGCCTGACACCCGCCGACTCGTCTCCGTCCCATTTGGTTACCAACGAACAGAGAAGAGAGGAGACCAGCAATAAGATCCCCCAAGGACAGCACGCTGCACCCTCGGCGCCACAATTCGGTCGAGGGGCGTCGCTTCTGCAGTCAGCAATCTGCCATCATATCAACGGCAAATAAGCCATACATACATAGACATACCAAAGCCCGCCCGGTCGGCTTTCATATTCACGCCCCAATCCCTTTTCCCCATTTTTATGAACTCCGCTGCGGACTTTTTCCTTTCAGACGGCCACTTCATACAAAACATAAAAAAGGCTGCTAGCGCGCGCCGCTACGACAGGCTACATGCCACAACTTGGCTACGTACCAGCATACCTACTCTACCTAAATTAGCGTACATCAAGTGCCGTCTTGACACAAATACGCATGGTACCGAGTACACACACACACTCGATCGAGCTCAAAGGGAACCAGGATCCCTACCCCGTCCATCCCATTCCAGAACTCACTGGGGCCCGCCCGCACACTCGGACATAAAGACGTCGCCGACCGTTAATGCCAGACCTGGCTAGCGAATCCACAGGTACCTTACCGTCCACCATCCACGTACACACACACCACACACCACAACCGCGCGCACACCGCACACACCCTGCCCTGCTTAGCATTGCGAGCGACCAAACTCTATTAACCACTGAAGCTTCCGCCGCCATTTTTTTGTGCATCACATAATCTCGGGCGCGCACAATAGACACACCCCGTCTGCTTGCCGACATCTCCCCGTTGCTACACTACTCGACATTAATAATTCGTCCACGCCCTGCACCCCGGTACCTTGCTGTGCTGACTTCCCACCCACTTGATCGTAGCACCGTGGACTTTGGGCTGTGTGTCATCCCGACTCTCTCTCGATCCTCCTGCTAATCCCTCCCGGACTGTGGGGGGGACCTTTTTCGTTCTCGCCAATATTAATATATACCTGACTTACACAGCACTCTCATCTTCGCCTCGCACACTTATACGCAGTTTGCCCCTCGGTCTACAACACCACCAACCTCCTCCACATTGCCATCTCTCCTCCTTCTCTGCACCATCTCGTACATATACACGTAATACATTTCTACATATTGGCCACTCACTATGGGAAGCGGTCTACCTACTCCTCCTCTTGAGGACCAGAAGCCGAGAAAGAGCCTGTCCGGCTCCAAGTCCATTAAGCCCAACCGCCACACGGCCAAGCGTGCCAGCCCTCACAACGCAACACAACAACATCACGACCACGCCACCCAGGGCATGTCTGCCGACGGTCGCCACAAGAGGGTATGGAAGGCCTGTGAAAGATGTCGTATGAAGAAGACCAAGGTTCGCTTGCCTCGCTGTCTGCCCTTTCACAACGAACCCCCTCCAAGGCTAACCCACGCATCTAGTGCGACGGGGAATTCCCCTGCAAGAGGTGTAAGGACGACGGTCTCGTCTGCACCGCTGGCGTCCGCAAGAAGACGGAATATAAGCAGCTCCCTCGAGGATACGCCGAGGTCCTGGAGCACACCCAATTCGCCCTCATCGCCACCGTTCACAAGCTCTACTCCATGGTCAGGAATCAGCAGCAATGGGATCTGGGCGAGCCCGAGCTCAACGACAGAGGACAGCCGGTCATCCACAATATTGCCCAGAAGCTAGGTTGCATCCGCCCCAACAGCGACATCGACCTGCCGGTGCACTCCGTCTTCCCCGAAGACGAGGCGGGCCTGGCCGAGCTGGCGCGCCAGCTGGAAGAGCAACAGAAGGAGCGCGACGTCGAGAAGGCGATGAAGGTCGAGGCCGACTCTGCTTCGAGCTGCGAAAGATCCGACCGCGCCAGCTCCTCCGAGGTCGACCACTCCGAGTTCGAGGCCGACTACCGCAAAGCCGTGTTTAGCGGCCACAACAACCCGATGACCATGTCGCCGCAAAGTTTCTCGACTGGATATACCGAGTTCGACGTCGACTCGGCCGCCTCACCCATCGACCCGGCCGCCGCCATGTTCCAGCAAAACCAGTCCCCGCCCATGAATACATATCAGCCATGGAACATGCCCAGACAGGCGGCACCCGCCCCCATGGACCTCGCGCAGCAGTTCTTCCAGCACCCGGGCGCCCTCGCCGGCATGGACATGCTGAGCCAGGGCCTCGTCGAGTCCGAATTCGGCACCATCAAGCCCCACGTCCTCAACTGCCCGAACCCGGAAGTCATGATGGGTATGGGCGACCCGATGATCTATGGAGGCTACGATGGCGAGCCAATGCGACTATAGGCAGGGATCCCAACCGATGGATACTTCAGGCCTTTTGGGCACTTTCTTCGTCGTCACGGATCTACGAGGTATAGAGTTTTCTGGGTTTCTGGATCGGGCTACGGCATTGAGCGCAAAAGAACCGGGGCAATGGTTTGCGCTTATTTGACTTTTGGGTTTTTTTTGTTAACGATACACCGCGAAGGCGTTGCTTTTCCGGCTGGGGCAAAGGGCTCCACCTGACCCACGAGAGGGAGGCGTTGAAGGTTCTGGCTTTCTCATTGTTTTTTCTTCTTTTTCTCGGAGTGGGCGCGGGACAGCGTTTAATTGCTGAGGAAGGTTAATCGCCATTGAGGACCCGATTGGAAGTGTGGGACAACGGGCCTGGACGAGAAGGAAAGACGGGTGGGGAGGGTCAACGATTACATGTTACGACGAACGGATGGGCGCAACATGCAAGTTGAACCCATTGTACAAACTATTATTCTTTCATCACACATTTTGTGGCTAGGTTCGGACAGTCAGTTGGCTGCGCCAAGAAGGTTATGTCCTCTAACGGCCCGCCTCCCTCCCTCTCTCTTCCGGAGAGTTTGGGACGGTCACAGAGGGAGCTTGCATAAGGCTAGGGGAGGGGGTCAAAGTACATTAGCTTTTTTGGGCGTGCGTGTGTGTGTGGAAAGAATACACAAGAGGGAGAGGGAGAGGGAGAGAGAGAATTCACTCAAACCACCACTCATGAAGCAAAAAGATCAACTCGGTTGCCCTATCCTCTGCCAGTGGAATGACATTGCTGCTTGTCACTGCCTTGAAAACAAACGCCATTGCCTGATTGAAGAACCACAAGAAGAGAGGCCCCATGTGGGTGGTGTTTATTTCTTTCGAGCGAGAGATGTTTTCTTCTTCTTTTTTTCTTTATTCTTCTTCTTCTGCTTTCCCGCCCTCCCCTCCACCACTCCTACTAATGAAAATCAATGAGCTGATCCATCACATCAGAAACACGTACCAAAGGTGAGCATTTCCCCTCCCGAACCGGGCAATGATGGTAGGCAACAGAAAACGTGCATGTGTCCTATTACCCTTGAAAACGCAACTTATTAAGGTAGGTAGGTAGACAGGAGCCAGCTCCGTTGCTTCTTGGCGCTTTCCTTGGTATGCGCGCGCAGCAACGGCAGCAGGGTTTGCGACGCTCAGAGTTGCCAAGGGCTAATGGGGGCGGGGCGCCGAGGAGCCACTGGGTTTCCCACGTCACGACTGTTTCCCCCCTCCCCAAAGCACATACCTACCCTACCCTATTCAACCATTGCAAATCACCTTCCCGCCATCTCTTCCGGGGGTAGGGGAGAGGGTCGGAGGAAAGGGCGCGGGCGAACAATCTGTCCATCCCATTCCATCATGGACCAAGATGGCATGCATGCAGTGAATGCAGAGGCGGGTGTGGGCCTACTGGTATTAACGGTTCCATTCCGAAAGAAGGAAAGGGAAGGTGGAAAGAAAGAAAAACACATTCCTCGCCCCCGTTCGATTCAGACTTTCTTCAAGCTTCTGGCGCTTCCTCCCCCCACTTGGGGTAGCTTGATCGACCGTTAGGTACTTCACAGGTACCAGCAGCTGTTCATGAGCATATCTTTGGGGGTGCATTAATTGAACGAGGAGGGTCGAGGGCCGAAACAACATACCAGGCATCGCCATGACCACCAGTAAGCTTCTCTCTATCAGGCAGTCCAGTCACAGGCAAGGCTTACACCATACCGCTGGCGGAATACAATACCCACCCCCCCTGTCCGGCGTACTATTACTGCACGTTGCATCGGGACACACACGCAAAACGTTCGTACAAGTCGGCGTCGGAGGCGGACGAAATAAGTGCTCGAAGTCCGCCGAGACGGCGGGCGGCCGGGAACGTCAGGCGTCGTCACGCCCCTCACCTCTAAGCCACTGGGCAAAAGGTTCCTCCTGCTCCTCCACTTGGGTTGCATCCGTGATCCCTGTCGGGCGATCAAGGGGCGGCGGCGGTCGGGTAGGGGGTAGAGCGGCAGCGGCAGCGGCAGCCTTTTTTTTATTATTACCTTTTTTTGTCAATGGTTTTTGCGTCGTCCGCGGCAACGGCCAGGCCAATTGGTCGGGCGCAGATGCCAACAGTCCGCGCAGATAGCACAAGACGTCCTGAGGCACACAGTAATTGACTGAGTAAAGGAACATAGGTAGTCAGGCCACCGGAGCGGATACCCCCCCCATTCAGACACACGACGGAAGCTGTCTGAATGCGCCCGCCCTACGACGTTTCTGTCGGCCCCAAGAGCCCACATGACGGTGTTGCACAGCGCGATGATGCTAGGTTACGGAGTCCGTCTGTCAAAAAGGGCTGATGGCGCTGGTGGAGAAGGGGGTGTGTGTTTTGACCGTCTGCTGCGCGTCAAAGAAAGCGGGCTTTTTCGGGTGGTTGGAAATCGAAATGTCATGTCGGCGTTGGACAGAGGGCGGGCCGGAGAGTCGCAAACTCCGGGGTCCGAGGCTGAACGGCCCCGTGATGAGTCGATTTTTTTTCTCTTCCTCTTCGGCCTGGAAGTGAAGTGGGAGGGGAAATGTCGGTTTCACTCTGCTTCCTGCAAGCGCTGAAGGATACCACTGTTTGTCGTATGCCAAGACTTGGACCGAATGTCTTGAGCTGAGCTGATAATATCCGGGGTATGTGTGCCTGAAGACAAGCTGTTGAGCTCGTAATGCTCAGGGCGAAATGGACCACATTCTCTTCCCTTTACTTGAGCCGAGCTCAAACTCTATTAGAGTCGGCTTTTTCCAAAGATACTTTGCTTTGCTCATTGGGAAGCAACCGTTGGCTCGCAAGGCCCCCCCATGGCTGGGTTAACTCCGTTGTCGGATCTATCGAAACCCTATGGCCTATGGGATATTGTTGATTGCTACGGTCCCATTGCACTATTCCCCCCTTTATTATGGTTTACATTCCCCTCGACCTTGCCCCTGTGTGATGCTGCCCCATAGCGGAAGTAGCCCCAGTCGGGCTGCAATGTCGCCCCATTCCACTCTATCCACGTCGTCGGGAACGGAGAGAAATGGGTACGTTTGGTTGATTACCAACCGCCAACGTGGTGGGTGGTTCCTTAACAAGGGGAGGGTCCCTTTCTTTGGCAGGCGATCGTAGAGGATCAGCCGCTGGCGAGAGAATTATGAACACAAACGCGGCTTTTTGTGCAAGCACTGGTTGGTGGCTCCCGGTGAGAATGGAGAGGGTCCATCCACCGTGGAGCAGCTGAGTGCCTCCCAATCTTAACTTTCCAATTTGGGAGCCCCATGAAGTTGGTGGACTACTGTTGAAGTACGTGGATAATTACGGTGAAAATCCCTGGTTAATTGCTGGTGTATGTGTAACTACGTCGCTATTTTCCATGGGATTCCCCGCACATTTATGGCTGTTGTGTTGCCTCAGGATCCAAATACACGTGGTCATCGGATTCCGGATATTTTAGCTAGCAAAATCCGTCCCATAGATATTAACTAACATTTCGCTGTAGACCTTTCCTAATCTGGCCTAATGGGCCTGGAGGTCTGTACTATTTACTAGTATATTATACCTACTTTAATATACCCTCTTAGATTAAAGCCATTTATAGGTTTAATCTAACTAATTAATAGATAGGGTAATTACTACTCTTTTATACCTTTCTTTTATATTTCTATAGGTCTTTATAACTACTAATTACTTACTATAAAAGGTAGTAATTAATTAATTAATAATAATTAAAACTAAAGTATATATAATCTAGTAGTATTACTCTCTATTAGATAGTTATGGTATAAGATAGTAACTTATACTAGAGCTCTAGAGTTTAATCTTAGGTAGAGGTAAAAAGACTTAATAGTAGTTATATCTATAAAGCTTACTAGCCCCCTTATATAAGTCTAAGCTTAATAATATAAATATATAGTAACTAAGGTTCTTTTACTTAGTAAAGCTATATTATACTTATAGTAGTCTTAAGCCCTATATACTTATTATTATATTTAATATAACCCCTATAGGTTTATATATATAATTATCCTTAAAGTATAGTTTTAACTTTACTTTTATCTTTTATTATAACTTTCTAACTTAAAATAATAGTCTTTTATAATTAGATTTTATATTAATTTTTAGCCCTAATTAAGGTAATTATAATAATAAAATTACTAACTATATATATTACTTAGTTATTAAGAAACTTATAGTTAAAGTTTTACTAATTATATTAATAATTAGTTATAATATTAGGGTTTACTAGTTATATCTCTATAATAATTTACTTTTACTAACTAGTATAAATATATAATTTAACCCTCTTAATTAGAAGCTATACTAGCTAACTACCTATTACTATAGTACTTATTACTTTAATTATATTAGTAATTTATCCTTAGCTAATTCTTTTTTATAGTTTTATATTAACTATATAGTTTAGTTACTAAGATTTAATTACTATAGAAATATAAGCTATTTTTACTTTAGCAAGGCCTTTATTAAACTATCTACTATTAGCTTTACTAATAAGGTATATATAACTTTAATATAACTATTTATAATTTCCTAATATAGCTAGTAATAATATATATCTATATAATAAAGGTATATTTATCATTAAACTAACTCCTTAGTTATAAGGCTAATTATCTATTAATTATTATATTATATTATAACCTTTAATAATATATTTAAAGTATTTTTACTAGTAGTAAGCTTAGTAATTAATTAGCTTATAAATATTAATTTTTTATAGTGTATAATAAGGCTAGTAACTTTACTTTAGTTATTAAAGTAGTTACTATCTACTACTTATTTACTCTCTAGCTAATAAGTCTACTATATAGCTTAATAGTAAAAGCCTATAAGCTCTTGTAGTTAATTAAGTTATCTCTAAAGCTTATATCTAATATGATAATAAGCTCTCTATTAGGCTTAAATTTAAGGCAAAGGCTAGCTATATACCTAAGGTATCACAGTATCTAATTTGCTACCCTCTAATAGGCTATTAATAAGTTATAATTAAATCTCACTAGCTAACTTATTATAAATATAATATCAGGTCTTATTATTACTACTATATATAGAATTAATCTAGCTTTTTACTAGTATCTTATAACTTTATAGTTTATTACTATCTACTATAAGAATAGAAGTTCTTTATTACCTATTAAGGTATTATCTAGTAATAACTAGGTTTTATTATTAATTAGCTTTACTATCTTTTTAATATATACTAACTATAATAGCTATATCTTTTATTATTATTTATTATAGAGAATTTTTATACTAAGAAACTATTATATTTTATTACTACCCTCTAAGCAGTATCTTTCTTTTATACTATTAATTACCTTATTAGCTTCTTATTATAATAACTTATGGAATACAGAGACATAATTATTAATATAGAAGAAGAATGTAATAGCTCCCTTTTACTAGTAGCATAGCTCTTTAGTAACTAGTATAAATCTAAGTTCTTAAAGTCCCTTTTCTAGGTACTTTTGCTATAGTAGTAGTAATTGTTATAACCTATAAAGGGCTTTTTATAAGTAAATAATCTTACTACTACTATAGCTTAGATATCCTAGGAGAAGTCTTATAAATACTATATTATCTATATTAGTATATATAAATGTATTTACTATATTAAATTAAAGCAATTCTAGGTCTAATTTAGCTATAATTATAATAAGTAATTAGAATAAAAGTCCTACTAGTATTACTATATATATATTATGAATTGTTAGAGGCTATGAGGGGTAATGAGGCTAGAGATAAAAGATAAGAGATAAATAAGATATATATTGTTTTTAATATAATAGAAGAGCTTTCTGTTTACCTCGCTGTCTAGCTAGATATAAGGGATATAAGGGGTTTATTTATACTTATTTTCTATATATTCTAAGGATTTCTTAGATATTCTAGGTTGTTATCTAAAACACCTCGGTTATATAGTTTATAACTATATTCTTATACGTTGTTTTCTAAAACATCTCGGTTATATAGTTTATAACTATATTCTTATACGTTGTTTTCTAAAACATCTCGGTTATATAGTTTATAACTGTATTCTTATTTCCTAGATTTCTCCTTAGATAGATAGTTCTTGCTTAAAGGAACTATTCTTTGTATATAGATATCCTATGTATTTATAATATATAGGCGTTTTCTAAGTAAATATATAGTTATCTAGTATATATAGTATATACAGTACTATTAATACTGTGTTATATAATTCACTTTATTATTATATATACTATCTTTTTTATATAGATATAAGGTATTTAAACCTTAATATCTAACATAAATTATATCTTTTAGTTACTAATTACTATAAATAATAAGGTATACCTTAAACTTTATAAGAAATCTATATTTATTTAGCTTATAGGCATATACCTATTAGTAATTAAGTATCTAGTTATTACTAGCTTTCTCTATACTAACTTTAATCTAGCTATTTATAGTATTATAGCTCTATAAATAAGCTTTCTTAGCCTCTTAAAAATCCTCTATAAATAGGTAGTTTTTTAGGTTAGCATATGCCTTAAGTAACCTAGGTAAATCCTTCTAGTATAGCCTTATAGTTAGCCTTATAGCTATATTTTAAGGTACTGTTATCTTATTACTAGAGTTAGATAGATTCTCTCTTATTATATTATCCTTTTTAATATTAGAGGGCTAGCCTATACTTTTACTAAGTAGGAGGTCTTACTTTGAGATTTTCTAGGGACTGTAGTAAGGACTATTAATAGTCCTAGCTATATAAGTAGCTTGCTAGTTCTAGGTACTGTAATAAAGACTATTAATAGTCTTAGCTATAAACATAGCTTTCTAAGATTCTTATAGATATATTTACTTTTAATATATAATATAGTTAATATATCAGACTTTATTATAATATATATGGTCTTCTTACCCTCTTATATTAAGTATATCTAATAGTAGTATAATAAATAAAGCGTTTAGAGATTCCAGTAGTATTATTAATATAAAGTATAACTTTATATATTTATAGACTTCTTCTAGTATTTTACTAGTAGTTTAGTTTAGAATTTCTACTATGTCTTTTTCTATAATATTCTTATTATTAGTAATATTTATAAAGTTCTTTTTAGTTACTTTTTAGATCTATTTATTAATTATAGCCTTATTTATATTACTTAACTTATCTACCTATTTATCTTCTTTTCAAAAGAAGTATCTATCTTTATTAAATATTATATTATAAGATATAATAACTTTATTCTTTAGAGAGATATATATACAGTACTAATTAGTTAATATATAACTAACTAGATAGCTAATATATATCTTTACTTTAAAGTACTAAAGATAATTATAGCTAAGTTAAGTATCCAAAGTTATTGTATATGTGTAGTAGCTAAATACTTATAAATAACTAAGGTATAGTATAGATAATAGCCACCCTCTTACTATATACTAGATCTAATATAGAGATCTCTAGCTATAAGATTTAGCTAGTATTTGGTTATATAAGTATACTACTACTTTTAAAATCTCTAGCTATAGTAATACTAGTAATTTTAACTTTAGCCTTATTATACAGGCTTTCTTCTTAATTACTATAGTAATCCTCACTATACTACTATTTTATACTTATATATTAGGTATTAAAGCCTTAAATAGGATTCCTATACTTTCTATAGCCTCCTTTACCTATAGATAGGTAGTTATAATCTTATTATTATACTTAATTACTTATACTTCTATTAATTTATATACTTTAATTAAGTATATAAAGTCTATTAAAGCTATCTTAATAGCCTTAGCAGTATACTATTATAAGTAATAGTGCTATATAAAGCTAGACTTTTAGTTACTAAGTAGTAAAGCTAACTTATATCTACTAAAGCCTTGTTTAAATAGGTAAAAATCTAGTATAATATCATTACCTACCTCTATATAGTTAATTAACTCCTATAGTTAATATAATATTTACTACTATATTTTACTTATTATATATACTTTATATAATATAATAGATATCTCTAGTATATCTCCTTTTATCTATATACTACAGGCTTAGGTAGTTATTTTATAGAGTATATAGCTACTTAGGTAGCTAAGATAGTTATACTAGTAGTTAGCTTTAACTAGCCTACTCCTTTAGCAGTAGTCTATTAGTACTAAGGCTACTACAACTGCATCTGTATTTGCTATTACTAGGTATACTACTAATATAGTATAAAGACTATTATAGTTCTTACTAGCCTTAATAACCTATTAACTAGTAATTTTATCTATATTAAATACTATAGAGTAGTTCTTTACTATATATATATAATTATTAATTAGATTATTATCTTACTACTAATTATTTCTTATTTTAAGTATTATATATAATACTAAGTTATATAATAGTAATGGATAATAAGTAACTCTTTTAAGTATAAATTACGCTTAGTAATTACTCTATTTCATATAGATAAATATATTACCCTATCTCTTAATTAAGATAGTAGTATTACCTATCTAGATAAAGTTATCTAACTTTACTAAGGTTATCTCTAAGAAGTAATAATAAGAGTAAAAGATATAAAGGGTTACCTCTAAATCTAGGATAACAAAGTCTTTAAGTAAATAGTTAGATATTATAAAGGTAGCTAACTATATAGATAAGGCTCTTTTACCTTTTAACTATACCTTACCTTTACTACCTTCTAACTATTATTTAGCTAGAGGTATTACTACTACTACTATAATAAATTTATCTAAGTAGGTATATATAGAAGCTAGTAATATATCTTTCTCTTTTAGCTTATCTTTTATATATTACTACATTAGAGCTTGCTTTATATAGTTAATAATTACTCTATATAGTTATTATAGAAACCTTAAGTATATTTTACTTATAAAGTAATACCTTACTAGTAAGTACTTAGGGATATTATATAGTAAGTACTTTTTATTACTATAGTTATTACTCTTATTATTATAGTTATTATAGTAGTTATTATACTGTTTTTCCTTTATTAGCTTCTTTTATATATAATTCTCTATAACATTATTAGTAACTATTGCTATAGTAACTAAGCTAAAAGTACTATAAGCAGCTTTTACCTAGAAATACTCTAGCTCTATAGCAATACAGGCCTATATTACTAATATCACTTTATAATACAAGAGCTAGTTATTAATAGCCCTTATATAGTTAGTATTTTTATATACCTCTACCTATACTATTAGTAGTATATACCTTAATACCTTTATTAGTAGTAGAAACTATTTACTAGTCTTTATAGCTAAATACTACTAGACTTATATATTATAAGAGAGTACTTTCTTCTAGTTAGATATCTATTTCTTTATCTCTTTTATATCTATTACCTTATAATCTATAGCTCTTTTTATAACTTTCTTATACTTTACTATAGTAATTTTCTTTTTCTTATATAAGAATAGACTAATATATATCTTAATATTATATATCTATATATATATTAACTTACTTATAGAGTAGTACTTTATAATTACTATTAGATCTATTATTATATAGATTTAGATAACTAAGTTACTAACTACCTTATAGTCTTACTTATATTACTATTATTTTTATATATATATCTTATTATTATATTTAAGTTACTTCTAGCCTTTAGTTAATAGCTAGGATAGCTTTAAAGCTTATATATCTTTTAGATATAATAGTTATTAGCTATCTACTATATTATTTATTACCTATCTAGTTATTATAGATAGCATTATTAGGTAGTCTATAATATCTAAAACTATTAGAAGCTTTACTAGTTATTTTATAGTAGTATGCTATATATTGTTAGCGTTTAGGTTAATTAACTCCTATAGATTTAGGGTTACTGCCTATTACTATAGCTAGATATACTAATTACTCTAGTTAGCTAGGCTACTTAGAGTTACTAATATCATAGCTATCTTGTTTTTAGTTATAATAATAGCTATAGTATATATTATATATACTATATATAGTACTTTAAGTAATATCAATTAGTGCTTATAAATTTAAACTATTAATTATTAAAGTATATAGATAATTATAGTAAAAATCCCTAGTTAATTACTAGTATATATATAACTATATTACTATTTTCTATAGGATTCCCTATATATTTATAGCTGTTGTGTTGCCTTAGGATCTAAATGCACGTGGTCATTGGATTCCGGATATTTCGGCTGGCAAAATCTGTCCCATAGATGTCAACCGACATTTCGCCGCAAACCTTTCCCAATCCAGCCCAATAGGCCTGGAGGTCCGTGCTATTCGCTAGTATATTGCACCCACTTTGACAACTACCTACTACAGTATGATGGGTAAGTAAAACCTGGTAGTTAGGTATCGCCTCACAGATAGGGGTTAAGATATATAACTAGTAAAGGGGTAAAATAGCTAACATAAGTGCAAAGTATCTAAATTAATTAATTACTATAAGCAAAGTTAGTATTTAATATATAGCTTATTAATATTAATTACTACCTAGTAGTGATCTAGTATTATAGATAGAAGCTTAAATAAGAAGTCCTCTAGTAGTACTTCCTGGGCCTCTTTTACCTATATAGAGGTTATTATATAATAGATTCTTATTAATACTAGCTTACTCTTATATATAGTTCTTTATCTAGTTCTAGTATATCTTAATAGGGTTAAGATTAGGTAAGTAAGCTAGCTAATAGATAATCTAGATACCTTACTTATAGAGGTCTTACTAAGTATCTACTACTAAGTATAATAGAGCTTTATCTTATATAAGAATAAGGCTATTACTATATTATTACTAGTATAGTTAGATCTATCTATTAATAATAAGGATAGTTTATTATTAGTAGGACTTAGTATTAATATTACCTTAGTTCTTTTTTTAGAAGATACCTAGCCCTTTTTAATCTCTAGAGAAATATCCCTAGAATATCTAACCCTACTTATATTAATACCTCTTAATAATATAAGTTAGATCTTATTTCTTACTAAGCTAATAGGTTATATATATTTTAATATAATTATTATAATACTAGCTTATTATTAGGATCTATTAGAGTTACTTACTAACTCTGATCTTACTGGTTACATAAGACTGGTCTAAGCTTGTCCGCGGGCCTACCCGCAAGAGCCCCTTTTACTGCTAGCTTGACCTAGTAGCTCTCTTAATAGTTATACTTCTATATATATAATTAATCCTTTTTAAGACCTCTTATTTATTACTAGAAACCTAATACCTTACTTACTAATACTAATTAGTAGTTAAATATAATAATTACTTACCAAAAGATATTATAGATTAGTAAGGTTTTTTAAGAAGAGATAGAACTACTCTAAACCCTATAATAGTAGTAAAACAGTTCTATACTTTCTCTTATATAGATAACTAGCTTAGAATACTATTATAGTAGACTTATGGTACCCCTATAAAGGGTATTATAAGTATATAAGTTTGATTTATATAAGTTAACTTTATTATATTATAAGAAGCTATAACCTATAAGATAATAATTTTTATTAAAAATCATTAGACCATAAGACTACAAAGTCCTATACTTTATATACTAAAACAACTATTAATAACCTACTATTAACTAACTTAATATAACCTTATTAACTTTACTTTTTTATTACTTTAACTTTAGACTTATAACTATTATTATAGTTACTTAAAAAGTAACTCTACTAGGCTATTAAATAACTAAATAGTCTAATAGGCTTATAGGAGTATAATAGACCCCCTTCCCCTCCTCTAACTTCTATAATTTTTTTTTATTTCTTCTCTCTTTCTAACCTTTTTTTATACTCTTTTCTTACTTAAAACATACCTCTAATTACCCTTAAGTAACTAATACTAAGAAAGCCTGTATAAAGAAGGCTCTTTTTAATAAGTAGTAAGTGCTGCGCGAGGAAGGCTCTTTTTAATAAGCAACAAGAGTCATAAGACTATACAAAAGGCTCTTTTTAATAAGTAATAAGTTCAGCGCAAAGAAGGAAGGCCTATATTAATAGGCAATACTGCTACTAAGCCCTTAGCAAAGAAAGCAAGTAAGACCCTATTAACTAAGTAGTTACCTATACTACTAGTAGTAATCCCTCTAATGTATATATATACCTTCTAGCTTGCTAGAAGAAACGCTTGTATTTAAGAGGTTATCAGGCTAATAGAGGGTAACTATAATAATGTAAGAAGAAGTAACTACCGCGGAGCGTGCCCCCAAGGCTACTAAAGAGACCGCAAGCAAGTATACAGTTAGTATAGCACATAGATATTATAAATCTATACCTAATAGATATTATAAGTATATTAACCTATTAATTTAAGGTATTAAGTACTTAGATTAAATCTTAGAGAGTAGCTTACCCTTTAACTACATTAAGTTATTAGATATAATTATCCTATATTACTTAACTACCTATAAGAAGCAAGGCTACTATAGTAAAGATTTATAGTAATAAGTCTATAATAAATTTAAGAATTAATCTAATATAAACTTTAATACTACCTTAAGGGTAGTTATAACTACCTTCTATAACTTTATTATTAGCTATAGTATATAGGTAACAAAAGAACCTATTAAAAGTACTATTAGTATAAGGTTAAAGAAGCTAGTTAATAACAAGTATTTCTTAAGGTAGGATAATAAGATAATAAGTAAAATAGAGGCTAAGTATAAGGTCTTTTATAACTACCTTAACAACCTAGACTTTATAAGAAATATTAAATAGATACCGCAGGCTACTCCCCTACTGTTAATTAACAAGGTATATAATAGCTACAAAAGTATAGATGTTTTATAGAAGTCACATAATAAGTTAGATTATTAATAATATACCTTATATAGTAACCTATTATTTAAACCTTCTCTATTTAAAAGGTAAACTAATAAAGCCCCCCTTATACTAAGTTTGCCTATAACTACTATAATAGTTAAGAAGTAGTTACTAAGTATAACTGCTCCCCTAACCAACAGGCTGACTACTTATTAATTAACTAACCTTATTAAGTTATATTTAGATAATTTAACATCAAAGTATAGTAGTAGTAACTATAAGACCCTTAACTTAAAGCTTCTAATTTTTTATAACCTCTATATAAGGGTTAGTATCTCTAGTAACTACTATAGGTCTACTATCTTATTTATACTTATAGGTAATATATAGGAGTATTACACTAGTAATCTCTATAACTATTTAATTAGTTTTAATACGCTTATAGTAAATATTAAATTACAGTTTAAAGGGGATAAAGTCTACTACATGCATAATATAGAGTTATAAAGGCTTAGCTATAAGTAAGTTACTTATAAATTACCTAGTAAAACAAGAGTTAAAGTACTAGACTTACTTATTAAGAAAGTTATAAAGCTAGTTAGGGTTATAATACAGTAAGATATACCTACTAACAGTAACTACTATAATACTCTACTTACTTATTACTAAGGTATACCTAAGTACGCAGCCGCCCTACTTAATCCACCTATAACTTATAACACACTTTATACGTAGTTAAGAAACAGCATAAGTAATGCAGTAGTAATATACAAGCAAAAGATATAGTACCTTATAGAAGGAATACCTAAACTAGACTAGTAGTACTTCACTAACTGCTACTATAATAGCTGACGCAGCAGTTACCTACTATAACAAGGGTATGGTCTAAGGCCTTAAAATAACTACCTACAAAGTAGTATATTTTAAGTAAAAAAGTGCTTTATCTATAATAAGAAAGGATATTAGTTAATAATATACTTAAAGGAGGAAAGAGATACCTCTTATAAGTAGCTCTAAAGGAGCTACTTTACTAAAAGATTTAAATAATACCTTCTTAACTATAAGGGTAAAGAGCCTAACTCTCTTAGTAATATAACTAATAATAAGTATATACTAGATAATAGCAAAGAGCTCTTTAAGGATATAACTTTCTTTATATCTATGGCATTTTTTAGCAAAGAGAGTATCAACAGCTAGAAGGTCTACATATAACTATATAACTAGGCTACTTTATATACTTTAATAAAAGAAGACCCTTTTCTATAAGACCTTAGCTAAGAACAAGGGTTAGATAAAGTCTTTATACTTAATAATTAATACTCTACTATAACTTTTTAGGGTATCATACTAGATACTGGGGTAGCCTAAGTGTTAACTGCAGGCTACTAATAGTATATAGCCCTCTGCAAGTACCTTAAAATAGAGTTACTGCTAGATATGAGCCGCACTAGTAAAGCAAGTATTAAATTCAGTAGTGGCGATTTATTTAATTTGCTTAGAGCTATTACTATACCTACTTCTATTAATAAGCTTACTTTCTATATAATAACCTTTAGTACTCTATTTCTTTTATACTTAAAAGATATAGACTTTAATAGTATATAATTTAATAACCTTACTAATATACTTATTAAGGATATAACTATAGTACTAGTAATATATAAATAGGGCTACCTATAGATACTTTTAGAGTAGCTAAAGTATAGTATATATAATACTATCTTACTAATATAGAGCTATAGTAAATATATTACTAATTTAGTTACCTATTAGTCTATTGGCTATATAAAGTACTCTAGTAAGCTAGCTATATAATAGTAATCTTAAATATTAAAGAAATTAATAAATTTTACTAGTACTACTAGCTAAATTTAAAAGCTCTAGGAAGGTTTAAGTTTACTCTCTATAATAACTATAACTTTAACTATAAGGTCTTTATTAATATAATATACTTAGATAGTAATAAACTAGTACTTTACATTATTAATAGCACAACCTCCTTTAATGCGGCGCGACTTTTATACTCTATTACTATAGAGCATATATAGAAAGTACTATAGATATACTAGATTGATATATATCTTAGCCCTCTAGACTAGATTATTATAGATACTAGGCTAAATTTTTATATAGCTAAATTTAAGTATGCCGCCTATATACTATCTATTAAGGTAAAAGAGGTCTCTATTAAGGCCTATTATAGTATTAATAAGGTTAAATAGTACTATATAACACTATACTAAGCGTATAAGATAGTCCGCGCGGAGTCAGAGGCTAAACCTAAAGTTACCCTATAACTTACTATAAAAGTAATTAATAATACTGCAGGCCCTAATAGCCTTATCTCTGTACTATTAGTCTTTAGTATATACCCTTGTATTAATAATAACTTAGCCCTATTACCCTTAACTCTATAGTATATAGAAGCTATATAAAAGGTAATAGAGGAGATTTATAGTATCTATATAAAAAAGTAGGTTAATAAGGTACTTGTAGTATATAATAGACCTAATACTATAATAAGTATGGTCCTCTCTCTATAATTACTTATTAAGGTATACTATTAGGGTAAAGGCTAGAAAGGACCTTACTAATTAACTACTAACAACAGTACTAGTAATACTATTAAGACCCCGCAGGGACCGCATTAATTCTCTATTACTACTATTAAGCTATAGTATAACCTCTTTAGAGCAGAGGACCCTATTGATCCCATGTAACCCAGACTGCTAGTAACTACTGCAGTAGAGGCACCTACAAATACTCTAATTAAATGTAACTCTATTATAGTCGCTATGTAACTACTACTAGTAAGAAGAGGCTTAGGCTAACTAAGGAAGAATCTAGCTTGAATTTTTACTGTAGAAGTTATACCTATAGATCCTGTAATTAACTGCATTTTTACTACTAAAGAGGATACTGATTACGCACTAGTAATTAAGCTATATAAGAAGGGTGTAATAACTATGCCTAGTAAGCTATTTGAATAGTTAGATACTAGTGAAATCTAAGGACTTATAGACTATAGTGTATTTTTTATTATTAAATATAATAAGAAAAAGCACAGTAGTATATAGATTTTTAAGTTATAGTTAGTATATAAGGTTAAGGGTAAAAATAAGTAACCTTATAAAAAATTGCAACTAGTTATCTAAGATTATATAGACAATAGCAAAGCTATAATTTTGACCTAGTTACTAACTATCTAATAAATAGCTTAATAAGTAATACTCTCTATTATACTATTACTTTTATAATAAGGTTATATTCTCTAGTTATATAATATAATATAAGTATATACCTAGTTAGCAACTAAATTAGTATGCACTATCCTTACCTAACTTCCCCTTAAAATTCACTATCTCTATATAATAGATATAATTATAAAGGTTAAATAGCTACTCTATAGTATACTTAAGATAGGTACTTATTAGTAGGCTATATATAATAACTACCATAGAAAGAGCCTCTAGATAGATTTATCTACTTTTAACCCTTGCCTACTTATTTTAGTACTTAAAAATAACAATTTTATAATAATAGGTATATAAATAGACAATATTATTAGCCTTATAGATAAATCATTCTCTGACTATAAAAACCGCACGCTAAAAGAAGCTACTTTTATAGCTAAACTAAAGCAATTTCTTAAAGTTAACAAGCCTATTACTTTTAATAGTAGTGTGTTAACCCTTAGTAACAATAGTAAGATAACCCTTTACTAAAAGGACTAAGGTAAGAAGCTATAATTAGTTAACCCCAGTATATCTGATATAAAGCAGTAGTATATTAAGCAGTATACCTAAGGTATATATATTACCTCTATTTACTAACCTAAGGTATGCTTTAACTATTTAATTACTACCTAGTACTAGTTACCTAGTCTAGCTAAAATTAAGGACCTTAACTAATAGGTTAAGTAGTAGATAGATAACCTTAACTACAAGCTATAATTTTAACTACTAGATCTTACTAGTACTAAACTCTTTATATTTATTAACAGCTCTTTTGTAAATAATAGTAATTTAATATTATAACTTAGCTTTATTATTATACTTACTAATAAGTCTAGTAATAACAAAGAGCGCCTATCTATTAATAGAGATACTACTTTTAACCTTATAAGTAATATTATCTATTTTAGCTCTATAAAGTATAAAAGAGTTACTTATAGTATACTTACCTCTAAGATATATGTAATAGTTACTAGAGCTAATATAGCCTATGTAATTAAGACTACGCTAGCAATAGTCTCTGACTACCTCAAGGTTCCTTAGATCCCCATAACTATATATACTGATTTATACTTACTATATAAGTATTTAATAAAGCTTAGTACTATAAAGAAAAAGTAACTTATAATTAATATTATAACTCTTTAATAATTATATAAACGCTATAAGATTTATAAGATATAATAGATCTATAGTATAGATAACCTAGCTAATAGTTTTATAAAGTTATTACTAAATAAGATACTAAAGAAGCTTATTAGTACTAGGTAGATAAAAATATAGATAAATAGATAGGTTTTATATATAGGATATATAAATATTATATTAGTAGTAAGAAGTTAAATACTTTATAATTTAAACTTTTATTATATTTTTAAGCTTTTTAGACTATAGGCTAGCTAGCTACTATTTAGCTAAAATAGAGAGTTACTAGTATTGTGATACTAGCCTATTGTTAGGATCTATTAGAGTTACCTACTAACTCTGATCTTACTAGTCACGTAAGACCGGTCTAAGCTTGTCCGCGGGCCCACCCGCGGGAGCCCCTTTCACCGCTAGCTTGACCTAGCAGCCCTCTTAATAGTTATACTTCTATATATATAATTAATCCTTTTTAAGACCCCTTATTTATTACTAGAAACCTAATACCTTGCTTACTAATAATAATACCTACCTATTATCTATATCTTATCTATCTAAAGAACCTTCTTCTAATCCTTAATAGTCTAGTAGAGGTATTAGTAGGCTTATACTAGGTATTTCTACTAGTTAGCTTTAGAGATAGGAGGTTTTTACTAGGCAACACGTCTTAAGAACTTGAGGCAGCAGAGGGCTACTTAAATAGCATAAGTACTAAAGAGAGATAAGAATAGTAGTATAGAGAGATATAAGAAGGAAGCCTAACAGCCTTCTATAGATAATATAATATACTTAATAAGCTCCTGCTCTTGTTAGGTAGTTATGATATATAGCTAGCTAGATTAGAGGGTAATAGCTGCTAACTGAGCCTGTATTGCTATACGTACTTAATCCTTTATAAAACTTATAATATTAACAATATCTAGCTATAATAGCTTTGTATCTATATAAAGGGTATGTATCCATAGTTAATTAGCCTCTATAAGGTGCTTTGTTATACTGCTAGCTAGCTGGACCATATTAGCGATATAGGTGGGTTGTTATTGTATAAGGGAAAAAAGGGGAAAAAAGTGCTGCTAGCAGTAGGTGGATTAACTGGATAAATCTGGGCCCTCTGATTGGTCAGATCAAGGGGAGGTACGCGCCCCACTGGTACTTGACTAGGGGGTTAAACTTTGGCCCGATACCGTAGTACCTAGCCAGGTGCCAACCTACCTACCTACTGTCTAGGTAGTAGGTACGTACCACTGTACTATGGGGTTGATGCCAAGGCGACTGACTCCCCAAGTGACATGATATTGGGCAACTTTGGAGACAGAAACCACCAGCTGCAAAGTTTTGACACCTTGCGTGACGGAGGACAAGGCACGCTTGTGCGAAGACGGCTGCCTATTGTATTGGCGCTTGTCTTGGCCGTTCTCTTGGCATCACCTTTTTCGTTACTGGTCTTCGCGGTCCGCGGGCTCGGGGTGACGGTGTTGCGTGAGTGTCCGCCGTCGAGGACCAAGGATTCGGGGTCCTCTTTGGAAAACCTGAAAACCTATACCCCCTCCCAGCCTCTACTATGTACATAGGTAGGCAGTAAGCGGGATGTTGTGGCGGGCGAGCTGCGGACGAGCTGCGGATGAGGTGCGGGAGTGCACGTGGACGGACGGGCTGCTGTATCCGCGGAACGGGGAAGGAGGGTTTCTTCTCCATTATCTTAACGCCTCCATTATCCAAACGCCTCTATGGATTTCGCTACCAGTTTAGTTCCGCAGCACAGGGGCGGTCTTTTGACTGATTGCACCACCAAGTAATCCCGATGGCTGCCATCCCCAGGTCCGAGGAGGCGCCAAGAGAAGGAATCCTGTGTGTACTGTACTACATACAAGTATAGTACGTTGATCCGCCCGGGATTCAACCATTGTTTCGCGCCCAGGGAGGGAGGGCCCGCCTTCTCGTGCTGTATCGCCCGACGCCGTCATCTTTACCTTCCCTAGACTTGCACTTTCCGCATTCGTCCAATAGCGGTGACGAGGCAGCCCGACTGCACTCGTTGCGTGGCGCGCGACGGCGGCGATTGGCAGTTGTAAAATACGCAGGATGCAGCAACATCAGTCAGCCACAGCTCGGGTAACCAACTTCTACACTCGGATCCTCTCCCTGCCAATCTTGCTCTTATCACCAATGTCTCCGGGGACGGGGCTGCTCGCTTGCCCGTCGCTTCAAGACCCCCCGTTCCAATCCAGAAAAGTCTCCGATTCGATGGGAGTGGCTCGGAGAGAGACAACCAGCAGCTTCTCCCGTAACGTAAACGCGTATTGGCGTGTTGCCAACTCTCTCGCTTTCCTCGCATACCCTCTTTCGCTCTCGCTTGCGTTGCCACTAGCCCAGCCGCGTATCCAGCCCTCGCCAACCACGAACCGATGCGAGCTTTACGAATTGGTACGGGTCTTGACGGCGACGACGACGACGACGACGACGACGACGACAACAACAACTGTGGCTCGGACCAGCTAGCCCCAAGACGATATCAGTACAAACTATCAGTGGCTGAGCGATCATGCCCCAACCCTGTTTGTCTCTTGTCCGAGGAACTCTCTTTCATTGGGCCCTAGCTACTCCTCTTGGACAACTCTTTGCCCCGAGCCAGGTGCCCGGGGTCGTCGTCTTGTCACTCACCGTCACAGAGATCGATGTTCTTTTCTCGTCAAACCACACTAGAGGCGCCTCACCTGTCGTGTCTGGGTGATGCCCAGGATTACACAACGCTTGGAGCCTTGTGGCTGGTCTGGGCCCATGACAAAACGCTGGCACAGCGGCATCTCATGCAGCCAAAATACATGGCGGGACTTTCAGTGATTTGCACCAAGTCTCCCGATGTATCTACATGTTCTCTCTGCGACCTGGCGTGGTTGTACGATCGAGGAACCTTTCTTCCTGGATCTCGCCCCATGTCTTGGCGGTGATGGGCAAATGTCTGACATGGTCAGCACCGCCCGGCCGACAACCAAACATTTGATACCATGTAACCAGATCCGTCGCACTCGCCGCCTTCCAACTGATAATCAGGGCGGCTATCGAAAGTATCCTTGACAGCCGGCGGCATGGTGTGTTGGTAGTTCTGCGGGCGTCGAGCTCCGTCTCCCATGCTCCGGGGATTTGTTGTTAGGAGCGGTTACCCGGGGACTCTGTAAGCTGGCCAATGGCTAGCCACAGCTACCTTGTCCATAGAGAAGCGGTTGCCCCTTGTGTGAGGTCTGTATCAGGGCTAATGATAACGACAGGAACAGAACTTTCCAGGCAGTAATACCTACCCGGGACATTGCCAAACTCTGATGATTGCGGCAAGATCACCTTCACACCACGAGTGTTCAAATACCGACTCCCAAACCATTGGCTGGCCACTGTGGAATGCCAGAGACGTGTCAACCCTCTACCGTAAGCGACAGGCCTCTGGCAAAGGCCTTGTGTTGCGTTGGCCTGCTCAGTGCCAGTCGTTCGGGTCGCGCTAACGGTTGTTGTTCGCAGTCATAAGCACCTTAACCCAGGTATCCATGCCGGTTCTAGGTTGCACAAACTTTTATTTTGAGTCTGTCAGAGAATTTGCGGTGAAGCTGTATGATGAGACGGAAGGCCATCAGCTTACGCGGAACTAAATCAAGGGAGCCTGATGCGCGTATGCTGTCTAGATCTTGCTGACTGGCGTGCGTAGCTTGCATGATAGAATCCCTCACTTGCCATGTCCCACTGTTGAGTAGCCGCTGGCAATGGCCGACTCTGTCTCGACTTGACAGACGGAAGAGGGGGTCTCGTTCAATCCAACGTCAGCAGCAAGGAGCCCACCACCACCTCGAATCTCACGGCGTACACTTGAGTGGAAAAGACCAACCACTTCAATGATAACACCGACAGTGCAGCCAGCCTTGCGGGTACGCCGACAGTTCGGGGTTGTATCGAAGATGATGCCTATCAGTGCTCCGCATCGTGTTTATCCATCCCAAAAGCCGAAATCTTCCACACAAAACCCTGAGTATAATGCACCAGGGTCTACGGCAAGGTTCGAAGACCGACTCCACCGCCGAATTACTCTGGTTACAAACAAGCCCAAGCTTGCAAGCTGGAGGGGCATCTTGACCTGCGCAGAGCCTCGTTCTCCGTTGTGCTCAGAGAATGCTTGCTGACTCTTCTTAAACTTCCAGGCAACACGTCGATAATCTCACCCGTGCAAGGGGGTCAATTTCGGACGAAGACGGGAGGGCTTGGCCGCTCTTCGGATCAAGGATCACACCTCCTTTTTTCTCACGCAGAGCGGGCTCGAGCGGCGACTGCGGAGAACCGGGGATAACGAAGGGCAAAATTTTATTCTCAATGTGTCCTACGGAATCGAGGGTCTCCTGGCGGTGCAGCGTGTCTGGAGGGGGTGAATAATGCAGGTAGCGCGCTCTTGTACAGCAACCACCGCCCGCTTCTCGGTCCGTTTCCCGCTCGCTCGGTTTTCTGTACAGAGTAAAAGGCAGCGAGAAGACTTCCTCACGTGACGTACTCCGCAGTCACGGTGATCAGAAATGTCTAAGGTTGTCCAAAAATTACCTCTGCTCCCTCTCCGAGACGATTCGGCAATCAACGGGGCAGAACTAGGAAAGTGTTATTACTCCGTAGGTCGCCCCGACCACTCCCATAGGGCTTTGGGAACAGGATCGCCCGACCAAGAAAACTTACTTTTCCCACCGTACACTCGTCGGGGCACGCCGGCCTCTCGGGGCGGCCACCGCTTTGGAGTGATCTCTGCTTCCGACCTACCATTCGTTCTCGCCCAGGCCAGCTTCAACCTTCACCATTGCCTCGGAGGCAGCCAGGCCATTCATGTGGTCGTACGGCCCTACGCTCCCCAAGCCCGAGCTAATGCTCTACAGGATCCAGGTCTCTTTTTTTCATGCTGACACCAAGGCTCGGGATGCAGAAATAGATTGAACCAGGGCGCATGCTAGTCTGCCTCGTTGGTGGATGTTCACTATCGGTATTCGGAGTTGGTCTTGTGGGGGATCTTTTTGAACCATGTTATCTGGGTCTAGACTTGACCCAATCTGCCTGGAAGCGAAGTCGAGATCGGGAACGGCTTGGCTGAGAGGGTTCAGACAGGCTCAGATAAAAGGACGGCTGAGCACTGGGACAACTGCGGGTATTCCGCTGAATCTTAATGAGCTCGGCTCATGAGATTCGTTGACCTTCTAGGCCCCTTCTTGTGAGTGATTATAGAAACAACTGACTATCGCAACAGTGGCTCTATGCTTGTAACGATAAATGCATAAAGAAGTCACGAACAGAAGCGCTGGGCGTGATGCTTTGCAGATCAGCTTCCATCATCGATGGTGTTAGATGAGTGTGTCTGTCTATGGTGAAGAAAGAGTGGCAATACCCGGGACTTGGCGAATGTGCTTGCGGCTAGCGGTATCTGATGCCCGTTAAAGATCCATCTCTACGAGCCGTGGTTAGCCAGACCTATAAAAGCCAGACCTATACATAGGTTCGAAACACAGGCCTTGCTGGGGTGCATTGCAGATGTCTAGAATACTACGCGCCTATACCGCCACGCACTTGTCATGTCTTTTGTAATTCGGTACCGAGGCTACTATCAGAACATACGAACTTTTCCACCGACCTTATCCCTCCGATGTCTGGGAACGGACGCGCTTCGGAGTGGGGGTGACGTTATCAACGTAAGGTCCAGTCTTGGGTTACAACGAACTTTGAAACTAAAGCAGCTTTTCAGCGCAATCGAGTGATAAGGCCGGGTTTCTGAGAGGAAGGCGTGTCCAGATAAATCCCTTGAACAAACGGGTATCAAGAGTCATGCTATAACTGTGTATGGAATAGTCATTTGCGACCTTTGGGTGCAGTTCTGCCCCCCTGAAGGATGAGTCGTCCATGGTGGAGAACTGTTTCGCTCACTAGACGTACGGACATCGTGAAGCGGCCTGCCATAGGTGTTTGTGTACCGAATACAACGCACACGGGGGGGGGGGGAGAGGGGGGGCTCAAAGTTCTTAAGTGACGCAAAAGGTCTCATCCTCACTTGGGTCTGTGTTTGGCTGACGGCTTCAGTGTTGGCGCTGTTTTGTTACGCCGTAAGGTAGGCAGTTGTGACCTTTTCCCCCTTTACCTATTGCGTTTCCCCAACTCAATCAGTATCAGAGCACGACCGTCTAGAAGCCTAAACGATGTTGACCTGACAGCAGAGCCTTGGCTCTGACTGGCCGACACAGGCTCTTGCTCCTTGGTCCAAGATTTATGTAGCAATCACAGGGACGGAGGGCTATGCATTGGAGATTTCGCTCAAATTCAAAACGCTGGAGTCGAAAGGTGGCCCTAGCCCCTAGAATCCTTCCGCCGACACCGCGATGAAGCCCGTTGCCTTTCCCTCGGCCGCCTGCTTCATCAGCTCCTGGTAAATGGGATCCTTGGTCTGGTAGTACTCCATATCCCTATATCAAAAACCCGTCAGTCATCCAAATATACAACGACTCACTCCAAACCCCATGAGCCTCTCGGTAAGGGGAGCTGGAGCTGGGGTAAGACTAACGTCTCGTTCGCAAACGTAATCTCGTAAACCACAGTCCACGGCTGCGAGCCCGGCACGTCTGTCAGGACCTTGCACTTGCTCGCCTTTGAAGCGACGATGTACGTCTGTCCATCTTCCTGGAGTCACGAGAGCATCAGCCTCCTCATATCGAAGTCTTGGCAAGGAAACGAGGGGGGTTCCGTTCGGCCTTACCTTCTTGCAATCGTTGGCAAAGTTATTGAACCTCGTGATGGCCTCGTCCCGCTTAGCGTCGTCCGCGAGAGCGATGAGTCCGATTCTGGTGATGGCCATGTTTGCAAGATGTTTTTTTTTTTAATTTTGCTTATGAGAATTCGATTCTTGCCGGCAACAATTGTGGTGCGAAAGGTGAAGCTGGATGGATGGATGCTATGTTGCCAGTGCACACTCGAATTCGGGGCTTCTCTTCCTTCTTATTATGTGGTGGGCGTTTTCCAAGCTCGGCAACCTCCCGATGTGGGAAGTCGTCGCCGCCGGCTCGGCGGACATCCTACGTCTCATCATGCGGGATGGGGACGCGGGGCACGCTTCACATTCAAGGCCCTCCTCCACTCGAGCCAAGAGGCAAGCCAGGTAGAGGCAAGATTCCGCGAACCCACGGCAACGTCAGTTAGACAAGCCGGTACCGCAAAGCACGTCTGGTTCAAACTCACCGACGGACATGTAGGGGGGCAGAACCCCACCGATTGCTGAGGGGCTGATGGGTACCTAGGTATGTTGCATGAATACACCGCCGGTTGAGGCCAACTGAAGGGCGAGACCAACTACCGAGGCATGAATAACAGACTGCGAAACGGCGGCGAGCCGGTGGGGGGGAGGGGGGGGATCTTAGACGTCGATCGTAGCCATAGCTCGGCAGCGGAGCATATACCGATTCGGGTCGCGCCGGCCAGCTTAAGTTGACGCGGGGGGAAAAGGGGGTGCCGGGTAGATCCCGGCCTTCCTGCGGGCGGGAGAAGGGCGGTCCGTGGCCCGTGCGTGACTACCTCGGCCCCACCGACCCCGGCGACACGATTGCGGCCGACCGGGGTCCCGCAGAGGGCACCGTCGACTGATATTTAGCCTTGTCCTAACCCCCATCGTGGCGCGTATTTCCACGATGCGTATCTCGCAATCGATTTCATCCGTCACGACAAAGCAGATAAGTTACTGATCAATCTTTGGTTCATACTACATATAGACATCTAACTTTTTGTAACCAACGCCCCCCCCCCCCCCCCCAAAAAAAAAGGTCCACCAAACGGTTGTTATCATATCATACATTTCCCTTTCCTCCCCAACCCCTCATGGATCTGGACACCCACCTTATTTTATATCATCCTCGAAGCCGTGGTAGGCCCCTGTGCTCCAAACCAAGAACTGTGTACAAAAACCAAAGGGCATCATCACATTGAGGAGCTCAAACTCCTACATGAAGTCCAGCAGCTAAGTGACCTGGAGGCAAACCATCCCCTTCCCTCGCTTGTGAAGGGGGAAAAGCATGACAAGCAGAAGAAACGCCGAGCCTTGCCACTGAGAAAACTTCTCAAGAATAATGCGGTGGGATATGAGATACTCGCTAACCCCAAGCAAAAAAAAAAAAAAAAGTGCCGGACAATTTTCGTGCAATCGACGCGAGATAAAAGATCATGTGCACGGGTGAGAGACGAGGACCGCGGGAACCCGCTATTACTGGCTTCCCCTACGCCGTCTCTGGTCTCTGTAGTTCAGAGAGTAAGGGCCAGGACGCTCATGACGAATCGTCCTTCGGTCCGGAAGAGTGGACCTCACGTCCTGATAGTACCCGGTATGAGCCGGCGCCGGACCCGGCTGGTAAGACAGCGGTGACCGCGGGGCGTAAGCCGCCTGCGACATCTCTGCTCCGCTCGCAGGGTAGAGGCTGTGCGGTGGGTTCGGGCGCAGATAGAATGAGGCATCTTGCTGAGTAGTGTAATGATGCTGAGGGGGCATGCTCGAGATAGGCTGCATAGGACGCATCATCTCCACCGAACTTGGGGGTGGGTAAGCCTGCATTGGGCGAGACTGCATCGGTGCGCCAAAGTCCGGCATCTGCATCGTCTGCTGAAGAGGGGTCGGAAGAGACTGCTGGTAGATGCCGTGTCCGCCGGGATGCTGGGGCTCGGCGGGCGTGGCGTGGCTGGCCATCGGCGAGTGGATTCGAGATGCGGGCTGGCTGTAGCTTGTTGGAGGGTAAAACTCCGAACCAGTGCTAAGGCGAGGCTCTGGACGACGACCATGGGCATTGGTTAGGTCACGGAACATGCGCGAGCGGTCTCGATTCTGTGTCATGGAGGACGACCGGTCTGGCGGGGGAGTAGCTTGACCATCAACCCAGCGGCAGGAGTCCGACTCGTCTGCGGCTTGCGAAGAGACCGAGGCAGGGGCTGAGGGAACACGGCCAGCAGCGGCGACTGAGGCATTCTTGGCCTTGTCGCTGGCAGCAGTAGCGGCGGGATCTTGCAGGCGTTTGACCACTTCGGGGTGAACACCCTCCACGTACTCGATGAAGTCCTTGAGATTCTGCACCTTCTGACCCAGCTTCTGAGCATTTTGCTCGGAAGCGTCTGAAGTGCTGGGGAGCAGTTCCTTCATCGCGTCCACGATCTGATCGGCCAGTGACTGGAGCCTCTTCTCTGTGCCTTTCAAAGGAATGCCGGTGATCGGTTGCAGTAGGTTGAGGAGCTGCAAAGATTCATCCGTCGTTCGGCGGATAGCCTGCAACGCCTCACCAGCCCGGCGAAGCTGGTCGTCGCCTGTTTGGTTCTTCTGTAGCTGCTCGATGTGGTTTTCCAATGCGCTGCCGTGCACCTGTGCGTTCTGACGGAAAGAATCGATCAAACTGGTCGGCGAAAACGTATGAACGGACGGTGCTGGTGCTCGGCGAGCCATGACTGGAGTGCCTCGGGTACTTGATGCCCGAGGCTCCTCAGGCAGAGGGCTGCGCCGCGGCTGGTGTTTATGGGAAGATGAAGGCAGAGCTCCTTCGTGCGCCGGATTGTACGAGTTGGAGGCCAGGGAATGAGGCTGGCGAGGGTCGGGGCGGTTGCTCTGGATGACGTGTACCTCTTGAGTAGGGAAGGAGCTGTTTGGGGCACCAGGAGCTGGTAATCGGCTAGACTGCTCCTGATACCGCGACTGCATCTGGAACCCTTGAACGGGCTGAGAGGTAGTCGCCGGGGGTTGTTGAGATGGTGCATAACCCGCCCGGGGGTCATTCGACATATGCGGGGCTTCTACTTGGTGAGGGCGGTGTATTGTAGCCCCGGAGTGCATGTGGGAACCGGCCTGATCCTCAGCAAGCCGATACGGCTCGTAATAGTCCGTTTGGTTTCCATGCCTCGCGGGCACCTGCTGCGGACGCTGAGGCATGGGAAGCTGTTGCTGCTGCGGCTGCCTCATCTCCGGCGCGTGTTGCGGCGGCATCTGCAGAGGATCCCAAGCATTTTCAGAGCCTGCCGAAATGTTGTGCGTGGGCCATAGTGGTTCCTGAACGTTGCCATCTGCCCGTTGTTGTTCGGGATGCGCAGAAGTAAAGTTGTCGTTTTCGTTCTGTGGCATAAAGACAAAGTTGACTTGTAAGTCATTGTCCGTCATCATGCCGCCAAGCTGAGGCTCGTTGATGCACAGATCGAGGTTGTCGGGAAACGTGGGGTCGAAACCAAACGCCGCATCGACATTGAAGCCGAAGTCGTCATCCGATCCAAGATCTGACCAAGCAGGCGTATTTGATTCGTATCGTAAACGCTTGGGCGATGGGGTTTCCGCTGCAATGCGGTTGCCATACTTTGTCGCAAAGGATGCAGTGCGGATGAAGAGGGGTTGGGGCGAGATCGACTAGCCACGAACCGTCAGCTTAGGCTCACAATCTCATGAACTGTCTCCTCTTCAATAATCTTACCTTGTGTCCAGTACAAGACTTGTAGATGGGAGATTCGGGGTCCCGAATTTCAATCGCAGAGTCTCTCCGTCCTTGGAGACGGTAGAATCGGGGAGGCGGAGAGTCGGTTCCGCACTCCGAAGGGCTTCTCGACGAAGCACATGATGAGGCAGAGGGTGTCAATACCGGTTGTTGCGGCTCCGAATGGGCCGAAAGCGCATCCCATTGTGCTGTGAATAATGAAACCCGATTTGCGGGGTCCAGGTTGACCCTCGAAAGGTTGCCTTCCAGCACGACCTCGCGACCAACGTAGACGCAGGAACCGAAAATAGTTGCGATGCCACGATACCCCATCTGAGGAGGTTCGGAGCTGGAGTGGCGGAAGTCCAGGTTGTCACCGTACAGAGTGAGCAGAAAGGTTGTGCCGGACCGTTGCTCGCTGTGAGTGGGAACCCAGCAAACTGCTTTCAGTAGTACGAGCATGTACTCATTGTTTCGAAGGTTGAGGATCTGGATTGCATCTGCAAGACGCTCTCTTGCACCATCATCAACAATTGCCACAGGATCTCCACGCTGGTACTCCCGGCCTTCGAAAGATTGTCCATCGTTGAGGAGTGTACCGTGAGCTGGCTGCATGTTGGTGTTCAAAGGGTCGCCGGCCATGAGCGTATGCCTCATGGACTCCATCGACATGATGTTTTCGGTTGTTGGTGTTGACAGATTATGTATTTGAATTTGATATAAGCAAGTATAAAGAATGAATGAGCCTCGAACCACAAGGACTAGCACCACCAAGAGTCAAGTTGGCTTCCGACCTGGCACATTGCTTGACAAGATTCGGCGTCGGAGGCTGCGTCAAGGTGGACCTGTACTTGAGCCGGATAGAAGAGACTTCCGATAAAAAGTAACGGCAGTATGCTATGGCGGAAGAAATGTGTGAGGGTGGTGACAAGAGTGACTGTCGAGGAAGCGACCAAGTTTATAAGATAAATAGAAACAAGAGAGGGCCGTGAATGCACTACTGTCTGGTGGACCTCATAGAGCCAGATGCGACTTGGCGTCGATTCGGGTCCGATACCCAGAACATGGATCATGGAGTATAGCTGCAGCGGAAGCCTCTCTGCATTTCCGATTGTATGTAATTTGTATGCTAATCCTTGTAGACACCCTCCCGGTTCTTGCGTCCGTAGGAAACAGGGGTATGGGCGTGGGTTGTCAAAAAAGCTCAGAAGCACTTAGTAGTAGAAGCGATTTGCTGGGCACACAGGTAGGGCCGTAAGATGCCTGTCCTTGTCGACAAGAGATCAGGGATGGTAACGGGGCGAGTCGGGACGACCGGGGTCGGTATTGCAATGCCACGGGTTGTCTCGGACCCTTTCTCCACCCCCCAACGTGAAGTCGTTCGCTGCGAGTGTAGCCTGGCCGTACCTCGATGTTGCATACCCGGCCCCATTGCACTGGAGCGTGGCTTTTCGGCCAACTCGCATCACACACCTTTTCTGTCGTTGGCCTCCCAGATCATCGATGATGGTCGACATAAGAAAGAGCTCGAGTCAAACGTCTCGGGAGAGGAATGGTCGTCATCTGCGTCAACCACTCCGGCCTATTTGGCGCCATTGACACGGTCCCGGGTGGTGCAAAAGTCTTCGTGACAGCTCACAAAGCACTTGTTCAGTTGCAGACAGAGACTCGTTTCAAAAGAAATGTCAAAAACACAAAGGACAGTTCTGAGAACTGATAGGGCGAGACATGCTATTGGCTGTGAACCATGCCGAGCCGCAATCCTGACGGCGCGGGCGTGGAGAAGCCGAACGCCTGCCAACCCCCCTTCGACCGCTAGCTTCTAAGCGGCGGCCCCGCCAGAATCAAAAGGGGACATGCGTCTGAAGCTCTTGTTCCCCTTTTCTTTTTATTATGAAGTTATCGAGGGTGCGCGCGGCTGCCATATTTGGAGGGGTGGGAGAGGGGAGGGGGGGTTCGAGGCAGCTGCAAGACAACATAGCAGATCGGCGCATGGCGCTAGGACTGTCGCGATGCAGAACTTGAATGCTCTGCCGTGGTAGGATGGGAGGGCTCGTGTAGATGATCACGGCGCCGTCCTGGGCTGAAACCGATGCCAGCATAGCCATCTTGTGGCTTCCATCATTTCCATGCCTGCCACTCCGGTCTCGCTCCCTCGCGATGGCCAACAACCTTTCTGGACGGCAAGGCGTGACGCAACCCACACCTGATGATGCTCTTTGTCGAGTCGTTTCATAGTGAGAGGTGTATCAAAAGTGGTCTGTGCCTTATAAAATTGTGTACATGTTGTTGCATCGTAGACGATGTGGCAGCGTCCGTGTTGAGGCGTGCCCAGAGATCGTCTATCCTCGCGACAAGAAAAATGAAGAGATGTTGGTCTAGCTGACTATCGCCACCTCACCGTCCCTCTTTACCTGTCTTGGAGTCGGCCTCGTTTTTGTCCTTATCCCCTGCTGCGCCCTGGCCGGGCATCTTGCCGAACTTGGTCAGAACTTTGGCTGCCCATTCTTCGAATTCTCGCTCAGCGGCCTCGTCCGTCTGGGCAGCTGCTCCGTGAAGGCTTTTTCGGGCCATCTCCCTCAGGTCGTCAACCGAAGACACATCAAATGCCCAAGCGGCGCCTCCAGTCATCATCATGGCAAAACTGACGACGTTGAGTGTCGCCAAATTCAAGGCCTCAAAGGCAATCATGCCTCCTTCAGGGTTCCCTTGCTTGCCTGCCGCGTAATGGCTGGGTTGATAGAATTTGGGATAGGCAGCGAGCTGTTTGCGTACCACGGAACGTCGCGTGACCATGGCCGAGAAGAAGAAGAAGCCGGCGCCGGCGAAGAAGAGTCCGAGTTGGTTCGCCGCTCTGGCCTGGAAAAAGGAGGATGTTGGTTGAAGTGGTGACCTCGCCGATCGAGAGTCCGAGGACTCGTTGTTGGAAGCCATGGCTGTTGGAGAGTGTTGGGCGAGCATCGAATCTTGCCCCCTAGATTGATCCAAAGTGTCAGACAGAGCATCCACAGTGGCTTTTGTAGCAAGGCTTACCAGGTCAAAGCGGCAAGGGCCGGCCGGTCAATTGAACAAGACAGGAGTCGATGGAGTCGCGGTCTCTCGGGCAGCTGAGGTTCGCGTGCTGGGAAGAGGCAAAGCGGAGCTATGGCGGGACGGGGCTGGAGCTCCTCTGAACTCAAAGTCGGGGAAAGGAAGTTCCCGCCACTAAAATTTTCGGACCCATACAAAAAGAAAGAGTGGGTCAACATTGACCTGCCTTATTCAACAAAACGAGGTGGCCGTTGGGGGGTTTTATGCATATTATCGAGTACCTAGCCAATGCTTCCCATCGAACGGATGCATCACCAGGTTTGTCCGACTTATCCGATCAACTCAACCCACCTGAAGGGGAGGGGAGGGCCTGGCATCCCTGTTTCAGCGGCTCTCTTCTTTTTTCCCGACTTCACATCGTCACCAAGAACGCTTCTATCGGCGGCGACGCACATCCTAGTCGTTCCAAGTCCAGCACGCTCTATCAATCAAACCCTACACCGAGGCCTCTTTGAATGCTGTTAAATTTACAACATCTACTGCTACTATATGATAGCAAGATGCTATACCCCCCTGTCGACTACGGACTACGGGCGAAATGCACGTCGGCCCACTGTTGACACTACACAACTTGCAGAAGATGCGCTTTGGTTAGCCGCTCTGAAATGCAGCACCATGACAACCAGCTGACCACACCACAATGGTAGAACGGGAAGCTCGACTGCATCCGCGACAGCCAACCTTCGTCATGATTGCATATGACATGGGGAGCATGATGGCGGCCAACTCAAATGTCCTGCTCCTTCCTTGGCGCCAAATGCAGCCACCTCAACGAAGCCCTGGTCGAGCAATGGTACACGTCGCTCTGCCCCTGGTTACCATAGGTATCCAATCAGCATCTACCACAGCGTAAATATGATGAGTCTCCTCGCCTTCAGATGGCATACCAGTAAGATGATCGGATGGCTTCCCCGGGGCCCGCACATCTCTCTTCACGAATACATCTGGCGAATGAACTGGCGCTACGGTCTGATACACCAGGCCGGTACCGCGGCAGGAAAAACATGTGCGAGACCACCAAAATGACACATCAGACGTCGCTTTTCGGTTACATAAACTTGCACGCCATCGACGCCTCCTAAGCCTGTTACTTGTACGGCTCATAACCTGAGCATCTGCAAACAGGACAGGTTACCATACATGCTTGCCTCGTCAGCGATCGATTGTCCGAGATCTTGATAGCTGGATCATCGATGGCATCTGACAATACCTTGGCGCTCTATCGTCTCTCAACCAACCATGCCGCTGGGTCCCCAACATGCATGCGTGATGCTGGGGGTAAGGCGGTCCAAATTCAGGCCGGCAAACGATGGAAAAGTGTCACTTGTTGATGACAAGAAAACCTTCTGGGTGATGTCTGTGCATGGTGCATTGTGTCATCTGATGTCAAACTGTCTACGCCGGCTGTTTGACTGCTTGACGCGGAGTCGCCGCAACGGGCCTGCAAGCGTCCATTCACTTGGACAAAACAGCAACCCTAGTTTCGCGGTCTTTGTCAGACAAGACAGCGAGAGAGCAGTGGGTTTAGGCATACTCAAAATTGCCACATCACCTCGGCGGGCATGACGACGACATAACGAAGTGGCTGTTCCGAATATTGTCAAGTAGCGCTTGGCTGAAGCCGGGACAAACAGTGCACGAATCGACTCAGGTTCGAGAAAATGATGAAAATACCGGGCCAGTATCGTGTGGCTTCACATGGTTGGTCGGGAATCGTGGACGGTTTAGGGAGGTGGACGAAATCTGTCGCAATCGTCTTCGTAAGAAGCGATTTTAGTCGCGGACTCAGATGTAGCGCACCGCAAAAAGAATTATCGGCGGGAGGTGGGGGGGCTGCTGTCTTTGGGCGTCACATTTGGAGAGTGCAACAGGCTTGCTTACTTGCCTCCTCTCAACACGCCCTGGGTTGAAGAGAGCGCTGTCCCGACAATCAGGAACTTGGATCGAAAGTAGGTCTCTAAGACAAACAAGCCACAGTCGAACTAGGCGCACGCACGCACAGCTATTGACGAGTTTCAATTTGCCCAAACTGTCTCGCATCACAAACCCAATCTCGTCAGAAGGCCATTGTCTTCATCATTGTCGGGGATAGATTTCGACAGCCTTCCATTAGGTACAGGAGGGTCCACTTGCAGCACACAGTCTTTTACACATTCAAACAGGGTTGAGTCCTGCGCTGCCCTGCAGTGTCAAAGCGGTTTATGGGATCTGATCGCTGAGATCTTAGCCGACGGGCGGCTGGTGGGACTTGGGACTCCGGAGACCTGTCATATATCACATTTTCCCAAGATCTAGTACAGTACCTCGGCGAAGAAAGGCAATAGTACTACGAGCCAGAACCCAATGACAATGCAATGCCACAGCTAGTACGGCGCCTCTCCACCTCAGTCCGAGGAACTTTTTTTTTGTCCTTCTTGGCGCGAAGTCCCAGTAGCTGAGGGATTTAAACAGGTGCCTGCGAGTCGTCTCAACGTGCAGCACATGTGTGTTTTTTTGTTTTCTTCCTGCGATAGCCGAGGCGCGAGCTTAGAGGTTCCACGATTGCTTTACCACATTACTGGGTCACTGATCGGGTTGTATCGTGCAAGATCGACGTTGATGGGCCAATGCGGCTTCTGTCGATTCACAAATACCTAGCGTCAGCCGACAACGACTGTTTGAATGCCAACGGTCAAATTGTTGGTAGAACCTTGTGTTTGTGCGACCCTTTTTAGCAGCACCTAGTGTAGTGGGTAATAATAGTAGGGTTTTAGTCAGAAGCGGGAGCAACCGCGTCACCGAAAGTTTGCTGATGTGGTTCCCGTCCGTGATCCAACCAAAGCGCCTTACTCATCGGGCGTGCAATTACGACTCAGCATCAGGCATAGATTCAACCAAGCAGCTTCAGAGGCGACACGACACGACACAATACCGACCCGACGGCGCTTCGTGCACAGACTGAGCTCCGGGCGGGAGAAAAGGGATGGGTGCAAAGGTGAGTCGCACTTTGTTAGAGACACGCCATACGACCACTGGATCACAAGCACCCCTCAGGTAAAGTCAACTGGCTGAGGTTGACGGAAGTCTCGTCAACTGTCATATTCCAGTGGTGAAAAAACAAAAGAGTACGCAGGAAGAGAAGGCGGGCTGTCTGCTGAGATGTGACGAAATAGGGGAAGGGAGTGAGACGGACCAGCCAGTCCTTAGCATCACAGAGCCCCTCCCCTCGCCCGGCCCTGGCACCGGCGGTGGAAGCCCCAGACCCCCGGGGACATGGATCCACTCTCACACTGGGTCGATGGGGATATCAAAGCAGCCTCCAAGGGCGGCCGGCACGCACACAGGTTCTCCCTGTGTGCACTGTATCAATAGTGTAGATACCTGGTTAGGGACACTGTATAGTGTCCTTATGTAATATCGCCCCATTTATATTCATTGACAACCACTCAGAAGCGACATCATCGAGGTCGGGCGTCATGATCAAACGCTGTGCCAACGCACGGCCTCTGCCATCTTAATCCGAACATCCGCACTCCGGTTGTTCCGCAACCGCGTTTCTCACGAGCGCATCTCTAGATCCCTGCCGGCGTACCCCGACTTCAAGTATATGCTAGCGCCCAAGGACCATCCCCATAATCGACCTGACCCTGTTCAGCCGCAAATCGAGTGCTCACCGCATAATTAACCCCTCCTGATAGTCTTCGCGGGGACCAGTCGGTCGGCTCATACCCCTCCCGTGTGCCACGCCGCTTTGCGACACGCTAGTAGGGGAGCCTCCGTTGTGTCCTAGACAACCGCCAGGAACCACAAGCCACCAGCCAATATCTGGGTCGCTGCACATCATCCCGAACCACGTTCCCATCCTGTACGGATACGGCGCAGCAAAATCCCAGAACCATGGGTAAAACGAAAAGCGGTAGCGTTGCGAAGACGAAAGCTGGCCCTGGGGCTAGCAACAGCATTAGCACAAAATCAACCAGCCCTTCGACCCCTGGTCTACCACCCGCTTGGCCACAGTTCAAGCCACCACTGCCAGTTACCGACCTGGTTCCCGACAAGCTCGACCCTTGCCCTGATAAGGTTTTCCTGATCCGCAACTTTTGGCCAAAGTCCCTTTGCGCTTCGTATGTCGCCTTCCTCAGGGGCCTGCCACTGGTCACTACCCCCGGACGGCCCAAGCGGGGAGATGCGGTGAGGGTAAACGACCGTTTCCAAGTGCAGGATGCTGCGTTTGCCCAGCGCCTTTGGGAGGAGACTGGGCTGCGCGAAGCACTGGGCCAAGAAGATGTTCGGCATTTATGGTGAGTGCGCTGCGTTCTCTCCCTTGTCGTCTCCGCCTCCTTCGGGACTCTTGCCCTGAACAATGCATCCCACGCGCTTCCGGCTCGATCCGCCCATGTCAGCGCCCAAGCAACGAACCTTACAAAACAGTTATAACAAGACATGAGACAGATGCGAAAGAAGAACTGCATTTGCCTCGGGGCATTCTCATAACGGGATCGCTGTGAGACTCGCTGACAAGGGTCCAATCTTTATAGGAGCGGTGAAGTTGTTGGTTTGAACCCCAATATCCGCATATATCGTTACTCCAAGGGCCAGTACTTTGATGCACATTGTAAGTCTCGTAAACCCTATCGTTGACCTGTCATACGCCACAGACGCCGAGGGCGATGAATAGTCTGCAAGCGACGGGGCAAGGCCCCCCGTTATTGCCCGCCTACATCCAAGGGCGGTAGCCGATGTCCGCCAGTGTGCCACGATCAGGAAGCCAGGAGCATATGTTTCTGTTCCTCGGATGGCCAAATTTGAGGGGCAACGGAGGGACAGAGCTCGCTGGTATTTCATTACGTCGTTTTTCTTTTTTATGATATCCCAACGTTTTCCCCTGCCATATGCCGACTCTTCTAGGGCTAGCAATGCCAGCGTGCCTGAAGATCGCTGCAAGACATTCGGTCTCGTTCAAGCGTTCGGTCCTGAGCCATCTTACCCACAACAGCTTGCACGCGCAAAGAGGAGCTCGCTAGGTCCATATGTTTTCTCTCTTTTCGTCACGGTCGCCTTTATTGGCCCGTCCATACGGACGCCGAACTCGGAGTGGTTTCCAAGTCATGCATGTCTTAATTTGCTCAGGCCCGGGTCAGAGGTCTCTGAAGACGATCATGACTTACAACGCCCGGTGGAGAAATCCTGCCAGAATCTGAGATCTTTACCTATTTTCCCCTGAAGAGGATGTTGGGCCCCGCAGCAAGTGCCTGGGCCATTGATCAACCATGCGATAGTCACATTTGATATATGACATCTGATCCCCTCCGCTCAGTCCTTTTCGTTTACACTCATCCTATCACCACGGGCTCTCATCCCGGCATTGAAAAAATCGACCGATGTGTTGCACAAACCCAAACCCTGCGAATCGGACCATGGCGACCCCCTCCAAAGGCGTTGTCCTTTCGGGTCATGTGGGAGACTGACCGGGAACTGCGAGTCCGATCCAGCGAAACCACTCGACATCTTGCATCGCCCTCCATACACAAGAAATTCGGCAACAAGCGTTCTGAATATACTCTTTGACCTACAGCTTCCTAGGGTTCTTTGATCCCTTGGTCCAGTCTGCGTTCCCTGTGCACCCTTCACTTGTCTTCCGTGCAGGCTTCCTCTTCCTTTGCAACATGGCCCCAGCTAATTTGTCGACCCCCACGCAGACGATGACTCCAACAACGTCTCCCTCACACCCGGCCCCTCGGCTGGGCTTGTCACGTGCAAGACAACCTGGACGCTGCTACTCTATCTCACCTCCTCCGCTGAGGGTTGCGTAGGCGGCGAAACAGTCTTTTTCCCCAACGACCGTCGTTCCGCCCGGGAGGAGATCCCGGTCGTCCTCGAGACCGGTATGCTTCTGCTTCACAAGCACGGCGACGACTGTATGCTGGTAAGTCTCATCTCAAGACGGAAAAAAAAAAACCTGTATCAACATACATACTCCCATGAAGCCTGTACATCCTCCCCCCTGATCCCCGGAATGCTCCAAGGCAAGATGCGTCTGAACATGTTTCTATGCGACCTCGACCGTTGCCACCACTGTCTCTCTACTGAAATATGACCCACCTCGTACCTTTTTTTTTGCTTTTGGTGGCGTGAAATATGAGCCAATCGCGGCCATCGCAGATACGGCCTCACCTCTCCCCAACCCCCCCAGCACTGGCCTGGCCAACCCCCTCTCCGCATGTCGAACAGCAACCCCCCCGGCCCCTACATCCATCCCACCTGATCCTTTTATTTTTACCTTCCCTGGCCGCATTGCAGGTCCTGCAGACTGACACGTAACTCACTAATCAACAGCACGAGGGACGCGAGGTCTCCGCAGGCGAGAAGTGGGTGTTGAGGACGGATCTATGCGTCAAGAAGTAGGTAACAGGGCTTCGGTAATCTACGCCAGGCATCACGCAAAACGGGTCGACTTCCCCGTTGCCTGTCCCGTCTTTTACCCGCTCGGGCGTGGGGAGCGATTGCACCACGTTTGGATTTCCGATCTCGTATCCGCTGCTCTGGTACAGCAACCCGCCTGCCCCTCTCCGTACCTGGACCCCCCTTCGAACACCAACGTCGGTTCTCCCCTCCCTCCGGGTTGGCCCCTCCGCCTTCCCCGCCTCTTTGTTTGATCAAATTTCTCGCGGCATCGTCTGGCGGGGAAGAAAGAAACGCAAAAATTGGAGTGGTCTGGTTGGCGCAAGGCCAACGGTTGCATTACGGAGTCGAATGACTTGGCGGCTGTTGCGTGCATGCCGCGGTCGATGAGGTTACCCGTTTGATCAACCACGTTGGACAGAAACCCCGGGGGGGGGGGAAAGAATAGAGGCAGCAGGATTTGGAAGACGTGTTCTAGAAGAGGGAGATCAGTTTCAGGTCCAGCTTCCTCACCTCCACGGCCGCAATGCAAATCATCAAAACAAACAAGGGCTTTTAACGAAACTGAGGTACGTAGTCCAGGCGGTCCCTCTCACTTCATCCGCGCGTGCGTGCAAAAGTAGACTGTCGCTCGAGTGATGATGCGGTGACGCGGACGAACCGGGGAACCCCCGCGCCAGAAAGCGTCCCCCCAACCCCTTCCCCTCCCCTCCCCCCTACTAATGCCGCCAATCCTGACCGCAGCGTAGGTAGGTAGGTATTCTGTTCTGTGCGGCCTGCTCCTCCCCTTCAACTGAGAGATACGTATCCGGGGCGGTCCTTCGTACGGTCGCACGTACAGATATCCCCCCCCTTCAACGTCGGAGAGGCCGCACTCGAATGCGGTCGCCCAGGCTGCCTCCCGTCGGTTCCCCGAGCGGGATACCGGCGAAGCTGCCAGCGAAGGCCTGTTCCTCTCTCGATCAGCGGGAGTGGGAGGGACCGTGCTGTAGAAACGCAACGCGGTGTAGACTGTCCAGCAGCTCGAGCAACGACGCCAAACAGTGCTCCTTAGCTCTCACACTGGTATTGGGAAACGGGCCAATGCTGCGTCACGATGCAGGTCTATTGTGCAATTTGCTATCTTCCGTGTCTCGTAGGAAAAGGTTGCCTGGCGGTGTGCGGGCATCAAAGGCCTGGCCGGACGGCCCCCCTTATCGCCCTGTCTCTTTCCCAATTTTTCATGATTAATGAACTGGGACCACGGGAATGACCTGTCGAACGCCCCTGTCGCAGCAGAAAAAGCTCTCGTCGTTGCGCCTCCCTAGTCCATAGCGCCACTCATCAGCCGGTCCATGGCATCCATGGCACTCTCCTCCTCGACATGTATCTCCTCTCCACCAGTAACGTTGACGCCCTCGGTTGCTACTTGTGAGACCTCGCCATCGTCCTCCTTCGTGGATCTCTCGAACACCTCCAACAGTTCGCCTCGGTGGACTACTCTTCCCCCGTCCAGCTGAGTCTCCTGCTGCACCATGTCTCCTTCGGCGCGGCGAATGGGGTACGACTTCTTCGTCATCGGCTGGGCATCGGGGTCGATGGTCGGTTTGATCTTGACGTGTCCTGTGGCGATGCGGCCCATGATCCAGTGAAAGATCCACGGGAAGCTGATCAGGGGCATCGATTGTCGCTTGTGCTGCTCGTCTTCGTACTCCTCTGCGAGCGCCGCATTGACCTGCTCCTCGGTGACTTTGTACATTGCAGCCACGAACGGGGCAAAATCATGGTTCCTGCCACCGGCCTCCTTGTAGCAAATTTCGCGGAACCTCTGCTTCAGTGCCGCCGACTCACGGCCGATATCCTCTTGCTGTTTGTAGTCGCTGCCGACCCGAGGTCTTGTCAGTACGAAGCCGGTCCAGGCTTCAAACTCCGTCTTCACGTCGCGATGACTCATGAGTCGACGCAAGGAGGTGTCATATTGTCTCTTGACCTTGCGCGCTTTTTGGAGTAGATCATCTGTGAGAGTGAAGCGATTCAAGATCCTCTTGTCGAATTTCTTCTCATACATCGGGTCAAGGGCCTGGTCTTGGATCATGTCATAGATCTGGCCGAGAGCGCTTGATGACTTGTAGGTATTTTTGCGGTTCATAAAGTGAGGCCATCTCTTGGGTTGAAGGTGCGGAGGGAAGTCCGCTGGGTCCGCAGTCTTGACATAGTCAACGGCCTTGGAATGCAGCTCCGCCAACTTGAGGCCTGTTGATCTAGGTTAGCATCGTTTGTGTTCGCCTCGAGGCAAGGACTCACATTTGCCATCTTTTGCCCCCGCTTGGGACTGGTCAGCCTGTGCCAAATGGGCAGTGGCAACCAAAGCCAGGCAGTCGTTCTGAACGTATCGAACGAAGAAGGTTCTTAGGTCTGACACCCTGACGAACCCGCGCTTCAGCACGGGGGCCTTCGACGCTACATAGTTCATTGGCGGCTGGTGCCACTGCTGAGGTATGAGGGCCGGGTTCCAGATGACAAAGAAATCGTCGCCGTCGAGATCTCCCCCTGAAAGCATGCTGGGCACATCTCGGTCGCCGATGCTGGGGAACACAACGACATTCTTGAGATGATGGAGAGCGGGAATGTCAACCGCTTCCACCACTCGGATGTCACCCGGGTGAAGTGATGGATTACGTCCGACGATGCACACTCCGGTGACGCAGTAGTGATTCCCATCATCCGGGTTGGGAATCTGTAGAAAGATCTGGGGAATGTCTTCGACGTTCCGTGTTTCCCTCCCTTCCGTTGCTTTCGAGTGACCTCTCAGAGTCCCGGTCTCGTCGAGACATCCAAGAAGGAACGCGCTCTGCTCAATAACCACTCGGGCCTTCTCTTTCAAGAGTTTCATGGACCAGATTCGCCAAAGGTTCAGAATTGTAAGAACAAACGGCTCTTGCACCTCCGTATCCATGAAACCCCAGCAGACGAGGTCCTTGATCGTCAGCGATGTCATGTTCTCGTCGATGTACCTTCCCAGGAGGCTCGCAGCCGCAACTCGATCGTTCATTGCCTTCTCATAATTCCGAACCTGCTGTCTAGCAAGCTGCAGGATGGGCTCGCGTTTGACCCCGAGAGTGGTGAGAATGGTGATGGTCTGACGGTTCAGTGTGGCCACTGAGTACTGCGCAGACCTGATGATTTCTAGGCCGTTGAACTGCGCCTTGAACTTTTCCTGTGAAGGTCTGATGTGCACTTCGAGACCCTTCGCATCGGGCCAGACCGCTAGCATGCCTTTGCAACCACCCATGCGGAACTGGAAAGCCGACGGTATGCCGACTGGTTCCTGGCCCATCTCGTTGACGACCATCTCCGCCAATAGTTTCGAGATCTTACCTACGCCATCGCTGAAGCAATACCCGTCCCGTTCAATGTCTTCTGCTTGTACGATTCGAGGTACGGTGACTCCCCGTATCTCTCTTGTCGTCGAGAAGCATTGACCGATGCGTGCGGCGTATTTTGCAACGTTTCTGATGTGACTGAACTCGCCCATCCATTGCCGAATATCGTCGCAAGTAGTGTAGGCGGTCGGGCAAAAGAAGTAAACTGCGCATTCTCGGATCTGTGAGTTTCCAAACGCCAAGAACTCGTAGACACGGTTGCCGATCCTGATACCCTGCTTCAAGGTGCGGTAGATTCTGTTGAATATTTCGGTGCCGGCATCATTGTAGACTTTGCCCCTGTAGAGCTCATCCGTGAACTGGACTCTGAGGAAACGATCCTGGTAGGAACTGTATTTACGGAGGACTCTATTTGAAGACTCGACGTTTGGTGAGCAGAAATGCATTGTCGATGGCGTAACCATGATCTTGCGGATAGTGGTGCAGTAGTATGGCATACTGGCGTTGGGAAAGAAGAAACGGGCGTCTTCATCTCCGAACATTTCCATAGGATTCCACACCCTCTTTCCCTGGTCTGCGAAGTACTCGAGCATCCACTTTGCCCGGTCCTTGTCCATACGAGATAACTCATCAACGAACTCCTGAGTGATAGAATACTCCGACAGAACGCTGCGAGAGATGCAGACTTCCAGCTGATAGTAAACTTCAAAGTTCAGATGATCAGAGGCTGCTCCTCGGGACAGAAGCGAGTGGATGGTCGATGAATTGTGAGATGTCGGTGTTGACTTCCGGAAAAGCGTACCCAGCAAGGGGGGACGCGGGGGAACGGATCTGAATTGACTGAGGACTGTGGTTGCAACATTGTAGGCCTGCAGCGCCTCCAGCAACTCATCAACAGGGTTTCCAGTGTTTGTAATAATGAACCTGAGAGTGGTCCAACGGCCGATGTTGATGAAGTTCGGGTCGTCAAAATCGGCCTGGAGTGTCACAGGAAAATCTCGAGGCAATTGCTCATCGTCTAGTATGGCGGTTCGTCGCTCCCACATGTCCAGACTGCCCCAAGAAGAAACCCCCGCGGCCATCTGGTTTCGTTTGCTCCTGTTCGCTTTGGTCCAGAACATCGGAGGAAGCTCCAACGGAACTACCAGTGTAGTTTCCTTTTCTTCAGTTGCTCGAAGTATTCCTGTGAGGCGAGAAAAGTCCACAGCGCACTTGTGGTGAGTGGTGTCATCGTCTTTTGGGGGTTGGTCACCCTGGCTATCAGAAGACCGAGCGACTTCTTGGTCCCGATTGCGAGTGTCGAAATAGATGGACAGATTCTTCTTTGAGAGGTTGACGTCGATTCTCACACCGTGGGTGACAGACTTGAGCACCACCATCTCGTTTTCCTGAAGTCGAGAGCCGAAATCCATCCGGTCTGCCTGCAGAGAAATCTTGGACTTGAACCATATCTCGGGATTGGCAGGACTCTTCACCAGACTCTCGTACCTCTCATGGGGGGCCCTGAATGTTCTTAAAGCGACCTGGACGCTCTTGCCTTTGCCATATTTGACGGTGTGGACTTTCGAGGACCAGAAATTGAGCTTAGGAGGGGGCTCGAAGCGGACCTTGGCGAGTCCGTTTCGGTCTCCATTGCGATTCTCGTCGATCTGGAGCCAGGATATGTTTCCGTGCCGGTCGAAAGAATCGTACAGTTCGGCAAGGGTTACAGCAGAGGGAAGGCGAGAGATGATGATGGTGAAGTCCGGCCATGTCCTCCAAGGCTCGGTCTCAGCGGTGTTCATGGTGTGACGATTCATGCTTGCTGTTCCGAATCAGGGTAAGTAAGAGGTGTGCAATGAAATTCAGAAGGGAGGGGGGGTTTGCCTAGCCCTTGAAGGGGTGTAGGCTGAAGTAAACGGTAGGGATAGGTCGAAGAGGAGCATAAAGTAAAGTTCAAGTTGAAGTGTGGTGTAATGGAAGGAATGGGGTGGGACAAGATGAAGTAGCCGACGATGAAAGGTTGGAGGTGAAGTGAAGCAAGTACCTGCCGAAACTGGGCTGACAACTTAGGCGCGTATGTTTTATAACCCACGCAGATGCGTATATTTGAGAGGGGCAGCCAGAGTAGGTATCTTCACCAGTATTACCTCGGAATCGGAAATGGGAAAAGCCAAAGTCTTGTAAGTGACGCCAGTTTATTACCAGGTAGTTGACAAAGACTGAGTCTGGTTCTGAGAGGTGAGAAACGCGGCTCTTCTTCCCTACGTCTGTTTTCTATCTATCCATCTATCTACATACCTAGGTAGGTAGGTACCTGGTCATAAGAAAGAGTGGATAGCCGTCGTTGCCCGTTTTGCAAGGTTGTTGTTTCCCTTGCCAATGCAGCTAGCCGTCACTATCTGACAATTTGCTATGATTCACCGCTTCGGAATCATCTGCAAAGCCGCACCACCGCTGGATGCCTGCTTTTGAGAGCGGTAAGCAATTTCAACTGCCCAAGAGGCGTGCCGATCGGTTTCCATTCTTTGGAAACCTCCTGGCACCTAGTAAGACCTGCAATAAAACGATACTCCTTGGTAGATGGAGGCATTGCCAGGCATCGTCTGAGCTGAACATTGCTCAGATGGAGTAGACACCTCATCTCGACAACAGACGAACTTGATTGGTTATTTGCTGTGAGTATCGATACTGGAAATAGAACATATGGTGGTCTCCAGACTTTTGTCACCCCTTTCCCCATGCTTCTACCCCCGCTGGATGCACCGGCCATGAAAGGCATGCAAGTATGTAATGTGCAGTCATCCTGTTTTTGCACACGGACCACTGATGTTTCATCATCTTTGTTCCCTGGGCCGAGTATTTGAGGTAAGCCCCCCTGATGCTCCTTTTCCCAGATCATCGACCCAACCAACCATCATGAACAATGCTTACGACGTTCCGGCCGCGGCTACTTTGGGCGTGACCCAGAGACAACGCGACGGCACTGTCTCTTCTAGCAGCTCAAATTGGTCCTTGAACCAGCGGGAATGTCCATGATCTTACCGGGGTTCATTATCCACTTCGGATCCAACGCCCGCTTGATTGACTTCATCACGTCGAGCGTGTCGGGCCCGACCTCGAGGAGAAGCGAGTCCTTCTTGCCCCAGCCGATGGAGTGCTCGCCGGTACAGGTTCCCTCCATTTCAATCGCCCGCTTCACCATGTTGTGGACGCACTTTTCGACCTTCTCCCTTTCTTCGGGGATTCTCCGGTTATAGATGATGCTCTCGTGGAAGTTGCCGTCTCCGATATGACCCAGGATGCTCGCGAAAAGCCCCATATCGTCCATCTCTTTCTTGCTGATTTCGATTAGATCGGCCAGACGGCTGAAAGGAACCGCGACATCCGTGCTCCCTGTGCGCCATTAGTCCACGATGCCTTTGCAAACTTCAAGCCCGACGAGACTCACAAACTTCTTCGCCATCCTTCCGCAGCGCCAGCATCGACCACAACGATTCTTTTCGCGCAGACCACAACAGCTTCTGCTCTAGGGCATCCTTGGCAAACTCAAAGTTCCCACCCTTGTGATTTTTGGTGATCTTTTGGACGAGACCGATGTTCTCCTTGACTCCGGCCTTGGTGCCAGAGAACTTGAAGAACAGTGTCGGGAGCTCTTTCCAGATCCGGGGAGCCGTTGCGCCGCCCATGTTGACGACCTTCATCTGGACCTCGTCCATGATTTCCATGGCCGCCACGGGGATACCATGGCGCATCACCTCGGCCGCGGCGGCTGCTGCGTCCCTGATGCTGGGGAACGTGACCACCGCAACAGAGAAGTCTTCGGGTACAAAGGTGAGCTTGAGGGTTGCTGCGATTATGTCAGTATCCCGATAAGGGGCTCAAGGCGGGAAGTTGCATCGACCCGTGCAGCGTGCTGGCCGCGCAAACGGGAAAAGAGCAACGCACCTTCTGTCACCAGTCCCAGCGTTCCCTCGGACCCAACGAAGAGACTGTTGAGGTTGTAGCCCGCTGAAGACTTTCTCGGCCGTCGTCGCGTCTTGACCACAGTGCCGTCTGCTAACACAACGGTGAGGTTGATTACCCAGTCTTTCATAGTCCCGTATCTGACCGCGTTGGTACCCGAGCAGTTAGTACCGATCATTCCGCCAATCTTAGCACTCGGGCCTTCTCGGTGGGTCAGTCATCAAGATCTCGGTACGTACGGGAGCACGGCATCGATCCTTTCTTACCGGGGTCAATGGGAAAGAAGAGGCCACTCTCCAGTTTTGCGAGTTGCTCGTTCAGATCCTGCCATCCGATGCTGGGCTGTACGACGATATCCATGTCCTCCTTGTTGAACGAAAGGATCTGGTCCATGAAGGCAAAGTCGACGCTGATTCCTCCGTAAGGGGCCGAAAAGTTTCCTTCCAAGCTAGAACCACCCGAGTAAGGAATGATGGGAACGTTGTACTTGAAGCATACTCGAGCAATCGTCGACACCTGCTCTGTCGAGCGTGGGTACGCGACGGCGACGGGCAGACCGTCCGGGTTAGATGACGACCACTCTGAATATCCGTGAGCGTGCAAGTCTTCCGGATCGGTGGAGATGATGTCCTCGCCGCCCAGCTCCTGTCGGATTTCTTTCAGGGCCTGTGTGGAATGTCAACAGCCGCGATGCACCGCACAACGCAGGAAGCAACCAACCTGCTCCATCTCGGCTATCGTGGCGTAATTGATTGGACGAGACTGGCTGTCCGGGGAGAGCAAACCGCCGCCCAGGGGAAAGAAGCCAGCGCCGACGGAGTTGTCCTTGATCGAACTGGCGAGACCCCATCCGATAGTGCCTGTGGCCAAAGCGACTGCCAAAACCGACCTTCCACTCCAACCGGGTTGCGCGTTGTTGGCCGAACCGCCGGCGTTGGCCTGAGAGCCGGTCCGCTGAGTGGCCGTCGCCGAGAAACTCCGACCGGCACGGGCGGTAGGCCCCGCGAGCTGGCCCCTCAAGCCATGGCCTAGAAGGGGCCTCGAAACGCACCTGGACGACATGCAGGGGACGAAGGGCATCTACACCAATACGGGTGCGGCTGCTGCCTGTAATTGGCTTGCAGACCGACTGGGGTACGAAGGGTTACGCCGAGGGTCGCGTTGGCAAGATGGGTTGCGTCGGCGTTGGGATTTATGCAGGACTTTTTGTACTTGGTAGCAGCAAGTGTCGGATTTTGAAAGTCGGTGCCGAACAATGAGAGCTTTTGACGCTGGCCTTTTTGCGACGCTACAACCTGTAGATATGTCTGGAAACCAAGTCCGCTACCAGGCGGAAGTGCAGTTGAGTTGCTATGAGCCGTCGGTGAAGGAAGTTGTGCGAAACAGTCCGTGAGAACAGGAAACTTGGACCGTGAGCTGGACAGAGAGAGAGGGGGAGAGAAAGAGTAAGGACGACAGGGACGTTTATATTTCAAAACAAGCGGAACTGTCCACGATCAGATCCAGAGGTCCATGGGCAATGTCGCAATCGAACACGAAGGAGACTATGCAGCCAAAATGTTGGGGCAAGTGGATATGATGAAGGGCGACGGGGCCCTTCTCTTCAAGAACGATGCTTTTTGCCCTCTCTTCCGTGGCAGGAGTCGAGAGCGTGACCCAAACATCAAGTACCTGGGGGTACCGTTTCCCTCATTTGGAACATGGTGCAGCAAGGGTGAGTGTAGCTGCCCGCATGCCTGAGTCGTCAGCGAGGGTGTAGGATGCTGGGCCGGTGCTCGACTGGTTACCTGGGAGTACATGGTTTTGCTAGCACCAGTCCAGCTAGTGTAGGCTCTCAGGGTGGAGCAACCAACTTGGATTTGTCTCGTTGCAACTTGCTGGACACAAGCAGGAGACATCAGCCATGGGCCCTTGAGCGCTCGAGTCGAGAGGAGCGTGGGCGGGGACAGCCCCGATGCCGGAAAGGTTCCGAAATCGTTGTTATCTTGGATGAACTGCCCATCAACACGGGTCTCGGCAGAGACGAGGAGAAGGAGGAGGAGGAGGAGGACGACGACGACGATAAAACAGGGGAGGCTGTCGGAGTTGACGCGGAAAACGTGGTCAGGCCCGAAAGACCAACAGGTCCAAGAGACGATGACTGGGAAAACATGGATGGGGCAGCAACAGCCTCAGATAGCCTTTTACAGTTTACCTTGCGCGGTCAGCCGACCCAGAGTCAGATTACCAAAAACATCCCACCCTCTCTCGGTTGACCTTCATGTCAACGTGATCAAGCCTTCGGAAATGGTAGTCCGATCAAGGGTCAAACTCAGGAGAGGCCCAGAAGCCCGGTTGTCCTGAGATGGCATTGGCGTCGCTGCTCTGGGCATTTTCGCTATGGTGCCTGGTAGGTGGGCGCAACCTTCGTACTTCCCAATCAGCGAAGCACCCCCCCCCCCCCCCCAATAATAGGAGAAGACAGGGGGGCATAGAAAACCTACAGGCTCTCCCCGTGGCCATGGTTTTTCGGGTTTTGGTGAGCGACAAAAGGCGCCCCCCCCCCCGTTCTGATGAACTCCTCCGCGCACCGGCCTTGTCGGTGTAGTGTACTGGGTTGCAAGGGTAAGTTTAATGGCCCATACAATGTATATCGCCACACAGTACTTATAGTACCTAAGTATTCTACCTATCTCTATCTCCTAATATAATACCTAAATTAGCTAGTTATCTTACTTATTTATATAGCCTTTTAGAAAGAATAATTTATAGGCCTTAGTTACCTAAGTATTTAGTAGTAGGAGTAATAGGTAATATGTGATAGCTAGATGGTGCTGACAGCTGGCAGGCTAATGGAGGGCTACCTGGTAGGGGCGTTTATATTTTGGCCTGTAACCATAGTAGAGACGGCGGTGGGGCCCGTCTGAGGGGTAACTGCCAACGACCGCCGCGGAGTCGAGGGGTAGGAGGCAGGCCCGTTGTTGGCTTCCGGCCGAGAACAATAAAGCCACTGACCATGGTCGCTGTTATGCGGCCCAGGAGCAGAGGTGAAGCTCATTTGACTCGTTGAGCCCACCGTATTACTGTCTATTGCAGGTTTCTGTGCGATGCCGCCAAAGTCGCAACCCTCCGATGGATCACCGGACATTGACGGACACGGGGGCTGACCATGGCTGCGAGGCTCCTCCTGCCGGCAGCCATCTTCCACCCCCTCGGACGCATATATTACTGTTGGCTGCAGCACACTGAGAGCACCTGGGAAGCCCGCTTCCGATGGCTTCTCGTCGAGATGGAAGTTATCCGAATGAAGATAATGTCACCCCCTCACACCCCGGCCAGGTTGTCCTAGCAGCAAATGAGGATATGATGTTTCCCACTCTCAAGCCTCTTCACCGGGGCCTCGATCGGCACCCATATCTCCATCATATGACACCTAGACTGCAGAATGACATAAGCTCGATATTGTATCTGGTGTTACGGAAAGAGGTGGTAAGCAGCAACGTCGCTTTCTGGCCACAAAAATGGCAGGGCATCACCCTCCCTCTCGAAGTCGGTTTACTCAGCGAGGCATCCTCGGTTGCATGCGACGTGCCGAACAAGCCGCACACATAACCCCAGACTGGCCGTCATACATACGCTGCTGTGAAACGAGACGGCGCGGCTTGGGGTCCCACACACGACCGTTGAATGGCGACGCGACTTCTCGAGCAGCACCCTCACCAGCCCCATTGCACCGCATCCAAGTGTTCGACTAAGCGATTTCCTTCTGGAACTATGCCTCCTCTGATGACATGGACTGACTACTCCAGCAAGCTGGCCCAACACCCGCTCAGCCCTCCTGACGACCAGTCCAAAGGATTTTCGGTGCGTCACCAGGCGCTTGCCTCCCACGCTGCAGCGTAAGCCCTCCCGAGCTCCACGTCTTACAAACCCCGTCAACGGATGAGTTTCGATCATGGGAAGCCATTCTAGCTAGATTAGAAAGCTACCATGTAGATAGACCCCCAACAACCGGCCTTGTGATCGAGATCGGATGGCCAAGGCAAGAAAGCCGACGAGGAACCTCCCGAATCGCAGCTACGAACATCCTCTCGGCTCCTCTGATTTCTGCAACTCTCCAGGTCGAAGCAGTGATTCAATATCCCAGCTCTACTTGGATTTCCGTTGCCCACAGAGGCCTCAACAGGTGTCGAGGTCGGCCCAGGCACAGCCAACGGCGCGCCATCGCTGTGGGACGCTCCGCGTCCTCCGTATCCGTCAACCAGACGGATGTGTCTTACACACCCACTAGCTGCGCGCCAACGAATCTTTTTTTCTTCTTTTCCCACAGCCCGGGACCTCGACCTTTTTTTGTTTCCTTTTTTTTTTTTTTTTGCCTTTCCAGCTTCGGCCAGATGCTTCTCTCAAACTTAATTCTGACAGTCGCTAAACATTGAGTCGCCTATGCCGACCGTTGCTGGGGGCGAAAGTGCTAGACAAGCAGCTCCCAAGTTCTAGGCCAGGCCGGACTCGAGGGTTTCCAACCCCGTAGCGCCCCCGCCCCCGCATACCCCGGAACGAAGAAAGAAAGCATGGGCATGTCTGGGGCACCGGTAGCGTCGTCCCCCCGACGCGCTCTCACTGGCTACACCAATGTCTCAAGTGCGGCGGTAAGGACCACTCGAGGAGCTTTTACGGCGTGGTGTTGTTGGCGCCGCGAGGAAGCCTCGGGGAAGAGGGCAATTCTCAGCGCCAGGTGGGCCCCGTACTCACCGGAAGCACCAGGCGGTTAGCCGTGTCCGCCTGAGGACCTACACAGTAGTATGTGTTGAGATACAGGGTGACAGGGGTAAGTTTTCCCGCCCAAGTTATGTAATCCTCCCACAATCAGTAAGTACAGTACTGCTATATACCTATACTAATACTTATGAAAAGCTATTACTTTATATATATACTATATCTATTATATAGAGTTTTATAATCTCTTTTTATAAAATTACTTAAGAGGATATAGACTTAGGATATATTTTATATAGTTTGTAGTTAGTAGTTTTATTGTGAGGAGGTAAAATTCATTGACAGGCCGGCCAGCTGGCAAGAAGTTTATGGGTGGGTGTTGAATACCTGGCAGGAATGGGAAAACTTACGTCTGCAACCCTGTATATGGATAGAGCATGGCACCAGTGGCTGTCCAATGGCTTTGTTAGGGGGGAGGGCTAGCCGTTGTTAAATTAGCGCATGGCAACACGCAGCAGAAAGCATGCTCCCCGCTGAGGGCGTTTTGATAGTGTGGATGGCACGGCGGGGTTAGGGGATCACAAAGGCGGGGGGGTTGCAACGTCACGCCAACCCTCGGCGCAGAAGCATCCCGAGAGGCTTCTCGGACAGGGCAACTTCAGCCCCCGCCTCACTGCATGAGCTATCGGGGCCGTTCAGATTTGTCTTGTATCTACGCGAGGAACCTGGAACGACAATCTTTGGACCGTCTGTTGGTTGCTGTGCGCAAACCCCAGTATCGGACGTGTTCCGTGTTGCAGCAAGCCAAGCCCAGAGACAACGAATACACCGCATAGACAGGCCGGGAAGCAGTGTCATGGCAGTTCAGCACCAAGAGTGGCTCGTTGTAACCCTACCACCCCCAGGTGGAGATGCGTTTCCATCGTCGAGCGGAAGCGTTGGGCGTGTCGATGCCGAGAACCACCACACCAGCTCCTTCCAGAGCCGAAGGCTGTCCTGCCGACCGTCCCAGAGGTACGGACCAGCCGTGTGTTTGCCCACACGCGAGGGGCTTTTCACGGCACAGGCCGATTTCGATTTGTGACGACTCCCGACCCCGCAGATGGGAAACTCGACAACCCGCCAAGAGACCCGCGCGCGCGGGGGCAAACTGACGCCATGAACGAGAGAGAGAGAGAAAAAAGCGGCACCACGTCTCGAGCTGATGCATCACGAGGAGCCGCCGCCACCGCATCGGCAAGCAACGGGGAAACGTCCTCAACCCCTCATCCGGGAAGATGTAGGTACCCGGGGATTTCGTAATGCAATTACCAATCTCGGGGTGGGGGAGAGGAGACAACCCCAATGCCTGACGGGTTCAGGAAGGAAAATAAAAAGAAGAAACAGCTCAGCTTGCCTACTGTTGACGTGAAGAGGCGGTCTCGTGCCACTCGGTGCATGCTTGTATGATGCAGGCTTACTCCGGCAGTCCGTAAGACCGCCCTGGTACCCCCCCCCCCTGCAATGGACAGGAGGTGGCCTCGTTTCCCGGCATAATGCAACTCTAGCCCAGTTCAACCCGTGAGCCTGCCAGCTCTTTTTTCTTTTCTTTTGTCTTTGGCTAGACACTGTCATCGTTTATGCTAGAGCACAGCCGGCCGTAGGCGTGCCACTCTTGCGCGGGAGAGACGCAAATATGACTGGTGTCTGGCCCTTAGTAGCTCGAACGGGTGGCTTCTCCCGGGGAGGGGGGGAGAAGGGCCTTTGGGAGGCGGCCAGAGGTGAGCAGACATTCTTCCAGACCCCCGCGGGGAACCAGGAGGGAAAAGCGAGCCGCGTGCTGTTGGAGGCTCCCCCTCGCCCAGGCCGGTTCCTCGAGGGCCTAGGCTCGCAGGGCGACGGTTAGGGTAGGTGAGCTAGCAGAGCCGATTGGTACCTATGTTAAGTAAACACAAGTGGCGGGCTTGGTTCCTGGCGTCCGGACCTGGGCGGTGATCCTTCCATGCAGGTCGGGGCAAAGTATCCGGACGAGAGGCCGTCTACGGCGCTACGTGGTTTGACGGACGAGGCCCCCTCGTGAGGACAAAAGAGCCTGCCTCATGGAGCCACAGAATCTGGGCAGCGCCCCCCTCCCATCGGCGGGATAAAGCATGCTAGTCACCCAACGCACAAGAACATCACCTTCATCGAAAACATGCATAAATGTATGGGAACTCAAGGATTGGGCGGATGAGTTACATTCAATGGCTTGGTATTGGCCTCAATACAGCTATCTGCCGGGTAGTCAAAGCCGACAACTCTAAAATCAGCCCTGGACTCCGTTAATTTTTTTGATCATGCTCAATCCCATTTGCCCGACCCAAATAACCGGTTTTGTCCTGGACAGACATCACGAAGGTGCGTTAGACAGTCCCCGTAGCCATCACGTGTTGACAAGGGGGGAACGCTATGCGCACGCAGCAGCAGTCACTCTCACGACTCTCTCGAGCGGAGCGCACTTAGTTGCCAGCGAGGGCGTTGGCGCGGCGGCGGTCACGCTCCTCGGCGATGGTGAGCTTGACACCCTTGCCCTTGGGCAGGGAGATCCAGGGCTTCTCAGCGCCAATGACGAAGACGTTGGACTCGCGGGTGGCGAAGGTGTTGTCAATGGCGTCCTTGATGTGGACGATGTTGAAACCTCCGTCGTGGCGCTCACGGTGGGTGATGACACCGACACGACCCATGTTGCGACCACCAGTGACCATGGCAATGGAGCCAGTGTCGAACTTGATGAAGTCCTGGATCTTACCAGTCTTGAGGTCAATCTTGACGGTGTCGTTGACCTTGATGAGGGGGTCGGGGTAGCGGATGCTATGTTGCAGAAGGGCACAGGTCAGCAAAAGGGGGGTTCTGTTACGGGGGCGATACATTACAGCCGTCGGATGTTTGCAGCTCCAATCTCTTGTTCGTTATCGGCCAATCTTCTTCTTTTCAACGTTGCTTCCGCTTCCTCCCGCGGAGGGGAGTGAAGACATGTTTCAGGAAATAGATGCAACCAAGAGTACTTTGGGGGTGATAGCGAATCGACCAAAGCTTGATCCAACGGCTGAATGATGTCTGACAGAACAGGTGATGACTCACGTTCTCGCATCGTGCGTGACCAAGAATGGGATTCCACCGCGGCCGAGCTGGACGCGCTTGACCTTGCCGAGCTTGTACTCGGCCTCCTCGGCCTGGATACGGTGGACGGTGAAGCGGCCCTTGGTGTCGTAGATGAGACGGAAGTTCTCGCCAGTCTTCTCGATGGTGATGACGTCCATGAAGCCGGCAGGGTAGGTGATGTCGGTGCGGATCTTGCCATCGACCTTGATGAGGCGCTGCATCATGATGGACTTGGTCTCGCGGAAGTTGAGCGCATACTTGAGGCGGTTGCGCAGGAAGACGATCAGCGGCAGGCAGTCGCGGAGCTTGTGAGGACCGGCCGAGGGGCGGGGCGCGTAGGTTCCGGACAGCTTGTCCAGGAGCCAGTGCGAAGGCGCGCTAAGGCGCTTCTGGTGCTTCTTGCTGTGAGGGCATTGTCAGATTCTTGTTCGTTGTTCGCGAGAGGGAGCGTGGCGGCTGCGGTTGCATGTGGAATTCCTCGCCGACGTCTAGATGCTAGAACTTTCCCTCACGGCGGCAGGAAGATTGATCTCGCATAGACATCGCCAGTGAATAGGCGTAAAGGGAGGAGGAAGGGGAGTTTTGTGATCTGACTTACAGTCCCTTGCCCATTTTGTCTGACTGCCGGTTAGTCTATGGGGGTATCTGGTCGGTGGGTGTGAAGGTCGAAGTCGAGAATACTCAAAAATTCGATCTCGAGACGTGGGAGTGCAGCAACGAGGAAGGGGGCCGGCCAATTTTTTTCTTTTCGCTAGGTTTTTCGAACCCTACGGCCGCCTTCTGTGCGGGCAGTAGGCGGTCGGTCACAGGAGAGGAAGGCGGGGCTTCGATAATCCGGCGCTGCTCAGTGGCCGGATTAAGCGATGGTGGTCCGTGTGCCTTCGAGTCTCAACCCTTGCGCCTGGAGCACTGTTGAAGGCTGCACCGGGTTGGTTCGGCAGTGGTGGGGCGGTGTCTCTTTACAGGAACGGTTGAGTGCAACCCAGGACGGAGGCCGTACACAACTTTTTGGTAGCTACCTGCCGCCTATCTAGGTAGCTAGGTAGGCGGCGCCGTGAATTGAACGACTTACTTATCATGGTCTTCAACGAGAAACATCAGCAGGGCTACACGAGTGTCAAGTAGGTACAATCATCTAGCGATTGGTGGTCTAGCTCACAGTGGCTTTCTCGACACTCTACTCGAACAGCCAACCCGAAGCCCTGAAGCAATGATGCTGCAGGAACTCACGTTCTTGCATGGAAACCACTGCGTTATTCTAGTATCCCCCATCTTTTTTCTCCAGTCAACTGATTATGCGTCATGTCTCCGCAACGCGAGTGCGGAGATTCCAGTTTGGTATAAGTTATATGTCCAGAAACGACCGTTGAGATAGCAAAGCGCCCCGTCCCCCATGTACGCCACGCAAAGTAAACAATCCGCGACGCTTTTAATTCTAAAAGTTCCATGTAAATAAAGCCCGGTATTTCGGGAGATGGAAGCAAAAAGGAAAGAAATGGGAAGAAATTCAGGCCGGATGCCTGGTATATGTGGCTGGACCACGCAAGTAAGGATAACTCCGGTCATCGAAGAGATTCCTCAAGCCATCGCACGGCGGAAACCGTAAAAGCTCTCCCGGTCGCGATTCCCGATAATGATGTTCAGGGTGACGTCGAGTCTGACGTCTGATCAGGCGCATACCGCGCCGAGCTGCCAACCTGCGAGTCGTCCAGTAATAGGCGGGAGATGTCCATCTCGCCCGCGCTACCCATGAACGCGGCTGTTGTCGTTTCGCCAAAGTCAAAGGCCTGCGGAACAACGGGCAATTCTCCGCTGTCGAGCACGGACAGCGGCCATCTGGGCAAGTCCTCCTTGGAGTTGACCCGGTTTAGTGTCGCCTCCATTGGGGCCGGCCGGTTCGGCTGTAAGTTATTGGCGATGCTCATGCTGACCGTAGGCTCAAGCGTGTCGCCCCCTCTGCCATCTTGGGGCTGGAATAGGCCCTTTTCAATCTTGGCGTACACGCTAGGGTACTTGTTCCGCACTCTGTCCCTGAGATCCGTGGGCTGCCGCCCTGAGAGGCTGAAGCGCGGATCTCTCTGAATCTTGGTCCAAGCAGGCCCGTATTTGTCCAGGCCTTCGAGTATCTGTTTATCATCTTGGTCCGTGAAAGGACGCCTTTCGCGCCTGTGAGACTTCTTGAATGGTCCATGAATACCTAGCTCGGCCAAGTCCTCCAGCTTCTTCCTATGCGCCCTGCTCTTCTTCATTTTAGGGAACACGTCAGAGTCGGCCTGGGCCATCTGCAGCTGGTCCCCCGAGGCGGGTTCTTCCTGTGCAATGAGTATGTTCTCAGACAAGAGCCCCGTCTTCCCCTTGGCCTTGGCCTTCGGTTCCGTCGGGGTCGTCGGCGGCACCGGGATAGACGGAATCTTGGGGTCACTGTTGCTCCTACGCAGCTCGTTTGGGCAACAGGTGCGGAAGCGGTCCTTGAGATCACCAGCGGTGCGGTCGTTAAAATTGAAATCGGGATCCGCGAGGATGTCGGTCCACTTGCCAACGCCGTGGCGATTGACCCCGAGAAGCAAGTGATTCGTCTCGGCCTCGGACCATTTCCTCCTCGGCTTCATGGCTTTTTTCCTGGTTTTGCTGTTATTGGCCTTCGCATTTCTGTTTGACGTCGGCTCGGTCTCGGTGGGCTTCTCCGTCTCCTTGTCTTCCGGCACAGGCGCAAAGTCCCGCATCGGTTTCAGCTGGTTGCTCTCGGGTTCGTTGAAGTCGTTGGAGGCAATGGGTGGGAAGAGGGCAGCGTCGGGGGGAGGTTCGTGTAAGCCGTTGATAATGGGCGGCATAGCCGGCATGACCTGGGGCTGGATCGGCTTCTGCTTCTTGACCGGCTGGGGCAGCTGTACAAAATCGTCCTTGTTTGTGATGGTGCGGTGTCTCTTCTTGGTGGCCGTGTCATCCTTGTTGTCGGGCACCTCGTCGAGGATTTTGTTTATAGAGAAGCAGGAGTCCGCCGTGTCTCGATCTTCGCCGAGGAGCAGCCTTAGCTGCAAGTGGGCAGTGCCGTTGACTGCGCCCCGGTCGAGTATAGACTCATCTTCCTTCCTCTGCTCCCGTCCCGAAAAACCATCGTCGACGGCTCCGTGGCTGGTGGCAAGAGACGGGGCGTTGGGCTGGTCTTCGCGATGGCTCGTGTCGGGCTCGAGAGGAAAAGGTCGCTCGGAGGGGCGTGAAAAGGCCAGGCGGATGGGCGGGAGATCAGCATGAGCGAGCTGCGGCGTGGTGGAATCGTTGAGCAGGTGGATGAGGCGTGGCTCGATGTAGGCCATCGTGGGCGCGAGGAGCCGGAGTGGGCATTTGGTTTGAAATTGGAGGTAAGGGAATGGCACTGGCGAAGAGATGGAATGGAGGGAGCAAAAGGGGGCGAGTGGAAGGAGAGAAAGACGCTGGCAGTGGTGTAGGCGGAAGTAGGTAGGGCGTGGGGAGCTTAGAGTAGTGAGGAGGAGGAGGAGACGAAGAGGAGGGCTTAAGCGGAAGAGACGCGGAGTCCAAGAATCGAGTCTTCAACGAGGGCAAAAAGGTAGGTACTCAATCAGTAACATATAAACTTCGCAGTGACTGACCGAAAGGCGTAGGCAAGGGTACAGCAGCTAACAACAAATTGGCATGCGACCATACCAGGGCCCAGACGGGCGGCTTCACCTCCCACACTGAACAGCAAAGGTTCAAGGGCCCCGCTTCCAGAGGGGGCTTGCCTGCGATGGATGGGAGGAGTTCGTTCCACGTGAAGATTTCTCCACTTCAAGAGCGGCAAACGAGACTAGCGCGCTTGGGTAAGCGGTATCTGCTGCTACAGTCTGGCGGCGACGCTGGGTGTGCCAAGTAACTCTATTACATTGAGAGCATCGGTGGCTGGCGCCCAGTTCGCCTACCACCACTTGACAACAGCAAACCATTTACGCAGTAATAACAACCAACGTACGGGTTAGGTCCCTGCGGACTGCCCGAGGCCGAAGACCAAATGGCCTAGAAGGCTCAAGAAAACGCGGCCTCTCACCACCACCACTCCTCACCCTCAACGAAAGCCCCTGGGCTGGATAGCGACCTTTTTGCAACCGGCGTCTAGTAGTAATCAAAAAGCCTCAGTCAACAGACGTTTCGAGGGTCGATGGCTGCCTAAGCAACCCAATACGAAGTTTGTTCTGAGCAAGCTAGAAGTGACACTGACTGGATGGCTCACCGTGCACACCTTTCTCGTCCCACTTCGGGTTCAACGCACTGGACTATCCCCTCCGTCCCTCCCTCCCTCTATCTCTATCTCTCTTTCTCTCTCTCTTCCCTCCTTTTCCCCTGAGCCTGATCTGGGGCACGCGCAGGCACAACCTCAACCCAACCCAGGGGAAGGTTCAGCAAGGCATCAACAACATGCGCCGAAACCCCTGTTGACTTGCGTCCGTGTCCCACGCGAGTGGTCCCTGCCTCGTCTCGATGGATACATTCAATACACCAGCCGCTTAACAAACTAAACATTTAACAACTTCTCCGGGTCGGATTAACTGTGTTGCTTATTGTTCCTCCACATTGCTCCTGCCTGCCTCATCCAGAGTATTCGCGAGTGCGCAGTTCCGACCTAACCTCTAGTTCCTCTAATCATATCACTGGACAGATCGTCCCTGGGAATCTCCAACCAAGTTTTGTAGGTTGTCGCACCACTCATATCTGCCCATCGTTCTGCCCACACCAGCCTTCGACCACAGCACATTCAGCTTTTCCCCCATCATGGCATCTGCTCTTCCAGCCCTCCCTCGGCTAGTGTTCACTGTCTTCGAGCCCATCTCACTGTAGGTACCCCCTCGTTCCTATCAGTCGTTCTTTCCACTGCCCCGTCAAGCTGAAGGTGGACATGTTATAGCGTCGGCGGCTTCTTGGGAGCCGTGATCGATCCGGACTGGTTCATATCCGAGCAGATTGTAGGGAGTGCGGGCTTGGCCGTCCCGCCCATTCCGGCGTCTGACAACGACCGTCTCGTGGCACTCCAGCTTGGCAACCTCTACCTGCTCCTGGCCATGGTCGGGCTTGCCGTGCTCAATCTCACGAGCGAGATCAAGGTTGTGCACGGCTACCTCGTCGCTCTCTGGGTAGCCGACATTGGCCACATTTACGCCTGTTACCACGTCCTGGGTCTCGAACGGTTCCTAGATGTTGCGCATTGGAACGCCATGACTTGGGGCAACGTAGGAGTAACGGTGCTACTCCCTACCAACCCTCCATGAGCTGCCGTGCTAACTGCCATAGGCCTTTCTCTGTCTGACAAGGACAGCATACCTTCTGGGGCTCTTCGGCCCAGATGTCTCTGCGATGAAGATGGCAAAGAAAAACAAGTGATCGCGGATGAGTGGGTTTCGGAAGGCAGTGCTCCGGGATATTACGTTGTTCTGAAGTGGGTTTGTGGCCTTGTTTCCAAAGAAGCAAGCTGAAAAGGTTGGGGCCGTCGATATGAAGCGGTTGATACAGGGTCAGGAGCCAGCGGTCGAAGGAATGGATATAATCAATCTAAATCTCGCCGATGCTCCATCACATATTGTGGAGGCTGCATCATTTCGTCATGTCGGCGACTACTACATGATAAGCGTGTGTGCTTACATGGTCAGCTATTGCTATTGGGCGGCCTGCCAGAAGAGTTAATAGCTTCCAACAGTGGAATGAGGAAGAACCTTAAATAGACAAAACGATAAATGACGAGTCGAGTGCGTTGGCAAAGTCAAAGAGAATAATTAAAGGTTAAAGAAAAATCGAACAACCGCTGGCCTGGCATTGTGTGTCTGCGATGGACAGTCTCCTTTCAAGGATGAACCCTTCCACAGGAGGCACCAACTGCCAGGCTCCACCCTTAACAGCTGCCTTGTCGGAACGATAGCAGGCACAACAATTCAAACAATTTGAAAGAGACGGCGTGTTTATCGGAACATGATTCCGTTCAATGCTTTCGAACGAGATACCTTGTACACCCGTTGCGTCAAAGACAAGTAAAATGCAGCTTCTGCAGAGTTGGAAGTCAATTGCTTATTTAAACCTTGAGCCCCTCTCTAGCTGAGCACGGTGGATACCTCAGGCAGGGATACCACTGCAAACGCCAACGAAGGCACCTGCAACAGCTGCCAGCACCTAAGTGCACAAGGGTTAGGGTTAGGAAACGCGGGTCACACATCTGTTTTTACCCTCGCACATTCTGACCGTTTCGCGACGGTGACGCGCTCTCCTGCGGACTTTTATTGAACAACCAGACTGCAAGCCCAGAAATGGTCCAGACGAGAGCGGGTCGCGGTGCTCCGGAGCAGGATGTTGTCGACGTCGCTCCTTTGGCCAGGTTGACACGACGCCGCGCAGGCGCTGACGCGACTGAGGCGGAACGCGTCCCGGCCGCCGCCGCCGCCGCCGCCGCAGGCATGGCATCCCGGCCGACGCGGGGTAAGAGCAAAACAGAGGTTGTCCCTTCCAGCGTCACTGAAGAGGAGTTGGAGGACGATGGAGACGAAGGAGAAGAAGGAGACGACGACGACAGCGAAGAAGAAGAAGAAGAAGAAGAAGAAGATGATGAGAGGGAAGCAGGCGAAGAAATCGAAGTCAGGAATGAGCCACCTGCTCGTTTCAATGCACGACATGTGTTCAAGGGCAGCATGAGTCCACCGCCGAGTGAAAATGGTGGGTCGTCATCTGGCGCACTTCTCATCGCCGGGACGTTGTGAGGTGCAGTGGTTGACGATGTGGCTGACGCCGTGATAGAAATGGGATCGCAGAGCGTGGCGGGGACTCGGAGATACATGTCACCCAGATTCACCAATGCGGGATACACGCGGTATTCGAGTCCGTTTGCACGCCCCTCTTCTTATCCTCAAGATACAAACGCTCATACTGTCTTAGGTATAGCCCGGCCAACAGATCCGGTGGCAGAAGGCCACGACGAAGGTAAGATGAAGCCGCATGGCGTCCAAAACATCACCGGCCCGGCACTGACCAAAGCTTAGATCTGGTGCGTCTGCCAGGAATAGAGGACGATGGCGTCGACGACTCGTCCGAGATGGGCAACACGACGCGCCTGTCCCAAGAGGAGGTCGACGAGAGCCAGTATCGAGAGGAGGCGGAGCTTAAGGAGAACGCCCTCGATTCCCTCTGGCACAACTCCGAGGGGCTCGCGAAGCTGCTTCGGGACCCGAAACCCAAAAAGCAGTCTTGGCACAGACTGCTCGAGGTTCTGCGCCGGAACTGGTTCAGCACCAGGATCTTCTTCGCGGCCGAGAACGAGCCGTTTATCGACCTGCCCCGGACAGCCCGGCACATCAGCGAGGAGAACCAGACCAAGGCGCGGGCCGTTATTGTGGGGGCCAACGCAGTGGCGCTGCTGAACGCGCTGTCAGAGGCGGTGCTGGATCGCCAGGAAGACCACTTGCCTGAATTGCTCGAGCTTTTGGACCGAGGTTTCCCGATACCATTCTGTCCCAGTGATGACTGGGACCAGAACATCGCTGAGAAGGACGTTGAGCTTGCGCTTGATATCCGAACGCAGAGACTCATCATGAGGCTGAAGAGCCAGCAAGACGAGCAGCAGCATCCCTCCGACGTGCTGGCAGACCTCTTCTGCGATATCGAGGCTTCGGACGATACCGAGGAAGCTTTGCGCAGCGGACCCTACAAGGGCATCGAGGGGCGTCAGGCGGATCGTTTTGGTGAGAGGACGAGGGCAATCCTCGAACTCGTCAACGGAAAGACCCCCGCAGAGGCCATCCGAGTCCTTGAGGACAGGTTCCCCCTCGGAGGACCGCTCGACGGGCCACATGAAAATCCCGACGTTGCGTATGGCTTCGTCACCAAGACATTTTCATGGTGCGGCCGGATCATCGACGACATCGAACAGGGCTTGCGGGAGTTGCCGCCACGGCCGAGGGAGCCCTCGCCGACGGATTCCCTGGCCTCGTCTGCGGCGCAGGATATAGTCCGCAGAGATGTGTACGTCTTCCCCTCCCCCGTCCGCCCCGGCGACCTGAAATGCTAACCCGCCCAGACACGACGACATACTCTCGCGGTCAAACGTGCACCTCCTCGCAGCGCTCTCGCGACAAAGGCAGCCCTCGCAGGCGACACGCTCATCCCCGGCGTCAACGAACCCCCGGCGAGGCACCACCCGCGAACCGACTGTCAACGGCGGTTGCGACGACGACCACGAGGACGACCATCGCCGCGAAGCGTCCCTCGCGCCCACTGACATTGAAGGGATCCTCGCGGACCTCCCCAGCACCGCAATCTCCCGCAACAGCGTCCAACCCTCGCCCCCCGAGGCTGGTCCCAAAAGCAGCGGCGACGCTCCCGCCCCCGTCAACGGCTCCTTCGTCCGCTCCAGCTTCACCCCCGTCAACGGTGCCAAACGTACCCATTCCCAGGTGGACGACGCAGACGACGGCTTCGAGCACGACGATCGCGAGCCCGACCCCCAACGCCGCGCCCAACTCGATCGCGACCGCCGCGACATGCCGCCGCCCCCGTCCCGCCCGCAGAAGCGCGTCCGCTTACCGTCCACCGCGCCGCTCCGTTTCTCCCCCTCCTCCTCCTTCGCAGGCCACGCAGACCACACCCCGCCCCCCAACGGCTCCGCGCCCGTCCTCCCGCCCGCGACCTCGCATGGCTCCCTGCCCAGCAGCACCAACAGCAGTGTCGCCTCGTTCCGCGAGCTCAGCGAGATGAACCGCCGCCCCGCTTCCCGCGGCCCGCAGCAGCGCGTCCCCTGGTCCGACCGCGACACCCGCCGCCTCATCCGCCTCATCGAGTACCACAACTGCCTCTGGGCGCGCATCGCCAAGCGTCAGCTCCCCGAGCACCGCCTCGACGACCCGGGGCCCGAGGTCCTGGAGGACTGCGTCTTCGACCATCCGCGCGACCAGCAGGCCATCCGCGACAAGGCGCGGAACCTCAAGGTCGATCTGCTAAAGTACGTCTCCCCCTCCTCTCCACCCTCTTCTCCTCTTTTCTTGTCCCCCCCAGTTTCAGACGCGGCCGTACTGAATAACGCACCCCGCAGAGCCGACCTCAACCTCTACCCCGGCTTCGACGGCGTCGCCCTCGGCAAGAAGGAGCGCCAGGTCCTCATCAGCCGCGGCAAGAACCCGGACCGCACCGAGGCCGACGTCGACGCGGACGGCAACCCAACGCACACCGAGTACGTGAGCCTCGATGGCGACTACGAGGGCGGTGAAGGGCGAGGAGAAGCGCTCGAGGCCTGAGGCGGCTCGCCCGACGGCGTCCGGCGTCCCTTTTGCCCCTTGCCCCCTCTTTTCATGCACCTCCCGTTGGACTCTTCTTCTGCGAGGAAAGACGCGGCGGCGGGCGCGAAAAGGTGGGGGAGTCTTGAGCTTGACAGGAACTTGACGCATGCATAGGGTGAGAAGGATTAGAGATAATGAAGCCCTGCTCGGCTTCAGAGGCGTTCACGGGGGCGTGTAGTGGTTGATTTTAGCATCGTTCAGAGCAAAGGCCAATATTACCAAGCATCACGACCATCTTCCCGCTTTCAAAGTCACACACTGTTTGCTTGGCCTTTACGGCACCTGTGAAGAGGCATCTACTGCGAATGAGAGAAGATCAAAACAGTGAATCGAATATCCGGTCCCTATAAAAAAGGCTGTTCTACAGATATCAACCGGCGTCTTCTGGTTAAATCGCCGTGGCCAATCTCGACCCATCTCTGTTGCATCTCACGTCCATCCTCTGAATATGAACACAGGACTCTCTCCGTCGACCTTGCTCCCCCGCCGAGTTAGACTGATTACAGCATCTGCTAGACTGAGTCTATTTCTTCCGTCCTCGGAGTCTCGAAGGTCGTTAGAAGAAAGTAAGAAAAAAAGAAACTTAGGAGACAAGAAAGAAAAAAAAAGTCTGGTAGAAACACCATCGCTACTGAACCGGGAGCGAGGTGACGTATTTTCGGTGTGCCAAAAGTACAGCGAACCTGGTCTTGCACCCCTATCTCGTGTGGAACAGGCGTCTCGGCGGTGACCATGTCCCCCTCAGGGTCTCGCTGTAGAGGAGTCGGAGGTGCTAGTAGACCATGCCAAGCTGTCGGACAAGCAAACGTCATGGCGCAGGAAGCGTCCAAGGGATATCAGAGGGTTTTCGTCTCGAGGGGCTGGCCTGGAGATGCTGTCTTTTCGCCGTATTTTTCGGGTGCCTTCCAACCGTAGAAGTTCGTAAAAAGTATGTGACAGAGGAAAACGGTACAACGGGGGTATGCTGCGCGGTGCTCTCAAAATTTTCAACAACGACGAGTGCAGAAAACATGCGGAAGGCCAATATCGGAGATGAATGGCGGACGGAGAAGGGGAAGGGTATCTAATCAGTGGACCCCAAGGTGATCTTGCGGGCCGGTTCAAAAGCAGTCTATCGTCGACGGGCATTCGGGCTGCTCTTAAGTCGCGAAGTGCGCCAACCCTCATACCACTGCTCCCTGCTGGCTTCGCGGAGTTCGGCCCTCCACTCGCTGAAGACGGCGTCCTTGAGTCTGGTGAAGTCGCAATGCTCCTCGTTGTAAGGGTCGGCGAAACCCCAGGGGAATTGCCGCCCCAGGACCTCGGGTTCGTATAGATCGGGGCTGATAACGGAGAGCGGAAGGAACGGCACCTCTTCGGCCTTTGCCTCTTGCTTCGCCTTGTGCTGACGGATGGACACGGTGGAAAGTCGGTTTGAGCCGGGCGAAGCTGGTGTGTCTTCACGTCCTTGGAGCGGAAGCAAGTCTTCGCCGTCGGAGCCAGCCCGCTCGTCCTCTGATGCAATCTCTTCCTCTTCTTCAATTCTGTTCGACTCGTCGTCCTCGTCGAGACCCAATGCCTCGAGAGGGTCCAGGCCCGACTTCTTGATGGTCTCCCAGACAGTCTTTTTGAGGACGTTCATGTGCTTGGTGGTGATTGTGTCGGACTTGGCGATGACAGGAATGACTGTCGTCTTTCCGTGGAGAGTGCGGAGCACTTGCAGATCGAGATCCTCGTCCAGGCCGCCCTGGATGCGGTCCGGAGGTGTATACTTGCCGTTGTGACCATTGGACACAACAGTACCCTTCCCCGACGCTAGATTGCGGTCGAGACGGGCAGGGTCGAGAACCATGAAGACGGCGTGGATGTGGGTATCTTGTACACCAGGCGATCGGATCACCTTCATCTCCTCGGTGAAAGTCTCCTCGAACTTGCTCTCCAAGAAGGCCGACATCTCCCTAAGCTGAAGATCGACAACGTTCTTCTCGAGACCTTCCGAATCCCAGAGTGTGAGGCCGACTCGCTCGCCATCAATCTCGGTCTCGAGGTAGTGGGGGATGAAGTTGCCAGAGGGTGGCGACCTAGGAGCGGAGTCCTCCTCGACTTCGGTTCGGCGAGATCTCTTTTTGGGGGGAAGCGCGAGGGCAGTCTTGAGAAACTCGAGGAACGAAGTCTTGCCAGCGCCGCGCGTGCCGATGATGAGGATGCTGCGGAAGCGTTAGTAGGCGGGCTAGGGCGGCGTAGCACGCGGGGTCATGTCTCATGTCTTTGGAGGGCGACTCACTTGAACGGGGTGGGATCCTTTCTTCTCCGAACCCTTCTAGGGCTGTTGATGGTACTGATGGCGCTGCTAGCGTAACTGTATCGGCCGCGGTGCGTCATGCTCTCGGTACGAGCATACGGGTCGTAAGCGTTGGTGGGAATCGGAGGCATTGGCGGAATGGATCCCGTAACACTGCGACCGGGCTCCATGGACGGCCGGGTGGAATAGGCGGTGCCGATGTTGTGGTCGGACATGATGGAGCCGTCGTCAGGTTCAGAGCGGAGGTCGGAGGGAATCGAGTTGGAGAGCTGGTCATTGGCCCTGTAGAACTCGGGAAGCTTGGGAGGAATCCGGGAGACGGCAGCCTGGCGCTGACGTTCGAGTTCGCGTTCTTGCTGCTGGCGCTGGGCCTGGGCCTTCTTACCACCCTTCCCCAAGTCGCCTGACTTGGAGCGTCTGAGAAGCATACCGAAGCTGGAGCGACGGGGCTGGCTCATTATCTGGGGGTCCTCGGCATAAAACAAATGTTTCAGAGTGGGAAAGCGCAAACGGGATCAGGCGAGTGGAATGCGCCAACACACAATCAACTGCACAGTCAGTCGCGCTTGTGCTTTTGACTAGGAGCTTCCGGGTATGTTGCGTGCAAGCGGCGAGTGCGTGAGCGGGCTACTGAAAGGGTGTAGAGGCGCGAGGGGTCCGCTGTGTCGGGTTGCGAGTCTGAAAGAGCTGCAACTTGGCAATTGACGTGCCTAGGAGAGGATACTCTCGGCCTTGCTTCGGTTTTGCGCTCGCGTTGAGTGTCGGTGAAAGAGATTGAGAATTCCTTGGGAAAGAGTGCAAAAGGGGAAGGGGGGGACGGATGATGGCCGAACGAGACGATGACGGGGGAAAAGAGTGTCTAGTAAGGTAATCAATTAGATTGAGGTCAGCTTCCAAGTGAAGACAAACTGGGCGAGACGCAATTGCCAACCACCCATACGCCCTGGCTCCCGGCCAGCGACAGGAAGCGAAAGCGGGAGGTGCAGGTGGTTGCAGCGAATGCCTCTGGGCGGCGTCTGCGAGACGTGACAGGGGAATGGCAGCGAGAGGAGTTTGGGGGGTGGGAGAAGAGCAAATGCCGGGTCAGGCAAGACAAAGGGAAGAGACGGAGCAGGAACCAATGTGCAAGCAAGGCAGGACCGAAGTCGAACATCTGGGAGCGTGGGTGTTCCCAGTGCTTTCTTCCTCGCCGCGTGGCTGGACCGCGATGCACGACTGTGGTTTAGACAGAAGATCTGCCGTTGACGGAGGGCGCGAAGGAGGGGCGGGATCGCAATCAAGTAAAGGAGGAGGAGGGAAGGGCAGAAGGAGGGTGATGAGGAGATGGGCGCGAAATTATCGCCGTGATGCGCACTTACTTACCCAAGAAAGACAGTGGCGGGTTGGCGATGACTGGGAAGCAGTGTGGATGCGAGGTTGCTATTGCGATGATACAAACGCAATGGGCATATAGCAGATGCAAGTGATTCGGTCCAAGGACGTCAGACGAATGGCCAAAGGGAACGAGTGTTTCCGGTCGAGAGATGAATGAGGGAGATCGGACGAAAGATGGGTGGCCGCGTGGGGAGGGTCGTGTGTGGGTTGGGTTTGCGCGTGCGTGCAAGTCTGAGAAGAAGCTCAGGTACCTCTCACACGATGCCGAGGAGAGATGGACGGAAGTTTGGGCTAGATGTCGACGAGGGGGCAGGGGCGTAATTAAGGGTAGGTACGAAAAGACGCAGGTGGGCGAAGCGAGAAGATACGCCAGAGGCCAGGCGGGTCGTTGGATGGGAAAGAAAGAAACAAGGAAGAATCCAGTATCAAGTGTGAGAGAGAGAGCGAGCTAGTTGGGAGAGAGTCGCTAGATGCGTAGGTAGGTAGTCGACCTCGTTGTGTGGCCTGGTCTGGCCCGGGACGTATAGGTAGGTACGTGGTGGACGTGGATGGGGGGCATATGACGGATGGCCCAATGCTAAAGTTGCGCGATGGGCGATAAGTGGGCAGGACGAGGGGATGCGGGCGGGTGGATGGGGCGCGACCGGTGCAATTATGCCAGTGGACTCTAGTACCTAGGTATGTAGCAGCAGTAAGGTAGCTACGGCAAAGATGGAAACGGGGACCAGAATGAGATCAGTGCCTTACGTGGGTAGTACGATGTATGTACTTGTGGTAGTACAACCTACCAATATCTATGCGTAACCAAGCTGCCAAGGTACTAGGTAGGTAGGTACATAGACAGAAAGGTTAGGTACCTAGGTAGTTGCAAGAACAGAATTGACAATTGCATCGATGGCCGTTTGCTGCTTCGCGATTTGCTGGCGCACGACAATATGGCATGCGGCGGTGACAACAGGCAACTTGCTGATCACCTATCTACTTAGTGTACTTGCGAGACGAGGCAGAGAAGGTAAGAGAGAAGGTAGCGGATCCAAATGTCCCATCCAATTTGCGCCGACAACACACCTCATGGTCGGGATACGCTCTGAAGCAGGACCAATCCGAATCTCTCATTGGGTGGTGCAATTCCCCCGACGCAGGTACACCCTACGGATACAGACGGGGCTGCGCTAAACTGGACCGAGGGTCATGTACCTGGGTACCTACCCAGCCGTTCTCCATCAGCTTACCAGTACGTACCCAAATAGCCAAAGTAGGTAGGTGCCTACCTACTACCTACCTATCAACCCCTTTACTGAAGGTACGTAGTCACGTCGTGTAATGGACCACGGAACAAGGAGCACACAAAAGAAGAAAAAGCCACTAGGGAGTACACCCCTCTAACCTCTCCGCATGGCGTGTAACGCAGCCAGAACTTGCCAACAGCTCGTTAACCCAGACAGCCCGGGGCGGGGGGGCCCTTCCCCTTCCCCTTGGCCAGAACCACTCGTGTGAGAGCCAAACTAAGGGGAGGGGGGGGTCAGGGTCGGTCACAGCAAAAGGACAAGAGGGACCTCCTGGAGTACTTACGTACCTATCAACAGTCACCACAAGGGAAAGGAAAAGAAGGCCTCCTCTCACGAGCCACCCCGGCCCCTCTCCCAGAAACACTGTTTGAACTCTGCTGCTGGGCTAGTTAGCCGCCTTGACACGCACTGCACGGAACTGGTCGGGTCGCCAGACCATTGCCTGCTAGCCGGAGCCCAACAACATGCTAGATCCTATGGCGGCGTATGTAACACCGCCCAGCACGCGATGCCAACACACGTTCAACCGGATATGACCCCGAGCCATGGTTGGGCGGCCCTCGAAGTCGCTTGGCTGATCAATCTGGTAGGTACTTTCCTTACTCGGGAGAGTTCTGGCTACGCATCTCTCTGCGCAGTACGGATAGGGTGTGCCCGCCGCGCCCCTCCAGGGTGGAACGAGCCAACCAACCCGCAAAGACAAAGCTGTCTCCGCCCTTCCCCTCATCAAACGGCCCCTGAAAGATTGCATCCAGTCATTGCAGTCCCTTGCCTACCTACCTACCTACCTACAAGTACTATCTATCCGTACCCAGGTACCGTACCGGCTAGGTGGTGTACGATGTGTACCTAGGTATGGGCCAATCAACAAACCACCGACCCCACCACATTGAGGTGATGAATGACTGAGGGGAGGTCCCCTTTTTTGCTGCTTGCTTTCCGCGCGCCTGTCATGCGTGGCTCCGCTGGGAGCATTCAATCTTATTCACTCACTAGGTAGGTAGTGTAGATACACTAGATACCCAGTCGACTCTCAGTGTGTATCTGTATGAATATCCATGTTCCATTATGGGCCCTGCTCTCCAGTCTACATAGTACGAATGCACGTTACCAATTGCCCGGCAGCGCCGCAGCAAGCGCTTGGGCATAATTCATCTGTCATGTCACTCACTACTGTACACCTACTGCATAGGTTAGCTAGGTAGGCTGCAGGGCTCCCTCCTGGCACCGAGGCAGAGTCCGTCTGGTCGATATGTCACACCAACTTCATTCCACAGCTTGCAATCACGGCCATCCGCCACGACACCTAGACACTAGACTACACTACGCCTCTGCTCATTGTCACAGTCCTTCAGCTGCCAACGACGCTCACGGCCTCTCCTCGGCTCGCTCACCCCCGACCTGTCACTCTGAACCCCCCAAAGCCGAGAGATATAATCTCGCTCCCCTCCTCATCTTGGCTCCTATTCCCCATGGACTGACTGTGTGGATCGCCGACGCCGAAATGGTCCTTGTTTCACATTGACCACACCCTCTGTCATGCCCTCCCCGTCCCAGAAAAAAAAAATCCTTCCAAATTGTCCGAGATCGATCGTCGCTCCAAATTTTACATTGCCTCAGCCTATGGAATAATGCACACCACTTCGGTTCATGGCCCTCCCCACCAAACCCCTTGCCTTGCCAACTCTTCTCATTTCCCGCGAGGGACCATGAGCTCTGAGATGAGAGACATTGGAGAGCAAAAAAAGGTGGCCTCTTGCAAGTGGAGTGGCACCGAATCGATTGTACACCCACGTTACGCTCTGCCTGATGATCCTCTTTGTAGCCCCAAGCTTAACCCGACTTCATGCAGTTCCAAGACACGTTATTAAGTCTGCTATTTCATTCCACCAGCCCTAGCAAGCCTGCTCGCCCAAACGGTGCTGAGTGCCCTTCCTCGGCCCGCTGCCATGTAAGATCGGCTCGAGCTTGAGATATGCGAAGGCCTGGCCAGAGACGCCATGCCGCGTTGCCGTGTCCACCTGGAGCCGACCAACCAGCTACTCAAAGCTTAAAGAAGACGCCAGTCTCTGCATCCGCTGGCGAACGAAACACCATCATGCAATATCTCAAGACGCTGTCATCCAGCCAGCCAGCCAGCCAGCCGGCGGGCCGGGGCGGGTGTGTTCGTACGCGTTTGCTCATCTCAGCCTTGCACAGATGAGCCAGCCCATGGTGTCGGGCCGGCCTGTCCGTTTCGCCTTTACCAAGGTGAAGTTGACCAACACGCAAAATGTTCCACGAGCCTTCTGCTGTGAAGCCTCGCCGCCGCGGGACCATCACTCGGGTCTGCAATCCGATCTCGTTTCGACCATGTGTGCGCTGCTTGATGTCGATGCCATAATGAGTGATTGTCTGTCCTTTTCTCGGGGCCGGAGGGCGGCTCCATCTGTGCCCCCCCAACACTGCCGCGTGCTCGCAGATGTTGGCGTGTCGATCGTACACTGGGGGGGGACGGTGGGGAAGGGGGCATATCTGCCCGCGACATTCATATCACCAGCTACTATACTCACTCAGAATGGATACTCGCGGCGAAATACAAATGCCTTCACCCCACTGCCCGAAGACTGCGAACTGGGGCGGTTTCAAGGAGATATTACGTGGGGTTTTCCTTTTGCAACTTTCCAGACCAACTTTTTCTTCTTCTCTCTCTCTCCCCCACTCTCATGAGAGCCCGTAACGTGTGTCTAGACTGGACGTACTATTTTTAAGCAGCTGCGCCTCTTCATATCTTTCATTTATCTGTATCTCTCTCTCTCTCTCTCTCTCTCTCGCTATCAGGGATGCCCGGCGCATCGGAAGGTCGAGCCCAATCCCTGCATATTACCCCGCGAGGAGAAAGGGCGGGCTCGCCGGCCCCGAGGCTGTTGCTATTCCTCCTCTTGCGGGCGGCCATCGCCGGGACCTCCAAAATGGGGGCCAAGGAGCCCCGCTGCTGAGCCGCAGGCACGAATGACGTATGCGCTCCTGTGAAGGTGTGAAGAACGCCTGGCCCGCCAGGGGTGGCGAGGCATCGTGTACCGTCACCAGAGCAGGACGGTCTGGAGAGTAAGCACGGCGTTGTAGATAGGCGACCCCCTCCGAACGTATCCAGCTCCGTTTCGCGACACCTTCACCACTGGGTGCTTCTCTTGTAGCAGTCGACGAGACTTTTCGTTCTCGTCCGCCTGCCTGGATGGGTGATGGAGGATACGTCGCCTCGGGAGGGGGGTTGACTTTGCACAGTGGTGGGACCTCATGACAACCGGGTCGACCCATATATCCAGTCAGTCCTGCCATGGTAGCCGCCCGGCATTAGCCTCCAAGGCATCCATCCCTCTTGCTGTTGTTTGAATTCCCAAGGCATCACGATATGCAGTTAGAGACGAGGACGAGGAGGAGGGAGGAGCACGTGTCATCCGAATATGGAGACATTCCTCGTCAAGGAGGGCGGAGAACGAGCCACTCTGTGCGAGGCCAACGCTCACCTGTTCTGTGCAGCAACGGCGAGAGACCGTCAAGCCTATTTGGCCACGGTTCTGTTACGTCTGGAAACCCACATGTCCATCTGCTGCTACTTAGTCTCTCTGGCTTTGGACGGCGACAAATCGGACCGGACGTGGCTTGTTCTTAAAACAGATGAGTGGTATCTTTCCTGTATATATATAAAAGAAATGTCTAAAGGACTCGAGTCTTTAGCCCGTGGGACCCAGAATCTAGAACCCTAACCGCCGGCTGTTGTAACTCTATAAAAGAAGCCGCATCGGTGCCTCACACACCCTCTAGGGACGTCTAACCCTCAAACACCTCGTGCTGCAGCTCGACCCCAAAGTCCTGCGCAATGTCCTTCATCCTCTTCTCCATCTCGTCCTCCATGCCGCCCCCGAAGCCGAGCCACTGCTTGACCTTGAAGAAGTAGAATGCCACGTCCGTCAGCGCCAGCACGCCCTTGAACAGCAGGTGCCGCCACGCGTTGCCCGCGCGCCGCGCCCACGGCAGGTTCGGGTCCTCGAACAGGCTGCGGCTCGCCCACTCGCCCATCATCTTGACGCGGTTGACGGGGCTGCCGAGGTACTGGTTGTTGCCCTGCACGATGCGCATGTTGCGGCCGATGAAGACGAGCTCCTTGGGCCACTTCTCCTCGTCCGACAGCATCTCCCGGATCCCCTGCCTCATCCGCTGCTGCATCTCGTAGTGCCGCTCGGCGGGCGTCTTGCCCTCGAGCTCCTTCATCAGCCCGTTGCGCGTCCGCTCGTCGCCCCCCTCGTACGGCCGCAGGAGCGTCGCGCTCGCGAAGAGGTCCGCCGCCTTGATGCCCCACTCGCCCGTGATGCGCTCGATCGTCTTGTTGTCGAACGTCAGGAGCGCCTTCCAGAACATGCCGTACTGGTGCCGGAACTTGTCCGTCATGTACACGTACAGCCCGTGGTCGATGAGGACGAGCTCCGCCCGCCCGTTGGGCAGCCGCCGGATGAAGATGTTGCCCGGGTGCGGGTCGCAGTGCACCACCCCCCATTTGAAGATCTGCGCCGCGAAGAGGTCGACCATGGTCGTCATGACCTCCTTGCTCGACAGGCCCAGGCCGCCGCGCCCCCGCCGGCCTTTCCATTCGGCGCGCTCCGGCTTGATGTGCTCGGCGTAGGGCCGCTCGCGGAGCTCGCGGCGGACGGTGGCCAGATCGGGAGGCTGGAGCGGCGCGCCCTTGACGCCGGGGGACCCGTTTCCGTAGCCGCCCATCCAGCGCCCGTTGATGCCCTTCTTGTCCCACAGCCGGATGCCCTCGATCCACTCCGTCACCATGACGCGCCTCGTCGACAGCTCCGGGTATACCTTGGGCACGTAGACCCTGCCGCTCAGGCCCTTCTCCGAGTGGATGAGCTCGCGCATCGTCTCCGAGTTCTTGGCCTCGTTGAGGAAGTCCGTCTCGAGCTCGAGCCGCTCCGTGATGAAGGGCACGAGGCCGTACAGCGGCAGGTCGAACCACTTGCTGTAGACCCAGGCGACCGTCTTGAAGGCCCACAGGTCCCAGCTGATTTGCTTAGCGATCTCGCGCTTTTGGATCTTGATGGCCACCTCGCGGCCGTCGGCGAGCCGCGCCCAGTGCACCTGCGCGACGCTGGCGCTCGCCCTCGCGTGCCTCTCCATGACGCCCTTGCCCTCCTCGCCGTGGAAGCTGACGCCGAAGACCTCCTCGACGCTCTTGCCGCCAAAATCCTCGCGGATGACGGCCTCGACGTCGTGCCAGTCGTCCTGCGGCGCGTCGTCAAACATGCGCGAGAACATCTTCTGAAACTCGGGCGGGAGCACGGCGCTCTGCATGGCGATGGCCTGGCCTATCTTGAGGTACAGGCCGCCGTTGTGCCGAAGCAGCTCGAACAGGCGCTCGGCGTTGCGGTGGTGCAGGTCCTGGACGGAGCCGCCGGTCAGCGGCTGCGGGCGGAAGTTGAGCTTGTAGTCGAGGGCGACCACAAGGCCCGTGCCAAAAGTGCGGAGGGTGCGGCCGAGCCCGGAGGCGTAGACCTGGTGGTCGAAGAGATAGATGGAGCCGCCGACGGCGGAGATGACGAGGAGCCGGCGCAGCCATTTGCGCCCGCGGGGATATGTGCGTGCCTTGCGCGGTGCGCCAAGCGAAGCGGGCGAGGGGGGGACGAGTGCTTGAAGGCGGCTGCTCGTGCGTATGCTCGCAGTTCGTGTGTAGGATAGGAATCGCGTCGTCGTCGTCGGCGGCGGCGGTATCGTCAACCAAGTACGGAGCGAGTGGCGTCCCGCTGCAGCGGCAGCGGAGGCGGAGGCGGGGAGGAGACGTCTCTGCGCCGGTGCCCTCGAGGAGAGACCAGCTATGCTTTGACGTAACATAGCTGGTTATGGATGGTGCGTAGAGGGGGAACGAGGCGGAATTCGAACCATCACCCTCGATTCGGTGGGAAGGAATGGAAGTTGAAGATGGAACAAGTTAGGTCATGCGGTTCGGCGCGCGCACACACCGGATGCGCCACTGGTTCGGGGGGCACCAACAGGGTCAATGACGATAAGGTAGGCAGGCCGTTGACGAATCACGAAGCGCACCGAAGGGGTCCGCTCCATCTGCTTATCCCCGGACCCACTTCGACATTTTTCGGCACCGGTTGCAGGTGCCCACCTCGGCCCTCTCGCGCTGGGTGACGAGGTTCGTGATTCGGTGCAAGATTCAACACGACTTGGCTGTGTAGGTAGACAGCTCGGCATTCTCTGCACAGTAGTGTTCACGGTCGAGTTGCGGAATAAGCAAGGGTTACTGCCGACTTCTCCAAGACGCCTTGACCGTGTTCACGAGCCCCGTTGCCCTGTTTGGCTGTGCCAATATGGCCGCTTCCGCATCTTGTCCAGTTCGACCTTTAATCCCGCCTGCTAACTATAGGGGTCTTTCCGTTCGCCCTTCTCAGCAATATGATGTTTCCAGAAAGTACACGATGAAACTGCTGGAACAACCGTGTCAGTTCACCGGGTATTTGGGAGTGTCGGGACGATATCGGATGTTTGCTTAATTCCGAGACCAGCCGAATCGTATCCAGGTCCGAGTTCGCCGTCTTCCCGACAAAAGCACCCAATATTACGCCGAGGTAATCACTCGTCAAGGTGCGTTAAGTATTGACACCCACCTATGAACTGGTGTTGTGGGGTGTGCAAGTAGTCGGCCAGACGAATGTCATACGGATGCCAGCAGACGATCGCTGGTGATCACCATTCATTATCAGCTCATCCAGAAACCTGAGAGAGCATCAACGCGTCAACCACCTCGAGCCCTGGTCGATCTTGAGAAAATAAAAATAAGATCTCAACCACGTATCCGTAACCAGCGGTGCAATCAAGCTCGGTGACGGCTGTGTTCCAGGACTTGGAGGTTCGCCGGCAGGGCCAGTCAACCTTCCGTCTGAAGTGTTTGTTCTGAGGCATGAGGGATCGACGGCAACCGGTGCCTGAGATCAAGTGAAACAAAACTGAGGTTGCCGGTCAGGGTTTCGCACAAACCTCGACCGGTTACGCCATTGCAGCCTGCCATGTCACGAACCAAGGGACCGAAGGATAAGCGATTAGGTAAGTAAGGGTTTTGGGCCAGCCGGCGCCCCCCTCCCTCGTGCTGCTCAGCGGCGGCCGTTCCCGCCACTTTCTCGATCCGCGACAAAATGGCCCCCAAAACGCATCGACGTGCCTTCATCTGATCTCCCCATTGCTTGCCGGAGAAGGGTGCTTGCTTGTCGGGAGACCCGTCGGGGGTTGCATACCAATAAGGGGTTCTGTGGCTTAGAAGCAAGGGGAACTTCGCAGTCGTTCACCATACTCACCATGACGCACGTAATCGGCAGGTGTGACGTTTTGGGTTGAGCTGACGAGATCTGGTACAGAACGAATACATGAACCCATTGTTCCTGCATGCCGATCACAAAGTCGTCGAGGTTCAAAAATGACTGTACTGTGTAGGCAACGACATCATCTCTGGCAGGTTGTGCGGCATTTCACGGTGTACGAGGCTTTCTTGGATGCTGCCAGTCTAGGTAGTGGTATATGATGCTGCCGAGAAGCAGCGAGGTTTCGGTGATGGGACAGGAGTCGATATATGATATTCCAGGGTTGGTTTCAATTGGACTGGTTGGCTACACACTCACCTACTGGTGCGACGAGTCGACGCCACTCGGCTGCCATGCGAGAGCCACACAGCGGCAGGACATGTCTCACAGGTTGAACACAGGCACCTGTCCGTTTGCCCTGCGGTCAGCCAGTTCCCCAGAAAACGTCGAGAAGAGTTGGCGACCTTGGCGATGGACTCTGCGTCATATCTTCTCTACGGTGCTTGGCTGCCACTGACTTTGCTTGGCGCCGTTTGGTCAAGTCTCATCGGAGCGAAGTTCGAGGAACAAGCAGGCATCACATATACAGAAGATGCGAGAAACCGCCGGAGCACAAGCAGCCCGGTACTCTCAAAGTTGCGCCTCAAGAAGGCAGCATAGTTGGGACCAAGCGCAGTGCTGCTCCCCAGCAGCGTGGTAGCCTTCGCACTTGGTCTTTTGACGTGAGTTGAACGGCGGCCGACAGGTCGATCCTTGGTGACGGCATCCAGGTACAATACTGCCAGGGCGGCAATTTGCAAGTTGGATAATAGGTACACAGATTAGGGAGGCTTCAGAACAAAGACGTTGATTGATCCGTCGTTTGTGTCCCCCGGACTCGTTCCCGCATCGTCATTGCTTCTGGTTCGATAGGTGGCGGGCGGGTTATACAGCGGGTGGCATGGGCAACTTGCGTTCCGCGTCGACTGGAGCGGCTGGTCTAGGTGCTGGACTGGACCGGACCGGACCGGACTGGAATGGACTGGACTGGACTGTCGGGGGATGGATTGGCATGGAAGTCAGCGGGGCACGCAGGGCCAACAACCCTGGTGTTAGCTTCAGAATCCGAGACGGCGAAGCGCCTGTGTCGCAAAGTGGCCTGTAGATATGAGATCCAGATGCCTCAGATTCTCCCGTCTGGACGAGGCCCGCAGCCACGACGGCGGGGACCATAGGGCTTCCCATTGGCTTTCCGGACGAGGCGGGGGTCCCCCGAGGGAAACGACGGGAGTGGCTCTGGGCTTCCGTCGGTCTTAGTACGGCCCAAACTTCCGTCCCAGTTCTCCGACGAGCTTCTCTCCTCCGTCGTGGCTCGCAGGTATGGAAAATAAAAGAAATAAAAAGCATGGGGCACAGCTTCGGCAGGCTAGGTTCCTGAAATAGCGAAGTAGCCCGGGATATACGTTGTTGGCGGCAACGGGATCTAGTTTCCCTCTGTAAGCGGGGCTGTCTGGTTTCGACCCAGACCGTGACCATCCATCCAGACATGGTCGTTGACATTCGGCAATAGGGATCGTTGAGGTCCGGCAAGTGAAGGACACCAATTAAATGGGCAGGGCAGCCAGGCAACACATCCGAGATGTGTGGCATTCAACCTTGCTTAGACTGATCGCAAGCTTAACTTGGGTACCTGTAAGTGGCCCAATCACTCAGAGCATGGAGGGAAATTGTGACTGAGCAGTCCTTGGGCGATCAACAGCGACGGTAAATGAGCATTCTGTACCTGCGACTCGACGTTGAGCGACCGGGTGGGTGTCTGTAATTGCAGTCCACGTAAAAATGCGACCGACAACGACGTTGCGTACACCATCAGTGTACTATACCCCTGGAATCCAGACACGGGCAAAGTTTCCACTTGCTCCAGTCCGACAAGGGGGCGTTGATTCACAATTCAATGCCTTTGCAAACATGGTTCGACGTATGAGTCTGGAGTTCTTGTGACAAATTCTGATGAGCCCCATGAAGCGGCCAGCGTTGGGAGTTATGGGATGATGATGGATCAGAAAGTTGCCAACGAGACTCGCGATGCCTCCGCAAGCCAGAGGGAATCAAGGGCACCGGCTTACTATGTACTACATAGGTTCAAAACCTCAATGCAGACGATTAGTGGACTGGCATGCCCCCCGCAGGGGTTCCTTTGGGCATCAGGGGGGGGTAGTAGGTAGGTAGTCTCACTCAATGCCTATCTATAGGTAGGTACCTAGATGGAGAGTGAGAAAGTGCACCCACCGCGTATCCCTCTGCCATCGCAACCCTCATTCTACCAAGCTTTGATAGATCAGGGCCGACAGCGCTATATCGCGACCTGCTCGATCGAGACAAGTTCGCTGTGCCGCCGTCGGCGTGTGCGATGATGACCAGGGTCTTGTCTATATATACGTAGAATAGGTCCCTGAGTCCAGACAGATAGGCAATATATGTCTGTTGGGACGCAGACGGTTCGCCTGAAGTGCCGAGTGTCAAGTGATAAGCAGGGCGGGCCCACCATGAAAGCACGCGATTGCCTGCATTTGGTTGCAGTGTGCCTGGAGATGGGCCTACATATAGGTGGTTAGTAGGTGATGCTAAGCAGGTACTACCACGTACCTAGTATTACTACCTAGGTAGTGTGCTTATGTCGGTGGACAAAGATGGGGCCTGGTTGGGCAGGACGAATTGAGCGGTTTCTTTTGCTCTATTTCTCCATCCCTCGAGGTGACATCAACCGGTGACCTGGTGTGCCTGGGAAATTAAAGGCGCATTGGTCGACGGACGTGTTTTTGGTCGGCCCGTGTTTCTGACCTTCTGGTCGGAACTGACTGCCTCGGACTCGGTCTCGACGCTGCTGGTTCGAACAAGCGGTGCCGCCATGCCATGCCCCGTGCCCTAGCCAATCCTCGGTGGCATTTGATCGATAGCAGCGAGAACCAGCAGGACAAGAACAATGGCATTGTGCTGGATGGGCGCGGAGAACATGTCCCTTTGGGAATGACACGCGGTCGATAGCGGCATGTCTTGGACAGAGGGTTCCTACCCAAGGTTAGGTATGTACGCACTAGGTGCCGTACCTAGTGCCTACCTACCTATAGTACGACATGTCGGGAGGAACAAAGGATGCCTCACGTCGACGCTAAGGTCTGCGCGCATTTCAGGTACCTGCCGGCCGGGATGTCGTGTCCGGATGGAATATTGGGGGACAATAACACTTAGCAGTATGATGCACGTCGGCGGCGGGGACGACATTTATTGATTATCTACCTACGGATAGAGCTTGAGATGAATCAACTGGACGAGTCGGTTGGCACCACATGTGTTCGCTGCAGAGGGCCCGCTCGGGCAGTTGCTGGGTCCAGGCACCACTCACTCTCCGTCTCTTGGTGCACTCGACTGAGTCGACTAGGCCCTGTTCTCTCTCACTTGTTGGTCTGACCTCTGACAATCTGCTTTGCCTCATGCCTGCAACCTGTCTGCCAGTGTTGGTGGGCTATGTATCCGTACTTGCATTTGGCTGGTACGTACCGGGTTTTCTCATGCTCCCACCGCGCCAGGGCGTCCCGGATGGAACGCCAGGGTACCTATATCGATAAATGTGTCCGATACTCGCCTACGAGGCACAACTGCTCCGGACGGACCCAAGTCAGTCTCCCAGACAAAGTCATCGTCTCCACGCATTCGCCTCACAGGAATCTCCTCAGTGAAGATCTAACCCGCAGCAACGAGCATCCCGCTGGTGCAATGGAGTGCACTGCAGCCAGTATCCGTTCCTGCTGATCGAAGCAAAGCCACATGCACTATATTGCATGGTGGCGCCCCAGCCACAACCAGCTACGCAACGTCCCGTCATGCTCGCTCTCTCTCTCTCTCTTGCCTCACCCCCCTTTCCCATACTTGCCCACACTCCCCTGTTCCTGACCCCCCTGTCCGTGGACCAAAACCGCCCACCCTCGCTGCACCCACGGCTGGTGACCCACCTTTCTTCCTCGCTCACTCCACACAACTCGTGCACTCTCCCACTCTCCTTCCTACCCACATCGTCTTCCTCCCCAGATCGTGCGTACCTTTGTCTCCTTCTCCCTCTTCCTTTCTCTAGGTCGACACGAGGGAACTCGATCCCACTTCACTTCTCAACCGTCATCTCGGCCCCCAGCGTTAGTTGCACCCTGCGTCCACAGCCTGCGATCGGAAAACCCCCCTACGTATCCTTTTCATTTCGTCCGTTTCGATTTGGTTTATAGCCTCGACTGAATCGCCAGCAACTTTGCGACATTGTTTCAGGCCCGCCAGTATTCACATACCCGAACAGCACGTGGGAACAAAGGAGTAGAAGAAAACTGCACTGTAAAGAAGAAGGAAAGACAGGAACCAAAACGCCCCGATTCTTAATTCCTCGACACCATCGTCCATGTCACTGTTTTAACCATCTCGACTTCTCCCGCCGAACATACGATGCCGCGCAACGCTTCCACATTGGATTAGCAAACACCGGATCTTCTCGCGACGACACCCAATATCTTCGGGCGCAGCCCACACGCTCTTTGCCGCGTCTTGACGACGCCGGCTTCCCGTATCCCTCCTTGGAAGCAGGTTTCCTCCACGACGAACCGCCATCATGTTACGACCGGCGACCCCCATGTCGCTGCTGCTCTTTGCGGCCTTCGCCCTGCTCCTGCTTTCTACCTTGTCGACACCCATCATCAAACCAATCCCGCTTGGCAGCTTCAAGGGAGCCAACTTCGGAGTGTTTGGCGTCTGCAGGGCTAATGGCAGGTGCGAAGGCCCCGAGATTGGCTATGACACCAGTAAGTTGCCCGTCGTGGCACGCCGCCCAACGCTGTGGACCATTACAAGCTGACACCTTCTCCAGCCAAAGTGTTTGCTGCTGCAGACAGCAGGGGCGCCTTCGACCTCCCAGACTCGGCCCGAAACACACTCTCGGCCATCTTGATCGTTCACCCCATCGCCGCCCTTACGACGCTCATCATGTTCATCATGGCTGCCGTTGCCCACCTCCACTCACCCTCTCACTCAGCGAGGTATCTACTTGCCGTCTTCATCTTCTCCTTCATTGACTTTCTCATCTGTCTTCTGGCCTTTCTGGTCGATGTTCTCTTGTTCGTCCCTCACATGGCTTGGGGCTCATACATTGTCCTTGCCGCCACGATTCTTGTTGGAATGAGTGGGCTCGTGGCCTGCGCCATGCGTCGTATGCTGGTCAGCAGAAAAGCCAGGAAGAAGCGGATCGCCGAGAATGCCGAAATGAGCGGGGAGAACTACTACAACCGCGAGGCCCAATCCAAGCCCGCTGTTGCTGCCGATCCACAGCCGACCATGCCCGTTCTAAGTGGTGGGAATGGCATTGATAAGATGCCTACCTATGCCTCATTCGAATCCCAGAAGGACGACCAGGTTAGCGATGAACGCATCCCCTTGACTTCCAGGAGCCCCATCAATGGCACCCAAGGTGTTCCGACCGCGATGGATGGGCCACCCCCCTCACGATCTGGATCTGTTCCGCCTTACCAGAGGGATCCGTATGGAAACCCGATGCCGCCACAAGATGGGTTCGGTCCCAGGAGAGGGCCTTCCCAAGAGCGCATGAGAGGTAGAGGCGGCCCGCCGCCTGGCGGGTTCAGAGGACGCGGCGGCGGTGGCTACGGGAGAGGTGGGTACAACAACTACGGACCGCCACCTCCAGGAAGAGGCGGCTATGGCCCTCCGGGACGAGGTGGCTACGGTGGTCCCCCTCCTGGCGGTCGAGGCGGATACGGACCGCCACCCCGTGGCGGATTTGGTCCGAATGGCATGCGAGGCGGACGGCCGCCTCCGCCGGGTTACCAACCTGGCCCCGGTGGCCCTGGACCCTACGACCGCAGACCAAGTCCGGGCAACGGCTATGGCGGTCCCCCTCCAGGTGGCCCATACCCGCGTCGCTCCATGGACATGGCCCCGGGATATATGAGTGCAAACAACAGCACGAACCCCTCACTCCCGTCCATCCCCCAGCAGCAAGGCTATGAGGCCTACACCCCGGAACGCACGAGCTTGCCGCGAGCCGAGTCTCCCCCACCTCTCCCCGGCGATATACCACCCCCAATGGTTGGCCAGGCGGTTGAGATGAACGCAGTGACAGGGAGCCCATCTCACGCACCCCCAGGGTTTGGCCAGTTCCGGGACAGCGACGCTGATATCGCGGGCATGGTTGGACTACAGCAGCAGCAGCAGCAGCAGCAGCAGCAGCAGAATGGTGGAAACAGAGCTCCGCCACAGAGACATGAGACATACATGACTGAGGGAAGCAGGTACAGCACAGACGAGTAAGCCAACTAGATTTCTGCACATATTCTCTGTATTAATCCGATACTTCCAGGGCATACATACCGCCACGTCAAGCTTGGAACCAAAACGGGAACCCATCGCGCACGGCATCCCCGCTGCAACGTTCTGATCCCCTTGCCCGTGGCTCACCTGCGCCGGCGGGCAGTGACTACTATGAAGATGTCGATCCGCGCTTTGCAGACGCTCCCTCCCCGGCCCCAATTTCTAGAGAAGGCGCCGCCCCGCCTCCCCTCCAGGTACCTCTACCCGCGCCCAATATGTATGATGACGCTCATGTCGATGCCGGTGCACGTAGCCCTGGCGCCGAGTCTGATCGGTCTAACTTCACCTCAATATCTCAAAGAGGGATAAACCCAAGGTGGAACCCCGCTCCTCCGATACCCGGGTTTCATCAGCAGATGCCGCCACGTCGGCCGGTTCAACAGCGACGGCAAGACATGCTGTTGAACAACAATCCCGACTTCGAACTGCCCGGTAGCCGCCTCGGGCCCCCATCTCGAATGGGGGGCAACGGTATGATACCGGGTAGTGCATACCCACCGGGTTTTTAATTACTACAACTTTTCTTTTCACTCAACCATAAGTGGGTCCGTTCTCGGTTGAGTCAACTCGCCGCATGCATACACCAGCCAGGGGATGTCTGGCATTTCATTTCTCGACCCTCCTTCAGCAACACGAGCCGCCATTTCGAGTCAGCACAGGCTCATGATGTTTACATACTCATGCCCTTCAGCCGATACCCCAAGCAACATTCGATTTTCTCCCGCCCAGTACATACACCGGACTCGTCGATTCACCCGAAATGGGCACTTCTCTTCTAACACGAGCTTCTTTTGCATCTAAAGCGGTGGATACAATGGAATTATCCTTTTGGCACTAGCCAAAATTTTCCCTTTCAAATCGTTTGCTTTAAACGTATGGACATCTTGGCCCCCCCCTTTTTTTTTTTTATGATGTGGCCAGAGGTTATTCGGCGGGCTCTCCCGACGTTATTGTTTGCGAGAGTTGTAGACCCACCGATCACCCCCAACCACTGGAGTCTTATCCTGAAACGAGGCATACGTACGGGATGTGGTGGAGCATTATTGAGGCATGACGAGGCTATCTACTCGCGGGTGCCGTCGGCCCATTGCTCTGAGGAGCCTGGCGTGTGGGGGACACGATTATAAAAGATGGTTTCAGGATGGTTGGCTTGGTTCTTGAGAGGCCCCTTGGGTTTCTTACATGTGACAGCGAAGGCATGGACGGCTCCTTCTCCAGAGCAAGACGGGGTACATCAGGCGTCTTCGCGTCGGTTCACATGAGGTGCATTGCGTGTTGTCTTGTGCGCGTGTGGTCGCGGAGCAACATTGTTAATGGCTGGATGAATCCCAGAGATTGCTTTGTACGTCTAAACCATAACTTGAATTGTGACCCGCTTATGTTTCTATCCCAAGAAGTCGATCGTTATGTTTCTATCCCAAGAAGTCGATCGGATGTGTGGCGAACGGCCATGCCAGCGAGGTGTCGTTCAGGCGTTGTAGTCGTGGATCCTTGTGTGGCCAGCCAACTTTACTCGTGTCCTGCAGCGGGTCAACATGCATGAAGCGCCCCGCAGACAAGGCAACGTGACGAACGCTCCATCATTGACTACATTAATGCAGATGGATATACGAGAGATGGGGAATCTTGGCCACTAACCCGTTTGCTAAACAAACCAACACGGCAAACACAGACCGATTCCGCCCAGCGGGTGTATGTGTGTCGCATCGTCCTTCGCCCGGCTGATCTGCCGACGGCTAATCGCCAAACCAAGGCGGATGCCGGTTTGGCAGATCGCAAGCGGTGCCTCGGGCCCTTGACATCAGGACTCATTCCAGATGAAAGCTGCCGGGGTGGAACCAGGAGAACGACGGGCGTTCGATGGAGGGGTCAACAGGCCGGATCCTCTCTCCCGGAAGCGAGGCTCAGGCTTGGTGGCGGTCTCCCGCGGCTAGGTAGAACGTCGCGGCTGTCGTCCAATATTGAGTGTATGACGACCTGCGATTGCGGCTTGCCCAAGGAGCCTGTGGCTGGCCGAACAGGACCATACTCTGGCTGCCGGCTCCTGACATCTTGTATCGGGACCATAAAGGTGCTGGACGATTTTCAAAATGGCCGTCTGCAGTCGGAATGGCCTTGGGTGTAGAAGAGCTGCAGGCGGATGCACTGTCCTCGTGACCTAGCAACAGGGCCACACTCCGTATGTTATAAAATACGATGACATCAATGGGCCGCCTGGATAGACTTACTATGTACATTGATAGGCTTAAACTGTAGTCATCATATAAATGCGAGAGAATAGATCAAGGGCTGAAGGCGGGCCGGCCTCGGCAGATATCAGGGTCTGAGCCCAGAGCCCCATGGGACGATGACACGTCACACCAGACGAAAACCTAAAGATGACCAAGCTTTATTCTTTGGCTGCGCCTATAATTATACGTCTGTGGAAGGAGGGATGAACACGAGCCTCAGGCGTGAGCGGGCCTAAACAAACGCGTTGTAGAACTTGGCTTTTGTTAGGTACAGAGGAGTTGCTCAGCCAAGCGGTCAGGTTTAATATTCGTTTATCGTAGGTTATGGTGCACGTGAGACGATAGTCTGGCGCTTTTCGATACCAGGCATCGATATATTGCTGGCCAAAACACTAGAAATATAAAGACTCTCACGTCGGACTGGAGGATTGACAATAAGAACAGGGTGCTCGGATAGTGTACCCCTCATGCTAACGCTGACGCTCTCGGCGCCGTTAGAAAATTAAATCGAGGGATATTTCATCGCTGATGTTGACGGATGTTATGACGTTTCAAAGTACCCCTTGGTCAACGGAGCGTTTGTCCTCAAGGTTCTGCGGGTTTGCCATGGTGGAGAAGATTATCTTTCGATGTATTTCGGCGGCAAGAGATGGGCTGTGGACAGAAGTCAGACATGAACCTCCACGCATAGCTCGCTTTCAGATCGATCTTCAAATGTACGTCCTTAGGCTCGCCTGGCTTTCAAATTCGTCACCCTCTGATCTGCTTGGCCTCTTAAGAAATGCACACCGGTATCACAGGAACCTTCAAGAAGCCCAACCTACAGTGGCAGACACAATACATCATTTGATTTACCGCGCACTGCGCGGGAACCCCGAAAATACTTCCATGGAGTCGACATAAACCACGGAGAGCTAGGTCGGTATCCCTTTTAGGCGTTTCAACCCACGCTGCGGTCCTCGCCGAGCTAAGAAAAGACATCGAAGTCTTTGCCGTTGACGGGATTGGGGGATCATCAAAGAATATCAACGCAGGTGCTTGAAGAAGAGGGAAGTTACAATATAAAAGTCGTCTTCGGTTTTTCTCCTTCTTTTTTTTGGTTGATTTTGCATCGTAGGTCTTGCTTTCTCCAACCTATTTCAGCCGATAAAAGTGTTTTCTTATAAGTCTTCCACTGGCTTCATTTCATCACATCTACCTACCTTGATGGCGATACTGCCAGTGTCCAAGCCTCGTAGGACTTGCCGGACTCTTTACACTCCGGAAAAAAGTGAGAGAAGGCGAGAGAGAGAAGACACACCATGGCTCTTTCCCCCGTTCATGCACTTTAGTAACCCACCCATACACTCTCGAACGAGGCACCAGGAAGGAGCCTAGAGCCGTTTTCCCGACGAGGCCACCTAGCCGCCCTCTGCATCTTCACTTCACCTGGAGATCGTGCCTTCCTTCCCACGTACGGCCCTTTCATCCGGCCTTCAGCCTGTGGTCCTGCCTGTCTCGCCAAAAAAGAAAAAGAAAAAAAATAAGTCCTACTTTCCACACCATCAAACACCTCCCTTCTCTTGGTTCTTCATCCCGCTCTTCTCCTTACACTTACAATATTCGAGTCATCACATTCTCCATTCCCGACTTGCGATTTTTGTCAATAATCGGCTGGCTCCTGTCTCATTTTCATCACCACCTCAACTTCCGGCCGATATGACCTGAAGTTGTTGCATCCAAAGCAGTTGGTATCATCTTTCCCCCCCCCCCCCGGGACGCCACCTTCCCCCGTCTCAACGTTGGTTTCTTCATCCACCAAGACGAACAGAGGCAGCACATCACTCCCTTGGATGCTCTTCGTTTGAGCCATATCCCTGACTGGATCGACAGAACAATTCATGCTTGGCCAAGCACGTATCCGTATCAAAGGATACACGTTTTTGTTGCGGGCTTTCAGATATTGCGGATGCCTCTGATTATCAACATGGACCATCTATCTTCTTCTTCCTCGTCGACGGGAACAACCACCTATACCCGGCAATCTGACAGCACCTTCCAGCAAGATGCCCCCAAGCAAACCTATACAACGGCTGGTACCATCTACAACCCAAGCAATTCTCAGCCGCTCCAGCCTCCCGTTCGTCGTGGCCGCACCCTCAAATGGCCACCCGTCGGCGCTGCCGCCTCGGAGCTTTCCCTCTTTCCCAAGTCGGTTCTCGCTGGCTTGCCCCTGAAGTCACAGAACCTCACCCTCACATCTACGAGCCCACTCCCTCTTCAAGTCCCCAAATATTCACCCCTTCAGCAGAACTACGACCGTGCCATCAGTCCCGTCACCGACAATAGCCGCGAGTCCCCGAACGACTCGGATGTTTCAAGCCTCCCATCCTCTCGCATTCCATCATACACCATGAATAGCAGCCAGGTCTCGCCGGTTGATGGTGCCATGCCTACCTCTACCGTGGGCAAACATGCCGATGCAGAGTCGAGCGACGACGAAGATGATGAGAGCACTGGCGAGAACCCCCTCAAGAACTTCACCGTCAAGGGTCTCCAGAACCTGGCCTCCTACCCTAACCCGAACCAGAAGAGGGCCCAGAAGACGCTCCTTCGTGCTCGGCCGGGTGCCACTCCGGTCTCCTCCACTGGCAACGTTAGTCGCACCGCAACTCCATCCTATGGAACCCAGTTATTCGATAGGCCCGATGCGGTGAAAGATGGCTCCGATTCCCCGGGTCTCTTCCATTCTGCCAAGACCGACCCGAATGCCGTCTTGAAACTACAGGTCGACCAGAGACCGATCCGAGACCTTGACACATCCTGGAGAGCCAACGGCGCAACGCCGCCCCCACCTCCAGGACTCTTTCCTGCCCAAAACGTACAGAGAAGCATCCCGCATTCTACCTACAAGTCTACTCTCGCAACTGGTCCAGGTGCCCCTCGCCCGCTGACTGCCGGCCCTCCAGGGCAACGCCAGTATCGAACATCAACCTTCGATTCCAACATGAAGGTACTCAATGCCGGGTACAGGGCTGATATGTCCTACGACGGGTCCGTAAACGACGACATCCATCCTCTTGCCAACACCATGCATAGCAAAACGCCACTTGATGCGTTGAGACTTGCCGGCTCGGAGACGCCTGATCAGCCCAACTCCGGACTGCATTCACTTCTCTGTAATTCGACGCCTGACATGGATTATTTATATCAGGGTCCCGTCGATCCAGCAAAGTTATCCGATGAGGACATGAAGAAGATTCTCCAGTACATCAACCTTGGCCCCAATGCCGACACTAACGCCAACGACCACAAGCACAGAAACCAGCCGGAATCCGACCTTCCTGTGACCTTGGGCGAAAGGTGGGTGACGGATTACCCCAAGACGGATCGCTCTCGCCTGGAGAAAGGCACGTGGAAGATCGCGCAGGACGAGCTCCGACGACGCGCTGAGAGAATCAATCAGCTTTTCTACGCGGGCACGGGCGAGCTTGGAAAGTCGTTGGAGTCTGTCGTCAAGGATGCTGAGTTCAATAACTTCAAGCGCCAAGTCGGTGTCATCGGAGACCGACGGCCCAAGGCTAAGCCGGAGAAGGTTGAGCACCCCCCCATCTCGATTCGGCAGGCCAACGACATGACGAACAAGGAGGCGGCTGAGCCTTTGGTTGCCTTGGGCGTGTCTTCTGTGTTGAGCCATATCGAGGGAAAGTACGACAGTTTACAGTTTTACCAATGGGAGGATCCCGAGGTAAGCAAAGTTGACGAGTCCTTGGAGGGACGCAAGTCGGTTTTTAGACATTGAAAGAACAGATGGAAGCATGGAATGAGCCGAGTTTGCAGTCACCTTGGCTTCGTTGGCGTCGCTGCTTGGATGAGGACCTGGTTTGGCCCTCTTTGTGTGCATCATCTGAGGGGACGGTCTTGAGAACGGGGTGGATATCGAAGCAAGCAACAGTACTCGCTAGAGCATAGGTTATGGAACTTGAAGAAGGAGATTGTTGGTGAGTTTACTACATTCAGGCGGCAAGCCGTGGCAGTGAGCCTGACCCGTCAGTCTCTTCCAGTTTATTATTCACAGATAGGCACCCAAAACTTAGATATCTTCAAACTCCTAAAACATCTCACGAGTGAGCGTGTCTGTGAGCAGGCAGAAGGGTCACGTCGGCGTTTGGTTTAATCTCTAAAAGCAGACCATACGCTTCAGTTTTTCGATTTGAGCGACCATGCCATGTTGACAAACACAGGACGATGGACAGTAGCATAGCAACAGGAATTCGACTCGCCGACGAGACAGGGACGATTTGTCACTTGTCGCTAAGCTGTCGGTTAGGTCGCCATCGATTGCAACTGTTGAAGCATGGAAACATGGGGAGAAAAGAAGAAACAAAAATTCTGGAGTAAACTTGATGAAGACAAGATGGTAAACGCCCTGGGCGATTGAATGGTAGAGCCACATTGCATGTTCGAACATCGCAGAGGTCGGGACTTGGGCCAAAAGTGCTTCACGTGACTGGCCCCACCAAGTCCAAGGGGTGTGGGACTGACTGGCGTTATCCCCCAAGGACACGGAGCCAACTTCATAATCCACCGACGCCGACCGACCTCAAGCAGTCCGCCAAACACCGCTGCCCAATATGAGTTACGGCAAGAAAGACGAAGATGCCGATTTGGGCCTGGTGAAGGTGGACAGGACCCAGGTATTTCAAGAAGGTGAGTTTCTGAGGATTATACTCATGCCCATACCGCCGCTCTTCGAGATTCGTGCGGTGGACAAGCTGGCTAATCCCAGGATCAACAGCACGACTATTCAACAGCTCTCCCATCCAGCCGCGAAGATGTCGAATTCTCCTCACGAAGATCGCCCTTCTTCTCTACACGGGCGAGAAGTTCCCCACGAACGAAGCGACGACTCTCTTCTTCGGCATCTCGAAGCTGTTCCAGAACAAAGATGCCAGCTTGCGACAGATGGTCCACCTTGTCATCAAGGAACTGGCCCACTCGGCCGAGGACATAATTATGGTTACGAGCACCATCATGAAGGATACTGGCGGCAGCACCGATGCCATCTTCCGGCCCAATGCCATTAGGGCCCTGTGCCGCATCATCGATGTACGCTGAAAGCTGTCTTGGGCTATAAGGGAGGGAATGGGGCGCCATGCTAACTGAATCTCTAGGCCACCACAGTCCAGTCCATTGAGCGAGTGATGAAGACGGCCATTGTCGACAAGAACCCCTCCGTATCTTCCGCAGCCCTCGTTTCCTCGTACCACCTCCTTCCGATCGCCAAGGATGTCGTCCGTCGCTGGCAGAGCGAGACACAGGAAGCTGCGGCTTCGACCAAGTCCTCGAGCGGCTTCTCCTTGGGTTTCTCCTCCTCGAGCGGCCAGTTTCCTGCCAACAACTCGACTATGCCCCAGTACCACGCCATTGGTCTGCTATACTCGATGCGCATGCACGACCGTATGGCCCTTGTCAAGATGGTCCAGCAGTTCGGTGCCGCCGGTGCGGTCAAGAGCTCTGCTGCGATCGTTATGCTTGTCCGTCTGGCCGCTCAGCTCGCCGAGGAGGACCCGTCGCTCAGAAAGCCCATGATGCAGCTGCTGGATGGCTGGTTGCGCCACAAGAGCGAGATGGTCAACTTCGAGGCTGCCAAGGCCATCTGTGACATGCGGGATGTCACCGACGCCGAGGTTTCCCAGGCTGTTCACGTCCTCCAGCTCTTCCTCACCTCCCCTCGTGCCGTCACCAAGTTCGCCGCCCTCCGAATTCTCCACAACTTTGCCTCTTTCAAGCCCAACGCCGTCAACGTCTGCAACCCCGACATTGAGCTCCTCATTTCCAACAGCAACAGGTCGATCGCCACCTTTGCCATCACCACCCTGCTCAAGACTGGTAACGAGGCCAGTGTCGACCGCCTGATGAAGCAAATCTCTGGGTTCATGTCCGAGATCACGGACGAGTTCAAGATTACCATCGTCGAGGCCATCCGCACTTTGTGCTTGAAGTTCCCTAGCAAGCAGGCTGGCATGCTTGCTTTCCTCAGCGGGATCCTCCGCGACGAAGGCGGTTACGAGTTCAAGCGCGCCGTGGTTGAGAGCATGTTCGACCTCATCAAATTCGTTCCGGAGTCCAAGGAGGACGCCCTTGCTCACCTGTGCGAGTTCATCGAGGACTGCGAGTTCACCAAGCTTGCGGTTAGAATCCTGCACCTGCTCGGTCTCGAGGGCCCAAAGACCTCCCAGCCTACCAAGTACATCCGCTACATCTACAACAGAGTGGTCCTGGAGAACGCTATCGTGCGTGCCGCCGCCGTCACCGCCCTTGCCAAGTTCGGTGTTGGTCAGAAGGATCCCGAGGTCAAGCGCAGTGTTGAGGTTCTCCTTACCAGATGCTTGGACGATGTCGATGACGAGGTCAGAGATCGTGCCGCACTCAACCTCAGACTCATGCACCAGGAGGATGAGATTGCAGAGAAGTTTGTCAAGAACGGTACGTCCCATGACCGAAATCATGCGAAAACATGACTCGATACTGACCCCTTTACAGACAGCATGTTCTCCCTGCCGTACTTCGAGCATCAGCTCGTCATGTACGTCACCTCGGAGGACAAATCCGCGTTCAACAGCCCCTTCGACATTTCTCAGATCCCTGTCGTTACTCGCGAGCAGGCAGATGCCGAAGACCGGACAAAGAAGCTCACGGCGACTGCCCCGTCTCTCAAGCCCCCCAAGGTCGGGCCTACAAAGGCCGCTGCGGGTGGCGCGGAGGCTGCCGCGTCAGCAACCGCCGCTACTCAGCGTTATGCCCAGGAACTGATGCAGATCCCCGAGATGAAGGAGTTTGGCAGTGTCCTGAAATCGTCACCTGTCGTCGAGCTCACCGAGTCGGAGATGGAGTACGTCGTCACTGTTGTCAAACACATTTTCAAGGAGCACATTGTGTTCCAATACGAGGTCAAGAACACGCTGGATGCGACGGTCCTCGAGAACGTGTCCATCGTGGCGACGCCGTCCGAAGAGGAGGAGCTCGAGGAAGTTTTTATCATCCAGGCCGAGAAGCTCCCCACAAACGAGCCCGGCAAGCTGTATGTGGCCTTTAAGAAGGTCAACGGAGAGGGTTCCATGCCAGTCACTAGCGTCTCCAACATCCTCAAGTTCACCAGCAAGGAAATTGACCCCACCACAAACGAGCCCGAGGACACTGGTTACGACGATGAGTACGAGGTGGCCGAGTTCGACCTCACGGGCAGCGACTACGTCATTCCCACCTTTGCCAGCAACTTCAACCACATCTGGGAGCAGGTGGGTGCGGCTGGCGAGGAGGCCGAAGAGACTTTGCAGCTCAGCAACATAAAGAGCATAGCAGGTGAGTGGTTTTCTGCGCATGAAAGATTGGGAATTGGCGCTAACATAAGTACAGAGGCAACGGAGCAACTGGCCAATGTCTTGTCGCTGCAGCCTCTGGAGGGTACGGATGTGCCGATCAACCAGACGACACATACGCTCAAGCTGCTCGGCAAGACTGTTGGCGGTGGCAGAGTGGTTGCCAACGTGCGGATGGCTTACTCGTCCAAGTCTGGTGTAACGACGAAGGTCACGGTTCGCAGCGAAGAGGAGGGTGTGGCGTCGCTTGTTGTGGCATCGGTTGCTTAAAAAAGAAGATACTTGTTCGGAGTTTGTGGGATCAATGCAAATGGTCGGATGTTCCAAGCAAGCAAGGTCGTACGCATGGCAGTCGAGGAGAGACGGGTACACTTCTATTACAGCCGATTCCACCGAGCAGCCAACGTCGCCGTATGCCGCCGCCGCCGCCGCTATAGTAGTAAAGGGGGGGGTTGTCATTTTTAAGCGCGCAAGCGTGCACGTTATACAAGACGGGTGGCTCGCGTACATCTAGAATGAGGACACGAAAAGATATTTACAAGGGGGTTTGGTTGTATCGTGACGTAACATGATGCTGATATGATAATGTAACCGTGAAAGTCGTTGGTCGCAGGTTCTTCGAAACCACGGGAGGAAGCTCTGTCCGATTGATTGCATTTCACGATTGTACCCGAATGCGTGGCGTGCAACCTACCTAACCCCTGTCATGGAGCTGTCACGCGTTCGGGTGTGTCGTGTCTAAGGGGGCGTGTCAGTCAAGTTTAGTGGTTGGTCGCTCTGGGGCTGGAATTGGGGAGAAAGGCTTTAGAAGTGGGACCTGACCAGCACGAGGTGGAGAAGGAGGACCAAAGGGGACTAGGCTGCTTGTCGACCTAATGACGTTGTGAGCGCTGCGTGTTCAAGAAAAATTTAGCTTGAGCTGGGTCGCGACCAGAGCGCCGGCCCGCCGGCCACCACGCGAAACTGGCTGGTTAGCTTGACACCACATGTCAAGTTCTCTATTGCTCGGGAGGCTCAAGCATCCAACCTCCTGTTCTTCGAGTTTTTCTGTCGCTTGTCTCGGACCATTCGAAGTGTCTCCGAGGTATTAGGACTTGACTATTTCTTCCCCGCCCCCATATACACTCTCTGTCCTTTGAATATTTCACTCCTCCTACTCCAACCCGCTTACCTTATTCATAACCCCCGCCGAAAGTCCTTGGCTGCCTCGGCACCCTGGTTTGAAGCCATCGTCACCGCTCCTCAAGAACAACGGGTACGTGAGGCTCTGAGACCCATCTGGTTCTACGGCGTTCGCTAGCTACCCCGGAGCCCCGCTCAGATCAGAGCTTCCGATCCGCCAAAAACAACCGAGAAAAGGAAAAGGGGAAAAAAAAAGTTGTTTGCTCTGCAACCCTCGACCTGCTCAGCTACAACACCACCACAACACCACACGACGCGCGCAAGGAGGAACAACGTGCCGCTCTCGCCCAAGATGGTTTACGTACGCCAGGACCGCCTCCCGGCGCTCAAGGAGTACAAGTACTCTGGCGTCGACCATTCTCTGACGTCAAAGTACATCCTCAAGCCCTTCTACACCAACGTCGTCATCAACATCTTCCCCATGAGCATGGCGCCGAACCTCATCACCCTGACCGGCTTCATGTTCGTCGTCGCCAACTTTCTGACGCTCCTTTGGTACAACCCGACCCTTGACCAGGACTGCCCCAGCTGGGTCTACTACTCGTGGGCGATCGGTCTGTTCTTGTACCAGACTTTTGACGCCGTTGACGGGTCGCAGGCGTAGGTTGCCCCCCTCCCCCTCTCCCCCGAGCTTGCTATTTGAGCCGGTGCCCTCTGGAGGAGAAACGCGCAGCTAACATGGACTTTTTCCGACGACAGGCGACGAACCCACCAATCCGGACCCCTTGGCGAGCTCTTCGACCACGGCGTCGATGCGCTAAACACCTCGCTCGAAGCCCTCATCTTTGCCGCTTCGCAGAACATGGGGCAGGGCTGGATGACCGTCGCCATTCTCTTTTCTTGTGAGTCCTTGCTCGTGTCCTCCCCGATCCCTCAGCAAAGCTGATAGGCCGTTTCCGCCAGCTCTCCTCACCTTTTACGTCCAGACGTGGGACGAGTACCACACCAAGACGCTGACCCTAGGCATCGTCAACGGGCCCGTAGAGGGCGTCCTCATCCTCGTCGCCGTCTACGCCCTGACCGGCTACCTCGGCGGCGCTTCCTTCTGGCAGCAGTCGCTCCTCCGCACCTTCGGCGTCTCCGAGAAGTTGGGTATCCCCGAGGTCTTGTACGAGCTCTCCTTCACGCAGTGGTACATGGCCCAGGGCGCGCTCGTGCTCGTCTTCAACACGGTCGAGTCTGCGCGCAATGTCATAAAGGCTCGCCGCGCGCGCGGCGACCGCTCCCGCGGCGCGCTGCTCGGCCTGCTGCCCTTCTTCGGTATGTGGACGCTCATCGCGTCTTACCTGCTGCTGCACCCGACCATCTTGTACTCGCACCTCGTGCCGTTCGTCATGTTCGCCGGCGTCGTGAATGCGTACTCTGTCGGGCAGATGATCACGGCGCACCTGGTGAAGCTCGACTTCCCGTACTGGAACGTCCTGGGCCTCCCGATCGCGTTTGGGGTTGCCGATGCGCTGGGACCCAAGTTGCAGGAGTACCTTGGCTTCGGCTGGCCCAGCGCCCTGGGCGACGACGTCTACCAGGTCGCCTTCATGTTTCTGATGCTCGGCATGGCCGTTGGCGTTTACGGCAGCTTTGTCGTGGATGTGATTGTCACCATTTGCGATTACCTCGACATCTGGTGCTTGACGATCAAGCACCCTTGGGTTGAAGGTCGGGACGGCGAGGGCAGCGCCCAGATCGACGGGAAGAAGTCACAGTAATAGGAGGAGGGTGACCAAACCTTTCCCTGCTGGGCTAAGCTGAGCTATGATGTGGTCAACCGAGGCGCTTATGGCTGGACCCAGGACCGCGATAGAGACAAGGTGGAGTCTTCGGGCTTCACGGAGAGCTGATCTCGTCCCATGCTTAGAACCAGCTGTTGAAACGAGAGGAAACGTCTCCGGTCAAAGGCCGGACGGTGTCGGAAGAGAGTTTCGCTCCAGCGCGTCGCCCGGCACTTTATGAACGACGACGGCTCCTTATAACGAACACGAACGAGCCCATGGGCTATGGAGGAGAATGAGCATGATCAAGTACATGACTGGAACAAACGATAGGTCGGGATCACAGTGGGCGGAGGTCTGGGGAGGGGTAACAAAATCGAGTGGAGAACGAGTAACGACGTGATGTGATGGGAACCCTACGTGTGTGTTTATTTCTTTCCGTTCTCAAGTTGTTTATTGCCGCTCCTGCCACTGGTGTCTTTGTTGTTATTGGTTCTTGTTAGCGTTTGCTCTTCTTCCCGCCCTCTTTGTTTCGGCAAAGCAGCATATATGTCTGGAGTTCGGGCGTTTGCACCGGACGCGAAGAAGATTGAAAAGGGGCCGACGGTTGGTTGACCGGTCGAACACACGATGACATTCGGGACGATCCTGCGTATATTCCAATCTACCCCCTTTACCTGGTTCACGTTCCGCGGCGGAGGAAGGTGTTTCTCTTCGTTTCTTGTTGCTGTTCGACGTGCAGAATAGAATCTAGACATGAAATATCACCCACTCACTCACAGTCCACCCCTCTTCCCGACCTCTCTCTCTGTGTCTCGCCCGCCCTATTCAGCCGTTAAAGCGCCCCCTCCCCCCTCTTTTTGTGGCGCCGCCGCTCGGCATGCGTTCCCTGCGAGTGAAGCTTGCCTGCCGGGTCGGAAACTCAGCTCTCCATGTACGAGAGTGGGAGAGATGTGAGGTCGAAGAAAAAAAGAGAGCTTAAAAGGGGCCGAGATGGGTGCGGGTGGGCTGGGGGCGGTTGCGGTGCTTCCCACCAACTTGGCCATGGATCGAAAGGATGAAGGGATCGAAAGAGAGTTGGTGAGAGGGAGGGGCATAGTAGTTTACAGAGTACCAAAAGAAGAAGAAGCATAAGAAGAAAAGCCAAAAGGGAAGGGAAGGAAAAAAAAGGATAATTTGGACTATGTTGGGATGAGAGAGAGAGAGAGAGAAAGAAAGGTGGCGTCACTTGACTTTCCCAGGGGCCAAACAAAACAAAACAGTAACCCTATCTCTATATTTTGCTCCCGTCTCAGGCGCGACCGTCCGGCGAACCTCGCTCATCTTTCGTTTCTTCGTCTCTCCCCGCGCGAAACCGGCGGGGTTTGCTTGCTTGGTTGGTTGGTTGGACGCAGGTCGGCAATTGGGAACCCCTCGATCACGCATCCGGTCAGCGGAACCCCGCCGTCGCTTCCTCTTCCTCATCCTCCTCCTCATCCTGATGATGATTTCCACCCACTTCCAAGGCCCCAGCCACATAAAGCAAGTTTGAACGGCTCAGCTCCGACGGGGGTGGCCTTGTTGTTGAGCCTTTTGGTGCCTTTTCCCACGCTGTCCTTCACCGTTCGGTGTGATCTGACACCGTGGAACGACAAATGACACTGGCAGCCAAAGAATATACATAGTGCGTCCTTTGCTAGACCACCACCACCACCACCCCATCGCGCGAAAGACCGAAAGGGGCACGGGTTCATATGTTTGGGCATCGGCACATTTGTATTCCCAGCAACCTCGATGAGGGAGTCGTACCCAAATAAAGCATTTCAAATGGATCGATTCCCTATGCCCGCGGGCCGGACGGAACCCTTCCAACCAACGACCCCCCCGGAGGACCTTAACCCCTTGACGAACACGATCGCAAAAGATAGGTATGAAGGAAAAAAGCAGACCAGAGTAAATCCCCATCATCCCATGCAATTTGCCCACCAGACACCCCCAAGCCTATTGAGTGGCCTCTCCCCTCTCCGGCCCAGACTGAATGTTCCCTTCTTCCATGTTTCTTCTCCCCAGTAATCATCATCATGCTCCGTTTGCCCTAGTCCACCGGCAGACAACTTCTTTATTGCTTGGCTGATGTTGCCGCTGGTCGAGGCTGCTGTGTTTCCCCGTACAACAGACGCCATTTCGTCTAGTAAGAAATTTTTTTTGTCACATCGCAAGTACCTTTGAGCCCCCAGTATTGCCCATCAAATAGCATAATACAGAAATGGCAACAATACAAGAGGGAAAGAAAGAAAAAAAAACGGGGTGGAGGGAAAGAAGAAGGGGAAAATAAAAAAGAAGGGAAGAGTTGAAGAATATGCCAGCCTGACATCGCCGTCTGGCGTTGTTTCAAGCGTTTCTCCCTCCGTTTGACTCCGTTTACCCAAAACGCCGAACCTGGTCGTTTGCAGGTCTCGTCATGTCATTCCAGTGCTGCACATCGCTTACAAAGCACCCACGTCGAGCCCCACCCACCGAGAACCGCCGGCTAGAGAAGCTCATCGCTTCCGCTGGCGACGCTGCCTTGGATGGCCTCGATGATGGAGCGCTCTGAGAATACGGGGCCCTGGCCGTCGCATCGAGCTTGGTTCTTCAGCCGTTCGCTCACGTCGCCCACATCCACTAACCCCCTCTTGAACAGCGGGTGGCTGATGATGAAGTCCCACGTAGCGCCAGCGGCGAGCAGGCGCTCCCCATCTGACGAGATGGCGACCCGGTGACTGGGTGTCTTGTTGTTGTGCGGGGCGAGCAAGTCAGAGTAGAAGTCTTTGGGGTTGTAGTGCATGGGACCCGTCATCCGAGGCTCGGGGGAGGAGGAGCTGTGATGGCCGTTCAAGGAGGAGGTGGCGCGGAGGATTTCGTTCTCGGTGCTGATTTTTTGCATTTCACGCTTGAGCCGTTCGTTTTCCGTCGACTTTTGCTGTGCTTCCGCCTCCAGGTTCGCAAGCTTCGCCTCCAGGTCTTTGACGTGCCTCTCCTTGCGTTCTCGGAATGCGCGTTGGCTGTGCCGCGCTCGTGTCAGTACCAGTTTCCATGATCAAAGAAAGGCGCAAAAAAATGGACCAGAACCTCGGTTCTGCCAATCCAGAAGAAGGAAATGTGTCTCGTCGTCGGTGCATGCAGAGGCAGCGGCAAACAGGGTGGTGCAACGTACGCAGCGCGGTTCTGGGCCTTCCTCCTCGACTGGGCGGGCGTCAGGTCTTCATCGTCCGAGTTCGACTGGCCCCGACGAGAGTGGTCGTCGAGAGGTTCCTGCTTGTGGACGATGGCGTCGGGTTGAGCCTTGATCTGCTGCATCGAAGCAGCACTCATTCCATTGTGATGTGTCGTCGGCTGGACGGGCTGCTGGACGGGCAGCCCATGGTTGGGAGGGGTGGGAGGGCCGGGAGGGGCGGGGAAGGAAGTCTGCTGCGGGTTGAACTGGGCAGCAGAATAGTTATCAAAGGTGCTGAAGTGTTGGTCGTTGGGATATTCGGCGTAGACGTCCTGCTCATGTCATGATTGTGTAAGTGCAGGTCGCGGTACGCTAAGCGCCAATCCACCAGCGGCCGGTGGGTATTCGGGGAACGGGAAAGTAATTCGATGACTTACCGGTGGAGATGTCGTGTTGAAGTCATCTGAGCCCGCCGAGTTGGAATGGGATGGCGTGAGCGGCGGGATGCCCATAAACTGGTAGGGCTGCGTTTGCGCAAAGTACTGGTGAGAGAAATCCATGGTCGCGATCTGCTCTGGGGAGGTTGGCCGGCACTCGGGAATGTGAGGAATAATGGATGGGGGGAAAGGGTGGTTTTTTGGAAATGGGAAACGGATAGGCGTGTCCTGATGAGGGGGTCTAGGTCCAGACCAGATGCAGAAGGGGAGGGCGGGAGAGCAAGCTGAAGGGGGGGTGCGCAGACTGGTAAAGGTAAGTAGGTAGTCCTCAGTCCACAGCTAGGTCTAGCGCCGCAGGGTGACAGGGCGATATAAACTAGGTAGGTAGGTAGCTAAGATGGGGTGGCTTGGGACAAGGAAGGTGTTGCGGGGCGGAGACCTTGTTGGAAGAAGGCGGAAGGGTCAAGGGCGTGTAGTTCGGTAGATAGGTACGTCCAAGGTACCTAGTGCCCTGTAGGCTCTGTAGCTCACACTACGTTCGGCCGCAGGGACGACCTTATCCGACGGGTGCCAAGACTCTCATATATTATTCGTAGTGTACGTACCTTCAAGTACGATGTAGGTAGGCGGGGACAAGACAAGGACAAAAAGCCTGGAGACGGGCCAGTAGCGTACAATGAACAGCGTCGGCGGCGGATAGCAAGCAGGACAGGACAGGGTGCCGAGTAAGGTGTACTAGCTGCGTAGGTAGGATGCACAGGCCAGGATGGGCTGGGGCGGGCCAACAGACGTGGAGACAGGCGTGCAGGCGTGGCAGGAGCTGGAAAAACCGGCGCTACCTCCTGTAGGGTAGATTGGATGGAAGACGCGAGGAAGCCGAGTCGACCGGGCCTGCGTGCTGCTACGTACAGAATAAGTGCCACTAGACGGTGCAGTGCCGGCAGGTCGAGGAACGCTACAAGTTGCAGAGCGAGTCGCAGGCAAGGGCCTGTACCTTAGTGCTAGGTAGGCGAAGGGTTTACGACTGAGTAGGTCTAGACACCAGCACAGGGCTGGACAGGACAGGGGTCCGGTACGACAAACCGGTGGTGCAAGTTTCGAGAGCTTGTCTCAGTGCGCGCTGTGGGGTGGGAAACGGTATGGGAGTCTCTGTCTGCATCGATGGTATGGAGTCCGGAGGGGGGCCGAGGGGGCCGACCGCCTTGGGAAGCCTCTTATATAGCGCAAAGTGCCACAACTCTCCCAGGATGGGGCTAGCAGAGCCGTCCAGACGAATAACAAAGCATGGGCGTAGACAGCGTTCAAGGGGTCCTTGGCCAAGGGACCCAGCCCATCCACTACAGTTTGTCGATGTCATGTCTGAAAGGGGGGTCTGGATAGTCCTTGCGCGGCCGGGGTTTACTCGAGGCCGACGGAAGTGAAGTAAATGCAGGTCAATGAGGTTTCTCTTGTTTGTTTTTGCCCTTTGCATTTCTTGGCGCACGCGCAATATGGCTCTAGCTGCCATCCCGGCAAAAAGCTGCGTTGTATAACATGAATAAGATAAAAAGTCAAACAAGAAGAAGAAGGACCTGCCAGGCGAAAGCGTGGGAGTAGCGTGTAGAGCCGGCCATCGGGCAAGCCCAGACGTTTCTAACGAGGCCAAGGTGCTGAGATTTGTCCACGGCTCAGATGGGGAAGGATCTGGCGGCGGGGGTAAGCTTGCTATCATTGAGGCAAAAAAACGTTGTCCGAATCCAAGTTTGCCGGCGCAACCATGTCTGGCATATGGCGGGCCCCTGAACAGAGTTGGAGCATATTGACGCCACTGGCCTGACTGACGTCTTCGTATGAGGTGTTCGAGTACGTCAAGGGTGAGAGGACGAAAAGAGAAGAAAAAGGTAAGCCGAAGGTCAACAGCGAGAGTCGTCATTTGTGTTGGATCAGTTAGTTTAACGATGCGAACGGACACAAACATGCTTTGCCGCCGGTGACGGGATGGCTGAAGTGAAGCTTGCAGAAGGCGGTGCGCCGAGTACCTGCCTACCTTATCCAAGCCCGGGCCCAGGCCTGGCCCGATAAAGCAAATGTTTCTTCGAGGGAGCAGCCCTCCCGCGCTTGCCTCGACGAGGAGCAGCATTCGTGAACACCCGTTGGATGCCGGCAGGAGGGAGTCAGCTACCGGGTGGCAGGCACATGATGCTGCAGTGGTGGCTGACAAGCGACGACGAAGTACCTATGTACCGTGCACGCTGCGTCCTAGGGAGGTAGGTACCTAGGTAGGTAATGTCGTGAACGTGCAAGGAGAGGAAGGCAGGATGGACACCCGACTTTCAGCAAGGTAGGTTCCTTCCGGCTTGGGTTTGGATGATAGATACCTTTAGGTGTAAGGAAACTCACTACTTTATTGTCTCTCTGCAGAATAGGTAGGTAAGTACCTTGGTAGGTAGGCAGGTCTGTTCCTTACCTACCAGCTACCTACACGTGCAAGCAACCGGTCGACCGACCCACCCATCTTCTTTTGCTTCAGAGACGTCTCGCACATCGACCATATCTCATTGTACCGCAACCATATTTCGTCAGGCCAAACGCGTCACTTAAACGGCGTCAGCTTTCCGACCTGCGTTTCCAACTCCTGCGAATGTTCCGGCAAGGGCACCCTTTCCTGCGCGCCCGGCCCCGGATGATCCTCTGAATGGCCCTATGGCTGCGCCGTAATGAGGTACCTGCTGCACCTCCGTAGGGATGCAGCCATCGTCCGCTTCCAGGTTCCTCCGTCGGTCTCTTTTGAGGTCTATCCGGCTCGGCGAATCCATCATCGTCCCAGACTGTCCTTTTTTTCGTCCAGCTTTTCCCTCGCCATTTGCACCTCGACTCCTAGGTGCCTCCAGTCCGTAGCCAAGGACAGCAATTGCTGACAAGATGTATTCTTTAGTCCCCACTTTGGTTTATTGCCAGACAGCTTACTTACCCTGTGCCACCTCAGGGTTACAACTTTGTGTAACCACCTCCAACGGGCAGAACTTCTCTAGGCAGTGACTAACTTCGCAGCATGGAAAAGTAACCTCGCAAAGATACCCCCGTCCGCACTTCCCTCCTCGTCTTGTTTTCACCACCGGCCGTCTCTGCCGTCCATACCCTTCGCAAACTCAACTTGTCGGCCCCGTCGTCGCATGCTCCAACTCAAAGGATGCCGTTCCGCCTTCTCTCGAAAAAAAAAACAGACTGCATCTTTGCGACCAGATCGACAGACCGACAGAAGAGACACTTACTCGGAAAACAGATCTTCATCCGCGGGTCCATGCTGTTCACCAGAGCCATTGTTGACCGAAGCATGGTCCCTGCACTCTCCCGTGGGGAGTGATCTACGGGACTTCCATGTCACCCGTTTCCGCCAACACCCTCCTCCAATGTACATAGTAGCGTAGCCCTGGGATGCCTCCAGTCAGCAGCTGGTCCGCTGACGCCGCCTGGAGAAGCGCGTCATCAAATCAGCAACCAGTTGTGCGCACCGAACGCGTCTCCCCACCACCACCTTATGTGAAGTTGGTTGTCTTGGATGTGCGCCGAGGGATACGTTGCTGCCCATCCCATCATCGCAGCCTCGGCTTCCTTGCTCTGCAGCTGCATCCACGTATTTTCTAAACCGCACGTTGGTTTCCACGCACATGGGCAGAGCTGCTGAAAGCCAAAAGCTTGGACGGGCGATGCTACGGCTGGCTCACCAATCTCTCACCGATTCTGTCTCAAGATTGGCGCATCCCTAGCGCGGGGCGCCCGCCGAAAATGATTGTGACTTGCTTGGGTGAGTCAACCATCGAATCCCTATCGGTTCCCCACAGAAATAAGCCCTGTTTGTTCATCGCGGGTCGGTCTTGTCTGAGACCCTAGCGCGCATGGTTTAAGACTGGCCCTGGCAAAGCTTAACAGCTCAACATGTCCCCGTTCAGCTTGTGGCCTCCAACGACTGCCCCATCACTGCGATAGGTACTCACTTTTGCCGGTCTTGATCGGCCATCGCCAATCGGCTGACATCTCTACCATTGTTTCATTTCGGCCACGACAAGCCCCTCGATTGTCATGAATCGATGACTGCATTTATGCGCCGAGAAGGACGGGATCGCTGCCAGCAATGTCCCGGCGCGGGGCGTTGATCATCCTGGCTGCCGTCGCTAATCACGCATTGGTCGAGGCTGGAGGGGCTTGGATCCCACGGTGCGTCCTTTATATACGAAGTGTCCTCCTGGGCAATGGCACCGATACGTTTGGGTCACGGAAGCACCGAAAGCAGCTTAGCAAACTTTGTTGGCACAGGGCATATCTGACTCGGGGCTCGTCCGTATCTGGCCACCCTCGTTGCAGCGGTGACAAAGTGAACTCTGTTCATCGTCTTCTGATCTAATAGACCTTCAAAAAATCCCCAAAGGTCACTCGACGGCCGGGCCTTGGCGGGTCGCACGGGGCGGAGCACCGGAGAAGGAATGGCAGGACGAATGCTGCTCGAGGGTTAATCCCGTCAGGACGTCCAGGTATTGCTACGCCGTACAAAGTATCATGGCCTTCAAACGGACACTGAATATTTAACCTATACTGTCTTGCAAACAACGAACGGCAACTTCTCCCGTTCGACAATGGACACCAAGACCTCCCGCTTAGGTGCTCATTGTACGAAAATAGCTACAGGTGGCAAAGTGGCTGTACTCTGAATATCGGTCATGATTCAGGCAACTCGAATGCCCGTCTACATTACCTTGGGCCAAAATGCAATAAGCTGCATGGTTTCTGATGTTATCCATCGCTGTGTTCATACCGCGGCTCCCCGACTGCACAACCGGGATTGGACAATGTGACCATCCCGACTCGTGATTTTGACGGGGATAAGTCTTCTGGAGAGGTGCATCTCCTAGTTAAGCATCCGCGCATGATGGGTAGCAATCCGTTCTCTCCTTCGACGCAAGATACAACTTTGGTAGGTAAAGAGAATACTGGTACGTGCCGGACAGCCCTTGATAGGCGCCGTCAGCCGCAACCATGGGTACCAGGTATCAACTGATGGCTACCCTCCCAATTCTACCTTCTATAGTAACGGTTACATATAGATTCAACATTGCTTTGCGCAAGGAAGAGGATGACGCCGAGCCCGCACCCGCCCACATTCCTCCGCGCGTGGTTAGCGCGACAGCCCTACGGTAGGGCTTATTACAGTCTGTTGCGTTGGCAGCGTCCAAAACCTACTTTTTCGTCCATACGTTAGCAACCCACAAATGCAACCCCATGAAAAATCGCGCTTTTTAGCTAGCAGATTTAGAAATCTGCATATCCAAATATTAGGCAGTCCCTCTTTCAAAGTTACCCACTACTAACGCCACTATTACTAAAAGTAAGGCTATTTAGACCTATATAAGGCTCTTTACTAGTTAATTTATTAGTAATTAATACCTCTTAGCTTTTCTATTACCTTAATTAAAAAATTATATAGACTATACTAATAGATAGTCTTTTTACTTATTATTATAGTATATAAGAATAAGTAGGCTAACTAAGCCTCTTTAGGCTCTAAAGTTTATAATACTCTTATATTACTATTACTACCTTTAATTGGATAAAATAAAAGACTATATATCTAATTAAATAAATATAATAGTACTAAGGTTAAATAAGGATAAGTAAAGAAAAATAGTATAGATATTAAAAACTTTAGAAGATAAAATAGATAAAAATATTATAGTCTAAATAGGTTATAGTATATATATAGTTAGATAGTAGTAATATTATTATAAAATAACTAGGTAAGTAAAAGTATATACTTTAAATAAGCTAAGTTATATAAAGTTAGAAGTATAGTAACTATAGAAGTTATTAAAGCTTCTTATATATTATAATAACCTTAGCTTTAAAGAAATATAGAATTTTCTTTATAAGTAATATACTATAGAGATCTATAAGTTAAGAATTAATTAGTAGCTTTAAGATATTAAATAATTATTAAAATCTATTTACATTATTACTACTTAGAGAGATAATATATTATAATATACCTAGGTATATAGTATTTAATAATACTACTTGGAGTAATTAATCTTTATTAATAAGTTAAATATTAATAAGTATATAGGTATATAAAGAATAAGGTAAGTATTAAAAAGCCTAGTACCTTATTATAAAAATAAACTTAAATATAAGTAGTAATATTAGATCTTACTAGCTTTTATAGTTAATATGATCTTTAATATATTAATATATCTAGGTATAACTAATAATAGTAGGTTTATAATATAGATTTAAAAAAGGGTATTACTTAAATATAATATCTTTTTTATAGTAAAGTTAGTTATTATAATAGATAATACTAGCTTTTACTATTAATAAGATATCTAAAAGGTATATAAATTAATTAGTATATACTTGTTATATGTATAACTATACTTACCTAACTTTAACTCTATTAAGAAGGTATTTAATAATCTTAAGAAGCTTTTTTATAAGTAGTATTTTATTTAAAATAAAAATATAAAGAATATATAAAACTTTAAGAAGTTACTTTATAACTATATAGTAGGGGTTAAATATAAGATAAAATAGATAAAAGACTACTTTTATTATTCTTTTATTAACTTTAATAAAAAATAATATATATTTAATAATAGAAGATTAAGTAATAGTAGTATAGTTATTAATAATAAAAGTAAAGTTGAAGTTATCTCTATAGTTAAAAGGATATTACTATTAAAATAGTAGTAAAAAATATATATATATATTATTAATAATTAAAAGAAATCCTTTTTTAATAACTACTTATTTAACCTTATTACTTTACTTATTACTTTACTCTTTATTAACTTTATTATTTTATTACTTATTACTATTATATAACTCTATTAATAACCTATTATCTACTACTTTAATTAGATTTTTAATTTTATTACTATATAATCTATTAATATTAAAAATATTATTATTATTATCTTTAAGGTATTAGTTATATATAAATTAAGAGACTTATTAACTTAGGTAGAGAAGTAAGAAAGAAATAGTAATTAGCTATAAAGATAAGGATCTAAAGAGATTTATATCTATAAAGATTAATACTATAATAATAATAACTAAAGTAAAGTTAACTAATTAAATCTTCTATCCTTAAAGTTACTTATTTAATTACTATTAATAATAATAAAGAATAATAAATTATTAACTTTATTACTTATAATATATAACCTAATATAAGGTAATTTACTTTATTACTTAAAAGTAATAAATTTATATTTACTATACTTATAATATTACTATATATAAATAAAAGTCTTAATTAACTTCTATATCTAACTAATAAGAAATATAAGTATATCTTTCTTCTCATATTACTTTTTTAATATATACTATATTACTATAAAGCTAAATAATAAGCTTTAGAACTACTTAAGAGCCTTATTAATACTACTTTTATATTACTAATATTACCTATTAACTTTAATAAACTACTTAATAAAATCTTTTTATTTAAGTAATTATATTATAAGTAACTACTTATTATACTATACTAATAATAATAATAGTACTAAGTTAATACTTCTTATTATATAAAAAGTCTATAGTAATTATAATAATAATAAGTTAATTAATAGGTAATAATATTATAATAAAGAAGATAGCTAACTTTAGTATAATTATTAATATAGTTACTAGAGGTAAGAGTTTACTTTTCTACTATTATTAGATAATAAATTTACTACTATATTACTAGTAGAGTTATTAGTAATTAGTAAGACTAAAATAGTAGCTAGATTTTCCCCTTCTTTAAGTATAGTTATAAAGAGTAAGTTATTACTTACTTTAATTCTTATAGATATAACCTCCTTTATTTATTACTAGCTAATTATAATTAATGAGCTTATTAGTAAGTTTTTTAAATCTATATTAGCTTCTTAATAAAGTATTATCTCTTACTATATCTTTATATCTTTAATAAGTAACTTATAATAAGTTTTATTTATAATAAAGTATTAATTAATACTATTACTACTTTAAATATTATTATAGTAACTTACTTAGTTAGTATACTAATAATACTTTATTAAATTCTTTTATAAATCCTTTTTTATATCTTTTTCTTAATTAATCTTCTCTCTTATTAAACTTATTACTATTTTCTTTAGTATATACTTGAGTAACTAATTACTATAGTCTAATTTATTATTATAGTTATATTACTTACTATAAAGCTTTATATATAATATATTACTTATTATTAGAGATACCTACTTTTACCATATAACTATCTATAGTATATTAAATACTAATATAATTAAACTAGTAATATATATAAGCTCTATATTAAAAAGATCTCTAGAGTTTAGTAACCTAATTAACTAAGTTAGTAATTAACATTAATCTATAGTAAAACTAACTATTTCTCTTTTTTTATAATAAATTTATTACTATAATAGATAATTATTAATACTTTTATAATTACTTACTTTTTATTAAATATTATACTTATTTATAACTTTAAAAGCTAATATTAATTATTAAGTTATATTTGAATATACTCTTTTATATCTTTTAATATTTACTTCTCTTATTATAAACTTATTATTATACTAACTATTAACTAATCTATTATTTATGCTATTTAAAAGGGCTAGATTAATAATACTAATATAATACCTTTAAATTAGAGACTAATAATAAAAAAGATCTTTACTTTAATAAGTAATAGTAGTAATAAGATTACTATTATAATAATAGCTTATTACTATTACTATAATAATAATAAGGTTTATAATAAGGTTTTAAAAGAATTAAAGTAAAAGAGTATTTATTATATAAGCTCTTTACTATTATTATTATTCTTATTATTATTATTATTATTACTATTATTATTACTATTACTACTATTACTATTATTATTATTATTACTAGCTTTAGTTATTTTTAAAGGCTTTATAAATACTTATTTTTTAAATATCTTTGGAATAATTATTACTTTTTTTATTAGTTTTATAATATAATATTTTATAATAATAATATAACTAATTATAAGTTAGTTAATTATTATTTTCTTAATAATAATACTTTAATACTTAATAATACTTTATAAGTAGCTTCATAAGCTTATATATTATTAATTAGTAATATTAGTAATACTACCTGTATATTACTAGAGGTATTTAGCCCCTTCTTTTTTAATAATATACTAGTAATAATAATAATAATTTCTTAAAGCTATTTATAACTATAATATCTATATAAAAGTCTATAGTATATAGTTACTTAGTAAGGTAACCCCTCTATGTAGCCCTAACTAGGGTAGTAGTAGTTATTAAAGTATATAGATAATTATAGTGAAAATCCCTGGTTAATAACTAGTATATGTATAACTATGTTGCTATTTTCTATGGAATTCCCCGCACATTTATAGCTATTGTGTTACCTCAGGATCCAAATGCACGTGGTCATCGGATTCCAGATATTTTGGCTAGCAAAATCCGTTCCATAGATGTTAACCGACATTTCACTGCAGACCTTTCCCAATCTAGCCCAATAGGCCTAGAGGTCTATGCTATTTACTAGTATATTGCACCTACTTTAACACGCTCTCTTAGATTAAAGCTATTTATAGGTTTAATCTAACTAATTAATAGATAGGGTAATTACTACCCTTTTATACCTTCCTTTTATATTCTTATAAGTCTTTATAACTACTAATTGCTTACTATAAAAGGTAGTAATTAACTAATTAATAATAACTAAAACTAGAGTATATATAATCTAGTAGTATTACCCCTTATTAAATAGTTATAGTATAAGATAGTAACTTATACTAGAGCTCTAGGGTTTAATCTTAGGTAGAGGTAAAAAGACTTAATAGTAGTTATATCTATAAAGCTTACTAGCTCTCTTACATAAGTCTAAGCTTAATAATATAAATATATAGTAACTAAGGTCTTTTTACTTAGTAAAGTTATATTATACTTATAGTAGTTTTAAACCCTATATACTTACTATTATATTTAATATAGCCCTTATAGGTCTATATATATAATTATCCTTAAAGTATAGTTTTAACTATACTTTTATCTATTATTATAACTTTCTAACTTAAAATAGTAGTCTTTTATAATTAGATTTTATATTAACTTTTAGCCCTAATTAAGGTAATTATAATAATAAAATCGCTAACTATATATATTGCTTAGTTATTAAGAAACTTATAGTCAAAGTTTTACTAGTTATATTAATAATTAGTTATAATATTAGGGTTTACTAGTTATATCTCTATAATAATTTACTTTTACTAACTAGTGTAACTATGTAATTTAACTCTCTTAATTAGAGGCTATACTAGCTAACTATCTATTACTATAGCACTTATCACTTTAATCATATTAGTAATTTATCCTTAGCTAATTCTTCCTTATAGTTTCACATTAACTATATAGTTTAGCTACTAAGATTTAATTACTATAGAAATATAAGCTATTTTTACTTTAGTAGGGCCTTTATCAAACTATCTGCTATCAGCTTTGCTAATAAGGTATATATAACTTTAATATAACTATCTATAATCTCCTAACATAGCCAGTAGTAATATATATCTATATAATAAAGGCATATTTATAATTAAACCAACTCCTTAGTTATAAGGCTAATTATCTATTAATTATTATATTATATTATAATCTTTAGTAACATATTTAAAGTATTATTACTAGTAGTAAGCTTAGCAATCAATTAGCTTATAAATGTTAATTCTTTTATAGCCTATAATAAGGCTAGTAACTCTACTTTAGTTATTAAAGTAATTACTATCTACTACTTATTTACCCTCTAGCTAATAAGTCTGCTATATAGCTTAATAGTAAAAGCCTACAAGCTCTTGTAGTTAATTAAGTTATCTCTAAAGCTTGTATCTAAGATAATAATAAGCTCTCTATTAGGCCCAAATTTAAGGTAAAGGCTAGCTATATACCTAAGGTATTACAGTACCTAGTTTACTACCCTCTAATAGGCTACTAATAGATTATAATTAAATCTTACTAGCTAACTTACTATAAATGTGATATTAGGTCTTGTTATTACTGCTATATATAGGATTAATCTAACTTTTTACTAGTATCTTATAACTTTATAGTTTATTACTATCTACTATAAGCGTAGAAGTTCTTTATTACCTATTAAGGTATTATCTAATAGTAGCTAGGTTTTATTATTAATTAGCTTTACTATCTTTTTAATATATACTAACTATAATAGCTATATCTTTTATTATTATCTATTATAGAGAATTTCTATACTAAGGAACTATTATATTTTATTATTACTCTCTAAGTAGTATCTTTCTTTTATACTATTAATTACCTTCTTAGCTTCTTATTATAATAACTTAGGAAATGTAAAGATATAATTATTAATATAAAAAAAGAATATAATAGCTCCCTTTTACTAGTAGTATAGCTCTCTAGTAACTAGTATAAATCTAAGTTCTTAAAGTTCCTTTTCTAGGTACTTTTACTATAGCAGTAGTAACTATTATAACCTATAAAGGGCTTTTTATAAGTAGATAATCTTACTACTACTATAGCTTAAATATCCTAGGGGAAGTCTTATAAATACTATCTTATCTATATTAGTATATATAAATATATTTACTATATTAAATTAAAGTAATTCTAGGTCTAACTTAGCTATAATTATAATAAGTAATTAAAACAAAAGTCTTACTAGTATTACTATATATATATTATAAATTATATTTTTTAATTATTAATTACTATAAATAACAAAGCATACCTTAAACTTTATAAGAAATCTATATTTATTTAGCTTATAGGTATATACCTATTAGTAGTTAAGTATCTAGTTATTACTAGCTTCCTCTATACTAACTTTAACCTAGCTATTCATAGCATTATAGCTCTATAAATAAGCTTTCTCAGCCTCTTAAAAATCCTCTACAAATAGGTAGTTTTTTAGGTTAGTATATGCCTTAAGTAACCCAGGCAAATTCTTCTAGTATAGCCTTATAGCTATATTTTAAGGTACTATTATCTTATTACCAGAGTTAGATAGATCCTCTCCTATTATATCATCCTTCTTAATATTAGGGGGCTAGCCTATACTTTTACTAGGTAGAAGGTCTTACTTTAAGATTTTTTAGGGACTGTAGTAAGGACTGTTAATAGTTGTAGCTATATAAGTAGCTTACTAGTTCTAGGTACTATAGTAAGGACTATTAATAGTCCTAGCTATAAACGCAGCTTTCTAAGATTCTTATAGATATATTCACTTTTAATATATAATATAGTTAATATATTAGATTTTATTATAATATATATAGTCTTCTTGCTCTCTTATATTAAGTATAGCTAATAGTAGTATAATAAATAAAGCATTTAGAGATTCTAGTAATATTATTAATACAAAGTATAACTTTATATATTTATAAACTTCTTCTAGTATTTTACTAGTAATTTCTTTTAGAAATTCTACTATATCTTCTTCTATAATATCCTTACTATTAGTAATATTTATAAAGTTCTTTTTAGTTACTTTTTAGATCTATTTATTAATCATAGCTTTATCTATATTACTTAACTTATCCACCTATTTATCTTCTTTTCTAGAGAAGTATCTATCTTCATTAAATATTATATCACAAGATATAATAACGTTATTCTTTAGAGGGATATATATATAGTACTAGTTAGTTAATATATAACTAACTAGATAGCTAATATATACCTTTACTTGAAAGTACTAAAGATAATTATAACTGAGTTAAGTATCTAAAGTTATTATATATATATAGTAGCTAAATACTTATAAATAGCTAAGGTATAGTATAGATAATAGCTACTCTCTTACTATATACTAGATCTAATATAGAAACCTCTAGCCATAAGATTTAACTAGCGTTTAGTTATATAAGTATGCTATTGCTTTTAGAATCTCTAGCTATAGTAATACTAGTAATTTTAACTTTAGCTTTATTATACAAGCTTTCTCCTTAATTACCACAGCAATCCTCTCTATACTGCTATTTTATACTTATATATTAAGTACTAAGGCTTTAAATAAGATTCCTATACTTTCTATAGCCTTCTTTACCTATAAATAGGTAGTTATAATCTTATTATCACACTCAATCACTTATACTTCTATTAATTTATATTTTAATTAACTATATAAAGTCTACTAAAGCTATCTTAATAGCCTTAGAAGTATACTATTATAAGTAATAGTCCTATATAAAGCTAGATTTTTAGTTACTTAGCAGTAAGGCTAACTTATATCTACCATAGCCTTATTTAAATAAGTAAAAATCTAGCATAATATAATTACCTACCTCTATATAGTTAATTAACTCCTATAGTTAATATAATATTTACTACTATATTCTATTTATTATATATACTTTATATAATATAATAGATTTCTCTAGCATATCTCCTTTTATCTATATACTACAAGCTTAGGTAGTTATTTTACAGAGTATATAGCTACTTAAGTAGCTAAGATAGTTATACTAGTAGTTAGCTTTAACTAGCCTACTCCTTTAGTAGCAGTCTATTAGCACTAAGGCCACTACAACTACATCTACATTAGCTACTACTAGGTATACCACTAATATAGTATAAAGACTATCATAGTTCTTACTAGTCTTAGTAACCTATTAACTAGTAATTTTATTTATATTAAATACTATAAAGTAGTTCTTTACTATATATATATAATCATTAATTAGACTATTATCCTACTACTAATTATTTCTTATTTTAAGTATTATATATAATACTAGGTTATATAATAGTAATAGACAATAGATAACTCTTTTAAGTATAAATTATACTTGGTAATTACCCTACTTTATATAGATAAGTATATTACTCTATCTCTTAATTAGAATAGTAATATTACCTACCTAGATAAAGTTATCTAACTTTACTAGGGTTATCTCTAAGAAGTAATAACAAGAGTAAAAGATATAAAGGGTTACCCCTAAATCTAAGATAACAAAGTCTTTAAGTAAATAGTTAGATATTATAAAGGTAGCTAACTATATAAATAAGGCTCTTTTACCCTTTAACTATACCTTACCTTTACTACCTTCTAACTATTATTTAGTTAGAGGTACTACTACTACTACTATAGTAAATTTATCTAAGTAAGTATATATAGAGGCTAGTAATATATCTTTCTCTTTTAGCTTATCTTTTATATATTACTATATTAGAGCTTGCTTTATATAGTTAATAATTACTCTATATAGTTACTATAAAAACTTTAGGTATATTTTACTTATAAAGTAATACTTTACTAATAAGTACCTAGGGATATTATATAGTAAGTACTTTTTATTACTATAGTTATTACTCTTATTATTATAGTCATTATAGTAGTTATTATACTATTTTTCCTTTATTAGCTTCTTTTATATATAGTTCTCTATAACATTATTAGTAACTATTACTATAGTAACTAGGCTAAAGGTACTATAAGTAGCTTTTACTTAGAGACACTCCAGCTCCACAGCGATACAAGCCCATATTACTAATATTACTTTACAATACAAGAGCTAGTTATTAATAGCCCTCATATAGTTAGTACTTTCATATACCTCTACTTATACTACTAGCAGTATATACCTTAATACCTTTATTAGTAGTAGAAACCATTCACTAGTCTTCATAGCCAAATACCACTAGACTCACATACTATAAGAGAGCACTTTCTCCTAGTTAGATATCTATTTCTCTACCTCTTTTATATCTATTACCTTATAATCTATAGCTCTTTTTATAACTTTTTTATACTTTACTATAGTAATTTCCTTTTTCTTATATAGAGGTAAACTAATATATACCTTAATATTATATATCTATATATATATTAACTTACTTATAAAGTAGTACTCTATAACTACTATTAGATCTACTATTATATAGATCTAAGTAACTAAGTTACTAACTACCTTATAGTCTTACATATATTACTATTATTTTTATATATATATCTTATTATTATATTTAAGTTACTTCTATTCTTTAGTTAATAGTTAGAATAGCTTTAAGGCTTGTATATCTTTTAGATCTAGTAGTTATTAGCTATCTACTATGTTATCTATCACCTACCTAGTTATTATAGACAGCATCATCAGGTAGTCTACAATATCTAGAGCCATTAAAGGCTTCACTAGTTATTTCATAGTAGTATACCATATATCGTCAGTATTTAGGTTAATTAACTCCTATAGATTTAGAACTACTACCTATTACTATAGCTAGATATACTAATTACTCTAGTTAGCCAAGCTACTTAGAGTTACTAATATCATTGCTATCTTATTTTTAATCATAATAATAGCTATAATATATATTATATATACTATATATAGTACTTTAAGTAATATTAATTAGTACTTATAAATTTAGACTATTAATTATTAAAGTATATAGATAATTATAGTAAAAATCCCTTGTTAATTACTAGTGTATATGTAACTATGTTGCTATTTTCTATGGGATTCCCCACACATTTATGGCTGTTGTGTTGCCTCAGGATCCAAATGCACGTGGTCATCAGATTCCGGATATTTTGGCTGGCAAAATCCGTTCTATAGATGTCAACCGACATTTCGCCGCAGACCTTTCCCAATCCAGCCCAATGGGCCTGGAGGTCCGTGCCATTCGCCGGCATATTGCACCCACTTTGACAGTGGTGATGGTATTGCTAATACATGGACAAAAAAGTAGGTTTTGGACGCTGCCAACGCAACAGACTGTACGGGATCTAAGAAGCGTCAGCGTCTTGCATCACACTTGGCGGTGCAGTTGGGAGGGGACGGCGGACGAGAAAAAGGTCGGGTCAAAGCCACGCCCGCTGTGGACGCTTTCCCTCCTAATCTATCTCCCTCTCATGGGGCTGCTGCCTACGTGACGCCCATGCCGAACTACCGTCCCTCGTGGGATTCTGCTAGTCATCCTACGGCGAGCAGAGCGAGCGTCCAGGATATCAAGAGGGGCACGACTTGTACATGCCGGGCCCCTCGGTCACTGTTGAATCAGCAGCTTCTTCTTTTTTCTCTTGTGCTACGGGTTATCGGCAACCTTATTGCACATGTCTTTTGGGCCCATGCCCAAAGCTTGTGGGTGTCGGGAAGAGCGTCAAGTCTATGGATGGGGGAAGGATCGGGGAGGAGGGATCGTCTGGCGGTTGGCGGTTTGCTCGTAAAACCCTCCAAGCATCGCCTCGTCCTGGGCCGCATGGTCTCACCTCCCCCATCTGTGGGGTAGGGCAGCCGCACTATAATCTGACTGTATGGTCAGCTTGAGCTCGTCGTTATCGTGTTGTTGTTTTTTTCTACGCGGTTCCCGTATCCGCGAGGACGCTAACAGGTGGCTGGCGTTTGGTCTTTTGCGGCGATGGCACTGCCGAAGGAACTGACGTGCAAAAGGACAACCGGAGGCGTTTCATCACGCAGCATCATGACTGTTTCTTTGATTTCTTTTTTCTCAACGCCCAGGAGATCCAAGCCACTTCTGTTGTCTCCCAGGGGCCAAATACAGCCGGCCGTCCGTTCCAGTCTTGTTTGACCACTTTGACATTCAGTGACAGCTCCATACCCATCGGCCCCTGCCCTTTGGTCTAGCGCTATTTATCCAACCCAAGCATTGTCTCCACGCGATAGAGCCTAATCCGAGCCCGGGCTACAGCCCATCTTGTATCGACGGCTTCCTTCCTTTTCTTTTTTCTTGCTCAAGGGCCGGAAAGTATTGACCCTGTCGGCTGTCTCTGGGTACGTAAGAGGAACTACAACATCATCTCACTGTTTGAACGAATACGACGGCGGCTCAAACAACCCACTCAACCACAGGCGTGCCAGCGTCGAGGAGCCGCGGGCGTCGCCCTGAAGCACGAAGAAGTCCGTCCTAAGTAGCTGGTTGAAAGGGGACTCTCGCCGAGCACCTATTCGGCATGGCCTGTTCTAGTATTTCATGGAGGGGTGTTCACAGAGTATTCCATCTGCTCTATGCAATGACCAGACAAGTTCAAAAAACCGGTCTCATCGGGCAATGATATGCCCAGGTCCTTTCTTTTGAAGTCAAGACTTGTGGCAAATAGTCAAGTTATGCTGATGTCGAATGTCTTACGAAAGAGTAGCGTCGGCGGATGAAGCGCGCAAGCTGCCTAGCTTCCAGAATACCTGTCGCACGGGTCCTGGGGCCTCTCAAGAAGGCTTCAGTTTTTGCAGTGAAAAGCGTCACGGAGTCGCTAGGTAGCCAATGGGTTGGGGAAAAAGGAAAAAGAATCCCGCTATGAACCATCACATCGTGAACTTTCCGTTTGTACAACAGTGATATTTGACGGTGCAGAGATGACTACAGACTCTTTTTTTGCGCTGAAGCCATTCTTCCCAGAGCAAGGCAGGGGAGGGGGGATAACAGGGGAAAAGAACCACAGCTTCGTTACGTCGTAAAAGGATTGTACACGGCACCGGTCTCGTCCGCCGTGGCCCTCAGCTTCCTGTTCTGCCTCCGCAGGTACGTCTTGGACGTGAAGGCCGTGCAGAACGTCAAGCCTGCGAAGACGATCTGGAGGATCATGGCCATTGTGTAGCGCGGCGCGTCGCTGTCGGGAAAGAAGTATGGCGACATGACATTGCCAAGGTGGCCCATGATGTTGACGATGGCGCCGCCAGCGGCGCGCTTCTCGGGCGTCTGACCGAGCGAAGAGACGGCCCAGGTATAGACCTGCGGTGAAGCATTGTCAGCATGGAGTAGTCAAACGGAGCTGTATATGTGTATGGAAAGGTCCTACCAGAGCGTTGGCCGAGAAGGAGCCCGATGTGTACAAGAACGCCGCCGTGTAGCGTGCTGCGGTGTTGAGGGTGGCCACAGAGATGATGAAGCCGATGATGGACAAGCAGTTGTTGACCATGATGTGGAAGCCCCTCTCCTTCTTGCGGTCCGAGGACCACGCAACGCCGAAGGATACCGCGGTGCCCAGGATGTAGGGCGGCGCGGTGAGCACGAGAGCCATCGTGCTGCTGCCCATGCCGAAGCCGCGGACCATGGTAGGGAAGAAGTTATTGAAACCGTACGAGGAGGTCATGAAGATGTTCATGAAGATCTGGCGTTTGGCGGCGCGTAAGTAGTCTTTCAAAGGAACAAGGGCGGCTGGGTCAGGCAACTCACAAAGATGTATGTCTTGATATCCGTCAACGCAAGGCGCAGGCCCTGCCACACGGTCGAGTCGGAGGGCTGCTCCACACGATCGGCCTCGATGCGGGCCACGGCGATCCTCCGCATGTCCTCAGTCATGGACCACATCGCACCTCCGGTCTTGGAGTGTGGGTAGTTGGGCAGGACGAAGTAGGCTGTGAGGGCGAAGAAGGCGCTGAGTGCGGCCTCGCTGTATAACAGAGTTAGCCTAAGCCTAGTTATAAAAATGGGGGTTCCTTTTACAGGATGAACAGCCACTTCCAGCCCGCGATGCCCGCGGCCCCCGACATGCCGGAGAAGACACCGGCGGCGATCAGACCGGAGAAGGCCTGAGCGAGGACGAGACCGGAGTAGAGGAGGGCAGTGCGGAGGGCGAGTTCTCTGCGGGTGTACCAGCATGACATGAGGTAGACGGCCTTTTCCGTGAGGTTTCAGCGCGAGTCTTGGTGAAAAGTAGGGCGTGGAGGATGACTTACACCAGGGAACAGGGGAGCCTCGATGATGCCCAAGACGAACTGGACGGCAAAGAGCTGGCCCGGGCTAGTGACGGCGGCCGTCGCGGCGGAAACCGCAGACCACAGAATCGCGCAGCTTGGGAGGTAGAGGCCTGGGCGGACCCGGGTGATGAGCATGTTGGAGGGCAGCTGCGCCAGCATGTAGCTGCAAAAAAAAAGAGTTAGCATGGTCCACCTGGAACGAGCATCTCGACGGACCCAACGGTGAGCAGGGCAACTGCGGTGCTGTAGTCGGTGTTTCCGAGCTGGAGAGTCGCCTCGAAGTCGTCATCTAGCCGAGCTTGTCTGTCTTCAATGTTAGCGGCGGTTCCTTTGTTCGCCCGAGCATGCCAGTCTTACGCGATGTTGGTGCGGTTCAGATAGTTGAACATGTACAGAATCCACAGCTGAGGGAGCAGAGTCATGTCCAGGGTGCGAACAATCTTCCTTTCTTTGGCCTGCCAGTCCGGAATGCCGAGGGCCTCGATGGCGTTCATCCTCTGTACTTCCTTGAAGGCTTCCGAGTTGTTGGTCGGACAGTTCTCAAGAAACGCGGGCTCGTCGTTCATGTTGGCGGCCTTCTCCGAGGTGGCGTGAAGCGCTTCGTCTCCCCTGGTGCCACCGTAGGCTGTGGGCTCCTGACCCGAGGGCACATCAGACACCTTGTCGTCCGCCATTTCGAAGTTGTGAAGGAGGAAAGGAAGTAAGCTTGGCGATGGCCACCACTTCTCTTTCTACAAGAACACGAAAGACTCGCGTTTTTATATCACCTCGGGCCATGTTCGCCCCCCTCCCGCCCCACCCCCGCATTACCCCAGATTCCATCCCACACTAGGTACTCCAGAGTGTCGAAAGAGGCGGAGATGCTGAAGCTGTAGGGGGGGTTCAGTCGATCCCTGACGTTGGCGCCGTTACCAGGCGTGCTTGTTACGTTGAAGGAAAACCCGCGCAGGTGTCGTGGGTCATCATGCGCAACGTGGCTGAAGCTCCGGAGTGAAGCCCGTGATGGCGGGGGTGACATCACGGTCCCGTATAAGGCCCTCCGTCGGATTCTCGCCCAGCGTCAGACCAAGCATTGGCAAAGGATTCCTGCGGAGACACGTCCGTCTGGAATGCCAACCGTTTGGTGTGTTTTCATTACTGTTGTTTGGCCAGCCGAGACCTTGGTGATCTTGCCAAAGGTGGCCAAGCCGGAGGACATGACCAACCTGGACGCAAGCCGCCGACACACAACTCGTGGTAGTCTGTAGATGAGGGTAGGATATGCGGCTCGTGGGCAATGAGGGGCTTTAGGCTGAGTCCTTGTTGGCGGCGAGCGGTGATGGTTGGCTATGCGACGGAGACAACACCGCGTCGCTGTCGATGCGGGGCTATCTTATGTTTGGGCAAACTGCACATTGTATTTACTGTCTACATATTGCAGGTTGGAGGAGATGCGGCTCGGTGCCAAGTCTCTCCACTACCCCGCTCCTTCCGACATTGCACCTGGTCAATGGCCTGGGGTTTCCTCCCTTCCCCGTGTGTCAGAGGCCGGGGGCGGGGCCCTGAAATGAGGAAAACCAGCTCCGCGGCGACTTGTCCGTCCTTGGCGTTGCATTGATTTCATTCTGGTAGTGATCGATTGCAAGTTTGCACATTTGGTGGTTGCTCTAGCGAGCTGCCACATATCCACCCGCAAGAGACGCGTTCCCGAGAGATCGTCAATCCTCTGCCATCCAGTTCGTGCTCCTTTCTGAAACTCCTCGCACCGCTTGGGGCTTGACATGAGCATTGATCGGTGGGATATTCGTTCAGCATCATGGATAGATAGCCCAGAATGTGATGTACCGCCCCCTTGTGGTCTGCTTGAGGGTATCATCCTCCCAGGGGAGCAGCTGCGGGGAGTGGCTCGTTGGGCGGATCTGGCCTGGAATGGCGACTGGCTCATTCTTGTTCATTCGGTCGGTTTCAGGCTGGCCATGTTATGTGGGAACACATGTCGCCCCCGAGCTATTTAGGTATGTAGATTTAGTCGTGGAGTGGCTCACTAGGGACGTGACGACGCCCAACGGAATATGGCTCCAGGTAGCTGCCAAGACCTTCAGGTTAAGTCCAGTCACCAGCAAGATTGCTGCTGCTCGTACTTTGATACCGCTGCTTTTCGGTATCGATCAGGTTTTTGAAGGATGCAGATTAACATGTACCATCGTCAAGGGATTCTCCAGAGCTGTAGACGATGGTACTATATATCTAACTAGGTGTGGCCTCATTGTAACCTCCCCCTTCGTGATTACCTTGCCTATGAACTCATTTTCATTTGATACCGTGCGTAATATAGGGATCGATCAAAACCAAAGCAAATGCATTGTCAAGAGCGTTTGCAGCCATTGGCGCCTACACGACGAAGCTAATGTTCTCAAATGCTACCAGTCGAAGGTTCCGTTCCTTCGAGCCATCATTAATGAGATCACAAGACCTACCGATCTACCGTCTATCATTCTAAGGCATCTAGACAGTAAGATTCTCATTGGATTAAAGATGAAGCATTTGACGCGCCCTGAAGATAAGCATGTAGCTAGGTGTATTCTTAAGGCCCTCCTCGCCCTCCATAAGGATGGAATAGTCTATATAGGTATGTTATAAGGCGCTTATCTTTACCCAGACTTTCTAGCTTCTTACATGCTTCTTAAAGCATAGATTTGAAATTAGATAGCGTTTTTGTCAACGATGGTCAGAGCAAGCAGCGCTTCTCAGAAATTCAACTCGGTGACTATGGGGTTATAATCTCCAAAAACTCAAGCTTCACAAGAGAGGGCCATCATCCCATTAGGGCTGCCTTTACACGTATCCCATAAGCTATGTTACAGCTTTCCTGGGGTAGATCAGCAGGCGTCTGGTCATTCGAAAATGCAGTATGTGTCGTTGAAAAAAGGAAAGCAAAAAACTCATATCCTTTAACTTACCTCCCCTTAGATCCTCAGCCATATGCATGGGGGGTGGTTACCACCACTTTGATCCTAGCTGAAAAGAAATTAAACCAGATGACCAGGACTACGAGATGACAGTTCTAGAGCGAATGTACCACCCCCCCCCTAGCCCTTTCCCACCATCCATTGCCGAGGTCCTTGATCCCGAATCCCTCAAGGTTATCCACTTTCTTAACCAGCGAGGACCTCCGCAAATGCCACTTCAATGGTGGTCGACGAAGCAATTCCATTCCGCTGATGATCCCTTCATAAGGCGCATCTTAAAACTAGACCGTCAGGATAGGCAGACAGCGGAGGAAATTATCGAGGATGGGTGGTTCATGGGGGAATCAGACGATACTCGGGAATCTGTAAACAGTTCAGGGAAGATGAGGTTAAAGCGGCCACAGATCAATTCCCACACTCAATCCGGGTTTGGAACGAAGTTCTTATCACCGGTGACTATCTAAGTAGTGATGATAAGTGCGGGATGCATCTAGAAGTGTGCAAGGTGGTGGGTATGGCGGATGTGCTCCTTCCCGTTGAGAATGACAAGAAGATCTTTAAGGACTTGAGCACCGCCTGAATTCAAAGACAGCTAGCTCGGGAGCAGCATTTCGATGCCGCTAGCTTTTAGGCCGTTGCCAGTCAAACATATGTGGTAAGTGATTAATCACAGAGCTAGCTGGCTGGTCCCACATGCGACCCACTTTTGATTGTATGATTTGGTTTGTGCGGTCCCAAATTCCCTTGATATTATGGGACCCAGTCCCCCCTACTTAAGTTACTAACTCTGCGCCATCTTCAACAACAGCCACATGACTTGTGATCAGCAATTGTAGTGTAGCGGTTATCATCCCAGCCTTCCATCAATCAGGTAGCTGGGGACTCGGGTTCGACTCCCGGCAATTGCATAATCTTTTGCATTTTTTTTTTGTCTTCCCGCCCCCGGCAAAATGTCAAAGTCCCAGCATAAGGGACCGGTCATAAATTTATTCCCGACAGAAACGGCAGAAACCACACTGGACCTTTCTCGCATCCAAACGGTGATCAGCCCAACGACATCGAACCTATTCGTGGGTCAATACCATGAATGAGAAAATTTGGTCCTCTGGACAGACTCTCATCCCCTTGAGCACCAGCAGGCAGGCCTCTTTTAGTTTCGCACGGACCAAGCAAAATACAGTTACTCAGGATGAAAGTTATGTAAGCTGCTTGCTTATTCCATTGGCTATCAGCCCTTGCTAACCCCTGTGGCCGCCAAGGCACTCAAATAGGTAGCGCTGGTTCTCAAGGGGATAAGCGGCTAGTGGCTAATTGAGTTGGCCACATGCAGTCATCGCCCTCGGGTCGGGTGCACTTCCTCTTGAGCTCCAACTCAAGCAGCCCTGGTGCGATTGTAGGTTTCGGCCCTCCTGCTCCTCCCGTCGTTGATTCGCACATGGGAACGTGCCCAAGTCGATTCGGTGGCTGCCTTGACTGCACGCAGGCCAATTCGAAGCGCCTCTTGCCACTCTTGGACGGCCCGTTGTTGAGAAGAAAAGTACCTAGATGGCCTCACACGCCAACTTTGGACCAAGTGATGATCTCACGACTCTCAGATGCCGCCCAGCATGGAATGTACATCGTCGAGCGGTACCGGCTGTAACCCGTTGGCTTGTAAATCTGATAGCATAGCGTCGCCGGTTCTTCCCCAACGACATGCGACGGTTTCCTCGTTCTCCTTGCTCCCCTCGACTCTCCCTCCCAGACATTGGCTTTCTTTGTATTTTACAAACCCGTCTTGGACGCGCGCCGCCCCAGGGAGCTAATGCATTGATTTCTTTAACAATGCCCTACTGTGTCGTTTTCGCCAAACGCGGTCTTGATCCCATCTCTAGCCCTTCCAGACGACCGGTTGCGAGGCTTCTCATACACAACCCCCTCGTCTCGAAAAGGGCATAGTCCTACTGCGTCCGGGATCCGGTAATTGATTAGGTTTCCCCTTGGTCCATACGCCATCGTGCACTGTCTGCCAAGAACAACCCAAGAAGCTATCCGCGCCTCCTCGTCACACCAGCCAACGCTTTGGCCTCGGCTTCTCATTGCAGTGCCTGGGTCGGTAGTTATGCGCTCGCCCGCGGGCGCTCAGCATACATGATGTCCTCTATAGCTGTTGGGTGCCATGTGCAGCCTGGCAGCGCGCAGCTTGCCGGCCGGTAGATATTTTCATTGCATTGTCTTGGGTGTTCGACATCCACTTGCCTCCTCTTCTCCTTCTCCTTCTACCCCTTCTTCTTTTTGGCCACCCAACCTCTGGCAATACACCGATCCACTAATAAGAAGCGCCTTGGCACCCTATCCGGTGACAATAGTGCCATTCGGATAGCTAGCTAGCACTTGGGCACCCCGAGGCCCGTTCTCTTGCAGTCCTGGCCAAGTTGTGGGCAGAGCCCATGGTATCCAACGGGCCGATCTCCGGACCCCCACCACCGGATTGAGTGGGTCTTCTCGTCAGGTTACCCAAGCTGGCAGTCAGTCCGGCGGAGGCAGTTGTGCCCCGGACCCGTCCTGGCTCTCGACCAACCATGTCTAGGGTCTACTGCCGTCGCTGCTGAACATCGAGAGTTTTCAAGGATCTAGACACCTGCGCGATGGCAGCTAGGTTCAGGGTCAGCCTTGCAGAGCCGCTTTTGCCAAGTTCAGTTGCATTGACATGCTGTCGGTCCTATGTGCCCCCAGTAGAGATATAATGCCCCCAGAGTCTCTTCCGCCGTTCACAAGGGTTGGGCGACCTCATCGCCATCTCAACTCGCAGACGTTTTCTGGTCCCCCTATTTCACACAATAGCCAGCCGTAGCAATGGCGCCCATCATGGCAACATCGGCTCACACGGCCAGCACCAGGCCTCCCCGTCCTCTGCAGCTCTCTCCGAGATGTGTGGGATCGTCCATGGCCTTCGGCCGAGCCGACATCCTTTCTCCACGGGCCATGGCCAAGCAGGAGAAGGACCTCTGTCTCCCGGCACAGGAGTCGATATACATCCACAGGCCCGAACAAGACTTCTGGGCCGTCCGTTGCGCCGAGAGCCTCGATCGTCTGATGCAGGCCGCCGGCTCGTACACACCAGCCCAACGAGCCGCACACTTCCAGTTTCTCTCCGAGATCATCGTCCCCGCCATGGGTCCTCATCCGTCCGCTGCCCCGACGAGGCCCTTACTGACCGCTGACGGGTCCCCCTTTGCGCTCTCCTGGAACATGACCGACTCGGGCTCTTCGTGCATCCGCTTCTGCTTTGAACCCATGGGCCGCCATGGCGGCTCTGCGTCAGATCCTTTCGCGCAAAAGATCGTTCCCGCCATCCTCCCCGCTCTGCGTATGGTCTGCCACGGAGCCGACACCCGGTGGTTCGAGCAGTTCATGTCCGCCCTGTTCCTGACGGAACCGGAGACAAAAGCAGTCGTCGCCAGGCTTCCCAGGGGCACCCGTGCACCAACATCGTTCCTCGCTTTCGACCTCGACGGCGACAAGACAACCTTCAAGGCCTACTTTTTCCCCATCCTCAAGCACATGGCCACGGGAGACTCGACAGAAGAAATCACATTCAACGCCATCCGCTCCCTGTCACCAGGCGGCGCTGACCTCGCCCCTTCCGCCAACGCGACGGAGGAGTACTTGAAGAACGCACCCTTCCCCATTCCCGTCGAGATGATTTCCCTGGACTGTAGAGAACCGGCCGCGGGCGCTTGCGCCAAGCTCTACGCCCGTACGCGGTCAAACGCCTTCAGCGTTGTGCGCGAGGTCATGACGCTCGGCGGCCAAATCGACGACGAGACGACGCTGGAGGGCCTCGATGCCCTCCGCAACATCTGGCACCTGCTACACAACGAGCCGCAGCCTTGCGGCGACGACTTTGACAAGCAGCCCAAGCTGGAGAGCACGCTCCACAAGGGCGTCTGCTACGGCTTCGAGCTCAAGCCCGGCGCCAAGTGGCCCGAGGTCAAGGCATACGTGCCACTGTGGCAGTACGCTGATAGCGACGCCGTCATCGCGTCGAACCTGGCCAATGCGTTCCGCTCGAGAGGCTGGCCCGTTGCCGAAAAGTACGAGGACATGATATGCCGTGGCTTGTAAGTCTTTGTTGAACCCCCCCCCCTCTCTTCGAATGAGGACTCGAAACTGATCATAAACGCCGCCAGCCCCCGCTCCAATCTGGGAAAGACCACGGGGACGCACTCGTACATGTCGTTCGTATTCGACAAGGCGAAGGGCGCCCACATCACGATATACTACTCCATCAGACCCCAGGACTCATTGGTGGCATTCTGAGGAGAAAGAGGGAAGCACAGTGCGGCCGTGAGCGCTGTCGACGCATTCTGTCGTCTGCGGGCGCCTGGCACTACCATTAATGGGTATATAGTACGGTTGGTCTCCGCTAAAAGCCATGATGTCAGTCCAGCACCGCGGCCTTTTTCCATGATAAAATTATGCATATCTCCCGGGGTTTGGACGATCTGGGGCGGGTGTAATGTAAAAAAGATTGAGTGGCACTAGTGGACAAGGAAAATAAATATTTACTTGGATTCTTTTTTTTTTAATTTTTATTTTAATAAAACACCCAGTAAACTTCACATGGTTGAAACAGCCACGCGGCTGCGTCGAGCTTCGTCAGCCAAACATCAGACCGAAGTCGCGAAGGCGAGGGGGGAAGGGCGCATAAGCACAAAGCCCTTGTCCCGTCTCTCGATACCGCCCGCGAGCGAGGCGTCGTCAACCCAGCAGCTCAAATAGACCCGCCCTATTCTCACCCTTCTTCAGGGTGAAGGTTTGTTGTCATGCCCGTATAGTCAGTCAGCTACATGTACGAGGGGGGGTGTTCAGCAGTTGACGACAGTGGTTCTCTCTTCTCCCGTCCTCCACCTTCATCGATGCCTACTGGGTTACAAGGGCACTACCAGGTAGTGTGGAGGAATGCCCTACGTACGTCGAGACTCACTGGCACAATTTATGCTATATGTGCATAAGCACCTCAAGTATCGTCGTTGGGAATCGAGAGAAGCACGGCCACATTTACCTGGTAGGGGGCAATCACTTTAGCCGGCAACAGTAGTATGCCCCGCCGTCCTTGTTCCGGCACCAGCGGGTTGAGCTGTCACAGATATGGAGGGGGCTGTTGAGCTGAGGATCGGCAAGTCCGGGAGAGCGGAGCACAAGGAAGCGGGTGGTCAAACGGGGTGTCAAGAGTGTGCCCAACCCGGTGGGGGCAGATAACAGGCAACGGCCACATCGCAGCACCTCCTCGCAAAGGCGTCGCGTGCAACGTTCATTCGCCATGGCAGAGTCTCGTTTCAAGGAATGTGGGTATTTGGAGCCTATCGGTACAGTTTTTGAATCCCAGATGCTACGGTCCTTGTGCGTGTTTTAGTGGTTGTACCGTCCTGATAGCAGAGCTGTTACTTGATGGAAGTAAGAGAGTGTGGTGTGTGGCATCGTGCAGCACACATTCCGTCTCGGACGTAAACGCAGCATACCAAACGTCTCAATATGACGTAACGACAAGAAAGACAAAAAGTAAATCCCCCCAAACTTGCCAATCCATTCCGTAGATAAATATAAAACGCCGCTTCTTATGAGTTGTGTGATTTCCTCTCCTGTCCAATCTTGGAGTGTTTTGGTGTGTTGTGTGTTTTGGATTTCTAGGTGTTTTTCGGTGCCCAGACACAGACGCAAAAGCAAAGCAGAAAACAAAGTCAAAAGGAAAAGTGGTATCATCAGTTTGGCCTCGCAGTTTGAGTTGTCAGTTTTTTCGTTGTTGCATTTCCAGATCGGATTCGCTCCTCTTAGACCTGAGCGGCCTCGGTCTTGGAAGCATCCTCCTCGTCGTCCTTGTAGGGAGGAAGGTCCTCGGCCTCGGCCATGAGCTCCGACTTCTCCTCGGTGGCGGCGGCCTCACGGTGGACAGACTTGCGCGCGCGGCGGCGGCAGTGACGACGGACGAATGGGTGCTGGCGGCGGACGAAGACGCGCCAGAGGCAGACGACAAAAGTGCCAACCACCATGCCGATGCTGGAAGCCGTGTTAGTGGAGCTCGGCGCGGGAAAAGGAGCGGGCGGGGTCACGCGACCCGGGGGAAACCAGGGGATGGAAAAAGGGGGAAATGAAACACTTACATGCTAACGCTTACGCCAGCAACGATGCCGATGAGGACGGGAAGCAGGATGTGCGAGGCGACGTTCTTGGCCAGTTGAGCCCAGGTGTGGTGGTGGTGTCTGACCTGGCCGTTGTGGTGGCCGTGGCGGTGCTGTCCGCGCATGCCTCCGTGATTCTTGCGGCCGCCGCAGTGCTTCATGCGATGCATCTTGTTCAGGATGGCGGCGCGCCACTTGCAGTAGAAGGTTGTGCAGTCCTCGGCGGGGGCCTCGACATGGACCTCCTCCTCCTGCTGGTGAGACGGGACGGATGTCTCGGTCTGCTCGACGTTGGCGATCATAAGGTTGCCGGTAGGGGACTTAATCAACTTGACGTTCACGTTGGGGATGTCGCTGACGAAGCTGTTTCCAACCTCGATGATCTGGAGATCAATCTCGACGAGCTCGAGCTGCTGCTCGGCGTCCTTGGTAACGGAGCGGACACCTAGGCTATAGCCCAGCTGAGGATGAGGAGTGTTGGGGTTGGGCTTGCGAGGGTGCTTGGTGGCGGCCTCGGTGAAGTCGGGGATCTGGGGGGCACGGAGGGCCTTGTACCACGAGGCGGGCTTGGGATAGAGCTCAAAATCATTGACAAGGAGGTGGTCGACGCCCGAGGTGTCGGTGTCGATGGAGAAGATCAGCTCGAGGTGGTTGTTGATGTTGGACATTGTGTGGTAGCGGCCATCGTGGTGACGCATCGCCAGGGGGCATCCGGGACAGTCGACCTTGATGCGGTGGGCCAGGTCCATCACAGATGGCTGCTCGATGGGGAGCGTGAAAGGGAGCGTGTTGACGATGTCGCTGTCGGCTTGAGAGATTTCGGGAACGACGATGAAGGCTTGCGTGGCCTTAATCGCCAAGCCGGCGGCGGCGAGTGATTTCAGCAGCATCTTGCTGGTGATTCGATGTTCAGTATCGTGAATGGCTTGATGGGGTAGAGAGTCGATTGCCGTGTCTTCTCTCGGGTTGAGGTTGAGTGATGGGGGAGAGAGATCAGAAGGTGGTATCGAAGGATGGTCGTTGGGGAAAAAGGAAGGTTGAGTTTCGATGTCGGAGTGGGAGAACAAGAGGTGCAATGACATGAGCGAGTCCCAGAGTGGTGTCCCATGGGTGGAGTAGAAAGGGACCATCCAGATTCCAGAGTACCCAGGTACCACCTACCTACCCAGGTACCTAGGTACGTAAGTTATTGTTAGTGCATCCCTACGCAGGACAATTACGCAGGACAGTTACGCAGTCGAGCAGCGCCTTACGGGCCTTTACCCAGTAAAAAGTGGCGTTAGCCTGTTGGAGGCGACGGGACTTGGGCCACTTGGGACACGCCAGGGACAGTCGAGACAACCGGGACAGTCGGGATACAAGGCAGACAGGCTACTAGGTAGGCTGTCCGGATCAGCACGCTTTGGGGGGGGCGATTGCCTGTGCCGGAGGCTGCGGAGAGGGATGGGGAAGCTTTGCATGGGCACCTTTGTGGTGCACACTGCGTTGAGGGGGGATACGGATGCCTCAGGCACACGCCTCACATCTTTTGACTCGGTTATGTCATTCGACCCTTTTCCTTCCCCACCAACCATCTTCAGTAATTCCTTAGCTTGTGTTCAGCCCCACTTCATCTATTGCAACTTGCCTCGTTGTCCATCCCGGGTCCGGACCACTTCAATGCCGCAACAGGCACGCGGCTCCCCTTCTCGCTCACTTCGAATTATGGCCATCGTATTACGGCGTGGTACAACCAACGTGGCTGAAGCTCGTAAACTAGCGCGCAAAGAAGCACCGTGGCCCCATCCGCCCCCATCGGCATTTTCGGCACTTTTGCTGTACGATTATTCCTTTGGCTTCCACGATGTAGCAGGGGGATGGTGTGGGTGTTCTTCGCACGACGCTCCCTCCTTGCACAACCTTGTGCTTACTCCCTCATCCAGTAGCCCAGCCCAGCCCAAAATTCGCTCTGAAGCTATGACGTCGATAGCTTGTGCCCGAGTCACCACATATTCACATCACGTTCGGCACAGAAGAGGCAACAACAAACTTTATAATATAAAATAGAAAAAGTCAAACATAGTAGCCAATCGTTCGATATGCATCAAGGAATAGGCGATCAGATCATTGAGTAAGGTGATCTGGGTCGTTTTGCGGTACATTGTATGTCATTGCTTTCATTGCTTCCATTGCTTTCACTACTTTCATCCCCTGCTGAGCCACGGCCCAGCAAGGGGTACCTTCTCGTCTGAAACCCCGTCGCCGTGTCATCATGATACAAAGGTCGCCAAAGCTCACCTCTTACGCCCCCCTCCCCCTCCTCCCTCCTGTCTGTGGGCTCGCCAGGCTGTACGATGTATAAATACATAGTAGTCACAGATAGGTGGACTTTTATGTTCAGGTGGTAGGTAGTCCTTCCGTTCGGAAAGTTTGGGCTTTGGCATCCCGTCTCTCCCACGACCAGTCCACAGAAATGCCTAGCCCCCTGCCCCCGGCAGATGGCGGATTCAATCGACGGGGGTCAGACCGGCTTCCGGGCCCCGCATACGCTGAGTCAAGGCCGACGAAGCCACGCGGGCCCAACGTCGTCCTCCCGGAGGGTTGTCGGAGCTGCATCTCAAATCCGCGACCGAGGAAACTGCCAGCATTCTGACCACGTAGTCTAGCCGTGATATGCAGATGGTGACTAGGCAATGGCCTTGGCCTACAATCACTCACAAGATGCCTCCTGGCTGACCATCCCAGTTGGCATGACTTTGGGTTCAAATCATCGTCAAGGCACCGGCGCCCAGGGCGGCGCGGTCGGCCAGTCTCAGAAGCAACGCTTTGCGCGGATTCCGTGTGTGCACGAGCGACTCATCATCGTCGACGATTAGCTTCGTGGAAGCAGTCTCTGGCTTGACCTTTCCCGCTTCTGCCGGCGCTCTTTCCGGGGCCGCTCCTCGACGCGGCGCTGGCATGTTGACATGTCCTCGCGTTTTACAGCGTACAGGTGCCGACTCTTATGCCTTGTACGCCGAACGCCCCTCCGAGGCATGCGAAAGTCTGTCGAGGCCCTTTCGGGAGCCTCGTGACACTTTCGATACCAGCCGTGATGGCCCTGACGAGGTCACATCGGTCAGGCATCATCTCCCGCGTCCCCAAGGCGACCCGAGCCGAGACGCTTCCAGCAGTCCCTTTAGGACCATGAGCCTAGCCCGTTCAGCCTGGCCCATGGGGTTTGGGTGTTGGTACCAGGTCCATAATCCAGGCTGTGGCGGATGCGACCGCCCGCCCTCCTCGAGAAACGGGAAACCTCTTGTTTCGAAGCCGTCTTGCACTCAGAACGAGTGTTATGCATACCGGTAAGCTTGATGATGCCGGGGGAGCAGACGGGATCGAGGAAACAAACCAACCTGGACTGATCGCAAAGGGGGGGGGGCACGGATTTAAGGAACGGGGTATCCCCCTCTTCGGACAAGTTCGGTGGGGTGAACTAATAGGCCGTGCTGGTAAAATGCCCGGCTCGTTTACAACTTGACACCAGCGATGCAAAAGCATTCTACCGGAGCCGTGCATGTGTCTGTCGAGACCGCCAAGAGCTTGTCGTTGACAATGTGGAATTATCGGTGCGGACAGACCGCTGCGGCAACAGGCAGGGGATTCGTGGGTGATTGTGGAGTTTTACCCCCTCCTAATTTCCTCGTGACCTGATGCCTCATCTCGTCGGGAGCTGGGGCGAGATGCAGATGATAACGGAATGGCAGATAGCCGTGTCGATGGCGATCGAAGCATGGAATCGGGTCTCTCTCGCGGGCCGCTCTTCCGATCTGCAGCTTTGCCCAAGCTGGCAACATGGCGGACCGAGGGGGGCTAACAGAAAGTGTAAAGATGATCAAGTGCACCCGCGGACAGGCTCGCGATAGCCTACATCAAAGAAGCGCGCTGAACTTCGGGGAGGGGGGAAGGGCGGTTGAACATGCGCGGGCGGAAAGTCGTCGTCGTCTAAAAGAATCCACGCGGAGGATGGGAGATAGCAACGGATCAGACGAAACCAAGGGAAGAGGCACGGCCGGCCATCGAAGGCGTTTGCCCGCTGCCAAGGTGCGCCCCCCCTCACCTCCCTCCCCTTCCGGCAAAAATGACAAACATTCAAAACCGTGGACACAGGTCCGGGGGGATCCGGTGTGTGATGTCGCCACCCGAACCGAACGCTATTCTCAATCATATCACAGCAAAGGCTCTCAACCCCACGCAGCAAAAAAAAAATGCGCCTATAAGTTAAAAGTAACTCTTCCGCGTGACGTTGCGGCGGACTCATCCCGCGCGACTAGAAGACGGTACATGTCACCTCACACGGCCTCAGGGTAACGCCAGAGATGTCACATTAGTCCAGTGACAGACAAAGTTGTGCTGGCCGTCCTCATTTCCCAGATAACGCTGTCAGATGGCACACGCGCACGAGCCCACCTCACCCAGAAAAACGGCAGGCTCGTCAATGACTCGATATACTCAGCGTTCCACTCAGTTGGCTGGATTTCCAGTGCATCATCTTCCAAATAATGGCGCTGAGTGACCGATCCACCCGAGAATCGCTGTGTGGAGGGACTCGCCTGCAAAACAAGTCGACTCTCTCTTCGTCTCTCCGCCCATACAACAGTTCCATAATACGAGAGCGCGAAAACAGCAAGTGAACTGACTCTGCTACCTATATGCGTCTTTCATTATTTCAAACCACAAGGGGAAAGGAAGAGCCTGCCACGGGAGCCCCGCGCACGCCCCCCGTGGATATGTGGGGGACTATCGTTTTTGGGAGTAATGTACCACGTCGCGGATAGATGGCGCGGGCTGTCTATAAGTGATGTCCAGATTCCATATTTGCCAGAGACGCCTCTAATCCGGAGGCTGGTGGTCGGCGCTGTGGGGCCGGAAGGTTTGACGTTAATGACCGACCGACTACGGAAGCTAGTGCGCGCTGTCATTTATGAGACAGGCCTACGAGCTAAGCCGTCGGGGATAGGCTGAGATCATCCTCGGGTGTTGCAGCGCCTCGCCTGGGTGGCTTGTCGAGACACTTGGTACGGTTCGCTTTCAGACCGCTTCCTTGGTAGCGAACGACCTACTATTGGCGAACAGACATAGTCGGAAATGAGGACACCGACAGAGAATGGGTCGCTTGACTTCAGTACAGGCCGCAGTTCGCTTCCGCAGAAGATGGTTCACCGGATCCATCGGCGTATTGTTGTTTCGTTTCGTCCCAATGTCACACGTGTAGAAGAGGAGGAGGTGGTGCTGAAGGTGTTGGAGGTGCTGGAGGTGCTGGTGTGGCGGTTCAAAACGTCGGAAATACGGGCAGTAGGTGTGCTGGGTATTCGAGTGCGTGGAAAGACGCGTTTCCAAAAGAAAACAAATCTCTTCAGACGGCTGCCTCATGTGACGTCGAGCCGCGCGGGAAAAGTTTGCCTAGACGAGCCGTGTCTGAAGTTTCTCAAACACACATAGTCCTGGTTGTCGTACCACAGCTCGTGCCGGCCGGACCCTGTGCCGGAGATCGGATGAGTAGCACTGCACTGCTGGCTGCTGATCTACTGGTACACAGCATATCAGACGGGATTATGGCCTGGAGTGCCTGGCACGCCTGGACGAATACCTAGGTATTGTGCAAGCGCCACCATGCACTCAACAGACGATGTCAATGTTGATCATCGGCATTCCCTGATGGGATCAGAGATGGGGTTCCCTAGGTATCTCTTGCAGGATGTGCCAAGTACTGGCCGACGCAGCCAATTGTGGTCCTGGGGACGGACGAAAAGGCTTAAGAGGGCTCACCGACAAACCCTGTTCCATGTCTCCAGCTTGCATGCGACAGCTGAAACGCCTCTAGAACTCGAAGCTCGAACTGTGATCGGTCTGCACCGCAAAAGATGCGCCCGCGAAAGGTGGGAACCGAGTTGGTAGGCGACCCGGCGCCGCCAACCAAGCTGCTGGACATATCCTGCCAGCCTGCTTGGTGGCTGCGCCATGAAGGGATTTGTGATTTCCGATTTGTTCGACAGAAGGAGTGTGACGAAAGGCGGGTCATGGAATTCTGTGCCTGCTCCCGTACCTTACCCGTATGCCAAGACTTGAGGGGCTTTCCGAGCCCCCTCCAGCACAGATACAGTTCGCAGCAAATGGTGCGTGTAGAGGTTTCCCTGCAGGCGGGCTCTATTCCAAGAACTTGGAAGCCAAAGTCCGCAGGCAGACCCCCGTGTGCATTCCTTACCATCAATGCTAATTGCTGGGTGCTGTTAATATGTACTATCCTAGTATGGTGGTTAGGGCGAAAACAATCAAATCACTTCCCACTCTTCCGCTATTGGCGCGAGGTGACGCATGGTAAAAGCTGACTGCGTCGCGACGAGCTCAAGAGAGAGAGATATATATATGCAATTAATGGCTGATTGTCCTCATGTTGCATGATGAACCGATAATCGAGAATGAGATGACCATCCCTGGCCACTTGATCGGCGACCTGGCGGCAGACGGGGTTCGATGAGGGCCGGAGTTGCAGACTCAGTACCCAGTTGGTAAAGGAATAGGTAAGCAGCGATGTTTCTTGGCACGTTTTCCTTTTCTTTCTTACGCTGCAGACATCAGATCAAATAACTGAGGTACGTAGTCCAGGCGGTCACTCTTAAGGTCGCACAGGTACACGATAATACTCTAACACAGTTGGAAAAACACAGTAAAAGTATCATGCCCAATACTCATCAGATCAAATAACGTGTCGTTTCAAACCGTCCTACCTTCTTGCAGGGAGGGCGGCGGCTGTGGTCGCGGTGATGGTGCAGATGCGTCGTGGGCGTTGGTCGATGGGGTGGATGGAAGCGGGGCTATGGCTTCTTTCTGCGCAGGCTGCGTCTCTCATGATGCGAGGGACGATTTTTCCATAAAGACAGCGTGAGCCAAAAGGATGGGCAGCGGGCTAAGTGCAGTTATCACGGTCTTACTTCCGGCCTCCCGTTCCTTTTCCGAGTCGCACAACAGCGGCACCTCTGGCAGGTGTGCTTTATAGAGGGAAAAGGGCGCCTTGCGGTAGGATGATGTTCCGACACAGCACCTGTGACATAACTCGTTGAGATGCCGAGCCGGCGGTATCCCTCTTATCTGATTCCTCGTGTGCGCTGGCCTGTCGAGTTGTTTGGGGGGCTCCTCCCTCCCATGTTCTCACGTCCCAAGCTCCTTCCTGCCAGTCAGTCTCCAGCCGTGGGGGTCTGCCGTTATCACCACTGGAAGGCGAACAACGCGGTCGTTACCCATTGAGCAGCCGCCGTTGACCAGTGGATACATGTAACATCGGTTGGTACGGATACCTACACTAGTACTGGTCCCCCAGATCGGGCCATCTGGACCGCGATTGTAGGGATTAAAAAGGGCCTTGCGGTGCGAGCCTGCGCTAGTGTTTCCGCTTGAGGCATGGCCCGACATCATTGGTCCATCAGAGTCCAGTATGGCCCACATGGCAGCTCTGAGGCAGGGGCTGCCAGGATCAATGGCTCTATTCGTACCTACCTACCTACCTCACTAGGTAGTGTAGTACTATAGTAGGCGGGTAGGTAGTAAGCCCACCTACCCAGGTACTCACCTACACACCTTTCCAGGTACATTGTAGGTACAGTAGGTATCTAGGTACCTAGCCTCAGGCGGTGGTGCCGTGCAGCGCAATATGCACGGCTCAGTTCAGTCTCCATCCCCTGCCCCCCTTTTCTTAGACTGCCTACCACACTACCTACCAGGAAAATTCGTGATGGCGGCAGCAAGAGCCACGGTACAGTCCCAAAGATGACCCGAGCTTTCATTCTCCCCGTACTATCCGTACTAGTGTACTGCCGCATCAGGATCTCATATTAGGTACCTAGGTAGGTACCTAAGGGCATGATGGACTCGCACTTTGTGTGCTGTGAATTGTAGCCAGGGGCAAACCTCGGCAGTCATTTCGTCAACCATCGTCAACTTTTGGGAGAATCTTTTGGGTGACGACGGCCCCCGACGCTTCTTGCACAACCAGTCTGCCCAGCCCAACTGCTTTCGTCTGGGCTGGGACCCAAAGGCAAATGAGTGACTGTCACGTATAGTACCGTACTCTGACAGCTCAATGCTGGGCGATACTTATTACTATCAACGGTTTTTGGGAACTCTTCCACATTGGGCAAGGCCCTCTTAGCGTTGGCGCCTGTTGGCGTCATGGCCCATCCTTGCCTCCAAGTCTTGAGCTTCTTTTACCAATTGAGTCGTTTGCGCAATCCTGACACAATTCCCACGCACGTGGTGCAAGGGATTACCACCTTCGGTAACCTCGCGATAAGGCATCGCACTTCTTCCTACCTACTTGCATGCATGCATGCATGCTTCAGACAGACAGACAGACAGCAGCAGCAGCACACCGCTTTCGGTGTGTCACCAGTAGGCTGCAACGACAGTCTCAGTCTCCAGAGAGCAGCAGGGCATGTACGTCAAGACGTTCGGTTCTGGCTGACACAGGGCAAGAGTGGACGAACAATAATTAATGTCCAATATATTGCGTACAATAAGCATCATCATCATAATAATAACAATAAAATACAGACACCATCGCGTCCTTACCCGGTGGAGTCAACTTCTTGCGCCAACTCTCATCAGTGATGGCTGATTGAATGGGCTGTCACCTAGATCCTTACGCCCCCGTCTGTCTCTGGAGCGGGATGCAGTGTACAGATGGGGAGCGAAACCCCAGCCCCGGCCCTCTCCTTCGAACAAGTCTGCTTGTCGTCTTCTGATCTCTACTACTAGGGACCCCCTTCTTCGCTTCGTCTCTATCCTCTCTTGTGCCGCGTCTCGACTCCTCTTCGGACCTCTCTCGTTCTCTTGACCTACCTCTCTCAAACATCCATCCCGCAGGTGTGTGGTTGTGAGTAAGAGTCGTCATAGTCTCTGTCCAGTCACGTCGACTCGCAAGCCGAATTGAAGCCCGTCGTGATACATTCGCGTCTTCGCCAAGGCACCGACACACCCATCCAACCACCCGACAAGCTCGGTCAGCACGCCTCTTCCCTTCTTTACTTTTCTTCTTCTCTCAATACCGCCGACACCATCGACCGTTTGCCGGCCTTTTTTATTTATTTTGCTTTTTCACACCGCCGCCAATTGGACAAGAACCTCTCCGTCTTGAAGACATCCAACTACCGATAACATTTTTTCTGTCACCTTAGTCGAAAGAGTGCGAATCGACACTCGCTTCCCCGTCCTCACTGGACGCCTCCCCACACCCTCCTGCCTTCTTGCATCAAGACTTCTTCATCCTCTTCTAAGCGAACTCGTCCACGGACGCTCCCCACACGGAGTCACCTGTCAGTTCGCACATCATTTGTAGCCTCGACTCCCCCACGGACCTGCTTTTTTGCCTGATTGTCTCTTGATCTTCCAATTTTCAGACGCCCATCACAAGGTTCCCCCAGAAGAGGTGCTGCCTTCCCGACGCCGGACAGACCCTGCCCGTTCCGCACGTCTGAAACACACCCTCAGTCCTTTCGCCAGCACCTCAAAACCAGTGTGTGTGTGTGTGTGTGTGTGTGTGTGTCGTGCACTCATCCGCGCTCGTCTCACCACCAAAGATCACTTTTCTCTCGCCCACCGTCAGAGCTGCACTCTGGCCTTGCTACCATTCGTACGCCCACGGCTGCGGTGTTCTGTTTGTTGAAGCTTCTGCGCAGGCAAACCTGTTCCAATTTCGAGGTCAATGTCATCACCAACTGCCGCTTCTTGTCATTACAGCCACTCACTCATCCGTCATATCACATCCAATCCGCTGTCAAGATCCCCCCCTGCTACCTCCTAGCACACTCTCCCCTCTCTGTCCACGGCAACGACGACTTTTTTGTCTCGGGCGAATCAGGTTGGCCGAAGGCCAAGGCTCGAAACACCAAATGTACGTGATCCCCTTGGGGAACAACCCCCCCACCCGTGGCCCCGGCTATTTAGGTATTCCTTGCTCTGTAGGGGGTGGCCAACTTGAAGCAACCCTCCCGAGCCACTGGGAATCTCCTGTGCCTATTGCTGGTTGGGCTCCCTCGGTGGCCGTGTTGCTTCGCTCTTTCCATTCTACTCTTCTCAGCCCCTCGCGCCTTTTCCTGTACTAACTTAGACTTCTCCACGATAGATCGTCGGCTGCGCCTTTCTATTCTCTGCTCTTCTAATTAATCCATCCAGCCTTTCGACCATCCTGCTACCTTTGTGTACGCAGTTCACTCATTCTCACCCCTTTCTGTTCCATTTCTTTCCTTTCGTGCCGGTCGCCACCCGACTACTCATTTCAGCGTTATTCTCGACTTTCGATTCTCACTAATAGGCCTGGGTCCTGTTTTCAACCTCGAACAGTCATACTCTCTCGCTCTGAAATTGAGCGGCCATTCATTTGATATACCCTACCGCCAGTCGTTTCTGTCAGCGAAGCTGCGCCGATTTACCTGCAGCCGTACCACTTGCTGCTCATTCCAGCCCACAAGCTTCACCTAGGACAATTTTCAACCCGGCGCCACGTCAGTCACCCAATCTTCGGACGTCCGCAGGAAACACGGTCATCGACGATATTGCAGAGCGAATGGTTTACGCGCCGTGCCTGGACTCGCGGGCACACTGAAAACTAAGGGAAGAAGACAGGGAAAAGAAAAACAGGAAATCGGAAACCCGAAACTCTGATGTCGCTGGACCGAATTCACGAGTACTAAATGAGTCAACCCCAATATGGAAGAAGAGATATGGATCGTCCGCCAATTGCAGGATCCGTCAAGCGCGCGAGAGAGCGGGCTCAGGCAGGATTGCCGAGGGAACAAAACTCGCCGCTCAGCGTCACCAGATTCCCGATAATGGAAAATGATCCAGACAGCCCTACCGATGTCTCTGAACGACAACAACCACCACAACCAACGAACTCACGTGCCCCGAGACCGCAACCACCGGCGGCACTGCAGAACAAGGTCGGAGGGGTTGGCGTTGCGATATCCCGACCGACGCAGATACCGCAATGGCCCCTTGGACCGATTTCGTCTCCCGTAAGCAACCCCGATGCCGAACCCTACAGACCCCCTCTGGGTCGTGGCCCGCCCCCGCCACGACCGCCGCGCCCGAGCAGAGTACCGTCCATCTTGGACGCTTCACGGGTTCAGGATCACACTCCCGTGTTCCAATACGCACCGCAAACCGGACATGAATCCGTCTACAGCCAGGAGGGCCAGTCTCCGTCGTCGAGACTCACGCAATCATCACTTTCATCGGTCGGATCGATACCAGACTTTCCCCTGCCTGCTGCCGTCCCGCCCATCGCCGCGCCGCCACCAGTAGTGCCGCCAAGACGAAGTTTCGGCCTTGGCCCGCCGCCATCGTCGCGTCGAGGAGATTCATCCTTTTATTCGAATGCTTCGTTTGTTTCCCCGATACCCGAAGAGAGCCCACGGTCTAGGTCGCATACCTCATTCGCCTCCAGCGCGGCCATGCCAGAGAGCTGGGGCAGCCAATCGCCAGGATATAGCGCGGGATATCCAGATGAATACTACGACGATGCTTATTCTACCGAAGACGAAGACAGCCAGATGAGCCGTGGAAGCAACTCACCGTATGGCGGCGTAGGCGACGAAAGCAAGCTGGTGAGGAGCGCCAGTGTGGGCAAGATGTCGAAGCCTTCAATCGTGATGAATCGAGCACCGAGCAACGGAGAACCATTGCCGCAGGACCATCTGGAGCCGCCACGGCCATCGCCCAGCCCCATGCAACTCCCCGCCAGTCCGTTCGGTGGTGGGACGGCGTATTACGAGGGATCCAGCTCGTCCGGCACAGTCCCCACCATGGCGGGCACCGGGAGGGGCAATGGGGAATCGATCACGGCTGATGCGATGCTCGGCGCCGTGGCTGCTGCCAGCGCGCCAGACCTGCCAGAAGCGAGAAAATTCACACCGTCGCCACGGCCATATGACCGCTTATCGGCCATCCGGCGTCCGCCAAAACTCGACATGGATTCGGTCAGGGAAATGGAATCGAGGGGTAGCATGACCAGTTTGCCAGACCTCATCAAGCGTGCGACCCGCTTAGCTGCCCTCATTGATCGTGGACGAAGGCCTGCGAGTCAATTCGACCTGGACGATGGGACTTGGCCAGACGAGAAGGCCCTCGCTCGCGAGGGGGAGCAACGCATGTCTCGCATGTCTTGTAAGTCGACCGGTCGAACCTTTTTTTTTTTATATGGACACAACGACTAACACCGCTGTAGCTGTCGACAAGCATCAGTCAGACCTCTCCGACATGCTGGCTGCATTCCCACCGCCTGCAGCTACCACAGCCAACCCCCCCAACCCCCCGAACCCCCCAGCTAGGGGCAGCTGGTTTAGACGAGCCTCTACTGCTTCGTGGCCCCTAGCACCCGGCAGTCGAGGCAGCACTCCACAGCCGGTAACTCGTGCGATGGCAGCAAGGGGATCCCCGATGACCAGGCTTGAATCTGATGATGGCGAGTCGTCGTCGACCAGGCGTCGCCGAAAATGCTGCGGCCTTCCTTTGTGGGCGTTCATCGTCATTGTCGTCATCGTTCTCGGCATCATCGCAGCGGCCATTGTCGTTCCCCTTGAATTCTTCGTCTTCCGGCGTAATCGGGCTAGTGCTCCTCCAGCGGAACCGGCTTTGTCGCAGTGTCAAAACCAGCTGAAGTGCGAGAATGGTGGAACAAATGTTATATCCCAAGGCGTTTGCTCATGCATTTGTATCAATGGGTTCACTGGGCAGACGTGTACCGTGGCTGGAGCAACGGGATGCACCACCACAAGCCTCACGGGGAATGGTGCCCCGACCAGCTTGAGTAATGTCACCATTGGCCAAGCGATGCCGCGGCTGCTTCGACAAGCTCAGACGAACTTCTCAATCCCTCTTGACGGAACCGACATTTTGGCCAAGTTGAACACTGAAAACCTCTCGTGCATTGCGCAAAACTCTCTTGTCACGTTTGATGGACGCTCGTCTCGCGTGGGCACCCCCACCGATGACGCCGGTGTGGTTAACAATGTCGCCATTCCTGTACAGATTATCACCCTCCTGCCCGGACAAGCGATTACCATCACGCTGGGCGAGGATGCGCCGGGCGTCACGACCCGCCCATCGCCAGACATTGTGGGCGGATTTACGACCCTCTCGCGTCCTTTCCGGGTCACAACCATCAGCGCTTCCAGCTCAACCATGTGGGCTACGATCCCTATGATGTCTCCAGCATCACCGCTGCCGATATCCTCTATAACGCCGCTGCCAATATCCTCTATATCGCCGCTGCCGATTATTCCTTCGACACCGCTGCCCGAGACGACGTCTTCGGCCCCCCCTCCAGCAGCACCAACCGTTCCACCGACGACGCGGACCACCACAACAACACCAACGACACCAACAACAACCAATCAGGGACCGCTCTTCCCTTCGATTCCGTTGTCTTCTCCGCCACCGCCGAGGCCCACATTTACTGTCACCGAAGAGACGCTCGATTTCGCTCGCATCTCAGTCCTCCTCATCTTGGAACGGCAGACTTTGACGGCGGCAACGACGGCGCAGTCCCTCCTACAGCGCTTCTTCACCACTGCGGATCAGGGTAGCCGGCAACAAAACGGCGGGGTCTCGCCCACTCAGGCCTTGAACGTCACTCTTGGTGGAGGGAATTCTGTGGACTTGGTTAACTTCCTCATTACTATCCCCGGAGGCATCCAGCAGGGTAGGAGGGGTCGCTGAAGAAACGCTGGACGAGCTGGTCGAGATCGTAGACAGCAGGGCGGGATTTAAAATCATGGCTATTTCCGGCGTGTCAACATATGAGGGATATGTATATAGATACGACGCTTAATGGGGCGGCAGGGCGCTTCTTCCGGAGCGTCCCTGAGCAGTGTGAGGGGGGTGTAGGCACGCCGGCCAGCCATGTTGTATAAAAGATACCAATGTGTTTTTTTACTGGTAGGAGGGGAGGAATTTTTGCAAGCGAAGCATCTTGTCGTGTATGAGTAAGTCGTCGCCCATTGGGCGGTGCAACTGCTGGGAAGCCCAAGGAGGCGGGTGCGTCGATACCATTGTTTTCATTTTCAATCAAGAGACAACTGTGTCTGCAGCATGCGCAATTTCCTTTTTACAGTGATCAATGCTTCTCATTCGGGTGGCATGAGGGCCAGGTGGTACAAGAATCTGTTCTCGTTGGCTGTAGAGGGATTGGACTCTGGAGAATGGATACTCACTCGTCTCAGTGATGCCATGCCGACGATCTCCGAGTGCTGATTGTCGCTTTGTCCTTGAATTGTCCGTCTTGTTGGACTCTTTACACGATATTCCATACCCAATATTCCCCTCCCCCAAACCGTCAAGCCGGGGCTGGGAAGTTGTGATGTGCGAGAAACGAGGTCGCGCTAGAACAAGTCTAGAACAGCGTGCTCCCCGCCCCCCCTCCCCTTCTTTTCTATATCGCCCTTTCCCCGGAACTTTGGTAAGAGGCGCCTTACGCACACCCAAATGGCAAGTGCTTGCAAAGTAAAGCCAAGACCATGACAGATACGGCGGCTCGAAGGGGGAGCACGAACACATCGTGGAACGGAACCGATGTGGCCCTGGCTCTGGTCCTCTGCCGAAGAGTGACGGGGTCGAGAATGGCGGCACACGGACAGGGGAACAAGGGAACAAGGGGAACAGCCCCGGCCATATCCGCACCTTTGAGGGCAGAAGATACAGTCCCCCTTGGCCTCTGGTCACTGAACGGCTTGCCTGGGGGGGGGTGGCCGTTCCATACCTAGCTCTTTACCACCCTACCATGTACCTAGTAGTAAGTAACTATAGTACCTGTAGTATACTACGTCCCAACTAATTACATACGATGGTAGTACTTTGTATGCGAGCCTCCTAACTGCCTCTTCCTCTTCCCCACCAAGCCCCTGCATCCTTTCAACCCCTTTCTAGGCGCAGACCGTATGGCGCGTGGGTGTGCAAGAGCAGGGGGGGCTGCATTCCCTCCGCCCCCACTACTCTCTCTGTATTACTGACTTACCTTGTGCCTACATACTGTACCATAGCAGTACCCAGCTGCAGCCTACAGATGCCGTAGCCTTTTCATTTGAAGTGACTTAACCTCTCGGAAGCAGGGGGCAGTTGGAAGCATGATAATGAATAGGGCGAGAGAAAGATGGGTTCGAGGGGCTGCTGCCTGCGGAGAAGGGGGGTGAAGGGCCAAGGTAGAACATGTCAAACTTGTCGGACTTGTCCAGACTTTTGACAGACCGGAATTCTCCGTCAAAGTGTCTTTTGAAACCCATCATCTGTTCCGAACCGCCGGGCCCCCGGGCTGTCCCCTCAGTCTCCCATCCTTATTACTTAGTGATCGACCGTCGTACTGAAATGTCCCGTGATCCATGTCCGCAGCGCGCGCCGAAGGTGGTTGACGGGGCACAGCCTCCAATGCTACCAAGAGGCTTGCCAATGCAGGGAGGAACGCGAACCGTCATCTTGCCAGAGCGGCGCGTCGCTGCGTTGGGTCGCCTGCAGCATCCGCACGCACAGCACTCGCCAAAGCCTCTACTATGTAGCAAACTCATCGCGTCAAGCCAGCCAACCCCCTCACCAAAAGGCTAGCGAGAGCCACGAGCGACACCCGTTGAGGCTGTGAGACGACGAACTATCCTACCCCTGGTCGAAGAGATGCCAAGTACCTTTCCGCGCAGACAGTGAGTACTACTACCTTTGCAGGTTTTTCTGCGGCCCCCTTCTTCTCGATGTAGCAATGAATAGCAACATAACTCCACTTGTCCGGTGTACCCTCGCACCTTGCGGTGGTGGGAAGTTCTGCTTAATCCCGGCGGCGGCGCGCCCTGGACTGGATGGACATTTGCGACTCTGGGATGGGACCTTGGAAGTTGGGAAACTTGTTTGACTGGCTGTCTTCTAATTGACCTGCAAGCGGATGGTGGGCTGCACATCCTGGGGGCCTTGCTCTGTTTCTCTGTCTCCCTCACTGTCGCATCTTGCTTTCCTCACCTCTCACTCCTCCTCTGCGCCGCTCTTTCCTTCACCCTCACCTTCATTCTCATCTTACCTATCTTACCTCACCCCAATCTCATTCGTTTCTTCCTTCCCATCGAGGGGACCAACTGGCCTTCCGCTTTTGCCGCTCGCTCGCTCACTTCCTCCACTGCCTCGACCAATTCGCCCACGTCCAACCGTCGTCCCATTCTTTCAACCAATGCTCAACCAGTATTGTTGTTCATCACTTTGATTTCAAGGCCGACATCCACTTTTAGACATTGTCCGTCACGCGCATTTCCATCTCGCTCTCGGTCTCCTGGCATCAACCAGCTTACTCGGCGCCTTCAGTCTATTGGCCGGATTCGGGTTGGACTCTAGGCGGCTGATTAACAACATCCCCTCCCCATCCCAGCTTCATCCCATCTCAATCCTCTCCACCATCTCTGCACGGCATCGCTCCGTAACCACGCCCGCCCATCATGAACCGCAGCCGGCAGAATCACCCTCCCGCAATCTCGATTGACGACGCTGCATACCCCCCCGACTCAAACTATGTTGGCCACCCCTCCAGCTCCATTAATAATGCCGCCTACCCGTCAGACTCGTCCTACCGACCCTCGGACCAGACCATGACTACTGACGACAATCTCTCCATGCCCAACGCTCGCTATTCCCAGTCGTACAACTCTGGCTCCGGCGCAAGCAACAGCAACGCACAACTACCCTACCCGTCATATCCTCCCAGCGCCGCCCAATCGCCCCGGGGCTGGGCTCAGTCGCCAACTCACGACCCATTGCTTGGCGCCTACTCGCCCGCGCGTAGCCCGATAACCCCGTGGAGCCCGGACGGCACGTCCGCCGCGAATCCCAACCTGCCCCCACCGCCGCCGTATGACACGAGGACGGCTACCGGCACGAACCCCTCAACGCCTCAAAACCCTGTCTCGCCCAACTCCTCGGAGCACGCCCTCCTCGGAGCGCAGCAGCCTCGCGGGTCTCAGAGCACCCACATCGGAACTCCACAACAGTCGCCCGCGCCCGCGGCGGCGCACGTCGCGGATGCGCCGCCGGGACAAGGGGAACGGGGCGAGCCGCGTACATATGTGCAATCCATGACGGGCGGTATGCCGGCCTACAGTAACAATCCTGGACAGCTTGGTCCCGTGGCGCAGGCAAGACGGCGGAGAAAGGTGAAGCTCGGCATACTCGCTGGTGTTCTTTGCGCCGTTCTGTTGTTTATGATTGCCTTGGTGGTGGGCATCCTGCTTGGCGTCGTCAAGGTGAACAATAAGGGCGACAAGCCGCCGAGCTCTTGAAGGAAGCCAAAACATGACGCTAGCCTGAGAGAAGACGAAGACCCGATGCAGCCTGGGTTTTTCTCCCGCGGCGTCTGGACAGCGTCATTTCACCGATACCCCATTATTGCATTCTCTCATCTTGTTTTATTCTTCTCTTTCTTTGTATCCACTACCAAACACCCCATGGATTTGCTGATTTGGGTCACTTGAGCGTCGCCGAGGCGAGAGGAACGAGGGAGACACGACATTTCGGCGTTTATTGTCTTGTGAACATGCGGGACGCAGCACAGTCATTTGGGACGAACAAACGGGGATAAAAGCGCACCGGCGTGCATTCTACCAGTACCGGTATTGAAAAATGAAGATCTGGCTGCCGATACGGTGGTCTATGAGATGAAATGATACCAAGCGTCAATACAAACGTTGTATGAACATGTTCTTTTTCTTTTTTCGTCTGTGAATCCGACTCGATAATGAGGCGTATGACATACGCCCACGACGGGTCGACCGAAGCACCATATGTGACTCCCGACCCAGTGGGCTTGGGAATCTACAGACCAGCTGCCGGGAGGCGAGACAGTGATACGTCGTAGCGGGTGTGAACGGGGGACGTCACACGAAGGTGGAAAGCTGCTCGACTTGCGGCGCGCTTATTCAGGTGTCAAGCAAGTGAAGCATGGAGACCGTGAGCAGTATGTTACTCCGCCCAACCCTCCTCCAGCAGGCCAGGCCGGAGAGAGAGGCCGGCGACGGGGAGACATGGCCTTTGGGTGGTGGTTTGTGGGGGGGTGGGGAGGGAACTCGGTTGCGAACCCTTGGCCATCCACATCTCGGTATTCGGTCCAAACCACCGCCACGTCTGATACCTACGTCCTCGTTCGAAACAAGCCGCAGCGTCGATCGCGACGAACCCGGGTCTCGTTGCGCTTCTGCAATAGCCGCTTTGCAAAGGTGCATGATGCATTCCGTCGAGGTCGACGACAAGACACTTCGGCGCTGCTTGCAAGAGCCCGAAGACAACTGGTAATCGTGATCATATCGCCGAAGGGTTTCCCCACGCCGCCGCTTGGGGCTGACGATATACAGACATGCCTTCCGAGGCGAAGAGGAAACAAACTCGGTGTTTTGTGTTTCCGTCTTAGGTCAGCCTCTCCCACACATGCGTCTTGATATCGTCAGGGGGTTGTTGGTGATGGTGGTGGGGCATGGATCTGACGGACGTTCAGACATCATAGATCCGAGACTGACGGTCGGCAGCCCACCATGATCGGCCTGGGATCTTTGGGAAGGGGGAGGGGGTGTAGCGGATCGGTTGCTGTACGTCGCGGCATCTGCGGCCCTGCTTGGCCCTGCCCACGTTATTGATATTAAGCCTTCCTGCAGACCCGAACTCTTCAAGGGGACGCCCCCCCCCCCCAAACACCCATTGAAGACGACGAAGAAGCAGAAGGCGTGATGACCAGAGCATAGCGTGGAGGTCCTTCGTTGGTGCCATGTTCCCCAACGGTGACCAAGAGGGCGCGATACTCCGCCTTTGCACGTAGGGAGACACCCGCTATGAGGGAATCCCGGTCACCTTCGGCATCGGGCCAGACCTCCGAGCCTGGTATCCGGGCAGGCAGGGCAGGGAGAGGGAGAGGCGTCCGGCGGGCGAATCAGGCCACCTGGCGCCCCTTCCCGGCCACACGCCGTCAACGGGTTCCCGGGCCATGCGCGCCGCCCAGCACGAGAGGGATCAGATACTCAAAGAGGGAGTGGGGGGACGGGGGAGGATCTCGCAATCGTATATCGGGAATACGGTGCGGCCGGAGGCAAGGGGCACATGGTTCGTCCACTAAACATTGGTCCTGTCGTTTCGCGGAGGACGCTTCGACATGACCCGGATGGGTCTTGGGAATGATGCCCAGGTTCGTTTCCCACCAGAATGCGGGACGAAGCTTGCAGCAGTCACATGCACCGGCGTCACAGCGCGTCTCCTCAATCACTTGTCACAAGGGCTGGACACACAACCTAGCTTTTTTTATTTGAAAAAAAAAAGTTTTTGCAGAGGTCAAGAATACTGTCTATACTCGCCTCTTGGGGAGGAAAGAAGGCCTCCGCCATCACTCACCAGCCAAGGCCACACACAGCTGCTGTCGACCTCGATACCTTTACAGGACTACTATTTGTTTTTCCCAACGCCCACAAAGCCGTGTCCAACAGCAGTGTTGATTTTCTACTTAAACTCCAGCCCCCTAAAAATGTTTCTTGTTTTGTTTCCGTCCCTGATGATGGAAAAACTTTGAGGGAAAAAAAAGGATATATGTCGGCGGCGGGTCTTTGTCCAGAATCGTCCCTTCGTGATACAGAAGCTAAAGAAGAAGAAAACGGACAAGATGGAGAGGTATTCGAAATGACACATGCAGATCAGTCCGCAATTCTCTGGAATCCTGCTGCTGCAATTAATGCTCGAGAAGAAAAGGCATCATGCTGTCGTTGCTGGAGGATCGAAAAGTCATAGAGCGTACAAAAGGCCGTATCGACATCCAAGATGGAAATGCTATAATGCCATGAGGCTGGTAACGAAAATCGTGAGATGTGTTTTGTCCATGAGAACAATGTCGTCTTGATGTTAAAAAGAAAAGAAGAAGAAGAAAAGATATTACATATGAAAAACTCGCGTCCCCATTGCCAGATTAACGAGGATGGGACAAGGCCCTAGGTCGCCCGGATGCATTGCTGCGGGGCGCCACCTCGCTGGCCTCAAATATTAGTGGTCTTTACGCAGCTGAGGTGATATCGCGCATTGGAGCTTGCGAGAAAACACGGTCGTGGCCGGTGGTGGGTTCGGTCGGAAGTACAAAATCACTCGAGGAGAAGGGCGAGCAGCGTTCGTTCACAGGATAACGCATCTGTGGCCGTCGGGACGTTTCCGCCGTCGGTTCTTCCGCTTGGCGAACCCCATCAGGCCAGGGTTCTTCTCGTTCTCGTTCTCGTCGTCTTCATGTATAGCCTGGGTCTGAATCTTTTCGTCCTTCATGAGAAGCTGACGACAAACATCTATGAAGACGGCATCGACGTTGGCTGTGAACCGAGTCAGCTAGTTGCCACCAGGTCGACTCGTCGTCGACTCACTTCGTGTCCTGGCGCTGGTCTCGTAGTAGGGCGCATCCCACATCTGTGAGCATGCGAAAGCCCTTTGTCTGGGTACAGATCGTTGCTCCTCCAAGTCGGCCTTGTTGCCGACAATGACGATCGGAACGTTGTCGTCGTCCTTGATACGGGTGATTTCCTCCCGCAGCATCTCGATCTCAGTCATTGACGAGGACGAGGTGATGCTGAAGACCAAAATGAAGCCTTGGCCAGACTTCATGTACAGATCACGCATGGCAACTGTATCCAGGGTTAGATGCGATGATGGACGAGGCCCGTGTTCTGCTTACCAAACTGCTCCGTGCCCGCAGTGTCAAGACTGTCCATCTGTTAGATACGTTGCCCCACGAAGATCACGTCGTACTGCTACTCACATTTCCAAGACAACTTGCCGTCCCTATGCATGAATCCAGTAAGTCATCCGTCGCAGCAAGCGGTGCTTGAATAAGGTCAACTCACATCCACCTGGAGTTGTGTACGGTAGGTGTCCTCAATCGTGGGATCGTAACTCTCAATCCATTCATTGTGGACGAATTGAGCTACGATGGCGGTTAGCTCACAGAACCGTTAACAGCAAGCTGCTCCGAATGGTGCCCACCTGTCAAACAGCTCTTTCCAACACCTCCTAGAGGGAAATCAGCGGGTTGCGCACGTGACGAGATGGTTGCTTTGTCGCGGACTCACCGGCGCCCAGTACCACGACATGGAGCTCACGACTAAAAAAAAGGGTCAGCTCGCAATTGCCCAAGTGCCAACAGTAGAGAACCGAGAGAGGGCGTACCATGACTGGAGATGTCTGTTCTGGCGTGACATGATGTCGAGGAATCTACCGCTGCGCAGCAAGACTGGCTGGGTCTCTGTATGCAGGACGGCTTAGGTTCGAATGAGATGGGACGACGAGGCGATTTAGCCGGTCAGAGGTGTTTTGACAGCTGGTCGTCTTCCACCGAGGAAGGGCGGCCGTGCTGGTAGTGACTGGTCAACAAGCGCTTCATGCGGCAAGAGACGACAACAAGGCTGGACAAAGATTGTTGGCGAAACGGAGGCTTATGGCGGAGTGGTGCTGAGGTCCAAAAGCCGGGCAGCGGATTCGAGAGTGCGGATTGCCGCGCAAATCCCTCTGTATCGGGGGTGGGTGGGCGCGACTTCTAGAGATGCAACAAGGTACCTGGAATGGACGAAGTAGAATGGCGGGGGTCCGGAAGCAATTGTAGTTGGAGCGTAGGAGGGGTCGAAGTTTGAAAGTCGGGGGCTCGGGTCAGGGAGCTCTGGGTCTGGCCCGTCCGGATTGATTGGAATAGTGGGGACAAGGAGGGATGGGGGAGAGGGGGTGGAAGGGAGTTTGACTGGGAACGGGGGACGAGCAGAAAATGCAAATGCAGATGCAGCGATACGGGGGTTATCTTTTCTGAGGCGCAGAATAAGAAGAGTAGAATCAGGAAGAGGAAGAGGAGTAGGAAAAGGAGAAGAAGGGGGAGGAGAGGGAAAGAAAGGGAGGCAAAAGAAGGAGAATGGGAAATGGACCACCACCGCCCGGGGCAGGAAGAGAGTCAAAGTTTCCAACCAGTCCTCTTTCTATTCCTCTCTCTGTGTCTCTCTTTCTCTTTCTCTCTGGCCACCCACCCAATTAAAGGCCGCTGGTGCAGCAGTTTGTTCGTCTTGTCTGGGGCCTCGCGCGGCCAGGGTGCGCTAGGCAGATCGAAGTAGGTACTTTGTACCCTGAGCGCCCGCCTCCAGCAACTGGACGTAGGTGGGTAGCTCGGTAGCGGTAGCGGTAGCGGTAGCGGCAACCCGTTGTGGGCGTTGTCGGGACAGGGACGCGGCAATGTTGGAAGGCCAGGCATGGTAGGTTGAAGGGACGCGAGGGAGGGGAACGAATCACTAAAGACCCAAGCGGATCACAGTACCAATACTGCAAGAGATGGGCAGCCAACGGAACATGGTCGTGTCTGGGCGTCGTAGATTTGGGCGGGTTGAAGGAGGTCAGTGGCAGTCGATCCCCCCCCCCCTCACTGTTATGCTCTGCTCGCTTTGCCTATGCGTTGCCAATACTTGTCTACAAGTACGTGTAAACAACTGGCCATATTTGGGAGCACCATCCACAGCGGATGCCGGCTGAGGGTGGTGGCTGTCCATGGGCGTGTAATGCACCCCCCCAGAGCACTAACTACTAATTATGTAGTCGTTGGTCTAGTGCATTAATTAACCTTTCACCAGCTACCTAAGCTTTATCTCCGCTTGCCGACTGCCGGTAGATACCGCTGCTGGAGACGGGCGCTTGGGGAAGGAAAAGGAATGGCAATGACAATACGAAGCAGGCGAAGCAAAACAGAGCAAAGCGACCCAAGCATCATGCGGGACGAGAACTAGAATCGTCGAGGTTGTTCCTGCCCTGAAACCAAGGCAAAGCGAGGCGGCAGCGGATGGCCACGGGAGTGATGAGCGGCGGTGATGGCCATCGTCGCACACTGCAGACACAACCGCCGTAATACATAGCCTTCTCGACAAGGGTGCCTGTTTGGCGGGAGAGGCAAAGAAACAATCCAGTGGCAGCTGAGGTGGTGAGCCGTGGTGGATATACTGGGTTGGCGAGAAGTGATGAAGGCGAGGCGTATGTCAATGCAAGGTACGTGACGGGACGCGATGCGATGCGATGTGATGTAGGTGATACGACTGGTGACTGGCAGACGGATGGGCGAGTAAAAGGAGAGACTTGCAACGCTGACGACTTGGCAGGACCCCAGAAACGCATGTTGATTTGTTCTTACACGAAGACATAAAAAAAGAACCCCCAAGAAAGAGACGAGAAAGGGCGTCTGCCGTATAGACGGGAAGGATATGCTGAACCGCTTTGGTACTTTATCACACAAGGAGGTACCAGCAATCGGAAATGACGGAAGGAGGGTCAAGAGTCAAAAGGAGGATTTGATAATCAGTGTCTCGCAACCTGTTGCGTTGCCAGGTGTCTCGAAATACTAGAGAGGCTGACGCTACTGTCGGACGCTTGCGCAGTAGCTTCAACGTTGTTGGCGATCCCAGACACCTATTTTTCCGGGGGAGGGGGGCAGAGGGAAGGACGATGCAGTGTTGGATACGTGTTGGATATCTTGTCGCAGGCCGCCAAGGGAATACCCCCAAGTTAAACTTCATTGGCCTCGTGTAGAGTACACGATGTTCCGTGCTTAAGCGTCGTGTGCCCATGAGGAGGGACTGCGTTGCCCCCTCTCCCAAAAGGTTTTCAGCTTGGCCTCTTTGCTCCCTTGTTTGTTTTCTTCTGTCCTAGAATGAAAGGGTGCCGTTCTATGTGAGACGCTGTAGATCCAATTGATGTCGAGGTAGTCGAGGCTGGGGTTTCATTTGGAAGGTCCAGAGGAACGCATGAGTCGGTTGTTGTTGGTTGCGCAGCGGATGGCGGAAAAAGCAAAAGTGGTGCGGTCCCGTCTCTTGGCCGCTTGAGGTTGAAGCCGACTGGATCGGGGCAAAGTCGTGTTGGGTGGTCTCCGCGAGCAGCCCATGATGTCTCGCACCCAGGCGCGCTATGGCCTAAACAGAAGAAGTGCTGCGTTTGCCTTGGGCATTTGGTGGGGGCGCAGGTGCCTGTATCGACACTACTATGTAGTGTATCTGTACAAGCGATCCCATCACTCGCTTGATGAGAGAGAGAGAGAGAGAGGAGGGTGCAAAGACGGGGCTCGATCCGAATCTAGCAAGTCCAGGGTCAGGCTGCCAGTTAGGCAGAGCCGGACTCGAGTGGGATGCTGTGCGCACGTACATGCCTGCGTACCTAGGTGCCTAGGTAGGTAGTGTGTAGAACACAAGTTCCTGCATTGGCTGTGGGGCTTCGTGCCATCGTGGTCGACCATCCCATGTGGTGAGGTGCCTGTCCCAACTTTCATGTGCCTCCAGTCTCTAAGAGTGTTAGTCCGTGAGCAGGCGAAACCAAGAGCTGAGGGGTTGCAGCGGACGGTTTGTGGATTCTCGAGGTGCTGCTAGACCTCTCACATGACAGAAGCAGGTCGCTCTCGATCCCTTTAACGGAGTATTTACTTGCCCATCTATTTTTTCCAACGTTGACACGAGGTGGTCGTGTTTTAGCGCACTTTGTCATGGTTTGGCTACTCCTCCCTTGTATCTCTGCGGGCGGACACTGGATGAAGAGGAGTGGGGGGCAGGTAGGTGCAGACTGCAGGCGAAAGAGTGGATAGAATGGAACAAATTATGGTGCACAAGAAAGACGATGCCGGCCGGTGTGGAGAGACGGAGATGCAGTCGAAGCAAGGACCGTTAGTCGTCGCGGTGGAAAGGACGCCTCACTCTGGTATCACAAACGGGAAACTGCAGCCGCCGTTCCTTCCCTCTCCTTTCCTCTGCTTCCATCCATCTTTCTTTCCTTCCCCCATGCACGCGAGCGCCATGCCATGCTCTTTCCCTGATCCATTAACCTACCTACCCCTACCTACCTACCCATGTACCGTCATGCGATGCCGTCGTTCCATCCAGCCTCAAACATCTGGCTGTCATGACCTGCGTCATTGATCAACCCGGATGTTTCTGTCGATTAATAACCCAAGTAGGTACTTTCCACTTCTTCGACCAAACACCGCCTGCCTGCCACCCACGAGCATCTCGCTCCTTGACGGTGCTTTAAATCGTACGAGGTAGCTAGCTGGCTTCGACGGTGGCTCGATTACTCTCCCCACGCAATGTCCCTCCCACATGTCCCGAGCTTTGGGATCCTCCGACAAAGGTGCATTTGTCCGTAGAAAGGCCTTCACAGGCTCCTCATGTCCTCCACACCTTTTCTAGCACCACACTTTCACCTCGAGTTTAGCTCTCACCCTCAACCTGTGTTTCTTCTTCAAAGCTGCCATCCTTGTCTCCCGGATATACCTAGCCAAGGACACGAAGCACAGCCGCACTCTAAGCAATGTATTGCATGCAGGTGCCATGCCATTGAAGCAATCGGCTCTGCAGGTGGCGGCTGTAGGTGTACGTACGGCAGTGCCTTGCTCGGAGCTCTTTTGATCTCGCTGTCTCTCTTGCTTTCTTTCCCTTGCTCTCTAATCCACATTGGCCATCTTCTCTGCACTTCCCCTGCATTGTAGCCTGTCCATGTCAACCCAGGGGAAGGACCAGTCTGCACTTTCAAGAAAGGCCGCATTCTCATGCCCGCTGCTCTGCAAGTCCCGAGGGGTTCCCCCAAATCAGGGCAGCCGCTCTTCATTCATTTTCCCTGTAGCTCGGACCTGCAAACCGACTGACTAGTGGGAGGGGTCCTGGGGTCCCCAGGATGCAAGTGGTGCAGACGACATCACGTCGCTCGGAACGCCTCCTCCCTCCCTGTCACGTCATGGTCTTCGTTACAGTCCCATCGCGACTCGGTAAAAAGGGGCTTCCAGTGACGACGGCAACAGACTTCAACCATGGCTCCTTCCTTCCTCGGTTTGCTTGCAGGGCCGGTCTCAATCTCATCATCGTAACAATCCAGTTGATTCGCCTTTTCTGCTTGTGTTTGTGGCTCTCATTCATGACGTTTTATGGCCAGTGCAGGGGCTGGTTATTTGTCGTGGTCTAGATCATCTTCATCATCGTCACTTTCTCGTGGTCCCTCAAGCCGGTAGGCGGTTTCCTTGGATGTCCGCTTTCCTGAAAGGAACAAACAGGCTTTGCTAAAACCGGAGAACCGGTCTGCTGGGTTGCGGCCTTGGCGAAGGACTTCTAGACCATGGTCCAATTGGCATATCCTACTTCGCATATGAGCGGTCAAATTCGTGTCGACCATAGGTGTGTGCCCCGACTATTGTTTTGCCTTGGCCGTTGCATTGTTGCCGATGGAAATATTCCCATAACGCTGGTAGGGTCATCACCAGCAACGACGTCTTCAGATGATTTATTCCAACTGCCAAGGTCGAGATGGCTTTGGGCCGTCTGTGTCATCTCACCTTACCATGCGGCCGATATGATTGAACAATCGTTGGTGCAGCCCGCCTTTAGGGTTTTAGGCAGGAAATCTAAATCCTCCGACCACCCAGCTAGGCCAAGGCAATGCGACCACAGCTCGCCGATCCGCTTGGTGCTTGGCCCCATTCCTCGGCTCTGAACCCTGGGTTTCCTATCGATAATGATGTTCATAATAATTACTCGGTTTAGTGGCTTGTTGCTGATGCCAAGGCTATAACAATGGTCCAACCCTTTCCTCTCATCGGTCAAATACCTCCGAGACAGAGATGGACTACCTACTACAGATGGAGGGGTTTCGCCGTTCGGGTCGTGGTACCTCCGTTGCCATGAGAATTACCTACTAGGTCAGCCCAGACCAGCACCACCGGGCATCCTGCCCCGTCTTCGGCATAGTAGTCTCACTTACTTAGCACTACTATGCCGAGTACCTTGGCGGTTCGGGCCACACGATGTCTCCGCTCTGCGACTCTATATCTCTTGAACACCATCCGGCCAGGGGGGAAATCAAACGAGATGGCCCATCACGCGGAAGGAGGCGCGCAACTGTCTTTCGGATACCGAGAGCCGATCTCGCGCTGGAGACCCATGCACGTCGCGTGGCATGCCTCCAAATCCAGGGCCCGGTCCGGCCAAGCTTGGGTTATGGATCGCCATGGAACGCACTGTGAACCAAGGGTGCGACAATTGCCACGTGAGGTTGGCGGTCAACCTACTATGTATATACGAGGCGGTCGGATACCTGGTTCAGTCCAAGATATCGTCAACCTGCACAAATGACAGGGGAAATACGGATGCCATACTACCTTCCTTGGTTATCGACCTGCTTCAGTACCGGTGTTGTGAGAAATGCCGCCGTGCATCTGCAGACCCCACCCCACGCCGTTTCGTCTCGTTGAGATAACGTAGCAACGAATTTGATGCTGAGCCACAGAAACTCCAACGACGACACTACCTACCTACAGGGTTGCAGACGTAAGTTTTCCCATTCCTGCTAGGTATCTAATGTTTACCCCCCTACTATTTTGGTTAGAGCTAACATTACAGCACTTTTTCAGCCAGCCCGCTAGCCAGCTAGCCGCCAGCAACTTTTCCTCCATTTCTCACCTATCAACACCACTATAGATAATAACTACTACCGCTATCACTGTTGAAGTACGTGGATAATTACGGTGAAAATCCCTGGTTAATTGCTGGTGTATGTGTAACTATGTTGCTATTTTCTATGGGATTCCCCGCACATTTATGGCTGTTGTGTTGCCTCAGGATCCAAATGCAGGTGGTCATCGGATTCCGGATATTTTGGCTGGCAAAATCCGTTCCATAGATGTCAACCAACATTTCGCCGCAGACCTTTCCCAATCCAGCCCAATGGGCCTAGAGGTCTGTACTATTTGCTAGCATATTATACCCACTTTGACATACCCTCTTAGATTAAAGCTATTTACAGGTTCAATCTAACCAATCAGTAGATAGGGTAATTACTACCCTTTTATACCTTCCTTTTATATTCTTATAGGTCCTTATAACTACTAATTACTTACTATAAAAGGTAGTAATTAACTAATTAATAATAACTAAAACTAGAGTATATATAATCTAGTAGTATTACCCCTTATTAAATAGTTATAGTATAAGATAGTAACTTATACTAAAGCTCTAGGGTTTAATCCTAGGTAGAGGTAAAAAGACTTAATAGTAGTTATATCTATAAAGCTTATTAGCTCTCCAATATAAGTCTAAGCTTAATAATATAAATATATAATAATTAAGGTCCTTTTACTTAGTAAAGCTATATTATACTTATAGTAGTCTTAAGCCCTATATACTTACTATTATATTTAATATAGCTTTTATAGGTCTATATATATAATTATTTTTAAAGTATAGTTTTAATTATACTTTCATTTTTTATTATAACTTTCTAACTTAAAATAGTAGTCTTTTATAATTAGATTTTATATTAACTTTTAGCTCTAATTAAGGTAATTATAATAATAAAATTACTAATTATATATATTACTTAGTTATTAAGAAACTTATAGTTAAAGTTTTACTAGTTATATTAATAATTAGTTATAATATTAAGGTTTACTAGTTATATCTCTATAATAATTTACTTTTACTAACTAGTATAACTATATGATATAACCCTTTTAGTTAGAGACTATACTAGCTAATTATCTATTACTATAGTACTTATTACTTTAATTATATTAGTAATTTATCCTTAGCTAATTCTTTCTTGTGGTTTTATATTAACCACGCGGTTTGGTTACTAAGATTTAATTACTATAGAAACGCGGGCTATTTTTACTTTAGCAAAGCCTTTATTAAACCATCTACTATTAGCTTTACTAATAGAGTATATATAACTTTAACATAACTATTTACAATCTCCTAATATAGCTAGTAGTAATATATATCTATATAATAAAGTTATATTTATAATTAAACTAATTCCTTAGTTATAAGGCTAATTATCTATTAATTATTATATTATATTATAACCTTTAGTAATATATTTAAAGTATTATTACTAGCAGTAAGCTTAGTAATTAATTAGCTTATAAATATTAATTCTTTTATAGCTTATAATAAGGCTAGTAACTCTACTTTAGTTATCAAAGTAGTTACTATTTATTACTTATTTATTCTCTAGCTAATAAGTCTACTATATAGCTTAATAGTAAAAGCCTATAAACTCTTGTATTTAATTAAGTTATCTCTAAAGCTTATGTTTAATATAATAATAAGCTCTCTATTAAGCTTAAATTCATGGTAAAGGCTAGCTATATACCTAAGGTATTATAGTACCTAGTTTACTACTCTCTAATAGGCTACTAATAGGTTATAATTAAATCTTACTAGCTAATTTACTATAAATACAATATTAGGTCTTATCATTACTGCTTTATATAGGATTAATCTAACTTTTCACTAGTATCTTATAACTTTATAGTTTATTACTATTTACTATAAGGGTAGAAGTTCTTTATTACCTATTAGGGTATTATCTAGTAGTAGCTAGGTTTTATTATTAATTAGCTTTACTATCTTTTTAATATATACTAACTATAATAACTATATCTTTTATTATTATCTATTATAGAGAATTTCTATACTAAGGAACTATTATATTTTATTATTACTCTCTAAGTAGTATCTTTCTTTTATACTATTAATTACCTTATTAGCTTCTTATTATAATAACTTAGGGAATGTAAAGATATAATTATTAATATAAAAGAAGAATATAATAGCTCCCTTTTACTAGCAGTATAGCTCTCTAGTAACTAGTATAAATCTAAGTTCTTAAAGTCTCTTTTCTAGGTACTTTTATTATAATAGTAGTAATTATTATAACCTATAAAAGGCTTTTTATAGGTAGATAATCTTACTACTACTATAGCTTAAATATCTTAGGAAAAGTCTTATAAATACTATCTTATCTATATAAGTATATATAAATATATTTACTATATTAAATTAAAGTAATTCTAGGTCTAACTTAGCTATAATTATAATAAGTAATTAAAATAAAAGTCCTACTAGGATTACTATATATATATTATAAATTATATCTTTTAGTTACTAATTACTATAAATAATAAGGTATACCTTAAACTTTATAAGAAATCTATATTTACTTAGCTTATAGGTATATACCTATTAGTAGTTAAGTATCTAATTATTACTAGCTTTTTTTATACTAACTTTAACCTAGCTATTTATAATATTATAGCTCTATAAATAAGCTTTTTTAGCCTCTTAAAAATCCTCTATAAGTAGATAGTTTTTTAGGTTAGTATATGCCTTAAGTAACTTAAGTAAATCCTTCTAGTATAGTCTTATAGCTAGCCTTATAGCTATATTTTAAGGTACTATTATCTTATTACTAGAGTTAGATAGATCCTCTCCTATTATATTATCCTTCCTAATATTAGGGAGCTAGCCTATACTTTTACTAGGTAGGAGGTCTTACTTTAAGACTTTCTAGAGACTGTAGTAAGGACTATTAACAGTCCTAGCTATATAAGTAGCTTACTAGTTCTAGGTACTATAGTAAGAACTATTAACAGTCCTAGCTATAAATATAGCTTTCTAAGATTCTTAAAGATATATTTACTTTTAATATATAATATAATTAATATATTAGATTTTATTATAATATATATAGTCTTCTTGCTCTCTTATATTAAGTATATCTAATAGTAGTATAATAAATAAAGTATCAAAGATTCTAGTAATATTATTAATATAAAGTATAACTTTATATATTTATAGACTTCTTTTAGTATTTTACTAGTAGTTTAGTTTAGAATTTCTATTATATCTTCTTCTATAATATCCTCACTATTAATAATATTTATAAAGTTCTTTTTGATTACTTTTTAAATCTATTTATTAATTATAGCCTTATCTATATTACTTAACTTATCTACCTATTTATCTTCTTTTCTAGAGAAGTATCTATCTTTATTAAATATTATATTATAAGATATAATAACTTTATTTTTTAGAGATATATATATATAGTACTAGTTAGTTAATGTATAACTAACTAAATAGCTAATATATGCCTTTACTTTAAAGTACTAGGGATAATTATAGCTGAGTTAAGTATCTGAAGTTATTATATATATGTAGTAGCTAAATACTTATAAATAGCTAAGGTATGGTATAGATAATGTTAGAGGCTATGAGGGGTAATAAGGTTAGAAATAAAAGATAAGAGATAAATAAGATATATATTGTTTTAAATATAATAGAAGAGCTTTCTGTTTTCCTTACTGTCTAGCTAGATATAAGGGATATAAGGGGTTTATTTATACTTATTTTCTGTATATTCTAAGGATTTCTTAGATATTCTAGGTTGTTATCTAAAACACCTCGGTTATATAGTTTATAACCATATTCTTATAAGTTGTTTTCTAAAACATCTCAGTTATATAGTTTATAACTATATTCTTATACGTTGTTTTCTAAAACATCTCAGTTATATAGTTAATAACTATATTCTTATACGCTGTTTTCTAAAACATCTCGGTTATATAGTTTATAACTGTATTCTTATTTCCTAGATTTCTCCTTAGATAGATAGTTCTTGCTTAAAGGAACTATTCTTTGTATATAGATATCCTATGTATTTATAATATGTAGGCGTTTTCTAAGTAAATATATAGTTATCTAGTATATATAGTATATACAGTACTATTAATACTGTGTTATATAATTCACTTTATTATTATATATACTATCTTTTTTATATAGATATAAGGTATTCAAACCTTAATATCTAACAGATAATAGCTACCCTCTTATTACATACTAGATCTAATATAGAGATCTCTAGCTATAAGATTTAGCTAGTATTTAGTTATATAAGTATACTACTGCTTTTAGAATCTCTAGCTATAGTGATACTGGCAATTTTAACTTTAGCTTTATTATATGGGCTTTCTTCTTAATTACTGTAGTAATTCTCTCTGTACTGCTGTTTTATGCTTGTGTGTTAGGTGCTGAGGCCTTAAACAGAATTCCTATACTTTCTATAGCCTCTTTTACCTATAGATAGGTAGTTATAATCTTATTATTATACTTAATTACTTATACTTCTATTAATTTATATACTTTAATTAACTATATGAAGTCTACTAAAGCTATCTTAATAGCTTTAGAAGTATACTGTTATAGGTAATAGCCCTATATAAAGCTAGATTTTTAGTTACTAAGTAGTAAGGCTAACTTATATCTACTATAGCCTTATTTAAATAGGTAAAAATCTAGTACAATACAATTACCTACCTCTACGTAGTTAATTAACTCCTGTGGTTAATATAATATTTACTATTGTATTTTACTTATTATATATACTTTATATAATATAATAGATATCTCTAGTATATCTCCTTTTATCTATATACTATAGGCTTAGGTAGTTATTTTATAAAGTATATAGCTACCTAGGTAGCTGAGATAGTTATACTAGTAGTTAGCTTTAACTAGCCTACTCCTTTAGTAGCAGTTTATTAGCACTAAGGCTACTACAACCGCATCTACGTTTGCTACTGCTAGGTATACTACTAATATAGTATAAAGACTATCATGGTTCTTACTAGTCTTAATAACCTATTAACTAGTAATTTATCTATATTAAATACTATAGAGTAGTTCTTTACTATGTATATATAATTATTAGTTAGACTATTATCTTACTACTAATTATTTTTTATTCTAAGTATTATATATAATACTAGGTTATATAATAGTAATAGATAATAGGTAACTCTTTTAAGTATAAATTATACTTAGTAATTGCTCTATTTTATGTAGATAAGTGCGTTACCCTATCTCTTAATTAGGATAATAATATTGCTTACTTAGATAAAGTTATCTAACTTTACTAGGGTTATCTCTAAGAAGTAATAACAAGAGTAGAAGATATAAAGGGTTACCCTTAAATCTAAGATAACAAAGTCTTTAAGTAGATAGTTAGATATTATAAAGGTAGCTAATTATATAGATAAGGCTCCTTTACCCTTTAACTATACCTTGCCTTTACTACCTTCTAACTATTATTTAGCTAGAGGTACTACTATTACTGCTAAAGTAAATTTATCTAAGTAGGTATATATAGAGGCTAGTAATATATCTTTCTCTTTTAGCTTATCTTTTATATATTACTATATTAGAGCCTGCTTTATATAGTTAATAATTACTCTGTATAGTTACTATAGAAACCTTAGGTATATTTTACTTATAAAGTAATATCTTACTAGTAAGTACTTAAAGATATTATATAGTAGTTACTTTTTATTACTATAGTTATTACTCTTGTTATTATAGTTATTGTAGTAGTTATTATACTGGTTTTCCTTTGTTAGCTCCTTTTACACGCGATCCTCTGTGATGTTATTGGTAACTATTGCTATAGTGACTAGGCTAAAGGTGCTATAAGCAGCTTTTGCCTGGGGACGCTCCAGCTCTATAGTGATATAGGCTTGTATTGCTAACATTACTTTATAATATAGAAGCTAGTTATTAATAGCCTTTATATAGTTAGTACTTTTATATACTTTTACCTATGCTACTAGTGGTATATATCTTAATACCTTTATTAGTAGTAGGAACTATTTACTAGTCTTTATAGCTAAATACTACTAGACTTATATACTATAAGAGAGTACTTTCTCTTAGTTAGATATCTATTTCTTTACCTCTTTTATATCTATTATCTTATCATCTATAGCTCTTTTTATAACTTTCTTATATTTTACTATAATAATTTCCTTTTCCTTATATAGGGGTAGACTAATATATGTCTTAATATTACATATCTATATATATATTAACTTACTTATAGAGTAGTACTCTATAATTACTATTAGATTTACTATTGTATAGATCTAGGTAACTAAGTTACTAACTACCTTATAGTCTTACATATATTACTATTATTTTTATATATATATCTTATTATTATATTTAAGTTACTTTTATCCTTTAGTTAATAGCTAGGATAGCTTTAAGGCCTATATGTCTTTTAAATCTAGTAGTTATTAGCTGTCTACTATATTATCTGTTACTTACTTGGTTATTGCAGATAGCGTTATTAGGTAGTCTATAATATCTAGAGCTATTAGAGGCTTTACTAGTTATTTTATAATAGTATGCCATATATCATTAGCATTTAAGTTAATTAACTCCTATAGATTTAGGGCTACTGCCTATTACTATAGCTAGATATACCAATTACTCTAGTTAGCTAGGCTGCTTAGAGTTACTAACATTATAGCTATCTTATTTTTAGTCATAATAACAGCTATAGTATATATTATATATACTATATATAGTACTTTAAGTAATATTAATTAGTACTTATAAATTTAAACTATTAATTATTAAAGTATATAGATAATTATAGTAAAAATCCCTAGTTAATTACTGGTATATATATAACTATATTACTATTTCCATGAGATTCCCTGCACATTTATAGCTGTTGTATTGCCTTAGGATCCAAATGCACGTGGTTATTAGATTCTGGATATTTTAGCTAATAAAATCCATTCTATAGATATCAACCGACATTTCGCCGCAGACCTTTCCCAATCCGGCCCAATGGGCCTGGAGGTCCGTGCCATTCGCCAGCATATTGCACCCACTTTGACAAAAGTGGGCCCTAGAGATATACCCCTTTCAGCCTGTGACAAGTTATCAAAGTGGGTGCAATATGCTGGCGAATGGTACGGACCTCTAGGCCTATTGGGCCAGATTAAGAAAGGTCTGCAGTGAAATGTCAGTTGATATCTATAGGATAGATTTTTCCAGCTAAAATATCCAGAATCTAATAACCATATATATTTAGATCCTAAGGTAATATAATAGCTATAAATATATAAAGAATCCTATAGAAAATAGTAATATAGTTATATATATATATATACTAGTAATAAACTAAAGATTGTTATTATAATTATTTATATACTTTAATAATTCATAGTTTAATTTATAAGTATTAATTGATATTACTTAAAGTACTATATATAATATATATAATATATATTATAATTATTATTATAACTAAAAATAAGATAGCTATAATTATTATAATACTAGCTTATTATTAGGATCTATTAGAGTTACTTACTAACTCTAATCCCACCAGTCACATGAGACCGGTCCAAGCTCGTCCGCAGGCCTACCTGCGGGAGCCCCTTTCACCGCCAGCTTAACCTAGCAGCCCTCTTAATAGTTACACTTTTTCATACATAATTAACTCTTTTTAAAACCCCTTATTTATTACTAGAAACCTAATACCTTACTTATTAATACTAATTAGTAGTTAAATATAATAACTACTCATTAAAAGATACTATAAATTAGTAAGGTTTTTTAAGAAGAAATAAAACTACTCTAAACCCTATAGTAGTAATAAGATAGTTCTATACTTTCTCCTATATAGATAACTAGCTTAAAATACTATTATAGTAGACTTATAGTACCCCTATAAAGGGTACTATAAGTATATAAGCTTAATTTATATAAGTTAACTTTATTATATTATAAGAAGCTATAACCTATGAGATAATAATCTTTTACTAAAATATTATTAGACTATAAGACTATAAAGTCTTATACTTTATATATTAAAAATAACTATTAATAACTTACTATTAACTAACTTAATATAACTTTATTAACTTTACTTTTTTATTACTTTAACTTTAGACTTATAACTATTATTATAGTTACCTAAAAAGTAACTCTACTAGGCTATTAAATAACCTAATAGTCTAATAAGCCTATAGAAGTATAATAAACCCCCTTCCTCTTTTCTCACTTCTATAACTTCTTTTACTTCTTCTCTCTTTCTAACCTTCTTTTTATACTCTTTTTCTTACTTAAAATATACCTCTAATTACCCTTAAGTAATTAATACTAAGGAAGCCTACACAAAGAAGGCTCTTTTCAATAAGCAATAAGTACTATATAAGAAAGGCTCTTTTTAACAAGCAATAAGAGTTACAAGACTATATAAAAGGCTCTTTTTAATAAGTAATAAGTTTAGTATAAAGGAGGAAGGCCTATATTAATAAGCAATACTACTACTAAGCCCTTAGTAAAGAAAATAAGTAAGACCCTATTAACTAAGTAATTACCTATATTACTAGTAGTAATCTCTCTAATATATATATATACCTTCTAGCTTATTAGAAGAAATGCTTATATTTAAGAGGTTATTAAGCTAATAAAGAGTAACTATAATAATATAAGAAGAAGTAACTACTATAGAGTATACCCCTAAGGCTATTAAAAAGACTATAAGTAAGTATATAAGTAAGTATATAGTTAGTATAGTATATAGATATTATAAATCTATACCTGGTAAATATTATAAGTATATTAACCTATTAATTTAGAGTATTAAGTACTTAGATTAAATCTTAGAGAGTAGCTTACTCTCTAACTATATTAAGTTATTAAATATAATTATCCTATATTACTTAACTATATATAAGAAGCAAGGCTACTATAGTAGAGATTTATAGTAATAAGTCTATAATAAATTTAAAGATTAGTCTAATATAGATTTTAATACTACCTTAAGAATAGTTATAACTACCTTTTATAACTTTATTATTAGCTATAATATATAAGTAATAAAAGAACCTATTAAAAGTACTATTAATATAAGATTAAAAAAGCTAGTTAATAACAAGTACTTCTTAAGATAGAATAATAAGATAATAAGTAAAATAGAAACTAAGTATAAGGTCTTTTATAACTACCTCAATAACCTAGACTTTATAAGAAATATTAAATAGGTACTATAAGCTACTCCCCTACTATTAATGAATAAGGTATATAATAGCTATAAAAGTATAGATTTTTTATAGAAGTTATATAATAAGTTAGATTATTAATAACATACCTTATATAGTAACTTATTATTTAAACCTCCTTTATTTAAAAAGCAAACTAAAGCCTCTCTTATACTAAGTTAACCTATAACTACTACAATAGTTAAGAAGCAATTACTAAGTATAACTACTCCTCTAACTAATAGGCTAATTACTTATTAATTAACTAACCTTATTAAGTTATATTTAAATAATTTAATATTAAAGTATAGTAGTAATAACTACAAGACTCTTAACATAAAGCTTCTAATTTTTTATAACCTCTATATAAAGGTACGTATCTCTAGTAACTACTATAGGTCTACTATCTTATTTATACTTATAGGTAATGTATAGAAGTATTATACTAGTAACCTCTATAACTATTTAATTAGTTTTAATGTACTTATAGTAAATATTAAATCATAGTTTAAAGAGGATAAAGTCTACTATATATATAATATAAAGTTATAAAGGCTTAGCTATAAGTAAGTTACTTATAAATTACCTAGTAAAACTAGAGTTAAAGTACTAGACTTACTTATTAAGAAAGTTATAAAGCTAGTTAGAGCTATAACATAGTAAGATATACCTACTAATAGTAGCTATTATAATACTTTACTTACTTATTACTAAGGTATACCTAAGTATATAGCTACCTTACTTAATCTACTTATAACTTATAATATACTTTATAAATAGTTAAGAAATAGTATAAGTAATATAGTAATAATATATAAGTAAAAGGCATAGTACCTTATAAAAGAATTACTTAAGCTAGACTAGTAATACTTTACTAACTACTACTATAACAGCTAATATAGCAGTTACCTACCACAATAAGGGTACAGTCTAAAGCCCTAAAACAACTACTTATAAAGTAGTATATTTTAAGCAAAAAAGTACTTTATTTATAATAAGAAAGGATATTAGTTAATAACATACTTAAAAGAGAAAAGAGACACCTCTTATAAGCAGCTCTAAAGAAGCTACTTTACTAAAAGATTTAAACAATACCTTCTTAACTATAAGGGTAAAGAGCCTAACTCTCTTAGTAATACAACTAATAACAAGTATATACTAGATAATAACAAAGAGCTCTTTAAGAATATAACTTTCTTTATATCTATAGCATTTTTTAGTAAAGAGAGTATTAATAGCTAGAAGGTTTATATATAACTATATAACTAGGCTACTTTATATACTTTAATAAAACAAAACCCTTTTATATAAGACCCTAGCTAAGAACAAGGGTTAGGTAAAGTCTTTATACTTAATAATTAATACTCTACTATAACTTTTTAAGGTATTATACTAGATACTAGAGTAGCCTAAGTATTAACCATAAGCTACTAATAGTATACAGCCCTCTATAAGTACCTTAGAGTAGAGTTACTACTAGATATAAGCTATACTAGTAAAGTAAGTATTAAATTTAGTGATAGTAATTTATTTAATTTACTTAAAACTATTACTATACCTACCCTTATTAGTAAGCTTACTTTCTATATAATAACCTCTAGTACTCTATTTCTTTTATATTTAAAAGATATAAACTCTAATAGTATATAATTTAATAACCTTACTAATATACTTATTAAAGGTATAACTATAATACTAGTAGTATATAAATAGGGCTACCCATAGATACTTTTAGAGTAACTAGAGTATAATATAGTATAATACTATCTTACTAATATAAAGCTATAGCAAATATATTACTAATTCAGTTACCCCTTAGTCTATTAGCTATACAAAGTACTCTAGTAAGCTAGCTACACAATAGCAATCTCAAACATCAAAGAAATTAACAAATTTTACTAGTACTACTAGCTAAATTCAAAGGCTCTAGAAAGGTTTAAGTTCACCCTCTATAACAACTATAACTTTAACTATAAGGTCTTTATTAATATAATATACTTAGATAGTAATAAACTAATACTCTATATTATTAATAATATAACCTCCTTTAATATAGCATAATTTTTATACTCTATTACCACAGAGTATATATAGAAAGCACTATAGATATACTAGATTAATATATATCTTAGCTCTCTAGACTAGATTATTATAGATACTAAGCTAAATTTTCACATAGCTAAATTTAAACATACTACCTATATACTATCTATTAAGGTAAAAGAGATCCCTATTAAGGCCTATTATAATATTAATAAGGTTAAATAGTTTTATATAATACTATACTAGGTATATAAGATAGTCTATATAGAGTTAGAAGCTAAACCTAAAGTTATTTTATAACTTACTATAAAAGTAATTAATAATACTACAGGCTCTAATAGCCTTATCTCTATACTATTAGTCTTTAGTATATACCCTTATATTAATAATAACTTAGCCTTATTACTCTTAACCCTATAGTATACAGAAGCTATATAAAAAGTAATAGAGAAGATTTATAATATCTATATAAAAAGGTAGGTTAATAAAGTACTTATAGTATATAACAGACCTAATACTATAGCAAGTATAGCCCTCTCTCTATAATCACTTATTAGGGTATACTATTAAAATAAAGGCTAAAAAAACCCTACTAATTAACTACTAATAATAGTACTAATAGTACTATTAAGACCCTATAGGGACTGTATTAATTCCCTATTACTACTATTAAGCTATAGTATAACCCCTCTAGAGTAGAGAACCCTATTAATCCTATACAACCTAGACTCTTAGCAACTACTATAGTAGAGGTACCTATAAATACTCTAATCAAATATAACTCTATTATAGTTACCACGTAACTACTACTAGTAAGAAGAGGCTTAGACTAACCAAGAAAGAATCTAGCTTAAATTTTTACTATAGAAGTCATATCTATAGTCCTTATAATTAACTATATTTTTACTATAAAAGAGGATACTAACTATATACTAGTAATTAAGCTATATAAGAAGGGTATAATAACTATACCTAGTAAGCTATTTGAATAGTTAGATACTAGTAAGATCTAAGGACTTATAAACTATAGTATGTTTTTTATTATTAAATATAATAAGAAAAAGCATAGTAGTATATAGATTTTTAAGTTATAGTTAGTATATAAGATTAAAAGTAAAAATAAACAACTCTATAAAAAATTATAACTAATTATCTAAGGTTATATAGATAATAGTAAAGCTATAATTTTAACCTAGTTACTAACTATTTAATAAATAGCCTAATAAGTAATACTCTCTATTATACTATTATTTTTATAACAAGGTTATATCCTCTAGTTATATAATATAATACAAGTATATACCTAGTTAGTAACTATATTAGTACATACTATTCTTACCTAACTTTCTCTTAAAATTTACTATCTCTATATAATAGATATAATTATAGAGATTAAATAGCTACTCTATAGTATACCTAAAGCAAGCACTTATTAATAAGCTATATATAATAACCACTATAGAAAAAGCCTCTAAATAGCTTTATCTACTTTTAACTCTTACCTACTTATTTTAGTACCTAGAAACAACAATTTTATAATAATAAATATATAAATAAATAATACTTTTAGCCTTATAGATAAATTATTCTCTAACCACAAAAGCCATATACTAAAAGAAGCTACTTTTATAGCTAAACTAAAGTAATTTCTCAAAGTTAATAAGCCTATTACTTTCAATAGTAACATATTAACCCTTAGTAATAATAATAAGATAACCCTTTACTAAAAGGACTAAGATAAGAAGCTATAATTAGTTAACTCTAATATACCTAATATAAAGCAGTAGTATATTAAGTAACATACCCAAGGCACATATATCACCTTTATTTACTAACCTAAGGTATACTTTAACTATTTAATTACTACCTAGCACTAATTACCTAGCCTAGCTAAAATCAAAGACCTTAACTAATAAATTAAGTAATAGATAGATAACTTTAACTATAAGCTATAATTTTAATTACTAGATCCTACTAGTACCAAACTCTTTATATTTATTAATAGCTCTTTTATAAATAATAGTAATTTAATATTATAACTTAGCTTTATTATTATACTTACTGATAAGTCTAGTAATAATAAAGAGTACTTATCTACTAGTAGAGATATTACTTTTAACCTTATAAGTAATATTATCTATTTTAGCTCTATAAAGTATAAAAGAGTTACCTATAGTATACTTACCTCTAAGATATATATAATAGTTACTAGAGCTAATATAGCTTATATAATAAAGACTATACTAGTTATAGTCTTTAATTACCTTAAGGTTCCTTAGATCTCTATAACTATATATACTAATTTATACTTACTATATAAGTATTTAATAAAGCTTAGTATTATAAAGAAAAAGTAACTTATAATTAATATTATAGCTCTTTAGTAGTTATATAAATACTATAAGATTTATAAGATATAATAGATCTATAATATAGATAACCTAGCTAATAGCTTTATAAAGTTATTACTAAATAAAATACTAGAGAAGCTTATTAATACTAAATAAATAAAGATATAAATAAATAGATAGGTTTTGTATATAGGATATATAAATATTATATTAGTAATAAGAAGTTAAATACTTTATAATTTAGACTTTTATTATATTTTTAAGCTTTTTAGACTATAGGCTAGCTAGCTACTATTTTGCTAAAAATAGAGAGTTACGAGTATTATAATACTAGCCTATCATTAGGATCCATTAGAGTTACCTGCTAACTCTAATCCCACTGGTTATGTGAGACCAGTCCAAGCTCGTCCGCAGGCCCACCCGCAAGAGCCCCTTTCACCACCAGCTTAACCTAGCAGCCCTCTTAATAGTTATACTTCTTTATATATAATTAACCCTTTTTAAGACCTCTTATTTATTACTAGAAACCTAATAACTTACTTATTAATAATAATATTAGTAACTTTAAGTAGCTTAGCTAACTAAAGTAATTAATATATCTAGCTATAGTAATAAGTAGTAGCCTTAAATCTATAGAAATTAATTAATTTAAATACTAATAAGATATAATATATTACTATAAAATAATTGATAAAGCTTCTAATAGCTTCAGATATTATAAACTACTTAATAATACTATCTATAATAACTAGGTAAGTAATAGATAATATAGTAAATAGCTAATGGTTATTAAATCTAAAAGATATATAAGCTTTAAAGCTGTTTTAACTATTAATTAAAAACTAAAAGTAACTTAAATATAATAATAAAATATATATATAAAAGTAATAGTAATATAAATAGAATTATAAGGTAGTTAGTAACTTAGTTACCTAAATCTATATAATAGTAAATCTAATAGTAGTTATAAAGTATTACTTTATAAGTAAGTTAATATATATATAGATATATAATATTAAGATATATATTAATCTATTTCTATATAAGAAAAAGAAAATTACTATAATAAAGTATAAGAAAGTTATAAAAAGAGCTATAGATTATAAAGTAATAGATATAAAAGAGATGGGAAAATAGATATTTAACTAAGAGAAAGTACTCTCTTATAGTATATAAGTTTAGTAGTATTTAGCTATAAAGACTAATAAATAGTTTTTACTACTAATAAAGATATTAAGGTATATATTATTAGTAGTATAGGTAGAAGTATATAAAAGTACTAACTATATAAAAGCTATTAATAACTAGCTCTTATATTATAGAGTAATATTAGTAATATAGGCTTATATTACTATGGAGCTAGAGTATCTCTAAGTAAAAGTTACTTTTAGTACCTTCAGCCTAGTTACTATAGTAATAGTTACTCATAATAGTATAGAGAATTATATATAAAAAGAGCTCATAAAGAAAAAATAGTATGATGATTAGTATAATAACTATAATAATAAAAAGTACTTATTATATAATATCTCTAGGTATTTATTAATAAGGTATTACTTTATAAGTAAAATATACCTAAGGTTTTTATAGTAGCTATATAGAGTAATTATTAATTATATAAAGTAAGCTTTAATATAATAATATATAAAAAATAAGCTAAAAAAAGAAGATATATTACTAGCCTTTATATATACTTACTTAGATAAATTTACTATAGTAGTAGTAGTAATACCTCTGGTAAAATAATATTTAAAAGGCAATAAAAGTAAGGTATAGTTAAAAGGTAAAAGAGCTTTATCTATATAGTTAGCTATCTTTATAATATCTAATTATCTACTTAAAGACTTTATTATCTTAGATTTAGAGGTAACTCTTTATATCTTTTACTTTTATTATTACTTCTTAAAGATAATCTTAACAAAGTTAGATAACTTTATCTCGGTAGGTAATACTACTATTCTAATTAAGAGATAGAGTAATATACTTATCTATATAAAATAGAGTAATTACCAAGTATAATTTATACTTAAAAGAGTTATCTATTATCTATTACTATTATATAACCTAGTATTATATATAATACTTAAAATAAGAAATAATTAGTAGTAGGATAATAGTCTAATTAATGATTATATATATATAGTAAAGAACTACTTTATAGTATTTAATATAAATAAAATTACTAGTTAATAGGTTACTAAGACTAGTAAGAACTATGATAGTCTTTATACTATATTAGTGGTATACCTAGTAGTAGCTAATGTAGATGTAGTTGTAGTGGCCTTAGTGCTAATAGACTGCTACTAAAGAAGTAGGCTAGTTAAAGCTAACTACTAGTATAACTATCTTAGCTACTTAAGTAGCTATATACTCTGTAAAATAACTACCTAAGCTTGTAGTATATAGATAAAAGGAGATATGCTAGAGAAATCTATTATATTATATAAAGTATATATAATAAATAGAATATAGTAGTAAATATTATATTAACTATAGGAGTTAATTAACTATATAGAGGTAGGTAATTATATTATGCTAGATTTTTACTTATTTAAATAAGGCTATGGTAGATATAAGTTAGCCTTACTGCTAAGTAACTAAAAATCTAGCTTTATATAGGACTATTACTTATAATAGTATACTTCTAAGGCTATTAAGATAGCTTTAGTAGACTTTATATAGTTAATTAAAATATAAATTAATAGAAGTATAAGTGATTGAGTGTGATAATAAGATTATAACTACCTATTTATAGGTAAAGAAGGCTATAGAAAGTATAGGAATCTTATTTAAAGCCTTAGTACTTAATATATAAGTATAAAATAGCAGTATAGAGAGGATTGCTGTGGTAATTAAGGAGAAAGCTTGTATAATAAAGCTAAAGTTAAAATTACTAGTATTACTATAGCTAGAAATTCTAAAAGTAGTAGTATACTTATATAACTATATACTAGTTAAATCTTATAACTAGAGATCTCTATATTAAATCTAGTATATAGTAAGAGAGTAACTATTATCTATACTATACCTTAGCTATTTATAAGTATTTAATTACTATATATATATAATAATTTTAGATACTTAACTTAGCTATAATTATCTTTAGTACTTCAAAGTAAAGGTATATATTAGCTATTTAATTAGATATATATTAACTGATTAATATTATATATATATTTCTCTAAAGAATAAAGTTTTATATCTTATAATATAATATTTAGTAAAGATAGATACTTTTTTAAAAAAGAAGATAAATAAGTAAATAAGTTAAGTAATTTAGATAAAGCTATAATTAATAAATAGATCTATAAAGTAACTAAAAAGAACTTTTCAAATATTACTAATGATAAGAATATTATAATAAAAGATATAATAGAAATTCTAAACTAAACTATTAGTAAAATACTAAAAGAAGTTTATAGATATATAACGTTATACTTTATATTAGTAATATTACTAAAATCTTTAAATACTTTATTTATTATACTACTATTAGATATACTTAATATAAAAAGGTAAGAAAACTATAAATATCATAATAAAGTCTAATATATTAACTATATTATATATTTAAAGTAAATATATCTATAAGAATCTTAAAAAGTTATATTTATAGCTAGAACTATTAATAATCTTTATTATAATACTTAAAACTAGTAAGCTACTTATATAGCTAGAACTAGTAATAGTCTTTATTATAGTCCCTAGAACTAGTAAGCTACTTATATAGCTAGGACTATTAATAATCCTTACTATAGTTTTTAAAAAGTCTTAAAGTAAGACCTCCTACCTAGTAAAAGTATAGGCTAGCCCTCTAATATTAGAAAGAATAATATAATAAGAAAGAATCTATCTAACTCTTATAATAAGATAATAGTACCTTAAAATATAGCTATAAGGCTAGCTATAAGGCTATATTAGAAGGATTTACCTAAATTACCTAAGGCATATACTAACTTAAAAAACTACCTATTTATAAAGGATTTTTAAGAGACTAAGAAAGCTTATTTATTAAGCTATAATATTATAAATAGCTAGGTTAAAGTTAGTATAAAAAAAGCTAGTAATAACTAGATACTTAATTACTAATAAGTATATACCTATAAGCTAAGTAAATATAGATTTCTTATAAAGTTTAAGGTATACCTTATTATTTATAGTAATTAATATTTAAAAAATATAATTTATAATATATATATAGTAATACTAATAAGACTTTTATTTTAATTACTTATTATAGTTATAACTAAGTTAGATCTAAAATTACTGTAATTTAATATAGTAAATATATTTATATATATTAATGTAAATAGGATAGTATTTATAAGACTTCTTTTAGGATATCTAAGCTATAGTAGTAGTAAGATTAACTACTTATAAAAAGCCCTTTATAGGTTATAATAATTACTACTATTATAATAAAAGTACCTAGAAAAGGGACTTTAAGAACTTAGATTTATATTAGTTACTAGAGAGCTATACTACTAGTAAAAGAGAGCTATTATATTCTTCTTCTATATTAATAATTATATCTTTATATTCTCTAAGTTATTATAATAAAAAGCTAGTAAGGTAATTAATAATATAAAAATAAGATATTACTTAGAGAGTAATAATAAAATATAATAGTTTCTTAGTATAGAAATTCTCTATAATAGATAACAATAAAAGATATAGCTATTATAGTTAGTATATATTGAAAAAAAAATTAAGCTGATTAATAATAAAACCTAGTTATTATTAAATAATACCTTAATAAGTAATAAAAAACTTCTACTTTTATAATAAATAATAATAAACTATAAAGTAATAAAATATTAATAAAAAGTTAGATTAATTTCATATATAATAGTAATAATAAGATCTAATATTGTATTTATAGTAAGTTAGCTAATAAGATTTCATTATAATTTATTAGTAGCCTATTAGAGAGTAGTAAACTAGGTACTATAATACCTTAGATATATAACTAGCTTTTACTTTAAATTTAAGCTTAATAAAGAGTTTATTATTATATTAGATATAAGCTTTAAAGATAACTTAATTAACTATAAGAGCTTATAAGCTTTTACTATTAAGCTATATAGTAAGCTTATTAGCTAGAGAGTAAATAAGTAATAGATAGTAACTACTTTAATAACTAAAGTAGAGTTACTAGCCTTATTATAAGCTATAAAAGAATTAATATTTATAAGCTAATTAATTACTAAGCTTATCACTAGTAATAATACTTTAAATATATTATTAAAGATTATAATATAATATAATAATTAATAAATAATTAGTCTTATAACTAAGAAGTTAGTTTAATTATAAATATACCTCTACTATATAGATATATATTATTACTACCTATATTAAGAGATTATAGACAGTTATATTAAAGTTATATATACATTATTAGTAAAACTAATAATAAATAGTTTAATAAAAGCTCTACTAAAGTAAAAATAACTTATATTTCTCTAGTAATTAAATCTTAGTAATTAAACTATATAGTTAATATAAAACTAAAAGAAAGAATTAGCTAAGAATAAATTACTAATATAATTAAAGTAATAAGTACTATAGTAATAGATAGTTAGTTAAGATAGTTTTAACTAAGAGAGTTAAATTATATAGTTATATTAATTAGTAAAAGTAAATTATTATAAAGAAATAACTAGTAAACTCTAATATTATAACTAATTCTTAATATAATTAATAAAACTTTAATTATAAATTTCTTAATAATTAAGTAGTATATATAATTAGTAATTTTATTACTATACTTACCTTAATTAAAGCTAAAAGTTAATATAAAATTTAATTATAAAAGACTACTATTTTAAGTTAGAAAGTTATTATTAGTAAGTAAGGTAAAAGAGGTCTAGTAATAACTAGCAGGTGACAAATAAGGGGTCTTAAAAAGGGTTAATTATGTGTGAAGAAGTATAACTATCAAGAGGGCTACTAGGTTAAGCTAGTGGTAAAAGTAGCTGCTGTGGGTGGGCCCGCGGACGAGCTCAGACTGGTCTCACGTGACTGGTAGGATTGGAGTTAGCGGGTAACTCTGATGGATCCTGATGATGGGCTGGCATCGCAACACTGGTAACTCTTTATTGTAGCCAAATAGTCACCAGCTAGCCCTTGGTCTAAAAAGCTCAAAAACGTAATAAAAATCTAAATTGCAAAGTATTTAACTTCTTGCTACTGATGTAATATCCATATGTCACATGCGCGAAACCTATCTATTTATCTGTATCTTCATCTGCCTAGTGCTGACGAGCTCCTCTAGTGCCTTGTTTAGCGATGACTTCATGAAGCTATTAACTAGGTTATCTGTGCTGTAGATCTATTATACCTTGTAAATCTTGTGGCATTTATATAACTGTTAAAGAGCTATGATATCTATTATGAGTTGCTTTTCCTTTATGGTACTAAGTTTTACCAAATACTTATATAGTAAGTATGAATTAGTATATATGGTTATAGAGATCTAAGGAACCTTGAGGCAGTCAGAGGCTATTGCTAGCGTAGTCCCAATTGCATAGGCTACGTTAGCTCTAGTAACTATTATATATATCTTAGAGGTAAGTATGCTATAGGTAACTCTTTTATACTTCATAAAGCTAAAATAGATAATATTACCTATAAGGTTAAAAGTAGTATCTCTACTAGTAAATAGGCACTCTTTGTTATTACTAGACTTATTAGTAAGCGTAATAATAAAGCTAAGTTATAATATTAAATTACTATTGTTTACAAAAGAGCTATTAATAAATACAAAGAGTTTAGTACTAGTAAGATCTAGTAGTTAAAATTATAGCCTGTAGTTAAGGTTATTCATCTACTACTTAACCTACTAGTTAAGGTCTTTGATTTTAGCTAGGCTAGGTAACTAGTACTAAGTAGCAATTAAATAGTTAAAGGCTGCTTCTAGTTAGTAAATAGAGGTAATATATACGCCTCAGGCACGCTGCTTAACATACTGCTGCTTTATATTAGGCACGCTGGGATTAATTAATCGTAGCTTCTTACCTTAATCCTTTTAGCAAAGGGTTATCTCACTATCATTACTAAGGGTTAATATACTACTATTAAAAGTAATAGGCTTGTTAACTTTAAGAAGTTGCTTAGGTTTAGCTATAAAAGTAACTTCTTTTAGCGCGCGGTTTTCACAGTCAGAGAACGATTTATCTATAAGGCTAATAGTATCATCTATTTGCATACCTATTATTGTGAAGTTATTATTTTCAAGCACTAAAATAAGCAGGCAAGGGTTGAAAGTAGACGAATCTATCTAGAGGCTCTTTCTATAGTGGTTGTTATACATAGCCCACTAATAAGTGCCTGCCTCTAGTATACTATAGAGTAGCCATTTAACCTCCATAATTGCATCTGTTGCGTAGAGATAGCGAATTTCAAGAGGAAGTTAGGCAAGGATAGTACATACTAATTCAGTTACTAACTAGGTATACGCTTACATTATATTATATAACTAGAGGATATAACCCTATTATAAAAGTAATAGTATAATAGAGAGTATTACTTACTAAGCTATTTATTAGATAGTTAGTAACTAGGTTAAAATCGTAGCTTTACTATTATCTACATAACCTTAGATAACTAGTTACAATTTCTTATAGGGCTACTTATTTTTACCCTTAACCTCACGTACTAATCATAACTTAAAAATCCATATCCTACCATACTTTTGCTTATTATATTTAATAATAAAAAATATGCTACAGTTTATAAGTCCTTATATTTTACCAGTATCTAACTATTTAAATAGCTTACTAAGTATAGTTATTATACCCTTCTTATATAGCTTAATTACTAGTATGTAGTTAGTATTCTCTTTTATAGTAAAAACACAGTTAATTGCGGGGACTACAGGCCTAACTTCTACAGTGAAAATCCAAGCTGGATTCTTCCTCAGTCAGCCTAGGCCTCTTCTTACCAGTGGCGGCTGCGCGGCGACCACAATAGAGTTGCATTTGATTAGAGCATTCACAGGTGCCTCTGCTACAGTAGTTACTAGCAGTCTAGGTTGCATGTGGTTAACAGAGTCCTCTACCTTAGATAGGTTATACTATAGCTTAATAGTAGTAATAGAAAATTAGCATAGTCCCTGCAGAGTCTTAATAGTACTACTAGTGCTATTGTTAGTAGTTAATTAGTAGGGTTCTCTCTAACCTTTACCTTAATAGTATACTCTAATAAGTAATTATAGAGAGAGGGCTATGCTTATTATAGTATTAAGTCTATTATACATTACAAGTACCTTATTAACCTGCCTTTTTATATAGATATTATAAATCTCCTCTATTGCCTTTTATATAGCTTCTATATACTATAGGGTTAAGGGTAATAGAGCTAAGTTATTATTAATACAAGGGTATATACTAAAAACTAATAGTATAGGAATAAGGCTATCGGGGCCTATAGTATTATTAATCACTTTTATAGTAAGTTATAGAGTAACTTTAGGTTTAGCCTTTAACTCTGTGCAGACTATCTTATATACTTAGTATAGTATTACATGGTACCGTTTAACCTTACTAATGCTATGATAGGCCTCAATAGGGACCTCTTTTACCTTGATAGATAGTGCGTAGGCGGTGCGCTTGAATTCAGCTATGTGAAAATTCAGCCCAGCGTCTGTGATAATCCAGTCTAGAGGGCCAAGATACACATCAATCCAGCATATATGTAGTACTTCCCATGTGTGCTCTGCGGTAATGGAGCGCAAAAATCGCACTGCATTAAAGGAGGTTGCGCCATCAACAACGTAGAGTACTAGTTTGTTACTATCTAAGTATATTATATCAACAAAGACCTCATAGTTAAAGTCATGGTCATTACAGAGGGTGAACTTAAACCTTCTAGGAGCCTTTGAATTTAGCTAGCAATGCTAGCAAAATTTGTTAATCTCTTTGATATTTAAGATTGCTATCATGTAGCTAGCTCACTAGAGCACTTTGTGTAGTTAATAGACTAAGGGGTGACTGAATCAGCGATGTATTTGCCATAGCTCTACATCAGTGAGATGGTATTACGCTATGCTACGCTCTAGCTGCTCTAAAAGCATCTATAGATAGCCCTATTTACATACTACTAGTACTATAGTTATACCCTTAATAAGTATATTAGTAAGGTTATTAAATTATATACTATTAGAGTCTATATCTTTAAGGTATAAAAGAAATAAGGTACTAGAGGTTATTATATAGAAAGTAAGCTTATTAATAGAGGTAGGTATAGCAACAGCTCTAAGAGAGTTAAATAAATCGCTACTACTAAATTTAATACTTACTTTACTAGCGTGGCTTATATCTAGTAGTAATTCTATACTAAGGTACTTACAAAGAGCTATATATTATTAGTAGCCTATAGTTAATACTCAAGCTACCCTAGTATCCAGCATAATACCCTAAAAGGTTGCAGCAGAGTATTAGTTATTAAGTATAAAGACTTTACCTAACCCTTACTCTTAGCTAGGGTCTTATATAAAAGGGTCTTCTTTTATTAAAGTATATAAAGTAGCTTAGTTATGTAGTTACGTATAGACCTTCTAGCTATTAATACTTTCTTTACTAAAAAACGCTATAGATATAAAGAAAGTTATATCCTTAAAGAGCTCTTTACTATTATCTAGTATATACTTATTATTAGTTATATTACTAAGAGAGTTAGGCTCTTTACCCTTGTAGTTAAGAAGGTATTGTTTAAATCTTTTAGTAAAGTAGCTCCTTTAGAGCTACTTATAAGAGATATCTCTTTTCTCTTTTAAGTATATTATTAACTAATATCCTTCCTTATTATAAACAAAGCACTTTTTCACTTGAAATACACTACTTCGCAGGTAGTTGCTTTGGGGCCTTGGACCGTACCCTTATTATAGCAGGTGACTGCTACATCAGCTGTTATAGTAGCAGTCAGTAAAGTACTACCAGTCTAGCTTGGGCAGTCCTTCTATAAGGTACTATACCTTTTGCTTGCGTATAGCTACCACGTTACTTACGCCATTTCTCAACTACACACAAAGTGCATTATAAGTCATAGGTAGATTAAGCAGGGCAGCCGCGTACTTAGGTATACCCTAGCAACAAGCAAGTAGAGTGTTACAATAGTTGCTATTAGCAGGCGTACCTTGCCGTGTTATAGCCCTGACTAGCTTTATAACTTTCTTAATAAGTAAGTCTAGTATTTTAACTCTTGTTTTACTAGGTAATTTATAGGTAACTTACTTATAACTAAGCCTTTATAACTCTATGTTATATACGTAGTAGACTTTATCCCCTTTAAACTATGATTTAATATTTACTATAAGTATATTAAAACTAATAGTATAGTTATAGAGGTTGTTAGTATAATACTCCTATATGCTACCTATAAGCATAAACAAGATAGTAGACCTATAGTAGTCACTAGAGATACCAACCCTCATACAGAGGTTATAAAAAATCAGAAGCTTTAAGTTAAGGGTCTTATAATTACTACTGCTATATTTTAATATTAAATTATCTAAATACAGCTTAATAAGGTTAGTTAATTAATAAGTAGTTAGCCTATTAGTTAGAGAAGCAGTTATACTTAGTGACTACCTCTTAACTATGGTAGTAGTTATAGGCAAACTTAGTATAAGAAAGGTTTTATTAGTTTGCCTTTTAAATAGGGGAGGTTTAAATAAGGGGTTGCTATATAAGGTACGTTATTAATAATCTAACTTATTGTGTAACTTATATAAAAAGTCCATACTTTTGCAGCTATTACATACCTTATTAATTAATAGCAAGAGAGCAGCTCATAGAATTTATTTAATATTTTACACAAAGTCTAGGTTATTAAGGTAGTTACAAAAGACCTTATACTTAGCCTCTATTTTATATATTATCTTATTATCCTACCTCAGGAAGTACTTATTATTAACCAGCTTCTTTAACCTTATACTAATAGTACTTTTAATAGGCTCTTTTATAACCTATATACCATAGCTAATAATAAAGTTATAGAAGGTAGTTATAACTACCCTTAAAGCAGTATTAAAATCTATATTAGACTAATCTTTAAATTTATTATAAACTTATTACTATAAGTCTCTACTATAGTAATCTTATTCTTTATACTTAGTTAAGTAGTATAGGATAATTATATCTAGTAATTTAATATAGTTAGAGAGTAGGCTACTCTCTAAGATTTTATCTAAGTACTTAATACCCTAAATTAATGGGTTAACAAACTTACAGTATCTCTTGGGTATAGGTTCATGATACCTGTGCGCTGCGCTGGTTGCGCGCTCGCTCGCGTGCTCTTCAGCGGCCTCATGGGCGCACTCTACAGCAGTTACTTCTTCTTGCATTATTGCAGTTACCCTCCATTAGCCTAATGACCTCTTGAACACAGGCGTTTCTTCCAGCAGACTAGAAGGCGTATATGTACGTTAGAGGGATTACTGCTAGTGGTACAAGCAACTACTTAGTTAATAGGGTCTTACTTACTTTCTTTGCTAATGACTTAGTAGCGGTATTACCTGTTGATATAGGCCTTCCTCCTTCGCACTAAACTTACTACTCATTAAAAAGAGCCTTTTGCGCGGTCTCGTTGTGACTCTCGTTGCTTATCAAAAAGAGCCTTCTTCACGCAGGCTTCCTTAGCATCAGTCACTTAAGGGTAATTAGAGGTGTATTTTAAGCAAGAAAAAGAGTGTAAAAAGGAGAGTTAGAAAGAGAGAAGGAGTAAAAAAAAATCATAGAAGTTAGAGGAGGGAAAGGGGGGTCTATTATACTCCTATAAGCCTATTGGACCGTCAGGTCGTTTAACAGCTTAGTAGAGTTGCTTTTTAGGCAACCACAACAATAGTTATAAGTCTAAAGTTAAAGTAATAAAAAGGTAAAGTTAATAAGGTTATATTAAAGTAGTTAATAGTAGGTTATTAACAGTTGTTTGGTATATAAAGTATAGGACTTCACAGTCTTATAATCTAATAATCTTTTAGCAAAAAATCAGCATCTTATAAGTTACAGCTTCTTATAATATAATAAAGTCAACTTATGTAAATCAAGCTTGCGTACTTATAGTACCCTTTTTAGAGGTACTATAAGTCTGCTGTAACAGTATTCTAAGCTGGTTATCTATATAGGAGAAAGCACAGAACTATCCTACTACTACTATAGGGTTCAGAGTAGTTCTGCCTCTTCTTAACTAGCCTTGCTGATCTACGGTATTTATAATAGTAGTTTAACTACTAATCAGTGTTAGTAAGCAAGGCGAAAGGGGTCTAGTAATAACCAGCGGGTGACAAATAAGGGGTCTCAAAAAGGGTCAATTATGCGTAAAGAAGTGTAACTATTAAGAGGGCCGCCAGGTTAAGCTAGTGGTGAAAGTGGCTGCCGCGGGTGGGCCCGCGGACGAGCTCGGACCGGTCTCACGTGACCAGTGGGATCGGAGTTAGCGGGTAACTCCGATGGATCCTGACGATGGGCTGGCATCACAACAGTTATAATAAAAGATAAAAGTATAATTAAAATTATACTTTAAGAATATTTATATATATATAAACCTATAGAAGCTATATTAAATATAATAATAAGTATATAAGGCTTAAGGCTACTATAAGTATAACATAGCTTTACTAAGTAAAAAAACCTTAGTTACTATATATTTATATTATTAAGCTTAAACTTATATAAGAGAGCTAGTAAGCTTTATAGATATAATTAATATTAAGCCTTTTTACTTCTATTTAGAATTAAAACTTAGAGCTTTTGTATAAGTTACTATCTTATATTATAATTATCTAATAAGAGGTAATATTACTAAATTATATATACTCCAGTTTTAATTATTATTAATTAATTAATTACTATCTTTTATAATAAGTAATTAATAATTATAAAAAACTTATAGAAATATAAAAAAAAAGTATAAAAAGGTAATAATTACTCTATTAATTAGTTAGATTAAACCTATAAATAGCTTTAATTTAAAAGAATATATTAAAGTAAGTATAATATACTAGTAAATAGTATAGACCTCTAGATCTATTAAGCTAGATTAAGAAAGGTCTATAGTAAAATGTTAGTTGATATCTATGGGATAGATTTTTCTAGCTAAAATATCTGGAATCCGATGACCACGTGTATTTAGATCCTAAGGCAATACAACAGCCATAAATGTGTGGGGAATCCCATGGAAAATAGCGACATAGTTACACATACATACACCAGCAATTAACCAGGGATTATTGCTGTAATTATCCACATACTTCAACACAAGTGCCCCCCCTATAAAGAGCAATTAGCTGCAGGGCAATTGCTAGAAAAGAAAGCCTCTATCTACGTACATCCCGTTGGGTACAGCGGTCGGGCCGATAGATTGACCGATTGTTAGCTATAGCCTTAGGCATCTGTCGCGCCGTTGCGGATCGGGCAGATAGGGGTACCCAAGGGTTAATAGTCATCATCACCGTATTCATCGCTATATCCATCGTCATATCCTCCATCATCATACCCATCGTCAGTATACCCATCATCACTGTATCCATCATATCCATCCAGGCCTTCTAGGTCCCCATATTCCTCACTATATCTATCGTTACTATTGTTACTATACCTATTTCCTTCAGACTCATGCTCATATACATAGTCTAGTTAAGAGAAGGACTATTGTAGCAGTAGCTAAGCGTATAATAGCTAAGGTATTGGTTATCGCTAAGAGGCTAGATATAAAGGGTATGGATATAGATATAGGCTGTACCCAGAGGTATCAGTAGGCTGCCCGTATAGATAGAGGACTTGTTATTAACTTAGTAGATAACTAGGCCACTGTTAATAGCTGGGCTACTACTAGTGATACATCGGCTAGCTAGGTGGCACTTGGTAACTTAGCTAGCTTGGCAGCGGGTAGTACCCTTGTTAGCCGGGCTGTTGTTAGCTGAGGCCGTGATACACTAGCTGGCTAAGCTGGCTAGGCTGTTTTTACTGATGATGATTTTCAGGCTGGGCGTACAGCTGGGCCACGGGCTTGGTGGCTAGCTGATAAATAGCCACTTGATAATCGGGTTGTGCCGTGGATTGACCGTTGGACTCCTCATAGTCAATTTACCAGGTACCAGTTAAATATATAGTCCGGTCATCATCATCATCATCATCCCAGAGACCTTCCGCTGTATACGAGACCGTCTCATCATCTTCGACCCATTCCTACTATTGCCATTCATCAGGATCTTTGCCTTGATACCAGGCAGCTTCACGTAGTGGAGGCAGAGGTAGTAAGCAATCACGGGACTGCAGATCCTGTATAAGCTAGCGAAGGTCGCAAATCTCCTCCTACTGCTGCTGGATTTACTGTTGTTATTAAGTGTAACCTCCAGAAGGCTGGCCTCCTCTGAAGAAGAGAGGTAGCTGCTGGCAAGTGGGCTGGTGGGTGGGCTGGATCTGGGCTGGCAACGGTTTTGGCGGTGGTGGCGGAGTATATCGTGGCAGTTGTGCTGGCGGCGGCAGAGGCTCTAAGGCTGGCTTTTGCCAGGCCTTCTCAAGGGCCGATACCCTGACGCGAAGTGCCTCAATAGCA